>LR738711.1:296078293-296215453 GCA_902687465.1 Secale cereale
GGGGCTCCGTTAGTTAGGTTAACTCTTTGCCGTCCGCCCCCCTTTGTCGTTTGCTTTTTTGCTCTTTGATGTCTGCCAGCGGACGACAAAGAGGGGGGCCGTTAGGTTTTTTCTGAGCAGCTCGTTAGTGGGGCCCACCTGTCTCTTTGCCATCAGCCAGCTGACGGCAAAGATTCTTTGCCATCAGCTAGCAGACGGCAAAGAATTGGCTGATGGCAAAGACCTTCTTTGCCATCAGCCAGTTCTTTGTCGTCCGTTTTCTGTAAGCGGACGGCGAAGACCCTCTTTGCCGTCAGCTAGCACACGGCAAAGAACTGGCAGACGACAAATAAGCTAATTCCAGTATTGTCGCTTTGTTCTTCGGAAGCGTGTGGGTCTTGGGTTGGTGATGGTTCCACTTGAGTAGAATATTGTCCTTCTCCTTCGGCCACAAGGGGTTCCTCGATGGGTAGGAAATGACCAACACCCATTCTTCTTATGGCCCGAGGAGGAATTTCATCACCTACATCACAAGTACCACTTTGCTCCACTTGGGAGCCGTTATTCTCATCAAACTCTATGTTACACGTCTCCTCAATGAGTCCATTGGACTTGTTTCGGACACGGTAAGCATGAGAGTTTGTAGCATAACCAACAAATATGCCCTCATGAGCTCTAGCTACAAATTTAGACAAACGAACACCTTTCTTGAGGATGAAACACTTATAACCAAACACCCGGAAGTACTTGAGGTTGGGCTTGTTGCCGGTAAGTATCTCATATGGAGTCTTGTTAAAGCCTTTGCGGAGATAGAGCCGATTGGATGCATGACAAGCGGTGTTGATGGCTTCGGCCCAAAAGCTATATGGAGACTTGAACTCTGCCATCATGGCCCTTGCCGCGTCCATCAAAGTCCGGTTCTTTCTCTCTGCCACACCATTTTGTTGAGGGGTATACGGAGCGGCATATTGATGCTTGATCCCCTCATCACTAAGAAACTCATCCAAGGTGTAATTCTTGAACTCGGTGCCATTGTCACTTCGAATCATCAACATCTTTGCATCATGTTGTCTTTGAGCTTCATTTGCAAAGTTGATGACGGTTTGTTGGGTCGCACTCTTCCTCTTGAGGAAGTATACCCAAGTGTATCTTGAATAGTCATCTACAATCACCAAGCAATACTTTCTACCCCCAAGACTATCAAAGGATGGAGGCCCAAAGAGATCCATGTGGAGGAGCTCTAAAGGTCTTGTTCAGTAGATGATAGTCGTGGGAGGGTGAACCTTCTCATGTAGCTTTCCTTCGATACAAGCACTGCAAGCACGATCTTTGACAAAACTAACATTTGTTAGTCCACGTACATGGTCCCCCTTGAGAAGACTTTGCAAAGATCTCATATTAACGTGGGCTAAACGGCGATGCAAAAGCCATCCCACATCAACTTTAGCCATTAGGCTTGTCGCGGTCTTAGTGGGTCGCTTCGAGAAGTTAACCACATAGAGACCATTCTCGACATGCCCAATGATACGTCCAAAACGTATCTATAATTTCTGCTTGCTCCATGCCTCTTTTGGGTGATATTGCTATGATATTTATACACTTCCATACACTTTTGATCATATTTGGACTAACCTATTAACTCAGTGCACCCCAGTGCCAGTTTCTGTTTTCTGCTGTTTTTGTATTTCAGGTTTTCCCATCACGTAAACTGCCAGAAAAATCCCGGAAAAATTATATAAAAAATCAGCGTTCCAGAAGCTTCCCGGCAGCCAAAGTAGAGCCGGAGGGGGGCCAGCAGGGCTCCAGGCGCCCTGGTGGCGCGGCACCCCTCCTGGCCGCGCCGGGGGGGCGCCTGGGCCCCCCAGGCCTCCGCTGATGCCCCCCTTTGGCATATATTTAACACGCGTCCCGAAACCCTCGAGACGGGAACCCTTTTTCGCGATCTCATCTCTGTTCCGCCGCCGCCGCGCTTCCAAGATTGGGAGCACCAGGAGAACCCTTCCCGGCACCCTGCCGGAGGGGAGGATCACCACCGGGAGCCTCTCCACCACCATGGACGCCTCCCGGATGAGTTGTGAGTAGTCTCCCTTGGACCATGGGTCCATGACCAGTAGCTATGTGATATTCTCCTCCCCTTCTTGTGCTTCACTAATTAGTCCTCGTGAGCTGCCCTACATGATCGAGGCACATATGTAATCCTTATGCTGTTGCTATAATGAGTTTGCTGGGATCCGATGGATTGTGAGATTATGTTCAGATTGTGTTTGAGTAATATATTTGATTTACCTCTTTTATATTTATGTCCGTAAGTAATTATTGCATGTTCTCCGTTGCTATTTATTGCTTTGGCCAAGTAGTAGGTAGTGACTCCAAGAGGGAACGTTATGCTCGATTGTGGGTTCATGCCCCTCGATGACTAGCTTGAGTGACAGAAACATGAGTCTAGGGGGTGTGTTGTTGCCACAAGGGGGAAAACAACGGTGCTTGTGCCCGCGGGTGCAAGGATTGTTTACTTTACGCAAAGTTCTTTTAATGCAGTTGTATGTTGCTTTGAGTTTACACTATGGGTGGGACTCGCAACTTAATACCAGCGAGATGTTCTGGATAGATATCTCAAGGTGGATGATTAGTAGTAGATGCAGATGGATTTCGGTCTACTTGCCTTGGCGTACCGCCCATGCTTTGAACCTCTACCTTTCTTGCAACATAGTTAGCATTGGTTTGTGCACATAATTATGTCAATTGCCCAGCTGTAATTCGTTTACCTCACATAGTTGTTTTATCGTCTTTTGGGAGAGAGACATCACTAGTGAACATCATGGGACCCCGGTCCATATTACCATCACTGATCACATCTGCTATTTACTTTCTGCTTTTACTTACTATTTGCAGCAATACCTATCACTATTATCTCTTGCGTTTGACCCTTTGTAAACGACAAGGCCAGAGGGATTGACAACCTCTCTGTACTCGTTGGGAGCAAAGTTATTTGTATCTGTGTGCAGGTCCACGTTGATTGCTAATATCTGGCGCCGTTAGCAGTTGACACCTTCTTGTTGAAACTAGGAGTCTCAGGGGAAATCGATCCTTGGTATCTTTGCCAAGGGAAAACTTCCGCTACACTGCATCTCAAACCTTCCACTTGGGGTAACCAACGAGGGGCGAGAAGCCATCACCCAACAAATGCTACTTTAAGAGTCTTGCTCCACAAGAGGGCCATGGTATCAATATCAAAGAATTTAGCAAAGCCCATGAGTGCAGGCTGACGAACGGATAGTAAATTGTATGCAAGGGACTCAACAAGCATGACTTTCTCGATCGTGAGATCCTGGGAGATGACAACCTTGCCAAGCCCCAATACATTTGAAGATGAAGCATCACCCCACTCTATATTGGTGGCCATAGATGAACCTTTGTGAACGTCCACCACCAAGTCTTTGCTTCCGGTCATATGATTTGTGGCTCCACTATCGAGCAACCAAGATCCCCCACCGGAAGCAAACTCCCACAAGAGATCAATGCTTGGATTTAAGTACCCATTTTTAATGGGTCCTTTGAGGTTAGTAACAAGGGTCTTAGGAACCCAAATAGACCATTCAATGTACTCATAAGAAGAACCAACAAATTTAGCAAAAACATGTCCATCACTAGCACGACATAACACATAAGATGGGTTAATGTCGTCGGCTTTGTTGGAAGGAGTGGCAGTGGTTTTCTTGACTTCACTACCCTCCACATCGTTCCTCTTCTTAGGAGTACCCTCTCCCTCCTTTACAAAGGTTTTCTTGAGAGGAGGGGGTTGCTTGGTCTTATCATTCTTCTTCTTCTTGGACTTGGGTGCAAAGCCAATTCCTTCCTTGGCAACAACTTCCTTTTGATGGCTCAATAGATCATTGAGGTTCTTCTCACCTTGTATGCAAGACACAAGGCCTTTATCAAGTTGCTTCTTCAACTTGACATTTTCTTCAACAAGATGCACATGCTCGCAACATGGGTTAGTAGCTTTAGTATTATCAATTAAAACCATGCGAGGAAAAGTAGCCTTCTCCTTGGTTAGCGAAACTTGAAGTTGATCATGAGACTCTTTGAGGCTAGCATGTACACTCTTCAAGACCTTGTGAGCCTTGTCAAGTGTATCAAACTCCTCCTTGGGTCTAGCATGGTCAACCACAAGTTTTGCCTTCTCGGAATTGAGCACACGAGAGACAACTAAAGCATGATCAAGATCTTTCTTTAATTTAGCATGATCATTGTTGTGTGACTCCTCAAGAGCCAAACGAACACCACGCTCTTACTAAAGAGCATTAGAGAGATCTGATATCTCATTGGCATAGTCTCGACTATGACCCTCCATTTTAGAGATGGTCTCCTCGTGAGCCTCAATCATGTCATTGGCTTCACCAAGTTGTTCCAACAGAGCAACAAAGTGCTTCTTGGGTTTACCTTTGAGCTTACTTATAAACAACTCAAATTCATTTTCCTCCTCCTCCGCCCCCTCAATCTCATCAATGCAATCTTTCAATGAAGGATTAGAAGTGATGGTAGAATTGATGTTGGGGGTTACCTTGTTAGAGGCTTTAACCATGTGGCACTTGGCGGTGATGTTCTCACTTGGTGAGTCGAAGAGGGATGACCGTGGAGTTGTTGCAATAGCAACGGTGGCCATGGTAACCATCTCATCATCTTCTTCATCATATTCTTCTTGGGCCAACAAACCTTTGGGAGGAGTCTTCTTGGAGAAGTTGTTCTTGTTGGGATAAGACTTGGCCTTGTCCTTTCGGATAAGCTTGCCTCCGTTGTCTTTTCTCTTCTCATATGGGCAATCTACAACAAAGTGACTCACATTGCCACAATTGTAGCACGTCCTCACTCGTTGCTTGCCCTTGAAGGCACTTGAGTTTTTCTTGTTGAAGTTGGGCCTTGAGTTCTTCTCGTTGCCCCAAAATTGTCGTGATGCAAGATCCATGTGCTCATGATAGGCATATTTGGTGTCTTCTGGGCAACACTCCTCTTCATCCTCTTCTTCCACACAAGCTTTGACCTTCAATGCAAGGTTGGGCTTCTTTAATCGTTGAGCACGCAACACCGCATTGTCGGCGGTCTTGTCCGAGATCCTCATGGCAACGAACTCATCCAACACTTCACTTGAGGACAAGGTGTGGAAGTCCGATCTTTGGCGGATGACCGAGAACATGGCCTTCTGATAAGGCATCATGGCCTTGAGAAACTTGCGCTTGATCCAATTGTCATATGTATCCCTCCTCCCATAATCTCGGAGTGAGACCGCAAGAGTGGTTAATCTCCGATGAAGTTCACGAGGATCTTCATCTTCGACCATGGCAAACTCATCGGCTTCATCTTGCACAACCTCATAGTTTGAGCGTTGAATGCTTGCGCTCCCCTTGTATAAGTAGCCAACATGCTCCCATGCTTCCTTGGCCACGGAGAAGGGTCGAAGGTGTGCAATGTCTTCGGGAGGGATAGCTTCTTGAAGAATGCAAAGAACGGACTCGTTGAATTGATGATATGCAACTTCTCTTGGAGTTAAGTTGTATGGATCATGCAGGTAGAAACCTTGCTCAATGATTCTCTAAAGATTAGTAGAGCAATGATTTAAATGACATTTGAAACGAAACGTCCAAGTAACAAAATCAGTATTTTTCACAAACATAGGAGAAGGATTAGCCAAATTTAAATGCGGTGTGAGAACGGGTCCTCCATAATCGATGGGAGGTGCGGAGTGAGCAAAAATGCCACTCCCATTCTTAGTCACCGGGACTTGCTCACTACTAGCTTCTCCATTGTCGGGAATAGCATTCGACACATTGTTAGCGGGACGAACCACTTCCAATGGTGCGGTGGGTAAGTTAAGTCCCTCAAGAAATTCTTTGAACATGCCTTTGACCTCGGTTGTCAATGATTCTTTCAATGTGCCCAAGGCCACATTGAACTCCTCATGAGAGACCGAGGGACCCCCGTCAGACGTAGACAAGGACGGATTTCCACCGGAGTGTTCCTCCGTCTCGACTACGTTGTCACCCATACTCTTTGGACGATAAAGTCCTTAATAAAGAGACGAGGCTCTGATACCAATTGAAAGGATCAATATGGTTGACTAGAGTGGGGGTGAATAGGCAACTAAAAATTTGTAGCTTTTTTTGACCAAATTAAACTTAGCAACAAAATGATTTGTCTAGATGTGCAATTACGTGGACAACCTATATGATGCAACAATAACAAGCATAAAAGCAAGCAAGGTATAAAGCACAATAAAACTTGTACAAGTAAAGGTAAGTGATAACCAAGAGGGGAATCGATGGAGACGAGGATGTGTTACCGAAGTTCCTTCCCTTTGAGGGGAAGTACGTCTCCGTTGGAGCGGTGTGCAGGCACAATGCTCCCCAAGAAGCCACTAGGGCCGCCGTATTCTCCTCACGCCCGCACACAATGCGAGATGTCATGATTCCACTATTGCTGCCCTTGAAGGCGGCGACCGAACCTTTACAAACAAGGTTGGGGCTCTCTCCACAACTGAATTGGAGGCTCTCAACGAAACCATGGAGCTTCACCACAATGGAATGTGGCTCTGAGGTGACCTCTTCCGTCTAGGGCGCCCAAGTACCCAAGAGTAACAAAATCCACACAAGAAAGTATGGGGGAATCAAATATCCTTTGGTGGAAGTGTAGATCTAGGTCTCCTCCTTCAATCCCTAGCAAATTAACAAGTTTGAGTGGCTAGAGAGAGAGATCGGGTAAGAGAGCTTTAATGGTAGTAATGGAGGAGAGAGAGAGGCAGGAGGTAGGTGGGAGGAAGGAAGAGCACCCCTTAAATAGCACGCCCACAAATCCAACTGTTATGTGCAGAAACGCATAGGACCGGTACTTCTGCAACAGACACCAGTACAACCGGTGAATGCGGGAAACCCCTGCTAGGGCACCATGGCGGTACTTCCAGTGGCGCACCCGGTAGTACCGTTTTATCAGAATAAACCGGAACTACCGCACAACCACCGCTCAACTATCGGGATACATACAGAAGGTAAACCCCTCAGGCAGGTAGTTGGAGCGGAGGTTGGGCCGGAACTGCCGCTGGGCCAGCAGTCCCTGGGTGGTGGGGTCCGAGGCGGTACTACCGCCTTGAACACTGGTAGTACCGGTTTGTCAAGACAAACCGGAACTACCGTTTCACCACCGGTCTACCATTGTACCCGGTACAGAAGGGTGTCACCCGTGAGCGGTGCTACGACCAGAACTACCGGCCAGCGGTACAACTGCTCATGTTAGCAGTACTACCGCCATGGACAGAACTGCATAGGATAGAGGACAGGGAACCTCTCTCTCCTCGAACGGAGGGTATACGGTGGGTGCAAAGAATGTGTATGTGAAGTGATTCACCCAATACCTTCCAATGCAGATTCCCTCTTAATAGTATGGATATCCTACGACCAAAGGAATAAAAATGTCGGAAACCCCGGCTTCGATCTTTTCCGCATAGAGGGAAAACCTAACCATCTTGCACCACATAATGTGTACCTGAGAAATCTATGGCGCACAATTAGTCCATACGTCTGTTGTCATCATCACCAAAACCCTAAGGCAGAAAATGCCCTTACACCTCCCAGCTGGAGTTGTCCTCTAATGACGGCAGAGTGGTTGAGTGACGACGATAGACCGGTGCCATTGGAGATTGCGGGAGAAGTAGACGAGATAAGCTATAGGGAGGGAGGGGAAAATGCGACGCGGGACTCGCAGGCCATGTGGGTTTATATAGCAGGCCAGTAAGTATTGGGATTTTGGGGGATGTCACCAAGTCGGGCGAGAAGCTTGCGCGGGAACCTGCGAAGTTGCGCGGGAACGGGCTCACCGACGATTCATTTGCGCCACCGTTTGGCCAAAAGAACGCCCACATGCGCTGCGCAAGCTTGCGCTCTAGGCCGTCTACGGCAGCGGGGTGACAAGACATGTGAGAGGAGGACGAAAGGCCACGTACACATACAGTTAATAAAAAAACATTTGCAATTAAATTACCTACTATACCCTCGTCCTGGTTTATAAGTAGGATTTAACTAATAAAATATGAATGCATGTCGCCAAAGATTATATAGTTGGATTCGTATTTGAACATAGTTTCTAATTATATAATTTTTATAACATGCATTAACATTTTGTTGGTTAAATTTGAGGGCAAAGTATGGCATAGAATGTAAAGGGGACTATAGACCAAGAAGGAGGTAATAGCACACGGCCTCTCTCTACGCAGTGACGCAACTGTCGACTGGCTTGTAGGCAACCATTTCTTGCGTGTTCAACTGCTCTATGTGTGTGGTTGCTTGCGGTAGAGGCGGCCACGGCGTGCTCTGCTCGTGTCCCGTCGCGCGCACTCTGCTCTCGCGTCCCTCCGGGTGCTCTGTCCTCGTCCCTCCATGCGCACTGCCAGCGTTTGGGGCCGGTGCATGATCACGCACATTTGTGTTCCTGCGGTTGCGTCGGGCGCAACGCGACAATGAAGTTACCCGCTGCAAAAACTTCCATGCGGACGCGCCAAGAATCCAGGGCGCCCGGCCCCCATTTAATCCTGCGGCCATTTGCCTTCATCTCTCGCGTCACACGACACAATAAGCACACCCACGATGACACATACAGAGAGGACATCCAGCGGTTCCAATGGCGATCCCCGTGGCTCCAATGGCGCTCCTAGCGGCCGACGACGACAACGACGGGCAGTTCAGCACGCATCATGTAGTGGACACCCACGTGAGGGGGAAGGCCCTCTCGGTTGTGTACACAAACGATCCGGTGTCGGTGGAGAGCTCCATCCAAACTATCGAGTAGTTCCTTGCCGAGGACAAGTACCAAGTGGTCGGCTTCGACCTTGAGTACACCATCGGTCGTGCCGGGCACGATCATAAGGTTGTCGTCGCCCAGTTGTGCGTGCGACATGATGTCTTCGTCTACCACTACCACCAGGCCACAAGTCCTTGCGAGCATTTCTCCAGGTTTATCAACAACTCCGACTACAATTTTGCTACGGTGTACACCACCAACAATCTAAAAGCGCTCATGGTTTTGGACTTGAAATGCCGAAATCTTGTCGACATCTAGGACCACTACAAGGCCTGGGGCAGCAACAACAACAACTGAACTTCCTAGTTGACCTCGCCTCAGCCATCATCGACCCCTACTACATGAAGATGAAGGATGAGAGCAAGAAGGACAAGAACGCCTGGCACAGTGTTTGGCATGAGAGACTGGATGAACAACACATCAAGTACGCGGCCAAGGACGCGTACACAAGCTACGAGATATACAGGCGGATTGTTGACATGAGTAAGTGTCTTCTTTATGCCCCAGATGAGGGATCAAGCCACAGAGCAGTGGCGGGAGCGTCACAAGAAGTAGATGACTAGACGATCATTTCTCCTACTTTAGAATGCATGCCATTGTTTATTGAGGTGTGTGCGAATGATCTGTATAGTCACTTATGTAATTGGATGTTTATTTTAGTTATATATATATATACATGTTATTCTTCTATAGACAGAGCAAATCACATGGCTTATTAGCAGCAATCATCTATGTTATTATTGGTCATTGCACATATTTCTGATCGCGGACCTGTTTGTCGCGTATCACACACATCTTGTTCATTTGAACCATTTCCATTGTGTTACGCAATAAAGGATGCAAAGAGGGATCCTACAGCAACAAGGACCAGCTTCCCTATCGATAGCTCATCTAACAGAACTCCCAAGTTAACTTTGCTCAGGCTGGAGTAGTCATGAGATGGGTGACTGGATGGGAAGTGGACTCGATATTAACTAGATGGATGGTCTTTGTTTTGTAATTTTTGACATTTTTTGCTTTTTGAACACATGTGTTGATTGGCTTGAAGAAAGGTCTATCTCGTTACTTTTTGATAATTTTTGTTTTTTGAACACATGTTGATTGACTTGAATGATGGTTTATCCCGTTACTTTACGACATGTTTCCAAAACATGGACCTCGAGGTTAATTCAACTAATAGGACGGAGCACTATATACATTCAACGCAATTAAATGTTTTCCAAAAAGGTGATATGATTTCTGTGAAACTTAGAAGTTATGTATGTCAAATTAACCTCTGTGTACTTGTTCTCAAATTAACCTCCGGGCCTGTTTGCCGCGTATCACACACATCTTGTTAAGTTGAGCCATTGATGTTCTCTTCCCTTATCCAAATAGTTCATTCCAGTGAACCGTATACCGTATATCACTCACACCTTGATTTCGCTTACAATTTTTTGTGCTTTCCCTAATAGCAAACAGTTCGTCGGAGCGAGTTGTATGCCGTATATCTCACACACATTGATATGGCTGTCCGTTTATGTTCTTCTGTCTAATTGCAAATAGTTCGTCTGGATCAACCGTATGCCCATCATGGCACACGCAAGTAAAGTCTGAACCTTGTTTGATGTGCGCGCCATCGCAAAAGGTTTGCACCTTTTTGACAGTTATTTTACATCACCGTTTGCGATTAATGCACCGCACACAGTTTCTTCAAAGGGTCTCTGATCGTAGTGTCGCTTTAGCAGCATCCTGCAGTAGTGCAAGCTTGAGCTTAAGTGTCAAATTTGAAAATCAAAATCATGTATTTTGATACACAATATATAAAATAGCCGCAAATTTCGGAACCAGAAATGCACAATAATAAGAAAGTAACAATATAACCGTGATAGTCATGCAAATGTAATTTTGAAGTGAAGTACTATATGATATATCAACACTCAATTTTATGACAGTTCGCCAAGTGTGACACTCGACATACCCCATTTTGATAAAGAGAGCTTCTCCGAGTTCGTTTCCTTGGATACTCGGCAAAGTCTTTACTAAACGCTAAAATGAGGTACTCAGCAGAGTAAACTAGGCTGACGACCAGCCGACGTAAACAACGCCTATCACATGGCATGTTTGTGTTTGTGGAGTACCTTTCATTCCATACTCGGCGAAGATGGGTGCACTGAAGGGCGGCACGTGTCCTCGACGTTTGGCGAGTGATGTATTCGGCTAAGCGTTTGTGGGTTTTCTGAGTACCTACAATACTGAGCGAAGATGGCTCCATTGGAGGACACAACGTGTCCTTATGTTTGCCGAGTGCTGCCTTTGGCAAAATGTTCAAGCATTTCTTGAGTCCCCTCTCGCTAACACTCGGGAAACAGCTTTTGGCAGGGCTGCCCATGTCATGCCATGTATCACCCTTTGTCGACTATTCTCGAGAACGCTCTCGCCACACTATCCTAGAAGCTACTAGACATTATCGCGCGACAACATAAGTCATAAAACAAGGCCATGCATATAACAAAATAGAGAGTTTATTCCAACGAAAATTAGACATGAACAAAATATGATAGCAAATCAATTGGCTATGTATAGTCGTGTAGAGTGTACCACTACACTACACCAAGGTCCACCAAGTATCGAGAAACTTTTTCCTCACGATGGTAACCCTATATTGATGGGGTAAAACTTTATTACCTCACAAAAAAACAAGGCCACAAATAGAACTAAATTTGCCATGTTAGCCGTAAAATTATAGCTATATAAATTAGCATCCAAACATCCTAGAAGACATTACTCCCTCTAGTGATCTAAACGCTCTAATATATTATTTACAGATGGAGTACAATATAAAATAATGAATTTCTAATTCACATAAATTAAGTGTTGTGATTTGTGAATATACTCAAAATATAAAGCTTGTAAGAAAAGAGAAAGAAATGTAAAATATACTGAAAGTGTAGTATATCGACTAGAGGGTGTGAATAGGTGATTTTTATGGAATGCTTCAAAACATGGAAGTTTCGAAGACAGACAATAGTACCGATCCTATTTATATGCAGCGGAAGGTAGACTACACTAGACAAGTCATAGCCAAGTATTCAATGAATTGAAAGCATGAAGACTAAAAGCTTCTAGGCAGTAAGGATCAGGGTGGAAGATTGAATGAAGCCAATCAGAACAGGTAGTCACACAGTGAAGTCAAACAGATAGGCAAGCAAGCAAAGACTTCACAATGAAAGATAGTAAGTAAAGAGAAGGAAAGGATAGAACCAGTAGCTCGGGGAAGACAGTGATTTGTTAGACCAGTTTCAGTTGCTGTGACAACTATACGTCTGGTTAGGGAGGCTGAGATTTAACTCAGAAGACCGTGTCTTCACCTTGTTCCCCTTGAGCTAAGGACACCTAGTCCTCGCCCAATCACTCTGGTAAGTCTTCAAGGTAGACTTCCAAAACTTCACAGACTTCATTCACCGGCAATCCACAATGACTCTTGGATGCTCAGAACGCGACGCCTAACCGGCTGGAGGAAACACAGTCCTCAAGTGTAAGAAGTCTTTAGGTCACACAGATAGAAAGACTTCAGTGATGACTAACACTCTTTGGCTCTGGGTGTTTGGGCTTTGTCCTCGCAAGGATCTCTTTCTCAAATGCTTCGGAGGTGGGTTGCTCTCAAACGACAAAAGCCGTGCAATAACTCTGAGAAGCCACCAATTTATGGTGTAGGGGGTGGGCTATTTATAGCCACTGGGCAACCCGATCTGATTTGTCCGAAGTGACCCTGGGTCACTAAGGAACTGACACGTGTTCCAACGGTCAGATTTCAAACACACACGGCAACTTTACTTGGCCTACAAGTAAAGCTGACTCATCCAGCTCTGGATAAGATTTGCTCTCAGTGTCTTCGCTCGAAGACATAGGATTTGGTTGAGCATCACTTCAATCACTCTGACTTAGTTCACTTAGACCCCACCTAACAGTACGGTGATTCCTATGACTCAACAAAGAAGAAAAGGAAACAGCGAAACATCTAAGTCTTCGCGCTCCATAGTCTTCACACAATGTCTTCTCTTGTCATAGTCTTCAATATGATTATCTTCATATACCACCATTGTCGTCAATGTCTTCATACATTTTTAGGGGTCATCTCCGGTAGGTAAACCGAATCAATGAGGGACTACTACCTGTGTTATCCTGCAATTCTCACAAACACATTAGTCCCTCTACCAGGTTTGTCGTCAATACTCCAAAACCAACTAGGGGTGGCACTAGATGCACTTACAATCTCCCCCTTTTTGGTGATTGATGACAAACTAGTTGAAGTTTTCAACGGGGATAAAAGTATGTGAAATTGTAAAGGATAAGAGTATTGTCTTCGTAAGTAGCAAAAGGCTCCCCCTGAAGATGTGCATGTAGTTGATTTGCTTTTGAATGCAAATGCACATGGTAGGTTGTACTTGTGGAGATCCTCTTCAACTTATGAAGACAATTCATCATGCACAATTGATATGTCGAATATAATGATATGCATAATGAGAAATGGACATCTGCAAAAATGACTAAGTGCGGAATATAAAGTAGCACATGCGGAATTTATCATCGCATTACAGAGTACCAGAAAATGTAGCAGACGACCATCAAGTTTAAGTGTTACAACTCAAAGAACCAAATGTAGAAAAAACAAGAGTTGTAAACACTAAGCAAAATATAAAGCACCCGCCCATATGGACCCGCTTGAAGACTATCAACTCGTATGCTTCTCCCCCTTTTGTCAGTAAGGACCAAAAAGGTTTGAAGACATAGAGCCTCTACTCATTCCCAGTTGGAGCAGGAGAGGATGCAGGGTCGGCGTTGGTGTTTGGCGGTGCAGAAGTAGTTGGTGCAGTGTCGACACGCGCTGAAGAAGGAGGTGGTGAGGTAGCATCATCTTGATCATCTATCACCTTGGCGTCAACCGTTGCAGCGGAGGAGGAGTAGTCAGAGTCTTCAAGAGATGGAGTTTGACGCAGAACAGCATTCCTTGGAGGAATGTGGTCAAACTTGAATCTTTCGGTGAAGCCATCGTCTTGAAGATCTGCTTCAGCACTCAGCAAAGTCAAACTCTTCCATGACCTCCGACAGGTTTCATGAGCAACAAAGGTATTCTTGGTGGCAAGGTTGCAAATGCGATTGACGTCCACCAAGAGGCTTTGCATCTGACGCTTCAGCTAGTAGTGATGCTTATCCTGTTTCTGATGTAAGGAAACGAGAAGCTCTCAGTCGTCGAGAACACGAGAACGCTTCCGAGGCATTTGGGCAATGGTGCTCTCAGTAGCTTCAGTCTCTGCATGACGAGGTAGGCGAGTACGGCCAGCCAGAGGATAAACGCGAGAGACTGCTTGAACTCCTTCAATTGGCTGAGTGGAGCTCTGGTGATCAGCGTTGTGAAGACTAACAGGCTCTTTGGCAGGCTCTTGGTATATGGCTTCAGCTGACATATCAACCTCTGGCAAGAATATATGATGGTTGCGAGCAGAAGGCTGATAGGTGATAGCAGAATGAAGCTTGATGAGGCGCATAATCCATGGAGCGTAGAACTTGAGACCAAATAGATCAGATCCTGACACATCCAACTGCCTGATAAAGAAATCTTGAGCATTGAAGCTGATGCCATTGAAGATATAGAAGACCAATGTCTTCATTGTGCCTTCAAGCTTGGCTGATGAAGAATGTCCTTTGGCAGGCCATAGAGTTCGCCTGATGATATGATATATGGTGCGTGGCAGATACTCAAGGTCTTCAACAAAGAACTCCTTTGGATATTCAGCATCCATTGGCAAAGGCTTCATCATGCTCAGCATCTGGCTCATGTTGGGCTTGCGCTTCTGAAAGATACTCTCCAAAGCTTCGTTATGTAGTTGACAGCCAGGTTCTTACAGTTCTCCTGGAGTGGGAAGGCCAGTAAGCTCAATGAGATCAAAGGCTTTGCCTTCATGATGGACATTGCCTGTCATCCACTCAAGGACCCATGTCTTCGGATCCCTGTTGTAGCCTCGAATGTGGAGGGTTGCATAGAATTGCAGAAGTAGCTCTTCATTCCAGTGCTCTTTGTCAGTCACAAAATTCAGCAAGCCACCATCACGGAAGCAATCAAGAGCTTCCTCAAGACAGGGCAGTCCAGTAATGGCTTCAGTATCAAGGCACATATGAGGGAAAATGCGCCCTTGATCATAGAGTACTCGAGAATAATAATTGCGCTGCTGATGGCTCCAGAACATATCTGATGATATCCTTGGCTTGGAATAGGCGTTCTTGGCGCTTTCAAAGAATGTGTTGTGTGCAGTGAAGCCATTTGCATTGAAGGACCCTTGAGAGGTGGCAATACCTGGGAACCGTGGCAGTCTTGGCTTAGGCTTCTAAACTTGAGGCCTGTGCTCAACATGGTGTCAAATTGAGGACCAGCTGCAGGCGGTCCATCAGCAGGCGGAGGAATTAGAATGGGCCATCTGACAGAGACGAGATGATCATCTTTGTCGTATGCTTGCTCAATTGTATGGGGTTGTGGAGGCGGAACAGGAGCAGTGGCAGTGGCTTCAGTCTGCTGAGTGGCTTCAGGTGCAGCACTTGCTTCAGGCGCCATCACTTCAGGCACCACATTGACTTCAGGTGCCACATTAGCTTCAGCCATGACAACGTCATTGGCTTCAGTGGTGGTGGTGGCAGCCTCAGAATTTGTAACCTTCACTTTCAGAGCTGGAGGGTCGGACACGTTCTCCTCGAGAACAGGGGGTGTGGCAGCACGTGCTTCTTCTTCTTCGGGTTGTTCTTCATCGACTGATGCAGCCGGAATATCTTCAGCCGCTTTGGCTTCAGACTCTGGGAGGTTCACAGTAGGAGTAGCTTCAGGAACTGATTGTTGCTCTTCTCCTTCTGGAACAGTTGGGGTAACGACTTGAGGCCTTGGTCCTTTGCGAAGCCTGCGAAATGCTGGCAACGCCTGTGGTGATGGAGTTGGTTGGGCCTCAAAGTCTTCATCTTCAAGCACTGAACTGGTGACTTGAGTTGGGGGAGTTGCCGGTGTATCTTGTGGGTGATCAGCCCACGAGTCATCCTGTGCAATTGGCGTCAATGGACGACCAATGTTGATGCGTTCGCTGTTCGTAAGAACGGGCGAAGATTCCACATTGTACTCGATTTGAGGAAGGACTTCATCATCTTCAACATTGTCATGAGGATCAATGTCTTCAGCTGCGGTGGGGTCAACAGCTGGAAAGTCTTCAGCCTCTGTGGGAGCAGGCGTATGAACAGTCATGCGAAGTTCTCGGTGTGTAGACGCAGGACGAGCAACAGAAATGGGCTCGACGACAAGGGGCTCTGTGGGAGCAGCCCTGTCCCTCTTGGTCTTGCGCTTCTTTGTGGGTGGAGCATCATCAGTTGTGTGCTTGCGCTTGCGGGCTTCAGCTTCAGCCACCTTTGTCTTCTTAAGCTCTGAAGCAGCTGGGGTGACCTTAGGCTTCGTGCCTGTCATGCTGGCAGGGAAGACAATGCTAGGCTCTTCCTGCCTTGATCCTTCAGCTTGGGCCATAGTTTGCTTCTTCTTCTTCTTGGCAGCCATCCTGGGGTCAATGCCAGGACGCCCAAGGGCCTTGCGCTTTTCAGCTTCATTGTAAGCTTGGACGCATCTGGCCGCCAAGGCATTGATTCGCTCACGAGAACCTTTGGCTTCTTCATGTCTCTTGCGAAAGGCTTCCTTGAGCTCATGCATCATGACCTTGAAGTTCTGGATTTCTTGGACGCTGAGCTTGGCCATATGCTTCTTGAACTGAGCCTTTTCATAGTCAATCTTTTGCTTCAGCTCAACAATTCTCTGAGCAAGAGCTAGCTTAGAAGCAATGGCGCCATTGAAGGAGACGCTGAGGCCAACAGGAAGCTGCAGATCGTCAAAGCTGAGGTTGGGGGTGTCAAACCATTCATCAATGAAGTTGTTCAACACTTCCACGTCAAAGAGCGGCAAATCGTTGCAGATTTCTGCATCTTGTTTGCTCTTGATCAATTGCTCCAGAGCGTCATCAGCTAGATCTTCATCGCTTGATAGATCAATGGCTTCATTGTCGTTCTTCAGAATAGCATCAGGAGTTAGAGCTGAACTGGGGTTGTGCATGGGCTTCTTCCTTAGCTGTTTGCTCTTGGAAATGCGAGAGTGCTCCTCAGATTGCACACTTGGTGCTGGTGGAGCAGCGGCCAACGGCTTCACTCTCAAAGCAATTGGTGGAGTGGTCTTCGAAGCCTTGTATTTCTTCTTCTTCTTGGGCTTCGGAGATGCAGGCGCTTCATCAGAATCAGCGTCGTCTGCAGGTTGATCCACATCTGCCCCTTGAACCCTTATGTGACTGATGAGACCTTCTAAGTTGTAGAAGGGCCCAACCAGGTTAGGTTCAGCTTCGTGCGTGCCATCAGCACAGGGCGCAGAAGGGCCAGGATTGAAGTCCAATCCCAAAGTCTTCTTGTTCTCTTTGGCCTAGTTCTTGGCATACTGAAGATTTCGCTTGAACAGATTGTCGTCGCGACACCATAGCAGTGATGATGGGTCGGCATCTGCTGGTTGTGGCCCTCTGACCATACAAGGATAGAAGCCTTGAGCAATGGCTTCAGCTTGAGTCCTGGGTGGAAGATTCTTGTACGTAATGTCTCCCCATGGACGCTTGATAGCATTCTTTTTAGCATACTCTTGGGTCACGAATCTGTACTTGAACCATTGTTCAGCCCAATATCTTCGAATCCATTGGATTCGAGTCTTCCTCTGATTGTAGTCCTCCTCTGGATCAGTCTTGTACAGTTCACTGAGGTCAGGAGGCAAGTCCTTGGAGGTGTTTCCACGGCGTTGTCTGCCACCCTTCCTAACTGATTTGTCAGTTGCCATTGGGTTCAATCTGAAAGGCTTCAAACTGAAATGCTTCAACACTAGCAAATGCTTCGGTCTACTGGTCAGACAGGAGCTGGCTTCGGGAGAGTGAATATGACGCTGCAAGAATTCTGCAAATGAATGCAGACTATGAGAACCAAGGGATTCTCCCACAGACATATACATGTGACAGCATTAGAGATGCGAGGGAAGGGGAAGAGGTCATATGCATTCTCGGAATATTTTGAAGATAAATTAGTTTAGAAGACTTTGACCTCATAGCGCGAAGACATTCACTTATATGTTGAGAGTTGGTTCCAGATTTGTACGAATCCATGAATAGGTACAAGTAAGGAATCTAACTATGTTTGAAGCATATGTGAATGTACTAGGCAAGATATGAGATGCAGACAGGATAGATACAAACATGTGGAGGCAGAAACTTCTTATGGTAAAAGTGATGAATCTATTGGATCAAGAAGATGGTAAAAAGAGAGTTTTAATTTACCACACGATGAACTGCTTAGACGGAGAATAAGTGGATGCCGAGCAGTTCGATCTTCCGTGCCCTAACTTGGTGACGGAATACGCCTACAGCGGTGGTGGAGAAGACGATGTTCACGGACGGCGTGATGACGGCATCGACGAGGTCGCGGCAGCGAAGCGCTTCGTCGTCGGCGTCGTCGAGAGCTAGCGGAGGCGCTAGGGTTGGTCGAGGTGGAGAGGTGGTAGAAGAATTTTTGACCGTGATGGGACGTGCATTTATAAGCATGGGAGACGGCATAGCGCAATTACGCAGGTGCCCCTGGCGGTTCACATCTGAGGGACACGTGGCGGACATGTAACACATTAGGAGTTGTCCCACGATCCCACGTATGCCTGGACTGTCGGGGTGGTCATTCCGGCTTCTCCGGGTTTCAGGCATAATGGATTGAGCATTAAAATCAGATTTAAAGTTTGTCTATGTATCTTCTACTGACAAGGACGCAGGGAAGATATTCGACGGTTCCAACAGAATGCATATGATTTGGATAGATAGAGTTTGAGGTGAGGAAGCATAGAGAGGTTAGGGTCCGATCACATTCACTTAGTTCAAAATATTCAAATAAGAAGACATAGCTATAAGTGAATGTTGTAGAGGACAGAACACAAGTCTATATTTTTCCTATATGAAGATAAACCAAGTGTGAAGACTTTGTAAATGTAACACCAAGAGAAACACTTCAAACAAAGATTTGGTGGTGGTGTTACCCACCGTATAGGAAGTATTAGACCTAGACACGGCGCATAATTATCGTGGCGCTCCAAAGTCAAATTCCGCGTTAATGTATTCACACTTAGAATGTAAGTCTTCATTGATTGAAGATATACTTTACTTCGTGTGTTGCACATCTAAGTCATCAATATGCATAAGTGTTAGGATGTGTGCCTGATTACAGGACATTTGAGGATTCTAAGATATTTAGCTCACACCGCAGCTTGCAAAACCTTTTCTCATCCAAGGGCTTTGTGAAGATATCTGCCAGTTTCTCTTCAGTGTTGACGTGTATGATATCAATATTTTCCTTCATGACATGATCTCTGAGAAAGTGATGAGGAATTTCAATGTGCTTTGTCTTCGAGTGCTGAACTGGGTTGTTGGCAATCTTGATGGCGCTTTCATTGTCACAGTAGAGTGGCACATGCTTCAGATGGACACCATAGTCCTTGAGTGTTTGCTTCATCCAGAGAAGTTGAGCGCATTAAGATCCAGCAGCAATGTATTCAGATTCAGCACTGGAGAGTGATACACAGTTCTGCTTCTTTGAAGACCAACAGACAAGTGATCGTCCTAGAAAGTGACATGTGCCTGATGTAGACTTGCGATCAACTTTGTCACCAGCATAATCAGCATCTGAGAATCCAACTAGATCAAACTCTGAGCCCTTTGGATACCATAATCCTATTGTTGGGGTATAAGCCAAATATCGAAGTATTCGCTTCACAGCTAAGTGATGCGACTCCTTTGGTGCCGCTTGATATCGAGCACACATGCAAACACTAAGCATAATATCTGGCCTAGATGCACATAGATAAAGTAAAGAACCAATCATGGAGCGGTATACCTTTTGATCAAAATCTTTACCATTGGCGTCGGGACCGAGATGGTGTTTAGCTGGCATAGGCGTCGAGTAACCATTGCAATCTTGCATTCCAAACTTCTTCAAGCAATCTTTGAGGTATTTCTCTTGAGATATGAATATGTCGTTGCTTTGCTGACGAATTTGAAGACCAATGAAGAACTTCAGCTCACCCATCATGGACATTTGTTATTGTTCTTGCATCATGTGACCAAACTCATCACTGTATCTTTTCTCAGTGCAGCCGAACATAATGTCGTCCACATAGATTTGGCAAACAAACAGCTCATCATCATATGTCTTCGTGAAGAGTGTGGGATCCAGGGATCCAGGTTTGAAGCCTTTGCTCTTCAGGAAGTCTTTGAGTGTGTCATACCAAGCACGAGGGGCTTGTTTGAGGCCATACAGTGCCTTGTTGAGCTTGTATACCATATCAGGATGTTTTGGATCTTCAAAGCCAGGTGCAACATACACTTCTTCTTCAATCCTTCCATTAAGAAAGGCACTCTTCACATCCATTTGATACAGAAGTATGTTGTGATGATTTGCATAGGCTAGCAGTATGTGAATAGCTTCAAGCCTAGCCACAGGAGCAAATGTTTCATCGAAGTCAATCCCTTCAACTTGAGTGTATCCTTGAGCAACAAGACGAGCTTTGTTTCTGACAACTTGACCATGCTCATCTTGCTTGTTGCGATATATCCATTTTGTGCCTATTATGTTGTGCTTGTGAGGGTCAGGACGCTTGACGAGCTCCCATACGTTGTTCAGCTCAAACTGTTGAAGCTCTTCTTGCATTACTTGAATCCATTCGGGTTCCATAAAGGCTTCAGCAACTTTCTTGGGTTCAGATATTGAGACAAATGCAAAGTGCCCACAGAAATTTGCTAGTTGTGTCGCTCTTGAACGAGTAAATGGACCAGGTGCATTTATGTTGTCAATTATCTTCTCAACTTGTACTTCATTTGCAACACGAGGATGAGCTGGACGAAGATTTTGCTCTTGCTGTACATTGTCATCATCAGGAGGATTGTCTTCAGGCTGAGCATTGTCGTCAGGTTTATTTGGAGCAGAAATGATGAGTTCCTCGTCAGGCTGTGCTTCAGAAGGCATGATTTCACCGGTTCCCATTAGCTGATAGATTCATTAGGTGAAGCTTCATCCAGCACATTTGGTAGGAACTCTCTTTGTGAACCATTCGTTTCATCAAACCGCACATCCACAGTTTCAACTACTTTATAGAGAAAGATGTTGAAGACTCTGTAGGAGTGTGAGTCTTTTCCATAGCCGAGCATGAAACCTTTATGTGCTTTTGGTGCAAATTTTGACTTGTGATGTGGATCCTTGATCCAGCACCTAGCTCCAAATACTCTGAAGTAACTGACATTTGGCTTCTTGCCTGTAAGGAGTTCATATGACGTTTTCTTCAGAAGCTTGTGAAGATAAACACGGTTGATGATATGGAATGCAGTATCAATAGTTTCGGGCCAGAACTTTCTTGGTGTCTTGTATTCATCGAGCATCGTTTGAGCCATCTCAATTAGGGTTCTGTTCTTGCGCTCTACGATGCCATTCTGCTGAGGTGTGTACGGAGCTGAGAACTCATGAGTGATTCCCATTGTATCCAGATAAAGATCAAGGCCGGTGTTTTTGAACTCAGTGCCATTGTCACTTCTGATATGCTTGATCTTGACGCCATAGTTGTTCATGGCACGGTTGGCTAAGCGTTTGAAGACATCTTGTACTTCAGTCTTGTAGAGAATTATATGCACCCATGTGTATCTTAAATAATCATCAACAATGACGAAGCCATAGAGACAAGCTGTGGTAGTGAACGTAGATTAGTGAGTAGGGCCAAATAAGTCCATGTGCAGCAGCTCGAAGGGTTTGGATGTCGTCATGATTGTCTTCGAGGGATGTTTGGCCCTAGTCATCTTCCCAGCTTCACAGGCACCACATAGATGATCTTTCTTGAACTTGACGCCCTCGATGCCTACGACGTGCTTCTTCTTTGCGAGAGTGTGCAAGTTCCTCATGCCGGCATGTCCTAGCCTCCGATGCCAGAGCCAGCACTCTGAAGCTTTTGCTAGAAGACATACGGCCATCTGCGGTCCAGCTGAGAAATCTACCATATACAGATCACCTTTTCTGTATCCTTCAAATACTAGAGACTTGTCAGATTCCATTAGTACAAGGCAACGAAATTTTCCAAATATCACAATCATGTTTAAGTCACAAAGCATTGAGACATGCATTAAGTTGAAACCAAGGGATTCAACAAGCATGACTTTATCCATGTGCTGATCCCTTGAGATTGCAACTCTACATAGACCCAACACTTTGCTTTTAACAGTATCAGCAAATGTGATGTGACTCTTGTTAGATGGATGTAAGGTTGAGTCAATAAGAAGACTTCGATCTCCAGTCATATGTTTTGTGCATCGGTTGTCCATAATCCATTCTGAAGACTTTGGTGTCACTCCCTACAATGCAGTTAGGGGATAGGCTTCACCAATAGTCAATGTGAAGCATAAACATTTGACGTGCAAGTGGATTATGAAAGTTTAGATCCAAGTTAGGACTGATAAGAAGGTTATCAAGCAATGCATGAACAAAATAGATAGTAAACCATTTGGGCATTTGATCTTGTGCCCTACAAGATGTTTTAGGTCCCCAGCAATAGCATCAGACGCCTTTGATTTTCGTCTGGAGACCTTTCCCTGTAAGAGAAAGTTAGTTCTTCTTAACCACCCACATCTTCAGGGGTGGCTTAGAAGCAATGAGTCTAAGAGCAGCATCTGAGAATTTTGGCTTTAGAGCCCTAGCAAATAGTCTTGCAGGAGGAGAATAATACTCATAAGAATAAGCAGAAAAATTCTTTGTTTTGTGAATATAGCGGTTTGAGGAAACACGCTCATATTCATGGGTCTGAGTATAATTTCCCTGCAAAACATTGGCGTTAGGGTGACTCAGGTGAGTCATTTGTCTGTATGAAGCCTTAGGACCATATGAAGCCTTTGGTATGTGGTTTGTCTTCTTCCCAGGTGGTGTCATGATGACATTTTCTGGAAGCTTCTCAAGACAACCTTTGGGAACCCAGATCTTCTTCATAGGTGGCCCGTTCCTGCAGTTAGTACCAATATACCTGGCAAACATTTCACTATTCTGATTCTTAAACAGTTTATAGTTTGCATCAAAGGATTCATCAAGGATAATAGGATTAGCACAGGTGACGCCAGATAAGGTAGATGGATCCACTGAAGGTTCCTTTGCAGCAACCCATGTGGTTTTGGGGTACTGCTCAGGCTTCCAGTACGAACCATCAACATTCATTTTCCTCTCGAACCCTACACCCTCTTTCCTAGGGTTTCAGTTCAGTATCTACTTTTTGAGGACATCACATAAAGTCGGATGCCCTTTGAGGCTTTTGTACATCCCTGTTTCAAGCAAAGTCTTCAACCTAGCATTTTCATCAGCAATAGTAGTGGTATCCTCAGCAGAGGGGTTAGTTACCACATCAGCAGTTGAAGATATTGCAACAGTGGCAGCAGTAGAACATTCAGCAACAGATGTAGCGTTATCATGCTCAATGCATTTTAGACATGGTGGTTCAAATCCTTCCTGAGTGGAGCTGATCAGTTGTGCGTGGAGTGACTCATTTTCTTTTTGAAGATCTTCATGATCCGCTTTCAATTTCTCAAGTTCTCGCTTCCTTTGAAGGTAATCGTGGGAAAGCTTTTCATGAGTTTTTGAGAGTGATTCATAAAGACCTTCAAGTTCCTCGTACTTAACATGAAGATTTTTTATGTCTTCAATTAAGGACTGAGAACGGGTCATTTCCGCGTCCAACAGGTCATCGCTTTTGTCTAACAGTTTTTGAATATGTTCCACAGCTTTCTGCTGTTCAGTGGCAATTTTAGCAAGTGTTTTGTAGCTAGGTTTTTATTCACAATCAGAGTCATCTTCACTGGATGTTTGAAAGTAAGCATCACGTGATTTTACCTTGGCACCACGTGCCATGAAGCAGTAGGTGGGAGCAGAGTCGTCGTCCTCGTCATCAATGTTGGTGACGGGACCATTGTCTTCAGTGTTGAAGATGGACTTGGCCACGTAGGCTGTGGATAGAGCCAGACTTGCAGCACCCGAATCGGACTCCTCCTCAGACTCCACCTCCGCTTCTTCTGAAGTAGACTCCTCCTCTGAATCCATCTCCTTGCCAACAAACGCACGAGCCTTGCCAGATGAATTCTTCTTGTGTGATGAATACTTTGATGAAGACTTGGAAGAAGACTTTGAGTATTTCTTCTTTTTCTTGTCATCGGAATCATATTCCTTGCTCTTCTTCTTCTTCTTCTTCTTCTTCTTCTCATTGTCCCATTGAGGACCCTCAGAGATGTAGTGACCGGGTTTCTTGCACTTATGACAAGTTCTCTTCTTGTAGTCATGGGTAGAAGCTTCATCATTTCTTGATCTAGATTTTGAATACTTCAGGATCATCAGAACTGCATGGCGAGCTCCTTTCCAATGTCTTCAGGATCATCAGAACTGCAGTTAGATTCTTCTTCAGATGAAGAAACAGCCTTTGCCTTCAAGGCGCGAGTTCGGCCATAGTTAGGACCATAGATGTCACGTTTCTCAGACAGCTGGAACTCATGTGTGTTGAGCCTCTCAAGTATGTCAGACGGATCGAGAGTCTTAAAGTCAAGGCGTTCTTGAATCATCAGGGCAAGGATGTCAAATGAGCTGTCGAGTGATCTCAGGAGGGTCTTGACGATTTCATGCTTGGTGATCTCAGTGGCGCCAAGTGCCTCAAGCTCATTTGTGATGTCAGTGAGGCGATGGAATGTGTGCTGGACATTCTCATTGTCGTGTCTCTTGAAGCGATTGAAAAGATTGCGAAGGACACTGATCCTTTGATCTCTCTGGGTTGAGACGCCTTCGTTGACCTTGGAGAGCCAGTCCCAGACTTCCTTTGATGTTTCCAGAGCACTCATATGACCATACTGTCCTTGGCAGCGGCGGAGCCAGCGTTATGGCGTTGGGTTCAGTTGAACCCAACGATTTTTCCTGGCCGAGTAGATGTACACGTATACGTACTTGCATGAACCCAGTCAAAAATAGGGCTTGAACCCATCAAACTTAGAAAGCTGGAATGCAACGCAAGAAGCCCAAAAGCCCGTAAAGTGAAGTCCATCAGTGACAGCCTGCCAGGCAAGTTCGTGGCTTCGTGACCCTTCTAGGTATTCCTATTCTCATGTAGACATGTACGCCTACACAGGCAGCCGCCAGCAGCACGATCTTTCGCTGTTCGCTTCGTCGACTCTCTCCAATCTCCTCCACGAGCCGGCGACGAGCCCCGCCGACAAGGGTAGGACTGATCTCCTCTCCGTTAAACATGGTGTAGTTTTCTAATTGTTATTCCCTGTATTTTGATTGATCTAGGCTAGTATTTTTCAGATATAAACTGATCACTAGATTGAGGTCATCCATTAGAGGTAGGCAAAGTGCACCAAATACGACTCCAAGTAGTCTTCTGAAGCATTCTATACAAATAGGAATTAATTAACACAAGTTGCGTTATGATCTGATTTATAGGGGAAAAAATTGAGTACACGAGAAATTCTAAGGAACAAGATGAGATATATTTATAACTATATATAAGGGGCTTCAAATGTTACCGCTTAATTTGGATTATCCACAAAGAGAAATTGGAGACACTAAAGTTAGATTTAGTCCAAACTAATGATGCGGACAAATAAGATATTACTTTTTCTCTCGGCTATCAACTTCTAAAGCTAGTACTAATACTGCTTGTTGTCACAACATCTGTGGATCGATGCTTTTCAGCTCGAATGTTGTGAACAAAAAATTGCACAATAAAATCTATGATTGGCTCATCAGTGATTGTTTAATTTGCTATGCGGAGAAAGGTATGTTTTCTGCCACTAGTAATGATCTGGTGTTTGATCCTTTTTAGTAGATGAAAATCAAAAGCGGACACTCTAAAATTTGAGTGACTTTACAACTTCTTTCGCTTGGTGATACTTGTTTTTAAACTTCTCAAACTAACTTATCTTTTTTAATGTTTTTAGGAAGATGAGAACTACAACTGGAGCTGCAATCTATTTTTGGTATTACTCTATTTATAATATGCAAGGAACTCAATTTATAATTTCATCCGACAGGTATGTCTTCCACTCTTCAGCTTTCAATGTAACACAATTTGCGATAAGTAATAGCATATGTATGTTATTTTTTAGTGCTATTCTCGCTTAAACTTGTGTAAAATTAGACTTTACACTTAATTATAGCATACCGAATCTTTGTAAGGAGTTAATGAGTGAACCCAATGACAAAAATTTCTGGCTCCGCCCCTGGTCCTTGGGTCACATGACCACAGATGATGTTCTTGGCCGTTGAATCCAGTTGAACGAGCCTCTTGACATCAGCAGGGGTGATACCTTCACCAGTCTTGGGAACGCCGTTCTTCACGACAAACCAGAGGTCCACGTCAATGGCTTCAAGGTGCATGCGCATCTTGTTCTTCCAGTAGGGATATTCGATGCCATCGAAGACGGGGCATGCATCGGAGACTTTGATTATCTCTGCGGTCGACATAACTAAAACTCCAGGTGGTTAAACCGAATCACACAGGACAAGGGAGTACCTTACTCTGATACCAATTGAAAGTGCAGTATATCGACTAGAGGAGGGGTGAATAGGTGATTTTTATGGAATGCTTCAAAACATGGAAGTTTCGAAGACAAACAATAGTACCG
The DNA here is from genome assembly GCA_902687465.1 of Secale cereale. NCBI lineage: Eukaryota > Viridiplantae > Streptophyta > Magnoliopsida > Poales > Poaceae > Secale > Secale cereale. The sequence continues at coordinate 296,104,867 of LR738711.1, forward strand.
ATCATATTTATATGCAGCGGAAGGTAGACTACACTAGACAAGCCATAGTCAAGTATTCAATGAAGTGAAAGCATGAAGACTAAAAGCTGCTAGGCAGTAAGGATCAGGATGGCAGATTGAATGAAGCCAATCAGAATAGATAGTCACACAGTGAAGTCAAACAGATAGGCAAGCAAGCAAGGACTTCACAATGAAAGACAGTAAGTAAAGAGAAGGAAAGGATAGAACCAGTAGCTCGGGGAAGACAGTGATTTGTTAGACTAGCTCCAGTTGCTGTGACAACTATACGTCTGGTTAGGGAGGCTGAGATTTAACTCAGAAGACTGCGTCTTCACCTTGTTCCCCTTGAGCTAAGGACACCTAGTTCTCGCCCAATCACTCTGGTAAGTCTTCAAGGTAGAATTCCAAACCTTCACAGACTTCGTTCACCGACAATCCACAATGACTCTTGGATGCTCAGAACGCGACTCCTAACCGGCTGGAGGAAACACAATCCTCAAGTGTAACAAGTCTTCAGGTCACACAGACAGAAAGACTTCAGTGATGCCTAACACTCTTTGGCTCTGGGTGTTTGGGCTTTGTCCTCGCAAGGATCTCTCTCTCTCTCTCAAATGCTTCGGAGGTGGGTTGCTCTCAAACGACAAAAGCCGTCCAATAATTCTGAGCAGCCATCAATTTATGGTGTAGGGGTGGGCTATTTATAGCCACTGGGCAACCCGACCTGATTTGTTCGAAGTGACCCTGGGTCACTAAGGAACTGACACGTGTTCCAACGGTCAGATTTCAAACACACACGGCAACTTTACTTGGGCTACAAGTAAAGCTGACTCATTCAACTCTGGATAAGATTTGCTCTCGGTGTCTTCGCTCGAAGACATAGGATTTGGTTGAGCATCACTTCAATCACTCTGACTTAGTTCACTTAGACCCCACTTAACAGTACGGTGGTTCCTATGACTCAACAAAGAAGAAAAGGAAACAACGAAACATCTAAGTCTTCGCGCTCCATAGTCTTCACACAATGTCTTCTCTTGTCATAGTCTTCAATATGATTATCTTCATATACCATCATTGTCGTCAATATCTTCATACATTTTTAGGGGTCATCTCCGGTAGGTAAACCGAATCAATGAGGGACTACTACCTGTGTTATCCTGCAATTCTTACAAACACATTAGTCCCTCAACCAGGTTTGTCGTCAATACTCCAAAACCAACTAGGAGTGGCACTAGATGCACTTACATATACCCCATCGCCTACCCTCCTAAATTAATTTAAGTCCTAAATATATCAATCTTCAAATTAGTTAGAAAAATCTTACATAATGAGGAGAAAGGGCACGAGACGACGAGTAGTTGAATATGTAAGTCGAGCCGAACAGGGCTGTGAGTGGTTGTTTCCTCTCAAGTACTAATTGTTTTGGAAGAAGGGAATACCAGCCCATCACTACCGAACATTACGCTTGGCCAGGGATTGCGCTTGGTAGGCCTAGCTAGTTAATTAGCACATTACTTACTTAAATATTAGTTGAACACTTGCTATGGGCTCACATACTCTCCTCCGGTCCTGCCCGCGTAAACCACGATGCATAGTGGGATTTGCCCCATTGTTTATCACTGCGTACGCAATCCCCTAGCCAGGGAGCCTAGGCAAGTGCCCGCGGTGGTCAGGCGCTGGCCGCCACTCGTTTGAACCAAGTGTGCTGCAGTAGCGAGTGAACTTCCCATCACAAAAAACTGTACACTGTGATTTTTCGGTATCTTTTTTGCTCTAGCTTTTTAACCATTTGTCGGAACAAGACATGTAATATACTGCTCAAAAGCTATGGATTAGGCGCAACTTCGCCATGTTGAACACTTTTCGAGATTCGTCACTGTTTAAGAGCAGTTTCGAAAACGGTGCGGCGCACGCCGACTGACAGCGAGCGTTTTTTCATACAAAATTTCTAAACCACTCATTGGAATCAAGAAAATGATACACCGTTGAAAAGTTATCATCGTGGCGCATCTTTTTCATATCTATTATTTTCTCTAATTCAATACGGTTTAGAGCAGTTTTAAATTTACTAAATCGCGAATTTAGTTTTTTTTTATTGCAATTTTTGGTACTGTTTTCGCTCCAGTTTTTGAACTGTTTGTCGAAACAAGGCGTTTGATATGCCATTGTAAAGCTACGAACGAGGCACAACTTTCATATGTTGATTTTTTTTAGATTACTTACTGTTTTAAGTTAATTTTAAAAATCGTGCGGCTAACAACGAGAGGCAACGGCCATTTTTCGCGAAATTTTGCAAACTACAGGTCGAAATGATTCAAGTGATATACCGTTGGAAAGATATCGATAAGGCGCAACTTTTTTCATGTAGAACATTCTCTCTAATTCCTTACGGTTTATGAGCAATTTTTATTTTAACGAAATGCGGACACTATGTTTTTTCACAACACCAAAATCGGAAGGGAACTGCATCAAACCGAAAACATCACTGCTTCAAAATGAAAACTGCAGTGCATCGTAGAGGCAAGTGAACCGCTTGATTTCATGTTTTTTTATAACTTTTGTACCAATAAGAGTGGACCGTTGTGACGAGGACAAGTGAATCACAACCTATGTCGAAGTGAACTTCATAATTGTTTTGTCCTTTTTACTTTCTTTGTAAATTCATCTAGACTACATGCTCAGTATTAGTGAGCTACATGGTTAACGTTAGTGAGTTGCATCAATTATTTTATGTTTTCGTCTTCTCCTGCGAAATATAGTTTAACCGATGTGTGTAATGCACCAGAGCAACCATGAACTTCATCGCTTTTTTATTGTTTTGCGAAGTGCACCTCCAAGGTTTTCTTAATAAACTGCATCGATGTCCATACAAATTTGCAAAAAACATTTCCTCCAGAAAATAATATAAAGTGAACTCCTCTATACAATTGTTTTACAAAGGGAACTCCTTTGTACTACGCACCGTACTGCAATTCTACGAATTAAAGAACGCACGTTCAAAGCAATGCAAACCATATCAAAATTCCTCAAATCAAAACACCAAAACCAGGGACAACAGAAAAAATAAAAGCACAAGGCCTTCTAAACCGCGCACGCAGGCTATCCGAGTTGCACTCCAGGGCCATCTGAGTCGCCATCTAAACTGGAGTACGCGGCATCTCTGGTCTAGAGTCGCCAGTGAACCGCACGACCGCGATGCGCGTACTGAACGATGGGCCTGCCTGACACAGCAGCTCGCCGGGAGCCTAACTGCTGCTCGCTGCTGGACATGGAGAGTACGCCGGCGAGGGACAACCAATCCGCCGCCGTTGACCAGCGGACAAGCCAAGAGCTCAAACCAAATGACTGAATCCTTAGAGGGCGGCGGTGTAGGAGTAGTTTTTGCCGGCCCGGGGTTGGCTCGATCTGCGGGTAGGTGAGAGGTGCATTAATGACGAGACAGAACTCGTCGTCCCTGTGGCTCGTCACCGTTCCGAGGATGGAGGAGGGAAGGTAGGCCAGGAGAAGTGGATCTGCAGTGGCGGCGGCTCGATCCAGATTGGGGACCAGGGCGGCCCGGGCATGGGTGGATGGGCGACGGGATGGGTCGAAAGCGGGAAGGTAGGTGCAGTGGGAGGCGAGAGGCGGCAGGGCGGCGTGAGCATGGGCCGACGGCGCGTCGTCAGGACTCTGGAAGAAGGCCGGCCGGGGGGGAGGGGGCGGCGCGTGGCTGAGCGGCGAGCAGCGATGCCGTCCCGGATCCAGCATCGGGGAGTCACGACCGACTGGATCTGGCTGCCCACGAGTGTTTGGATCGGGGAGGAGGCGGCGACTCGGCCTGCGTGGTCGCTGGGGGTTGGGAGGAGCTGTGGGAACGAGAGGAAGGTGGAGGGAGGTGGGGTGCATGGGTCTGGGTGGTTAGGTGGGTGGGCACGGGATGAGGAAGCTGGGGGTGGGCGATTCGTTTTCGTTTTGGGTGCGGTTCGGTTGCTGGGCCTAAGGTGGTACAGAAGTGTTATCAGCATAAGGCCAGGTTTATTAGAATAAGATCTTAAGAGGTGTTATTAGAATAGATACACCCCTCCTTCCAAAAAAAGAAGTAAGAATAGACGCATCCTATATATATATATACGTGTGTCACTGTGTTGTCTTGCCAAATTAAAATAGAGACACACTTCAAATCACATCAGTTCAAGACAAAGCAACATTGCAAGAATACAAGTGTTGGAAACTACACGACACAACAAGATTTCAGATGGGTACCACAGGTATACATGTACAACAACACTATTGACTCTGTTTTGACGCTAGTAGTGAGAAGATAAATGTATACACAATTGAAATTGAAATCAACATAGAGCAATTTAGAAAAGAAAACCATTTAAAGAAACATGTTTAAACATACCTATTGAGCCACTGGTGTTTCGATTTGATCCTTCAATTTGAAAATAAGTTTTTATGAGTAAATACAGTGATACAAGAGTAAAGCAGTGTGCACCATACCAATGGATCTTACGTGAGAACAGTTGTTCTTCGGGTCTATGCACTTGTTCTACAAGAAAAGAGTACAATAAGACGCAGGCATATAATACTTGAAAATGAATAATGATCTCATATACCTTACTAGAATCTTGGTTTTGGACCAGTATAGAATAAGACATTCCCAGTCCTTGTCCCGTAAATGTGTATCAGAAGAAAGTAAGGGAATTTGATGGGTTTCCTTGCTAGTGAAGTACGTTTTCTTCAGGTAATTCTGATACCGCCACAAAGCATTCTTGAAGAGAGCACAAGCATTAGCATAGGTTACCTCATCCCGAGTTACCAAATCGGTCCTTCTCTATAGAGAAAAATGGGAACATTTGTTGTAACCAGCAAGGAGGTAGAAAGTATGGGACAAAGCAAAGTAATTGCTGTGAATAACATTACTTACACATAACTTCTGGACGAACACCTGCAATTGGCTTTTCCCTTCATCTTCAGTATAATATTTCCATGATGGGAAGATACGCACATAGGATTTAACAACATCAAATGCGATAGATGCTAAACTACAAATGACTGGTTGTGCTTCATCAACTGGAATAGGTGTACTAACTTGTGGAGTTTGGGTTCACCGTGGTGGTCCTGGCGCTTTGGACACTTGAGCGGCCTTACTAACTGCTCTTATTTGGGAGCTCTGTGGTGGATATGGTGTTGTGTCAACTGGAACTGGGTTACTATCTGTTTGGGTTAGGGTTAGATTGGGTGAAGCTAGTTCTCTGTCCATTGGAGTAGGGGTACGATCTGCGAGAGTCTGGATTGTGTGTGTTAGGGTTGGTTCTTGTGCATGTACAACCGGGGTGCTATCTCCATCAACAGTTAGCACTATTTTATTTGAAGACAGTGTTTTTACTCCGCTAGATACTGACATCACCCGCTTCAATTCAAATGGCTAATAAACAAGAAAAGTAGTTGAATGTACACACCTTGTATGAAAGACAGATGCAATAGGCAGTGAGGAAAAAAGAGGGCATGCAATAGTTCACATATATTTTGTTTAACTTAAAAGGATAGAATGACATAATTTCACATATATGATGCGTATCTAAACTGGATAGCATGACATAATTGAAAAGATATGATGACTAACAAAACATGATGGCATGAGATAATTATATGACGCCTTTCGTAAACAGATTCACATGACATAAATCACATACATATTATCTAAGTAATCAAGATGGCATGATATAATTCACATATGTGATTTGTATACTAAGCAGATGGCATCCGCATATATGATGTCTGAACTAAGAACATGGTGTTGAATATTGTGTATATGATGTCTAAAGTATGCAATGCAAGACACCATGTGCATGATATGAGTTGTATAACCCTACCAAACTAGAGGATACACCTCTGGGGTGGGAGGGGAATAGGACTGGTCATCTGTCTCTGAATCCATCTATGAGGAGCTATCTGGACCCATCAAGAGATCTGTTTCGACAGGTAGCACCGTCTGCTCTGAAGACCATGTTTTCACTCTAGATTTTTGCATCACCCACTCCATATTTTTCCATCACCCACCTAAGGTGGTACAGAAGTAGTTGAATGTACAAATATTTTTGATAAATGGAAATGTAATAAAAAAAGGAATGGCAGATTATAATTCAAATATGTGATGCTTGGCTAAACAGGATGGCATTGCATATTTCACATATATTATGGATGGCTAAAAAAGATGAGATTTCATAATTCACATATATGATATAGAAACTAAACAGGTGGCATTACAGAACATGTCTAAACTAAGCAAATAATACATATGATGTCAAAAGTAAGCAATGCAAGGCAACATATGCATGATGTGACCAACATCATCATGGAAAGTTAGAGAAAACATCTCGTGGTGGTAAAGAGGAGTGGTCAGCTCCCTCTGAATCCACCTATTAACAACTTTCTTCCTCTCGATTACAATCTGGAGGAGGGGGGAGGGTTTGCCATTGCACCCACCATGGAGCGATGTACACATGACATTGTATTGCCACGTGATGACCCACAAGTATAGGGGATCAATTGTAGCTCTTTTCGATAAGTAGGAGTGTTGAAACCAATGAGGAGCAGAAGGAAATGACAAGTAATTTTGAGCAAGGTAGTATCTACAAGTGCTGAAATTGTAAGTAGCGAGTAGTTTGATAGCAAGGTAATTTGTAACGAGCAAGTAACGATAATAACAAGTATGCAACAAGGTAGCCCAATCTTTTTGAGACAAAGGACAGGCAAAAACGACCTCTTATGGTGAGCAAAGCGTTCCTGAGGGTACACGGGAATTTCATCTAGTCACTTTCATCATGTTGGTTTGATTTGTGTTCGCTACTTTGATAATTTGATATGTGGGTGGACCGGTGCTTAGGTGTCGTTCTTACTTGAACAAACCTCCTACTTATGATTAACCTTCCCGCAACCATCCGCAACTACGAGAAAAGTATTAAGAATAAATTCTAACCATAGCATTAAACTCTAGGATCCAATCGGTCCCTTACGGAATAGTGCATAAACTGGGGTTTAAGTTTCTGTCACTCTCGCAACCCACCATATATTTACTACTCCACAATGCATTCCCTTAGGCCCAAATATGGTGAAGTGTCATGTAGTTGACGTTCACATGACACCACTAAAGGAATCACAACATACATACTATCAAAATATCGAACAAATATCAAGTTCACATGATTACTTGCAACATGATTTCTCCCGTGACCTCAAGAACAAAGGTAACTACTCACAAGTGATGAACATGTTCAAGAACATAGGGGTATTAATATGCATAATGGATCTGAACATATAATCCTCCACCAAATTAACCATATAATAATCAACTACAAGATGTAATCAACACTACTAGTCGCCCCTAGCAACAATCTATAGTTTCGGTAAGAAGATTGAATACAAGAGATGAACTAATGTTGATGGAGATTGCTCTCCCCAATATGGGAGAGTAGTTGCTGATGATGATGACGATGATTTCCCCCTCCGAGAGGGAAGTTCCCCCGGCGGAATCGCTCTGCCAGAGGGCAAAAGTGCTCCTGCCCATGTTCCGCCTCGAGACGGTGGTGTTCCATCCCGAAAGTCTTTTCCTTCTTTTTTCTAGGTCAAAGTCACTTATATACTAGAAGATGGGCACCGGAGGTGGGCCGAGGAAGCCACAACCCACCAGGGCGCGCCAGGGGGGCATGGCGCGCCCAGGTAGGTTGTGCCAACCCGGTGGCCCCCGTCTGGTGTTTATTGGCTCCAATATTCCTTAAATATTCTAGAAAAAATCCTCGTGGAGTTTCAGCTCATTTGGAGTTGTGTAGAATAGGTGGCCTGACGTAGCATTTTCAGATCCAGTTTTTCAGCTGTCGAAATTCTCCCTCTTGGTGTGTTCCTTGCAAATTATGAGAGAAAAGATATTAGAATTACTCCAAAAAGCATTATTATGGATAAAAAATTGTAAACATCAGTAAGAAAACAGTATGCAAAATGGACGTATCAACTCCCCCAAGCTTAGACCTCGCTTGTCTTCAAGTGAAAACTGAAATCGAAAAAATGTCCACATGCTTTGAGAGAGAGAGAGAGGTGTCGATAAAAACAACATATAGACATAGAAGCATCATGTTGATTATTATAACAGCAATAAAATTAAACATAGAACTTTTATCATCGAACTTGCAACATATACTTCACATGAATAAGTAAAAGTTTATCACATAATCGAAGTATGAAGCATATACTCTATTAGAAACCAACAAATTATATTCTTGGTCAACTTTTGCAACTACAATTCATCATCTTTTCAGGAAGGGTCGCGTATTGGAGCCTTTAGGCAAGTCCACATATTCAACCATCATATAGTATTCTATGATTGCTAACACTCACTACATACACATGAGAAAAATGTTTCAACCGGACACATAGAACGATAGGGGATTATAGTTTCGCCTCCCAACATACTCACCTCAAGGGTGATGTCAACAATAATAACTCATGTCACCCATATCCAACTGGACATATGTGCCTAGATCCTTCCTCACCACATGATTCTTGCCAAAGGATAAAAATAAAAGAGGAAGGAGGGAAAACTTTGACTCTTTGCATAAAAGTAAAAGACAGGCCCTTAGCAGAGAGAAGCAGAGGTTGCCATGCGCTTATTTGTTTGCATGCTCAATCCCTTACTGTAAAAGATCGTCACGTTGTATTGCCCCTTAAGATGACAACCTTTATTATGCAGTCTGTCACTTTTATTCTTTGTCATCCAAGTTCGTACAACGCTCAATTTTCTCTTACACTAAATGATCTCACATATTTAGAAGCAATTTTATTGCCTTTTTGCACGGATGACAACTTACTTGAAGGATCTTACTCAATCCATAGGTAGGTATGGTGGACTCTCGAAAAAGGTTTGGGTTTAAGGGTTTTTGGATGCACAAGTAGTATCTCTACTTAGTGCGGGATTTTTGGCTAGAAAAGATAGCGGGCAAGCACCACATGTTAAAGGATCTATGACAATATGACTTCTATGTGAATATGAACAAACATAAATCATTAAGTTGTCTTCCTTGTCCAACGTCAAAAAATTTGGCATATAATATTTTGATGGGGGCTCACAATCAGAAAAGATTTCGAGGATAGTATATTTATATGTGAATCTTCTCTTCCCTTATTAATTCTTTCATGAGTTGCATCATTGACCAATGCTATGTTCGTCAATCTCTAACAAAATTTTCTACTTATGCTTTTCCTCATGTGGTGCCATCACCTACCATAAGATTAGCATATGATCATCTTAATTTATTTCCTTTCCTTTTCTTTTCTTTATTTGCAACATGAAAGTAAAGAGGGTAAAAACTCAAACTAACTTTATTATATAACTTGCACATGATAATAAGGATAGATCACTAAGCAAAATCTTGAAAAGAATGGATCGAACTAAACTTTATTTCATCTAAAGCAAAAAGATTGAACTAAAATAAGTAAAAGCAAAAAGATAGTGGGATGATATGATATCGGGGCACCTCCCCCAAGCTTGGCGGAAGCCAAGGGGAGTGCCCATACCCGATACTCAGTTCTTCTTAGGTGGTGATGAAGATGCAATCTTATCCTTCATGATCAAGAGGTCCTTCAATCTACTGAAGAAGCTCCGAATAAAGACGATGTGCTATCGATGAGGAATCTTCTTCTTCTTCCTCTTCTGGCAGCACTTGTTCAATTGCCGCTGCTTGATCATCGACGACCTCCTTGCCTTTTTCACCTCATGCAGCTTCTATAGGATCTTACCTCTTCAGCTCAATCTTCATCAGCCAAGCATCTTCATCCTTCGCGTTGGAGGAGGAGGAAGACATGATGTCTAGCTTGGTAGATATGGCCGAAAATAGCAAGAAAAGAAAACAGAAGATTTCTCCGTGATACGGTGGTCAACATGTTCGGGGAGTATATATTGAATTTTTATCTTGGGCAACAAGCAAGCTGTAGAAACATGGAGTCCGGAAGGTGCCCGAGGTGGGCACAACTCACCTGGGCGCGCCTAGCGCGCCCTGGTGTATTGTGCTCACCATGACTTCCTGGAGGTTTCTTTATTTCTAAAATTTTAAAATATTCCAAAACTGACAGAAAATATTTTTGTGGATTTTTCGGGGTCCGTTTACTTACCGTATCACGTACCTCCTTATTTTCACGATTCTGGAGTGTTTCAGAAGGACTCTTTTATGTGCTCTTCCGGTGTCAAAGTTTGTATAATATTACTTTCAACATTAATGGGTGTACCTGCGATATAATGCTTCATTCGTTGCCCATTGACAATCTTCGGGTTAGTACCTTCGTAATTATTTATTTTGATGGCACCAGACCAGTGAACCTTCTCGATGACATATGGGCCTTCCCATTTCGAGAGGAGATTCCATGCAAAAAATCTGAAACGAGGGTTGTACAAAAGAACATATTCTCTGAATTTAAGCTCACGCTTTTGGATTCTTTTGTCATGCCATATTTTAACTTTTTCTTTGAATAACTTTGCATTTTCGTAAGCTTGGGTTCTCCATTCATCTAATGAGCTAATATCAAATAACCTCTTTTCACCAGCAAGTTTGAAATCATAATTAAGTTCTTTAACTGCCCAGTATGCTTTATGTTCTAACTCAAGAGGCAAATGACAAGCTTTTCCACAAACCATTTTATAAGGAGACATACTGATAGGATTTTTATATGTTGTTCTATGAGCGCAAAGTGCATCATCTAGTTTCTTGGACCAATTATTCCTGGACCTATTGACAGTCTTTAGCAAAATTAATTTTATTTCTCTATTTCTAAGTTCAACTTGACCACTAGACTGAGGATGATAGGGTGATGCAATTTTATGGTTAACATCATACTTAGCAATCATTTTACGAAAAGCACCATGAACAAAGTGTGAACCACCATCAGTCATTAAATATCTGGGGACTCCAAACCTTGGGAAAATAACTTCCTTAAGCATTTTAATAGAGGTGTTGTGATCATCACTACTAGTTGGAATAGCTTCTACCCATTTAGTAACATAATCAACATCAACCAAAATATGTGTATACCCATTAGAGGAAGGACAAAGTCCCATGTAATCAAATCCTTAAACACAAATGGTTCAACAACAAGTGAATAATTCATAGGCATTTCTTGACGCTTATCGATATTATCTATCCTTTGGTATTCGTCACAAGATGAGACAAACTTACGCGCATCCTTGAAGAGAGTAGGCCAATAGAATCCAGATTGCAATACCTTGTGAGCAGTTCTATCTCCACAATGATGCCCTCCATAAGCCTCGGAGTGACATTTCTGTAGGATTTGTCACTGTTCATGCTTAGGTACACAACGTCTAATAATATCATCTACTCCTTCTTTATAAATACATGGGTCATCCAAAAAGTAATGTCTTAAATCATAGAAGGATTTTTTCTTTTGTTGGTAAGTAAAGTTAGGTGGAAAATATTTAGCAACGATGTAATTAGCATAATCAGCACACCAAGGAGTACTACGAGAAACATTTATTGCAGCTAACTGCTCATCAGAAAAACTATCATCAAGGTAGAGGGTCATCAAGCACATTTTCAAGCCTAGACAAGTTATCGGCTACGGGGTTCTCATCTCCTTTTCTATCAATGATATGTAGATCAAATTCTTGCAACAAGAGAACCCAACGAATAAGTCTAGGCTTAGCATCTTTATTTTCCATAAGATATTTAATAGCAGCATGGTCTGTGTGAATAGTTAATTTCGAGTCAACAATATAAGGTCTAAATTTATCACAAGAAAACACCACTTATAAGAATTCCTTTTCAGTAGTAGCATAATTTCTTTGAGCATTGTCTAGAGTTTTACTAGCATAATGAATAACATTCAATTTCTTATCAACTCTTTGTCCTAGAATAGCACCAACGACATAATCACTAGCATCACACATAATTTCAAAAGGCAAGTTCCAATCAGGTGGTTGAACAATAGGTGTAGATATTAAGGCTTTCTTAAGTGTTTCAAAGGCTTAGAGACAATCATCATAAAAAACAAAAGGAATATTCTTTTGCAAGAGACTAGTAAGAGGTCTAGAAATTTTAGAGAAGTCTTTGATAAATCTCCTATAGAAACCAGCATGACCTAGGAAACTACGAATACCTTTGATGTCCTTAGGACATGGCATTTTCTCAATTGCATCAACCTTAGCTTGGTCCACTTCAATACCTCTTTCAGAAATTTTGACCCAAAACAATGCCTTCATTAACCATAAAGTGGCACTTCTCCCAATTTAAGATGAGATTTTTTGTTCACATCTCTGAAAAACTCGCTCAAGATTGCTTAAACAATCATCAAAAGATTTCCCACAAACAGAAAAGTCATCCATGGAAACCTCAACAATCCTTTCACAAAAGTCAGAGAATATAGCAATCATGCATCTTTGGAAGGTAGCAGGTGCATTACATAAACCAAAAGGCATACATCTATAAGCATAAGTTCCAAACGGACAAGTAAAAGTGGCCTTTTCTTGATCAGGTTGAGAAACAGGTATTTGTGAAAAGCTAGAATATCCGTCAAGGAAGCAAAAGTGTGTGTGCTTAGATAGTCTTTCAAGCATTTGATCAATAAAAGGCAAAGGGTAATGTAACAATTCTTTGCAGAATAAGTTCATTCTTATCATTAGGAACTACAGTTATACCTCCTTTCTGAGGGACACAATGAACATGACTTACCCATCTACTATCAGCTATGGAATAGATTATACCTGCTTCCAGAAGTTTTAATATTTCAGTTCTTACCACTTCTTTCATCTTCGGATTTAACCGACGTTGGTGATCAACAACTGGTTTAGCATCAGGTTCCATATTAATTTTGTGTTGATGTAGAGTGGGACTAATGCCCTTTAAATCATCAAGAGTATATCCAATAGAAGCTCGGTGCTTCCTTAGAACTTTCAATAATCTTTCTTCTTCATGTTCTGAAAGGTTAGCACTAGTAATAAAAGGATATATTTTCTTTTCATCAAGATAAGCATATTTCAAAGTGTCTGGCAATTGTTTCAATTCAAACACAGTATCACCTTTAGGTGGAGGTGGACCTCCAAGAGTTTCAATAGGCAAATTGTGTTTAAGTAGGGGGCATTGTTGAAAGAAATTTTTATCTATTTCATTTCTTTCATGCATATGTGAATAGTTTTCATGGTCTAGTAAATATTGCTCTAAAGGATTAGTAGGTGGTACAATAATAGAAGCAAGACCAATTAATTCATCCGTACTACGCAATTATTTTTCATGAAGTTTCCTACTAAACTTGGAAAAATTAAACTCATGTGACCCATCACCAAAACTAACACCGACAGTTTGTTTCTGACAATCTATTTGAGCATTAATAGTGTTCAAGAATGGTCTACCAAAGATAATGGGACATAAGTCATCTTGTGGGGAACCAAGAACAAGAAAATTAGTAGGGTATTTTATTTTTCCGCACAAGACCTCAACATCTCTAACAATCCCAATTGGTGATATAGTATCTATATTAGCAAGTTTAATAGTGACATCAATATTTTCTATTTCTGCAGGTGCTATGTCATTCATAATTTCTTGGTATAAAGAGTAGCGAATATCACTCACACTAGCACCTATGTCACATAAACAATGATAGCAATGATCTCCTATTTTAACTGAAATAACGGGAACGCCCACAACAGGTCTATGTTTGTCCCTTTCATCAGGTTTGGCAATTCTATCAACCTCTTCATTAAAGCAAATAACATGCAAATCTACATTTCCTTCCAAGAGATCCTTTACCATAGCAATATTAGGCTCTACTTTAATTTTCTCATCTGGTTTAGGTGTTCTAATATAACTTTTGTTAACCACAGTTGAAACTTTAGCGTGTTCCCTTATCCTAACAGGGAAGGGTGGTTTCTCAATATAAGCAAAAGGAACAACTGGATCAACACGATAAAGTATAGTTTCTTCTTTAATGGGTACTGGTTCCTTAATTTCTTCTTTAATAGGTGGGTGATATTTAAACCACAACTCTTTAGGGAGATCAACATGAGCAGCGAAAGATTCACAAAAGGAGGCTACTATCTGAGAGTCAAGTCCATATTTAGCACTGAACTTTTGAAGAGCATCAGTATCCATAAACGATTTAACACAATCATACTTAAGTTTTATACCTGACTCTTTACCTTTGTCGAGTTCCCAATCTTCGGAGTTGCGTTTAATTCTTTCCAAAGGATCCCACCGGAATTCAATAGTTTTCTTCATAAAAGAACCAACACAAGAAGTATCCAGCATGGTTTGATCATGACGAGAAAGCCGAGCATAAAAGTTCTGGATAATAATTTCTCTTGAGAGCTCATGATTGGGGCTTGAATATAACATTGACTTAAGCCTCCCCCAACTAGAGCAATACTTTCTCCTTCATGAGGCCAAAAATTATATATATAATTCCGATCACGATGAACTAGATGCATATGATATATTTTTGGTGGAAATCCATTTTCAATCGATTCCAGTTCCAAGACCCAATATCATCGCATAGCCTATACCATGCTAATGCTTTTTCCTCAAAGATAAAGGAAAAACCTTCTTCATAACATTATCCCTGGGTAGATCTGCAAGTTTAAACAATCCACAAATTTGTTCCATATATATCAAGTGCGTATCAAGATGTTCGGTTCCATCTCCTGCATAAGGATTAGTTAGCAGTTATTCTATCATACCCGAAAGGATTTCATATTCAATATTTTCAGTAGGTGCAGCAGGTTGAGGGGTAGCTAATTGTTGTTCCGGTCGAGGTGAAGATACCCTGAACAATCACCTCAAAGGATTGTTCTCCCTAGTAACAAGTGACAATAAATTTCAGCACACTGTATGAATGTTTCCTTACCAATTTCCACTTACAAGAAGCGCTTCACTCCCCGGCAACGGCGCCAGGAAATAGCCTTGATGACCCACAAGTATAGGGGATCAATTGTAGCTCTTTTCGATAAGTAAGAGTGTCGAACCCAACGAGGAGCAGAAGGAAATGACAAGTAGTTTTCAGTAAGGTAGTGTCTCCAAGTGCTGAAATTGTAAGTAGCGAGTAGTTTCATAGCAAGGTAATTTGTAACGAGCAAGTAATGATAATTGTAACAAGTATGAATCAAGGTAGCCCAATACTTTTGAGGCAAAGGACATGCCAAAACGGTCTCTTATGGTGAGCAAAGCTTTCTTGAGGGTACACGGGAATTTCATCTAGTCACTTTCATCATCTTGCTTTGATTTGTCTTCGCTACTTTGATAATTTGATATGTGGGTGGACCGGTGCTTAGGTGTTGTTCTTACTTGAACAAACCTCCTACTTATGGTTAACCCTCCCACAAGCATCCACAACTATAACAAAAGTATTAAGAATATATTCTAACCATAGCATTAAACTCTAGGATCCAATTGGTCCCTTACGGAATAGTGCATAAACTGGGGTTTAAGTTTCTGTCACTCTCGCAACCCACTATCTATTTAGTACTCCACAATGCATTCCCTTAGGCCAAAATATGGTGAAGTTTCATGTAGTCGATGTTCACATGACACCACTAAGGGAATCACAACATACTTACTATCAAAATATCGAACACATATCAAGTTCACATGATTACTTGCAACGTGATTTCTCCCGTGACCTCAAGAACAAAGGTAGCTACTCACAAGTGATGAACATGCTCAAGATCAGAGGGGTATTAATATGCATAATGGATCTGAACATATAATCCTCCACCAAATAAACCATATAGTAATCAAGCACAAGATGTAATCAACACTACTAGTCACCCCCTAGCAACAATCTATTGTTCTGGTAACAACATTCAATACAAGAGATGAACTAGGGTTTGAGATGAGATGGTGCTGGTAAAGATGTTGATGGAGATTGCCCTCCCCAATATGGGAGAGTAGTTGGTGATGATGATGATGATGATTTCTCCCATCGGGAGGGAAGTTCCCCCGGCGTAATCGCTCCGCCGGAGGAAAAGAGTGCTCCTGCCCAAGTTCCGCCTCGAGACGATGGTGTTCCATCCCGAAAGTCTTTCCCTTCTTTTTTCTAGGTCAAAGTCACTTATATACCAGAAGATGGGCACCAGAGGTGGGCCGAGGAAGCCACAACCCACCAGGGCGCGCTAGGTGCCAACCTGGTGGCCTCCTTCTGGTGTTTATTGGCTCCAATATTCCTTAAATATTCCAGAAAATATCCTCATGGAGTTTCAACTCATTTGGAGTTGTGCAAAATAGGTGGCCTGACGTAGCTTTTTCAGGTCCAGATTTTCAGCTGCCAAAATTCTCCCTCTTGGTGTGTTCCTTGCAAATTATGAGAGAAAACGCATTACAATTACTCCAAAAAGCATTATTATGGATAAAAACATTGTAAATATCAGTAATAAAACAAGATGCAAAATGGACGTATCACCACGCAAAACTCTTCTCTTTTTCTCTACATGGTCAGCATGACTGTGTACAATAATTGACATGCATACAAAAAATAGTGAGATTATGTAAGGAGAGCATGTAGAAATCTAGAGTGATGGTAACAACTAGTGGATAGATCCAAAAATAATGATAGCATGCTCATGATAGCTTTAATTAAATAAAAGGATAGATGGTGATTGCTTTATTGTCTGTTTGCCACCCAAGATAAACAACATAGACATACCCTAGGTGAACCAGATAACGACAGAGATACTATTCATTGATGCCTCCATATGCGCCCCACAAGCATTTTAAAACTCATGTTTGAACATTAATTTGGACCTGGCTTGGAGTCTAAGAGGTGAACAGGATGATAATGTAGGAGGTAATATTAAGCAATGCATAATGTAAGAAGAAACAAAAGAGTGCAACCTCTCTTGCAGAGCCATGTACCCCTCAGGTTCATTTGCTGAGTCGATGATGGTAATGCAGTTGTGGTGGCTGCCGGCTGTAGGGAAGGTGATCTGAGGCAGCGAAAGATGGCCAAGAGTAATGATGTCTGGTATGGTGGATGCTTCTGTCGATGGAGCAGCTAGGTGAGGTGGACGACGGCGTGGTAGGAGTAGGAAAAACCACATGAAGTTTTCTTCGACACCTAACGGTAACTAAAGTAATTCCCTAAGGGCTACCTTGGCTTGCAGGAAAAAACGCATGGATAGGAAAAACACCAGAATATGATAGGAATGCACGTGGGAAACAAATCATTTGTAAACACATGATTTCTATCAACTTGGATGTTTGGTTCACTGAAAGTGGAAGATGAGAGGAATGCAAAGAAGCATGGCCCAATTAAAGTCAAACCACACGAAAATGTGCATAATTAGAATGTTATTGTACCACTAATGCAGTTAGTCTTGTTTTCATGCTTAGGATTTTGAAAAGTTGGTCCAGATGAATGTTTTGCTCCATTCCTTTCAACCAAATGCATCAATAATTGAATAGTAGAGTACGATAGCAAAATTTCCTATTGCTACGTTTTCCTTCACTATTTCCTTTGAACCAAAATAGCCCTAAGGGATCGACATGAATGTGAAGTAATAAGTGATGCAACACATGTACACAACCTCTTTGGCGTAGCCGTGTCGACCTCAACATCATTAGGTTGGTCGCTGAAAAAGTTGTTGCAGAGGTGGCTGTCGGGGGTGTGGAAGAAGATCTGAGGCGTCTCTAGACGGTGTCGAGGGAACTGCTATGTTGTGTTGGATGGTTCTGTCATTGGAGCGGCTCCTGCGAGCTATACGACGTCGAGGCTGAAGCAGTACAAGACATACATCGTTAATCTCAAGTGGGATTCTAATAGCATCTCCGATAGATGATACAATATACATTACCAAAAAGTGGTAGATATAAAATTTACATAACCAAAAGCCAGACTCCAACAAATGAGGTAAAAACCGATGACTCGGAACTTAACTATCGAAACTGAATGTTACTGCTGACATGAATTTTACTGTTGAAACTGAATGCACTAGTAGCAGAGAAGCACTTCACATGTAATTTAGTTTGGTCGACCAATAGTAGGAGAGAAACAATTATCTAAATCAGCAGGAGATCGCAGCACACTAGTAGATAGCAACCGTTGCAGTAGCACCCGGAGTAGCACCGTGAACTAGAGCTAGAGCAACAACTCGTGTAGCTGCAGCAGCCCGGGTACTAGCATCAGTAGCGCGAGCGAGAGCAAGAGCTGAGAAGCAGCACGAGGAAGAGGAAGAGTGGAGCAGCAGCACGAGCGAGCGAGAGCCGGAGCAGCAGCATCAACTCGTGTAGCTGCAACAGCCCGTGTACCAACAGCAGCAGCACGAGCGAGAGGAAGAGCAAAGTAACGGCGCGAGCGAGCGAGAGCCGAAGCAGCAACTCCAGCTAGTATGGATGTCGCTACCGAGGGAGCCTCGCACTGTGGGAGAGCCATCGTGTAGGATCTAACCGGCGGTGCCGGCATCAAAGAAGACAGCCCATGGGGGAGCGGGATCGAGCATCGACGGCATCGTGAGGTCGAGTTAAGGTGAAGGTGCGATGGGACGAGTGTAAAACCTCTTTGGTGGCGGCAAGTAGGCCACGGCTTCGTCTGAGGAGTCAGTGAAGATGTTGCGGTTCCGGTGGAGCAGGTTAAGGCAGCACTGTAGAGATGGAGGAGCCGCGATAGACGAGCCTGATAACCCACAAGTATAGGGGATTGCAACAGTTTTCGAGGGTAGAGTAATCAACCCAAATTTATAGATTCGACACAAGGGTGCCAAAGAATATTTGTTAGTATTAGTAGCTGAGTTATCAATTCAACCACACCTGGAGATTAAATATGTGCAGCAAAGTGATCAGTAGCACAGTAGTATGATAGTTTTGATAGCAATAGTGACGGTAATAGTAGTAGTAGTAGTAGTAGTAGTAGTAGTAGTAGTAGTAGTAGTAGTAGTAGTAGTAGTAGTAGTAGTAGTAGTAGTAGTAGTTTTGCAGCAATTGTAGTAGTAGCAATAATAGTAGTAACTTAGCAAGAACAATATGCGGAAAAACTCGTAAGCACTGGATCGGTGATATCATTGGATAATATTCATCATGTAACAGTTGTAACCTAGGGCGACATAGAACTAGTTCCCGTTTATCGATATAATGTAGGCATGTATTTGTGAATAGTCAAACGTGCTTATGGAAAATAACTTGCATGGCATCTTTTGTCCTACCCTCCCGTGGAAGCGGGGTCCATAAGGAAACTAAGGAATATTAAGGCCTCCTTTTAATAGAGAAACGGATCAAAGCATTACCACATAGTGAATACATGGACTCCTCATACTACGGTAATCACCGGAAAGAATCCCAATTATTGTCACCTTGGGGTATGCGGATCCTAACATGTAGTAGGTGCATGTGACTTGCAAGATCGGATCAAGAACATTGATATAGTGGTGATAACATAAACGCTTCAGATCAGAAATCATGGCACCCAGGCCCTAGTGACAAGCATTAAGCATTGCAAAGTCATAGCAACATCAATCTCCGAACATAGTGGATACTAGGGATGAAGCCCTAACAAAACTAACTAGATTACATGATGAATCTCATCCAACCTCTCATTGACCAACGGGCCTATGAAGGAATTACTCACTCCCGGCGGTGAGCATCATGGAATCGGTGATGGAGGATGGTTGATGATGATGAAGAGGGAAGACGCCCTCTCTCCGGAGCCCTGAACGGACTCCAGATCTGGCCTTCCGGTGAAGAACAGGAGGTGGCGGCGGCTCCGTATCGTAAAACACGATGAAACTTCCTCCCCTATTTTTTCTCCCAAAATAGGAATTTATAGAGTTGGAATTAGAGTCAGCGGAGCCCCGAAGGCCCCACCACCCACCAGGACGCGCCTGGGGTGTTGGCGCGCCCTGGTGGCTCATGAGCAGCCGGGGCACCCTCTCCATGTGGTTTTGGCTCCAATAATTCTCTTTTATTCCGTAAAAAATCCCCAAAAAAGTTTCGTTCAATCACGAGAACTTTTATTTCTGCACAAAAACAACACCATGGTAGTTTGGCCGAAAATAGCGCCAGTCTGGGTTAGTTTCATTCAAATCATGCAAATTAGAGTCCAAAACAAGAGCAAAAGCGTTAGTAAAAGTAGATACGAGGAGACGTATCTACTCCCTCAAGCTTAAACCATTGCTTGTTCTCAAGCAATTCAGTTGACAAACTGAAAGCGATAAAGAAAATTTTTATGAACTCTTTTATTCTTGTTTACATATACACATGCTTAAATAATACTCAGCTTTTTAGCAAAGAACATAACTAATCATGCGGACAATAAATCTTATAAATTATATTCATTGATATCATTCGCATAATCAATTAGCGAGAAATAATATGATATCTCAAATGCCAACACTTTGTCGAAACAATCATGATACAACATGACAATATTGGTATCTTGCTAGCCCTGTCTGAGACCGCAAAACATAAATGCAGAGCACCTCCAAAGTTCAAGCAGCGACTAGACATTGTAATTTATGGTATAAGAGATCTAGTCATGCTAACACCCAACATTAACTATACTCAATGCATAAGAATGTCAATAGTGCTCGCAGGTCTGGTGCTTATTTGAGAAGATGTTGACTCAACATAAAAATGAAATAGATAGTCCCTTCGCAGAGGAAAGTATTGATTTGTAGAGGTGCCAGAGTTCAAATTTTTAAATCATGGATAAATAGAATTGTGGGAGGTATACCTTTCCTGTCAACGTTACGACCAAGAGTTTTCGATATCTTCCATGCTAAAAAAATAGCGGCGGTTCCCAAGCAGTAAAAGTAAAATTTACTCCCCCTCCACCAACAAACATAAGCCATGGCTAGCCGAATCCTCAGGTGCCCTCCATAACGAGAACAGTCCCGGGGAGTTTGGTTTAATTATAATTGTTGTTTTTCATGGGACTGGCATCCCTATTACCAGCCCCTCTCATGCAAGGATGAGTGAATAAACAATCATCATGAGAATAACCCGCTTAGCATGGAAGATACTGACCACCCCCTATTGCTCCATGAGCGGTACGGGCAACCAA
Organism: Secale cereale; assembly: GCA_902687465.1. Classification (NCBI taxonomy): domain Eukaryota; kingdom Viridiplantae; phylum Streptophyta; class Magnoliopsida; order Poales; family Poaceae; genus Secale; species Secale cereale. Next base: position 296,125,885 of record LR738711.1, read on the forward strand.
AACAAATGTTCATTTGAAAATTTTAGAGGTGGCACATGCAAGTTTACTTGGGATGGCAGAGTAGTACCGCATATAGGTACATATAGTGGACTCATCTGGAACAACTTTGGTTTGGTATTTTGATGCACAAGCAATATTCCCTATTAGTACAGGTCAAGGCTAGCAATTAGATTGAGAAGCGGCCAGCTAGAGAGTGAAAACAGTCATAATCATGCATTGAGAATAATTACCATTGAACACTAGCATGAGTAGGATATAGACACCTTGAACATACATATCATGGAGGCTATGTTGGTTTTGATTCAACTACATGCGTGAACATGTGCCAAGTCAAGCCACTCAAAACATTCAGAGGAGGATACCATATCATCATACTACATCACAATCATTTTAATGCATGTTCACACCCAAGATAAATCATTATCCACTCCTAGCTACTTAAGCATGGCACGAACAACTATAATCTCTAATGGTCATCGCAAACATGTTTAGTCATGACAAGCTGAACCATGGGTACTGAGTTAAACATATTTACAAAAACAAAAACAAGTTGATTCATACATGCCTTTCCTTGCCACGGTCACTTCATCAAATAACGTCATTATTGCCTTTCACTTGCACGACCGAACGATGTGAGAATAATAATAGTGCAAGAGTGTCGTGGACTAAGCTTGAATCTGTAAGCATTTATTCAGAGAAGAAAACAAAATAACAAGAGCTCCTTGTCAGATAAACAATTATTGCATATGATAGCCACTCAACATTTTCATCGTGCTCTTCTCCTCACACTAACTAGACAAAATAAATTCAGAGAAACACACTGACATATTTTTTTGAGTTTTTGGTTATATAGAAGAAAGAAAATTAAAGAGACAAAAAACGAGAAACTATTTACACGGGGAAGCTCCCAACAAGCAAAAGAAGAAAATAAAAATATTTTTGGGTTTTCTTTTAATGCTACAACTAAATCAAACTAGAAAGAAAAACCGAAAAGAAGCAAGAAATATTTTTGGGTTTTCATGAAGTTTTTCAAACACACAAGAATAAAAGCGAGAAAGTAAAATTGGCATGGATGATACAATGAAAAAGTGTGAACACCGACTAATGGAACAGAGTGTGTGAACATGAATGTAATGTCGATGAGAAACACGTACTCCCCCAAGCTTAGGCTTTTGGTCTAGCTTGGTAATCACCACCCAAAGTAGTCGTCCGGTCCCAATAGTAATGAGGTGGTAGCACCCAAGCGTCCCACTCCTGGGGCTCACCCTCTGCCGCTACCTGGGCATTCCGGTAGGCAACGATGTCCTCTGGTAGGACGGTGTATCCGTTCCTGACATGAAAATCAAACAGAGCGGGTGCAAGCAATGGGATAATATTACGGGTATTGACACTAGAAACCAAGTTCTAGCGAATGTTGTTAAAAGAATCTACATCATCGATAAAGTTATGATGTCTCATAGACCGATGATCTAGATAAACCTTGGGCAAAGGGTATTCATGGGGGTGTATCTAAATGTTAAAATGTCTCGCTAAGTGAGTAGCATAAATGCCACCACGTATGTTGCCCTTGGTTCTGTTAAGGTGCAGACGAGGTGCAATAATAGGCCCTAAATTAAAGGTGTGATCATTATGCAGGACACGGCATAAAATGGCAAGGTCGGGTGCACTGAACATTCCTCTAGCAGTCAGACACTTTGAGTTAAATAGAGCAAAGTAATGCATAGAAGGATACCGCTGGCTAGTGGCTGTGGCTTTCGATATGCCCATGTCCTCACCCACTTTTAGAGTGAGTAGAAAGTCCACAAACTTAGCCAGTGTAGGCTCTCTCAAGTCCCCATCAAAAGGAATTAGGCATATCTCACAAAATTCTGTGAGCAGTATTTGACGAGTTTTAGCATATAAATTAAACCGCACTGAAGGAGGTTCATGCCTATTCATGAAGTAAAAAAATTGCACAAAGGAATTTGTGAGGGTATGATGTTGGTCACACTCATTTACGAGAAAGTTCGTGAGTCCAGCATTTGCTGCGAATTGCGCGAACTCTTTGTGGAATCTGGCCTCTTCCATAAAGGGAATTTGTGGCCATTCGCACGGCTGGACCTCCGTCCTCCGCGTAGTGTTGATGCCAACATCGGATGTCTCACCGATGAATCCCATAGCATTCTTCTTAGATGAACTCTTTCAAAAGAAATTCTTTTTCGTAAGCACAAATTTCTGGAATTTTTGGGTCACAAAAATAAAGTTAACAAAACTTCGCAAGATTGCTAGCAAGTAATCATATGAGTGCCTAGAGCCTATATCAAGCATTGAAACTACTTAGAACTTCAAGAATTCAACATGCAAGCTCATTTACAGTAGCACCAAGAGTAGCTAATTATTCTAAATATAAACCACTAAAACAAAAAATAATTGGAGCAATGGAGGAGTCACATACCAAGCAACAATCCCCCAAAACAGTTTTGGAAACGAAGCTTCGAGCAAAGAGATTGAAATCCGCGGGTTTGAGAGCAAGAACATGAGAGAGAGAGAGAGATCAATGGTGATTTTTTCCTGGAGGTAGGTGATGACATAGGCTAAAGGGATAAGTGGGGGGCACGTGGGCCTCACTGCCCACCAAGGCACGCCTTGGGTAGCTGGTGCGCCCTAGTGTCTCGTGGCCACCAGGGGCACCCCCCTTTATGTTTCTCATGTCAGGTATTCTCAAATATTCAGAAAAAACCGTGTTAAAATTTTAGATCATTTGGAGAACTTTTATTTTTGGGCACCTTTTTATTGCACGGATAATTCAGAAAACAGGGTGTTCATGGCATTTTATTATATTTAACTAAAAATAAAAGAAAATGTATAGTGGGTATAGAAAGTTGTGTCTACTAAATTCATCAAACACATGCCTCTCAAAAATGATCCATTAATAAGGTTGGTCAGGTCTTATTAACAACCACTTCCAATTAACATGAACCCGAAGAATTTTCGTAAAACACTAAGTTACCTCAACGGGGATTTGCATATCCCCAATAGTAAGTATTTCGTATTACCTTTTGTTAGTAGGTATAGGTAGTTGAATACCTCCAATAGTTACTATGAGAGTTTTTCCAATAACATTAATACCATTTACTTGCAATTGCTTATTTGGAAAATGAATTGTATGCTCTTTACCATTAACATGAAAAGTGACCTTGCTTTTGTTGCATAAATAACAGCCCCTGCAGTGTTCAAAAAGGGTCTACTAAGGACAATCGACATGTTGTCATCCTCGGGAATATCAAGCATAACAAGGTCTATTAAGATTGTAACGTTCACAACTACAACAGGTACACCCTCACAAACACCGACAAGAATGGCTATGGATTTGTCAGCCATTTGCAATGATATTTCAGTAGGTGATTTTGTCCAAGTCAAGTCTTTTATATAAACATAAAGGCATAACACTAACACCAGCTCCTAAATCACATAAAGCAGTTCTCACACAATTTATCTTGATGGAGCAAGGTATACTTGGTATTCCAGGGTCTCCTAATTTTTTAGGTACTCGATCCTTAAAAGAATAATTTGCAAGCATGGTGGAGATTTCAGCTTCAATTATTTTTATTTTGTTGGTGACAATGTCTTTCATGTATTTAGCATAAGGGGCCATCTTTAAAAGATGGGTCAAACGGGTACGCAAAAATACTAACCTAAGCATTTCAACAAAGCGTTCAAATTCTTCATCATCCTTTTTCTTAGTTAGTTTAGGTGGAAAGGGCATGGATTTTTGAAACCATGACTCTCTTTCTTTACCATGTTATGTAGCAACAAAGTCTCTTTTATCATAGCGTTTATTTTTAGGTTGTGGGTTATCAAGATCAATAACATGTTCTATCTCAACATCATTGTATGGTTCTTTATCATTATCTGGTTGAGCATCTACATGAACATCATCATTCTCATTATCATTACCACTAAGTGAATGTTCATTACGAGACTAAGTTTTAGCATCGGATATAGACACATCATTATCATCTTGTGTAGGTTTTTCTATGTTAGGTTCACTAGAGGTATGCAAAGTCCTATAATTTTTCTTTTTCTTTTTCTTTCAAGATGGACTAGGCGCATCATCATTAATTCTATGAGAGTCTTGCTCAATTCTTTTAGGATGACCTTCTGGATAAAGTGGTTCCAGAGTTATTTTACCTCCTCTAGTCATTACTCTAACAGTATGATCATTCACATTATTATTCATTTCATTGAGCAACTCACTTTGAGATTTAGCAACTTGTTCTAATTGAGTTTGAACCATAGAAGCATGTTTTCCTACCCCTCTTACATCATTTGTGATTCTAAATAACAAGTCACTCAAGCGAGGAATCATATCAGAGTTTTGCTATAATTGTTTCATAACATAGGAATTGAAATGATCTTGCTTTCTAATGTAGTTGTCAAATTCATACAAGCATTGACTAGGAGATTTATTATAAGGGATGTCACCTTCATCAAACTTCAAAATAAATTTGCCTCTACCACCTGTTGTGGTGTCGCAAGACCATGTATTTCTTGAATATGTGTTAAATTCTTAACATCTTCAGCTTTGATACAATTTTGTTTCATACTTTTCTTTGCCTCTTGCATATCTTCAGGATTGAGAAATAATACACCCCTCTTATTAGGAGTGGGTTTTGGCGGTGGTTCACGAAGTGTCCATTCATCATAATTTTTTAATATATTATTCGATAATTCCTCAGCTTGTTCAATAGTTCATTCCCTGAAAACACAACCAACACAACTATCTAGGAAGTCCCTAGAAGCTTCAGTTAGTACATTATAGAAGATATCAAGTATTTCATTTTTCTTAAGAGGATGATCAGGTAAAGCATTAAGTAATTGGAGAAGCCTCCTCCAAGCTTGTGGGAGGCTCTCTTCTTCAATTTGCACAAAGTTAAATATTTCCTGTAAGGCAACTTGTTTCTTATGAGCAGGAAAATATTTTCAGAGAAGTAGTAAATCATATCCTGGGGACTACACACACAACCAAGAGTAAGAGTGTTGTACCAAGTGTTAGCATGACCCTTTAATGATAACAGCAATAACTTGAGAATATAGTAGTACCAAAATTTCTCATCGTGAGCGAATAGGGTGGCTATGTGATTTAATTTAGTGTGCCACAACAGTTTAAGTTTCATAACCATGAAAAGGACCACATTCAACCAAAGTGATTAACTCTGGATCAACAAAAAATTCATAGCACTTATCAGTAACAAAGATAGGTGAAGTAGCAAACTTAGGATTATATTTCACTCTAGCATTCAAAGATTTTTCTTCTAACTTGCATAATAATTTCTTAAGATCATCTCTATCCTTACAAGCAAGAAAGTCCTCAGGTACCTCTCCCTCCATAACATAACCCTCATGTATATTAGGCAATTCATATCTAGTAGAGCTAGATATAATAGGTGTTTCGTAGTTCCCAGTTTCAAAGACTTCATCAGTTTCAGGATTCTTGGTATTTTTAATTCTAGCAAGTTGTTCATCAAGCAATCCACCTAGTGGCACAGTCTTATCAAGGAAGGTACTAGTATCATCATAAGCATCATTCATAGCATCATTGATAGCAGAAGTAGCATCATCAATAACTTGGGACATATCAGGATTAATAGCAGGTGGTGGTGTTGCAAGCTTACTAATAACTGAAGGAGAATCAAGCGTAGATCTAGATGGCAATTCCTTACCTTCCCTCGTATTAGAGGGAAAGATCTTGGTTTTAGTGTCCCCCAAGTGAATCAACAAATATAGCTATGCTTACCGGCAACGGCCTTAGAAAAAGGTCTTGATAACCCACAAGTATAGCGGATCACAACAATTTTTGAGGGTAGAGTATTCAACCCAAATTTATAGATTTGACACAAGGGGAGACAAATAATATTTCTAAGTATTAGCAATTGAGTTGTCAATTCAACTACACTTGGAGTTTAAATATCTGTAACAAAGTGATCAGTAGCAAAGTAGTATGATAGTTTTGATAGCAGTAGTGACGGTAACAGTAGTAGCTGTAGTTTTGTAGCAGTTGTAACAGTAGCAACAACAGTAGTAACTTAGCAAGAACAATATGTGGAAAAACTCATAGGCACTGGTTCAGTGGTATCGTAGGATAATATTCATCATGTAACAGTTATAACCTAGGGCGACACTGATTTAGCTCATGTTCATCGATATAATGTAGGCATGTATTCCGTAAATAGTCATACATGCTTATGGAAAAGAACTTGCATGGCACCTTTTGTCCTACCCTCCTATGGCAGTAGGGTCCATAAGGAAACTAAGAGATATTAAGGCATCCTTTTAATAGAGAACCGGATAAAGCATTAACACATAGTGAATACCTGAACTCCTCATACTACGGTAATCACCGGAAAGAATCCCAATTATTGTCTCCTTGGGGTATGCGGATCCTAACACGTAGTAGGTGCATATGACTTGCAAGATCAGATCAAGAACATAGATATAATGGTGATAACATAAACGGTTCAGATATGAAATCATGGCACTAGGGCCCTAGTGACAAGCATTAAGCATAGCAAAGTCATAGCAACATCAATCTTCGAACATAGTGGATACTAGGGATCAAGCCCTAACAACACTAACTTGATTACATGATGGATCTCATCGAACCTCTCACCAACCAGAGATCCTACGAAGGAATTACTCACTCCCTACAGTGAGCATCATGGAATTGGTGATGGAGGATGGTTGATGATGATGAGGATGGAAGATCTTCCTCTCCAGAGCCTCGAACGGACTCAAGATCTGGCCTCCCGATGAAGAACTAGAGGTGGCGGCGGCTCCGTATCATAAAACGCAATGAAACTACCTCCCCTATTTTTCCCTACAAAAGTTGGAATTTATAGAGTTGGAATTAGGATCAGCGGAGCCCCGAGGGCCCCACCACCCACCACGGCGCGCGTTGGTGGCTGGACCACCCTGGTGGCTCGTGGGCAGCCGGGGCACCCCCTCCAGGTGGTTCTGGATCCAATAATTTTCTTATATTTCATAAAAAACCTCTAAAAAGTTTCTTCCAATTCTGGGAACTTTTTTCATTTCTACACAGAAACAACATCATGGTAGTTCTGCTGAAAACAGCGTCAGTCATGGTTAGTTTCATTCAAGTCATGCAAATTAGAGTCCAAGACAAGAGCAAAAGCATTAGGAAAAGTAGATACGATGGAGACGTATTAGAGACGATCGTTGGAGCAGCTCCTTGGAGGTGGAAGCTGGGGCGGCTGAATAGGCGGGACGACGAGATCGATGACCAATCCACATATAGGGTGGTGGATGAGCGACATCGAGTTGTTGTAGTGGATGATGTTGTTGGGGAAGAGGCTCCGGTTCGGCGGCGATGGGGTGGCGGACGGAGGGGGTGGGGTTTCGTGACTGGAGCAGAGAGGTTATGCCGACCTACGACTTTGAATGGCGAAAAGGAGGTGATGGGAGGGGGAACCATGACTTAGGGATGCGCTTGTACGAAATGTAGGATGTGTTACAAAAGTACCCCCACTGATTTGAAGTAGCGGCCCTTTTGACTCAAGGTTAGAACAGGGATTTCGCATGTCAGAATTTGGCAACATAAGAGAGTTTTCACGCGCATTGTAATTTCAGGATAGCAAGGCGCGGGTTGACAAGGAGCGAGTTTTCGGAAGAGAAAGAGACAAATCAATATCTAAATTTTCAGCATAACAAGGAGCGGGTTGAAATTTTTGGACAAGCCTAACTTGTATTGTACCAAATCAAGTCGCACTTCCCTCAACGAAAAAAGAAAAAAAATCTATTGGCCACAAAGAGAGAATCTTTTCCCATTTAACTGTATGGATTATTAGAAATGTATTCAAAACTTTGAATCCATGTTATGTCCAATTATATTTTTTGCTAGTTGTATAATGCATGTAACCTATTCATACAAACATTTTAGTGCATTCCATATGTATATACTACCGCTGCATTTTGAACTAAATTTGAATTTGTTTCCCTATATGAATAAGAATCTACAATCATGATCGTTGCCAAGTTAAACCATCAGCTGCATATTATCTTACCAACACACCACATGAATACTGTAGAGTTAGATATGAACTATGTGTATTATATGAACTCGAATTCAATTTTTTTAATCCATTTGATGTTGATTCCAAATACTAGTACATTTGAAGTGCTAGCTAGATCTTCATAATCTAAACCATGTTCATATGCATAATATGTTTATCACACAATGTATAGTGCAACACCCCCTACATTATGACAAGTATTTAGCTGTGAGCTGCAAAAGTCGCACATTATCACAAATTCAAATATATGTTATATATTATATATAGTATAACATGTTCATAACCACACCATGTGTATCACAATGATAATCATTCATGCGTAGGTTTAAAACACTATGATCTCTTATTAAAGTATTCGAATCCACTTTTATAAAAATTATGATCTCTGTTAGTATTTTACACCCACACAATCCTCTTTTCTTTGTAGCTAGCACTAACTTTCTCTCGTGCATGTACATGCCCATCTCGCCCTCGCCCTCCCTCAACATTCTCTCCATTGCGCACATTCCTTATTTTCCTTTAGATCGTTCTTCCATAGTGTTTGCAGGTCTCCCCAGCCCCTTCTTTCTAAGACACACAGCGATCGATATACCTTTCTAGCCATGTCTGCCTAACACAAACACACACTTTTCCTCTTCTCTTCTCACCATCCATTCCTCCATGTGTCTAATACGGTCCCACCACTACTAGGGAAAAGCCTGTACACAGGAGCTTAGTAGTAGTGGTTTTCATAAGAAAACGCTACAACTACATATCAGTAGCGCTTGCGCATGGCAAGCGCTGCTACTATGCACATACCAGTAGCATTGTTTTAATAAAGCACGCTACTACTACAATTTCTAGGCCGTTGTCGGTAGGTCAGGCGTAGTAGTAGCGCTTTTATGAAGGAAGCGCTACTGCTATTGGAAGTAGTAGTAGCGCTTTTTTAATAAAACACGCTACTACTAAAATTGCCAGGCTGTTGCCGGCAGGCCAGGCGTAGTAGTAGCTCTTTTATGAAGGAAGCGCTACTGCTATTGTACGTAGCAGTAGTGCTTTCTACATACAAGCGCTGCTACTACGGGCACCTCATCCACGGTCTGGCCCGCGCTCGACCTCACTCTCCCCCTCACACACTTTCAGTCGCGCGCCTCCGCCGCGCGCCGTTGCTGTCGCCGTCTCCCGCCGGCCGCCCTCGACCGTGTCGGCCTCCTCCCGCCGGCCGCCCTCGTCCGCGCCGGCCTCCTCCCTCGACGGCCACCCTCCCTCGCGCCGGCCTCCTCCCCTGCCGGCCGACCTCCCGCGTCGGCCCTCCTCCCCCGTCGGCCGCCGCCCCCCGTGAGAGGTACTCCTCCTCCCTCCTCCCTCCTCCTCCCTCTAGCTCTAGGTTAATTTGGTTCACTAACTAGGTTAATTAGATGTTTTTTAGTTGTTTGGTTAACTAGTTTGGTTACTAAGTATATGTTAATTAGCTTAGGGCAGTAATGGTACTGTTAATTGGATGTTTTTTAGTTAGGGAAGTAGATTAGGTAACTAAGTAGATGTTAATTTAGGGCAGTAGTGTTTAGTTTATACAAAAAATTCAATATAGTTTTTTTTACTGTTTTTAGTAAGTGTTTCATAGAATTAGTTAGAAAATTAATAGAACTAGTTGAATTAATAAAACTATTTTATTTTTACGAAGAAAATTTAGGGCAGTAGTGTTTAGGTGTATGTGATTTGATGATCTAATTAAAATTCTACTATAGAACTAGTTTATTTTTAGTAAGAAAATAATAGTAGTAGTCTAGTTTTTAGTTAAAACAATTATTCTCGCATCGACGTCGATGATGCCTATCCTGCATCATCGTCGTTGACTCGGCGGAGGAGGCACGCTTGATCAGTGGGGCCATGTCCGGGACTGGGCTCCGCCGGGATGGTACTGGGAGGTGCTACCTTCCGAGGGGCGCAGCTTGGTGAGAAATCAGCCCGCCGTTGACCCGAACCTTCTTTGGTGGCGGTGCGGAGGCTTGAGGACCCCACAGAGGTGGTACGTCACCGTGTCAGCGAGGAGGACGAGCACGCCCGTCGCTACATGGTTGCGTTGGAGGACAGGTTCTCGAATATGTGGCAGGTTCTTTAGGGATCTCACTGGAGCTATGATCCTATGATGGTTCCTTCTCTTTGGGTGTCCACCGCCCGCACCGATACCCGTCGTTCGCTAGGATTTTAGCTGTATTAGTGATGTTATATGTATGATACTATTCGAGATGTATTAATGATAATATTCGACGATGTACAGATGAAAGAGATGATTTAGGTTTGCTTATTGAATGCATGCTAATTTGAATACAAATTTATTTTACGATTTGGTTTTGCTTATTGAATGCTCAAATTGGAAAACTACTCCTACTTACAGGGTTTGCTTATTGAATGCTAAAATTGGAATACTAGTTGCTAGCTTATAGTTTCTTTTGCAGAAATCAAGGAGAGCCCCTCCATCATCACCGCCTTCGTCCCCGTCATCGACCCCCTCCGACCTCGAGGTGAGACCTGTCAAATCTCCATGTCAATATGAGTCCTATAAGACATTTTATATATATTTTGAACCATTCAAATGCAATGACCATCTAGTTTGAATGCTCATATGATGTAGATATAAGCATGTATATCTTGTGTTTCTCAAATAGGATATGTGCTTGCCCAAGTGGCCGGCCATGTTTGCAGGTTACACCTCCGAGTGGCCTGTGTTTTGCCAGAGTGTTGATTAATTTCCGTTCCAGCAAATTTCATGCGCTCGATATGTCATTTTTTAGCAAAGTTCATGCCGAGTTTTTCCGTTAATCCTGGCATGATTTGTGCGAGAATATGTAGGAAATATCGAGTGGCCTGGATTTTCTAGAAAATATTTAAATGACATTTCAGGTTGACTTTAAGTCTGTCGAGGCTCCATATATGAGAGAAGAAGAATCCCGACTGTTGTCGTGGGGGTCGTTTTTCCTTCTTCTCCTTGTGTCAGACCTTTCTTATGCACTAGGGGAAGGAGGAATAACGACCATCACCGACGATCGAAAAATCAGTGAGGGATTGTAGCCACCATATATGAGAGAGGAAGAAGAATCCCGACTATTTCCGTGGGGGTCGTTTCTCCTTCTTCTCCTCATGCTAGACCTCTTTTATGCACTAGGGGAAGGAGGAGTAACGACCATCACCGACGGTTGAATATATACACCACATGATATGAGAGTTTTCAAGAAAAGACTCGACAGACCGATAGTCAACCCGTGATGAATAATAATTATCTGATTTAGTTTTTGTAGTACATATTTTTGAATTATATGATATTTTAATCTTTGAATTATATGAACCTAGGAAATGTCGTCATTGGATGATGAAAGTCTCCCGGGGGAGTGCGAATGGTGTAACGACGACCGGGGTCTTTGCGACATGCCTCACCTGGACGAAGATCAGTGCTTCAACATTAAGCTCAAGGAGACCTTCGATGTTGAAACGGTACGCAATGACGACAAGTTTTTTTTTCCTATTTAAGCACGGCTTGTACTACTTCAACGTGTGTCGGGGAAACTGATCGCCCACGAACACCTATGGGACCGGAGCCCCTTTTTGGTACGGCAAGGGGACGGAGGGTGCACAAAGAGCGGATCGAGGCGAACACGCGAGCAGTTTACCCAGGTTCGGGCCGCACGGATGCGTAAAACCCTACTCCTGCCTTGGTTTGTATTGCGTTATTGGCTCGGGAGCGAGAAGAGCTACATTGCTTATCGCTAGCAACACCGAGCGTGAGAGTGATCGAAAATCGGAACCCCCTCTACGTTGCGCATGGGCCTCCATTTATAGGTCAAAGGGGTCACCGACAGGTGGCAACGCAGTCGAGGGTAGAAATGTAAAAATGGTGGTAGTTGGAACAGTGTATGCATAGTGCTCTATACCTAACCCTGACGGCGGGGGACAAGGGCATTAAATGCCCATCGCCGTCGCCCCAAACAGTGCAAAAAGCGTCCGTCAGGGCTCCTCCGTCCGCCACGATGGTGGCCTCGTCATCGCAGCTCGCCACCGTGTACCCCAGGCTGCCCAGCCTTCCACCACGTGCGCCTGGAAGGGCCCCAGGGCGACGCGTGGGCGGATGAGCTGGAGCGCGGGTACTTGGTGGAAGTTTGCCGCGGCAAGTGCCTTGCCGCGGCCGCCATCTTGTCGCGCCTGGGAGCTTGTCGCTCTCCGGGCCTTGCCGGGACGCGCGGCTGATGGGCCTCGAACCCCTCGTTGGTTACCCCAAGTGGAAGGTGTAAGATGCAGTATGTAGAAGTGTTTTCCCCTAGCAAAGATGCCAAGGATCGAATCCCCAGAGACTCCTAGGTTCAACAAGTAGGTGTCAATTGCTAACGGCGCAATTAGCAATCAACGTGGACCTGCACACAGATACAAATAACTTTGCTCCCAACGAGTACAGAGAGGTTGTCAATCTCTCCGGCCTTGTAGTTCACAAAGGGTTAAAAGCAATATGATAGTAGTGATAGATAGTGTTTTGCAATAGTAAGTAAATAGCGAAAAGTAAATAGTGGATGTGATCAATGATGGTAATATGGACCGGAGTCTCATGATGTTCACTAGTGATGTCTCTCTCCCAAAAGACGATAAAACAGCTATGTGAGGTAAACAAATTACAACTGGGCAATTGACAGGACCACGAACGCAAACCAATGCTGATTACATTGCAAGAAAGGTTGAGGTTCAAAGCATGGGCGGTACGCCAAAGTAAGTAGACCGAAATCCATCAATATCTACTACTAATCATCCACCTTGAGATATCTATCCAGAACATCTCGCTGGTATTAAGTTGCGAGTCCCACCCATAGTGTAAACTCAATGCAACAGACAACTGCATTAAAAGAACTTTGCGTAAAGTAAACAATCCTTGCACCCGCGGGCACAAGCACCGTTGTTTTCCCCCTTGTGGCAACAGCACATCCCCTAGACTCATGTTTCTGTCACTCAAGCTAGTCATCGAGGGGCATGAACCCACAATCGAGCATAACGTTCCCTCTTCGAGTCACTACCTATTACTCGGCCAAAGCAATAAATAACAACGGAGAACATGCAAGAATTACTTATGAACTAAAATATAAAAGAGGTAGATCAAATATATTACTCAAGATCAATCTGAACATAATCTCATAATCCATCGGATCCCAGCAAACTCAACATAGCAACAACATAAGGATTACATAGGTGCCTCGATCATGTAGGGCAGCTCACGAGGACTAATTAGTGAAGCACAAGAACGGGAGGAGAACATCACATAGCTACTGGTCATGGACTCATGGTCCAAGGGAGACTACTCACGAGTCATCCGGGAGGCGTCCATGGTGGTGGAGAAGCTCCCGGTGGTGATCCTCCCCTCCAGCAGGGTGCCGAGAAGAGTTCTCCTGGTGCTCCCGATCTTGGAAGCGGCGACGGCGGCGGAACAGAGATGGGATCGCGAAAAGAAGTCCTGTTCTGAGGGTTACGGAGGACCCTTTAAATATATGCCAAAGTAGGGCACCGGGGGAGCCTCGGGGGGCCCAGGCGCCCCCCGGCGCGGCCCAGGGGGAGGGGGCGCGCCCATAGGGCGCCTGGAGCCCCTGTGGCCCCCCAGGCTGCCCTTCGGACGCAGTGTTGTTTCCGGTTCGCTGACTTTTTATATAATTTTTCTGGATTTTTCTGGGCGGTTCTCGAAACGTGAAAACCTGAAATACAAAAACAGCCGAAAACAGAAACTGGCACTGGGGTGCACTGGATTAGTAAGTTAGTCCAAATATGATCAAAAGTGTATGGAAGTGTATGAATATCATAGCAATATCACCCAAAAGTGGCATGGAGCAAGCATAAATTATAGATACGTTTTGGACGTATCAACATCCCCAAGCTTAATTCCTGCTCGTCCTCGAGTAGGTAAATGATAACAAGAATAATTTCTGTGGTGACATGCTATTAACCATATAGGACTTTCTCATAGTCATATGACACAAGCTTACTGAGACAATGATTCTATAGTAATTAAGTTGTCTCAAGAGAAAATCACAAATGACTGAAAGTTTTACAATATGAAACTGAAACATCAAAAAGATTTGCAATGAACATGACGTGCAAATATGATAAAGTGATATCTAGCTTGCCCCCTTTAGTGATGCAAAACATAAATGCAAGGGCACCTTCAAGGTTTAAGTGATGACTAGATACAATCATTTCAGAATAAACGATATCACAATCATGCAAAAGACAATGCTACTTTGGGACAATGCACATTACACTCAGAATGACAATCATGCTCTCAGTAGTTGGTGCTTCAGCATAAAGGTAAAAGAAAGGTTAAGTGCTAAAGCTTTTTTATTTTGAAAACATGGAAGCAATTGTGTCAACGGTAGTAGTACTTCATATGTGTCATGTATAAAACATCTTATAAGTTTCAAGCCTCATGCATCGAATACCAATAGTGATCGCTCCTTGTCCTAATTAGCTCGGATCCCCATGGGTTATCATTGCATTGCATATGTTTTAACCAAGTGTCACAAAGGGGTACCTCTATGCCACCTGTACAAAGGTCCAAGGAGATATATCGCATTTGATTTCTCGTTTTTGATGAATCTCAACTTGAGGACATCCATACCGGGACAACATAGAAAATAGATGATGGACTCCTCTTTAATGCATAAGCATATTCTCATGAGAGATTGAGGATTAAGGTCCAAGCTAAAACTTCCACCATGATGCATGGCTTTGGTTGGCGGCCCAATGTTCTTCTCTAACAATATGCATATTAATTCAACCCACGGTAAATCACCCTTACTTCAGACAAGATGAACATGCATAGCAACTCACATGATATTCAACAAAAGTGTGACAGTTGATGGCGTCCCCAGAAACATGGTTACCGCTCAGCAAGCAACTCATAAGAAATAAGATACATAGGCAACATATTCTTTACCACAATAGTTTTTAGGCTACTTTCCCATGAGCTATGTATTGCATGGTTAGTTTGCTTAGTGCAGGTGGAGGTTAGCAAAAGACTGGGAGCGACCAACTAAGAGAGCAATGACGGTCATAATCATGCAGAGCGACAAAGCAATATTGAATCAGACATGGTAGTTATATCGCTACTTAGAAACAAAAGATCATCAAGGCTTGACAGACTTTCTTTACAGTCTTGAATATGCGTGAGCATACGCCAAGTCAATCAAAATAAATTCTCGAAGGAAGATATTACTAAACCATACCACATCATAGGCAAACAAACCAAGTTGGTACTCCAATAACACATTGGGAACCCCCCAGCTGTTTGAGATTAACCATAAGAAAACCTGAACTACTAAGCACCATCATGAAAATAGCATCTTTATCATAGACACATTAACCCATGCAACGGAAGCAAACTCTCTTAATAAGGTGAGCATGGTAATTAAAGAGAGTTCAAGCAACCAACTAAATAAAAGCTCTTGAAAAGATAAGCATGAATACTAAGAGCAGAGCACGATAGTAGCTATTAAAAGACAAAGAACACACACATCATAGATATACATGAAAATTATATGTAATGTTCTAGGTAGAGGTGGAGCGTGTTTCTCTCCCACATAAAGGAATGCTGGGTTCCGACTCGTTATGAAAAACTGAAAAGAAAACTAAAAGCAAGACGCTCCAAGCATAGCACATAACATATGAAGTGATAAAAATATAGCGAAACGAAAGACGAACTGATAATGTTGATGGAGAAGGGGATGCACGGGGGCATCCCCAAGCTTAGACGCTTGAGTCTCCTTGAATATTTCTTGGGGGTGCACGGGGGCATCCCCAAGCTTGAGCGCTTGACACTCCTGAATCTTTTTATCATCTTCCCTCGCACACTTGAAAACTCCCTTCATACACAACTCATCATAATCTGATTAGCGAGGTTAGTACCCTTAATAAAATAATTATACCTTGCTGGAAATAAGGATATTATTGAAGTTCTACTGTTTCTCAAGATTGCCAAAAGGTTTTTGCAAAGAAAAAGCAAGTTCTCAATTTGCAAAGTGAAGGTAAGGCAAAACAGGACATAATCTGTGAAAAACAGAACAACAGGCAGTAATTGACCTGTTCGGGATACTTCTGCAACTCAAATAAAAAAACTCAGAACTGACGCACGAAAGACAATTATATAGAGAACGCTGTCGAAAAATATTCAGACCAAAAAGATGATCTGGTGATTTTATACGAATTTTTCTATCCAAGGACAGAATCTGTTTCCTGGACAACGCCTCACAACTTTTGAACTTTCTAGCAATCAGAGGCTATACTTGGCACAAATATGAAAAGAAAAGATACAATGATGATGCTACAGCAGTAAACAACATCAAGACACAACAAAAGCAAAAAAATTATTCATGTGGGCTGCCTCCCAAAAGCGCTTTCTTTTATGCCTTTAAGCTAGGCATAATGCATAGATCAAGTTTTATCAAGAGTAAAAGAATAGCTAGCCCGTACAACGGACTCAAAAGGTAACTTGACCTTCTTACAAGGGAAGTATTCCATCCCTTTCTTGAGAGGAAACTGAAATTTTACATTACCCTCTTTCATGTCAATGACAGCACCAACGGTGCGCAAAAAGGGACATCCCAAAATAATTGGACATGATGGATCACATTCAATATCCATAATAGTGAAATCAACGGGAACATAATTATCATTGACAACAATAAGAACATCGTCGATCCTCCCCAAAGGTTTCTTTATGGAAGAATCAACGAGACGAACACCAAAAGAACAAGAATCATAAGGTTTCAATTTAAGCATATCATATATCCTTTTGAGCATAACAGAGGTACTAGCACCAACATCACATAATGCATAACAAGAGAAGTCATTCAAAATAATTTTTATCATAGGATCCCAACCATCTTCTAGCTTTCTAGGTATGGAGGCTTCTACTCTAAGTTTCTCCTCCCTAGCTTTGATGAGAGCATTAGTGATATGCTCCGTGAAGGCAAGGTTAAGCGTGCTAGTGCAGGGATCTCTAGACATCTTGTGAAGGAAATCAATAACTTCTGTAAGAGTGCAATTATCAAAATCAAGGTCACAAGCATCAAGTAAAGTAGTAGTGGTGTCCTTAAGGTTCACCTGTTTGGTAGTTTCTATAGCATCACCATTAATAGGTCCATTGGAACCAGGAGTACATTGGGTGCTAAGAGTGTGAACATCCTCAATAACTTGGATAGTAGCAACAGTATGGTGGGTAGGAAGGCTCTTAATTCTTTCTTCTTCCTCCCTTAGGGATGCAACCACTTCGGGTTTAGCTGCCATTTGGTTTATCAAAGTGGCCTGTGTATGGGACATATTGGAAACTTGGGTTTCAATGATAGTGAGTCTAGTCTGGAGGTTAGAGATCTCAATATTTATGTTCTCTAATCGTCTACTAATGTCTTGCAAGATAGCAGTATGCTCATTTAATTGCATCGAGAAGGTTTTGTTTTGTTCATATTGGGTGTGCATGTAGTTCTTAGTGGCCTCCTCTATTTCTACCAGTTTCTCATAGCCAGACAAGTCTCTATCTTTTTGGAAGGAGTTCTTGATGTTAGGATAAGCATTGTTGTTCCCATAGGGATTGAAGGGGAACGTTCTAGAATTATTACCAAAGTTACTCCTATAAGCATCGGCAATCACAGAATCCAAAGGATCATAACGAGGATCAACAGAAGATTGCTTCGAAAGTAGAGACATGATCAAGTCAACTTTTTCATTGAGGGAGGAAATCTCCTCGACAGAGTTTACCTTCCTACCTGTTGGAGCGCGTTCGGTGTGCCATTGGGAATAGTTGGTCATCATCTCATCGAGAAGCTTTGTGGCAGCACCAAGTGTAGTTGACATAAAAGTTCCTCCCGCGGCCGAATCTAACAAGTTCCGCGAGGTAAAGTTCAAGCCTGCATAAAAAGTTTGGATAACCATCCAAGTAGTCAAACCGTGAGTAGGGCAGTTTTTGATAAGAGATTTCATACGTTCCCAAGCTTGGGCAACGTGTTCATTATCCAATTGTTTAAAATTCATTATGTTACTTCTAAGTTGGATAATTTTAGCAGGTGGATAGTATTTTCCGATAAAAGCATCTTTGCACTTGTCCCATGAATCTATGCTATTTCTAGGCAAAGACTGAAACCAAATTTTAGCACCTCCTCTCAAGGAGAAAGGAAAAAGCTTAAGCTTACCATTTATTTCTTGGTACTTTTGCATATCACAAAGTTCTACAAAGTTGTTCAAGTGTAAAGCAGCATCATCTCCAGCACCGGAGAATTGTTCTTTCATGACTAAGTTCAGTAAAGCAGGTTTAATTTCATATGAAGGTGCTGAAGTGGCAGGTGTAGTGATAGGTGTGCTGATAAAGTCATCGTTGTTGTGACTAGTGAAGTCACACAACTTGGTTTTCTCGGTGGAACCCATAGTAGCAAGCAAGCAAGATAACTATTTTTGTGATTTTCGATAAAAGGAACTAAAGCAAAAATGAAAGGTAAACTAACAAGACTAAAAAGCAAAGGTAAAAGATAGCATGCAACTCCCCTATCCTGAAGAGTGGAGTCCCCGGCAACGGCGCCAGAAAATACTCCTTGATGGGCCTCGAACCCCTCGTTGGTTACCCCAAGTGGAAGGTGTAAGATGCAGTATGTAGAAGTGTTTTCCCCTAGCAAAGATGCCAAGGATCGAATCCCCAGAGACTCCTAGGTTCAACAAGTAGGTGTCAATTGCTAACGGCGCAATTAGCAATCAACGTGGACCTGCACACAGATACAAATAACTTTGCTCCCAACGAGTACAGAGAGGTTGTCAATCTCTCCGGCCTTGTAGTTCACAAAGGGTTAAAAGCAATATGATAGAAGTGATAGATAGTGTTTTGCAATAGTAAGTAAATAGCGAAAAGTAAATAGTGGATGTGATCAATGATGGTAATATGGACCGGAGTCTCATGATGTTCACTAGTGATGTCTCTCTCCCAAAAGACAATAAAACAGCTATGTGAGGTAAACAAATTACAGCTGGGCAATTGACAGGACCACGAACGCAAACCAATGCTGATTACATTGCAAGAAAGGTTGAGGTTCAAAGCATGGGCGGTACGCCAAAGTAAGTAGACCGAAATCCATCAATATCTACTACTAATCATCCACCTTGAGATATCTATCCAGAACATCTCGCTGGTATTAAGTTGCGAGTCCCACCCATAGTGTAAACTCAATGCAACAGACAACTGCATTAAAAGAACTTTGCGTAAAGTAAACAATCCTTGCACCCGCGGGCACAAGCACCGTTGTTTTCCCCCTTGTGGCAACAGCACATCCCCTAGACTCATGTTTCTGTCACTCAAGCTAGTCATCGAGGGGCATGAACCCACAATCGAGCATAACGTTCCCTCTTCGAGTCACTACCTATTACTCGGCCAAAGCAATAAATAACAATGGAGAGCATGCAAGAATTACTTATGAACTAAAATATAAAAGAGGTAGATCAAATATATTACTCAAAATCAATCTGAACATAATCTCATAATCCATCGGATCCCAGCAAACTCAACATAGCAACAGCATAAGGATTACATAGGTGCCTCGATCATATAGGGCAGCTCACGAGGACTAATTAGTGAAGCACAAGAACGGGAGGAGAACATCACATAGCTACTGGTCATGGACTCATGGTCCAAGGGAGACTACTCACGAGTCATCCGGGAGGCGTCCATGGTGGTGGAGAAGCTCCCAGTGGTGATCCTCCCCTCTGGCAGGGTGCCGGGAAGAGTTCTCTTGGTGCTCCCGATCTTGGAAGCGGCGGCGGCGGCGGAACAGAGATGGGATCGCGAAAAGAAGTCCTGTTCTGAGGGTTACGGAGGACCCTTTAAATATATGCCAAAGTAGGGCACCGGGGGAGCCTCGGGGGGCCCAGGCGCCCCCCCGACGCGGCCCAGGGGGGGCGCGCCCACAGGGCGCCTGGAGCCCCTGTGGCCCCCCCAGGCTGCCCTTCGGACGCAGTGTTGTTTCCGGTTCGCTGATTTTTTATATAATTTTTCTGGATTTTTCTGGGCAGTTCTCGACACGTGAAAACCTGAAATACAAAAACAGCCGAAAACAGAAACTGGCACTGGGGTGCACTGGATTAGTAAGTTAGTCCAAATATGATCAAAAGTGTATGGAAGTGTATGAATACCATAGCAATATCACCCAAAAGTGGCATGGAGCAAGCAGAAATTATAGATACGTTTTGGACGTATCAGCGGCGCGTCGCGGCGAGTTTCATGAAATGCCGTGTTTGGCCTTCCCGGCAAGCTCCTCTTGCCAGGGTCTTGTACCAAAGAGGTGGTCTTGAGCCTTGAGTGGCCTTCCCGGCAAGCTCCTCTTGCCGGGGCCTTATTTCTTTAACTTGAATACTTTGTTCTTGAATGGCTCCAAAGGAACCACAGTGGGCCTTGGTGGGCGCGCGGCAAGCCCTGCCATGGGACGCTGCAACTGCCCGTGCACAAGTTCGGGATACTAAGGTACCCCTACTTTAGTACACCGACAGGAGCCCCCGGGCCTGGGCCATACACGGTGTCGAGCGCTGTTGGGTCAGGCCCAAAACAGTGCACGGGCACACGCGGGCCGCGGTGCGCCGTACCCCACTCCGTATCCACCGCGCCCCTCCCTAACGGCACGCGTCGATTGCGGCGTCGTGGGAGAGATCGTGGCCTGTTCCTTTAATGGGGAAATGCGGAACGCCCCCTTCTCCCCCCTTAAGAGCGGGGGGAACAGGGGCAGTTCCTTCCATTCGCCCGCTGCTTCTTCATCCTCCAGAAACCCCCGCTGCTCCCCTTCTCCCCGAAGGTCGAAAGAGAGCAGCGCTTTGCCCCCCCCTTCCGCCGCCGCCAGCATCTCCAGCGCCGTCGACTTCCCTCGCCGTCCCTACCATGGCCCCGAAGGGCGACAAGGCGAAGGCCGCGAAGACTGCCAAGGCGCTGCGGCTAGCAGCAATGCGGAAGAAGATGGCGGTCTTCCCGCCGCAGCTCAGTGCGGAGGAGCTGAAGGACGCCTTCTACCTCTTCTGGTCGAGGGAGACAAAGGCGCATCCACGCACCAAGGTACTCCCCGCCGTGGCCTGCGAGATGTTTCCGGGAGGCTACGCCTTTTTTGCTCTGTTCTTCTACTGCGGGCTCTGCCCGCCTTACTCGGAGTTCTTCTGTGATATCATGAATACCTACGGGTTTCATCTTCTTGATTTCACCCCAAACGCCGTCTTGACCATGGACATTTTCGCACATCTGTGCGAAAATTTCGTCGGAGTTCACCCCAATGTAGCCCTCTTCCGCCATTATTTCATTCCTCGAGTCGAGTCTGGGTCTCCTCTGTCCGGCGGAATTTTTTGGATCTTCACGCTCCATAAGAAAGAGGCTTACTTGACTGGGGAGCTCTGCGGCAAGTGGGAAGAATGGAGGGCCAACTGGTGCTGGATCATAGAGGACGACCCACATCAGTTCACTTCCCGGTGCCAAGTTGTAGTAGTGCGCGGCAATGACTGGAGTGACCTGGCCCCTGAGGACGACAAGCTGAAGATAGCCACCACTAGGATTCTTTGCCTCCAGCAAGCCAAGCTCACTGTAGGTGCCGTCGGGGCAGACTTTCTTCGCCGCCGCATCGCTCCCTTGCAGGAGAGGAAAAGGGCTGCTTGGGAGTTTGATAACGCGGCAGAAATCATGAGGCTACGCCCGGGCCTCAACTACAATTTCACTGTCTTGGAGCTCAACGCAATGCTCCAAGCACTATTCAAGTACGACCCCACCCATCTAGAGTGGTTTGCGTTGCCGCAGGGCGTAGTTCCGTTGTGCAACAACGCGTCGCTCAGCGCCATCCGCGCGGTGATGCCGTGGTGTGATTCCCACGGGATCGACCCCACTTGGCGGGAACCTTCTGACGAAGCCGTGCAGACATTTTTCGACAACCTGGTGGAGCTGCCAATCAACCCCGGCGAGAAGAGGGGCCTTACCCGCGACACCACCGATCAGGAGATGGCGTATATTGCCACCAGGTTGGAGGAGGCAGCTGCAGCCAGGGCTGCGGGCGAGTTTGGATATACTTTGGAGGAGGCGGATGCAGCGGAGGCGGTAAGTCTGGCCGAGGAGGAAGAGCTCCTCAAAGCGGGAAAGCTTGCCGGGCAACCTGCCGGGACAAGCGAGGCCGCCGAGCAAGGCACAGAGTCGAGTGGGCCCGCCGAGCAGGGCATCGGATCAAGCGATCCTGCCGAAGACTCGGGCGGGTCGCTGAATCTCGACTCCTCTTCTTCGTCCTCGGGTAGTTCACCGCCACCGGCAAGTCCTCCAGCTGAAGCGAGGAGGTGCCTCCGCAAAGCCGCAGACGTGGCGGGGTGGCCGGCGGGCCAGCAGCCTCAGCGCCGTTCGACACGCGCCACCACGATAAGCAAGGCAGTCAAGGGAGCGCCCCGTGCTTCAACGGCAATCGGAGGAAGATCTCCCCGCGCCGGCTCCACGGCTCCTTCCGCCCCCCCGGGCCTCGGCGACAACTGGAGCGGGGTCTTCTCAGGCCACCGCCCGTGCTCCCGCCAAGCGGCCAAGGGAGCCCACTCCTCCAGCTCCTCGCGCTGGGACGCGCGAGCCGGACTTCGATTTTTCGGCGCTTAGCTCCGACGACGAGGAGGAGGAAGAGTAAGTCTTCGCGGTTCTTGTTTCTCGTTGGTTTTCTGTTGATCCTTGTCTTGTATCTTCTTTGCCTGATTTTGATCTTGTCTTTCTTCCAGGACCCTGGCCCAGAGGGCGGCGAAGAGGGCCAAAGTCCCAGTAGTTGTCATTGAGGACGAGCCCGCCGCGGCAGCAGGGGGTGCGCCTGCGTCAAGCTTGCCGGACCAGGCAGGTGCTTTCCAGAGCAGCCCCTAGCGCAGCCCCCAGCGTAAGTCTTCTGTCCACTCTCCGCTTGTCGGGCGCGCGTGGGCTTCTTATCCTTGTTAACATTTTGTTTGTTTGTTGACTTGTGCAGAAGCAGAGCAGCAGCCTCAAGAGCGCCAAGAGATTGCTCCCGACGAGCCGCATGTCTCGACCTCTCCGCCAAGGAGGAGCTCCCCAGCGAGGGAGGATACTCCGCCAAGGGCGAGTACTCCGCCAAGGGCGAGTACCCCGCCAAGGGCGAGTACTCCGCCAAGGGAAGGCGCCAGCGGCCTTCCGCCGGCGGGGGCTACCACCACGCCGCCGAGGGAGAATTCCCCGGCAAGGAATCCCATCGAAGAGGAGGCCCGCTCAGGTAAACTCTTGAACTTTTCTTTTTCTGAATTTCTCTTTTTGGATATTTGCTTGACCATTATTTTCTTCTTTCTTCTTCTTTTCTTTTCTTCAGATCCGTCCGCCGCAGAGCCGATGGAGACGGAGGCCGCCACCGAGGAGGACGCGCGCGGCAACACTGGTGACGCCGCGGCTACTGAAGGGGCGGTCGGTGCTGACGAGCCTGCCACCGGCGAGGCCGCCGAGGCTGCCGGCGCGGCAGCTGAGGGGGAATCCAGCAGTCGCACTGACGGCCCTAAGGCTGCAGGAGCGTCAGACGCTGCGCCGGCTGCCGACCCCTCTGCTGCCGCGGCTGAGCCAAGTGCCTATCTGGAGGCCGGCAACGGAGTCTTCATCCAGCTCCCGTGGGCGTCCACGTCAAGGGCGCCCGCGGAGGGAGAGGTCTTCGACGGGGAAGTTCTTGCCTCCGCCGGATTAAAGTTTGTCGACACGCCAAGCAGCAGTAGCGAGCCCGAGGAGGAGTGGCTTCTGCGGAGGCTTCTGGCCCTGTACCGCGCCAGGCAGGCAAGTTGGAGTCCCGAGAGGCTCTGGCCGCCAAGGCGGGTACTGACTTGGAGAAGCGCGCTGAAGAGCTCCGGGCCGCCAACCAGGCGGCTCTCCGATCCTTGGCGGAGGAGCGGGAGCAGCTAGCCGAGGCACATCAGGCGTTTATTCTTGAGAAGGACGAAGCAGAGGAGCAGCAATGGCTCGCCGCCGAGGAGTTGTCCCGGCGAGAAGGCGAACTAACGCAGCGGAAGGTCGACCTCGACAGCCACGAGGACGACCTTGCCGCACGCAAACAATCTTTCGGTGGAGCTCTGCAGGAAGCAAAGGACGCCGCTGCAGCTGTTGAGACCGCCAAGAGAGACTTGGAGGCGAGGGTGGCGCAACTGGAGGTCCACTTGAAGACGAGCGAAGAGAAGGTTGCCGCACTTGTATCGGAGAGGGAGAAGGACGCCCACAGCCACTCCGAGCTGCAGGTCTGCCTCTCCGACAAGGGCAAGGAGCTCGCCGTCACCAAGGATTCCGTTGCTGACTTGGAGTTGAAGCTATCCACCCTCACCGCGACGCTTGACGGCGCCAGAGAGCGGGAGACAAAACTGAAGGAGGAGCTCAGGGCCGAGAGGGCGCTGTTGGACAGCGCCGCCATCACCCAAAACAACTTTAGGCAGACCGTCGAGCTCTGGACGGAAGGTCTTGTCCTTGCCGCCACCAACATTGACAAGGAGCTGGAACTGCTGGGGGCGGAGTATCTCGGGTACTCCACCGACGAGAATCTCCACCCCAGCGCCAAGCTTACCTTGTTCCTCCAGGGCGTGGGGACGGCCCTCCAGCAGCTCTGGGAAAAGATTCCCACGCAGCTGGCGAACGAGGTGCGCAGGCTTTGCACGGGCGTCTTAGAGAAGGTGCTGATGAAGATAGTCTTCCGCAACCCAGGACTCAACCTCAATAACGTCCTCAGGACCTTGCCGCCCGACGCCGACCAGGAGACGCTTAAGACCCTTGTCGCGCCTATCGTGGCCAAGGTGGGCAAGATCAAGAGAGTCGAGGGCGACCGCGCAGATTAGGCCATTTTTCTTTCTGCTCCCTTTGTCGCTGCCAACCATGTTATGAACAATAGTCTATTAGAACAGCGACAAGTCATTTTGTAATATAGCTTTATTTTGGGTAGTTAATGCAATGTTATTTCCTTTACTTGCCTTCCTTGCTTTGTATGCTTTTACCCTACGCTTTTAGGGAACTTGCCGGCGAAGGGACCCTTGCCGCGAGCGCTGAGTGCGGAACTTCAGCAACCTGCTGGAAGTGCCGTTGCCGACAAGAAACCTTGTCGCAGCTAGTCGCAGCACACTTAGGTTGTTGAGCGAACTCGAAAACGAAGTAAGGGCGCGACACTTGTCGCAGCACGCTTAAGCCGTCGAGCGTGCTCGAAACAAAGTAAGGGCGCGGCTAGCCACGAGTTGGTTCCTCCGCGCACAGGTTTTCCATACAAAGTGCGGTCGTTCAAGGAAGATAACTTTAAAATTTAAAAATTTGATTGCTCAAACTTTGGCGACTTAGCTTTTGTGTCGTTTGCTTCCCGGCAAGGCGAGGCTTTCTTGAACGGCACTTGGCCCATACCACTGTCTCCTTCCCCCCGGCAAACTTGTGCGCGAGGAAAACTTCTCCTGCTTGAGAGAAAAAGAAAAGGGAGGAAACATAGATATGGAGCCTTGCGGCTCGTTATTGCTTACCGGGGATGCGTGCTGCACAAAGTGTCAGATAGTACATGCAAGAAAAATGAAAAGGCATGAAATGACAAGTTATGCGAGGCACATAAGTTTTACTGATGTACGGGGTCTGCGCCCGGCTTTGTACAAAGGTTTACATGCAACAGCGACAAGACTTGTACAAAAGGTGGTTGCCGGAGCGGATCACGGCAACCGCGCCTTATGGGTAAAACTTGCGAAGGTGCTCAATGTTCCAGGAGTTGCTCACCGGTAAGCCCTCTTCGGTCTCAAGGCGGACAGCGCCGGGCCTTGTGACTTGTCTCACCCGATAAGGGCCTTCCCACTTCGGCGTCAACTTGTTGGAATTCTTGGCGGACTGAACGCGCCGAAGAACAAGGTCGCCTTCCTCGAGACTTCTGGCTTTAACTTTGCGGCTATGGTAGCGGCGCAAAGCTTGCTGGTATCGAGCAGCTCGTACAGCAGCCTGAAGATGGTCCTCCTCAAGGACCAGTGCGTCATCTTGCCGCAGCTGCTCTTGCTCGAGCTCATCGTAAGCGAGCACTTGAGGCGACCCGTATACGAGTTCCGTGGGGAGAACTGCCTCTGCTTCATAGACAAGAGCAAAGAGTGTCTGTCCAGTGGCTCGATTTGGTGTCGTCCTGATTGACCAAAGAGCCGCCGGCAACTCTTAAATCCAGTTTCTTCCACATTTGTGCAGCCTGTCAAAAGTTCTTGTCTTGAGTCTGAGCAGCACTTCAGCGTTTGCTCTCTCCGCTTGACCGTTGCTCCTCGGGTGAGCAACAGAAGCGAAGCAGACCTTGGCGCCAAGGTCTTGGACGTATTGCATGAAGGTGCGACTTGTGAATTGTGTGCCATTGTCGGTGATGATCCTATTAGGGATTCCGAAACGGCAAACGGTTGATCTGAAGAACTTGACTGCTGACTATGCGGTCACCTTTCTCACTGGTTCCACTTCTGGCCACTTTGTGAACTTGTCAATGGCAACGTACAAGAACTCAAAGCCCCCGGCTACGCGGGGAAAGGGGCCGAGGATATCGAGCCCCCAGACCGAGAATGGCCAGGACAAAGGGATCGTCTGGAGAGCTTGAGCTGGCTGATGTATCTGCTTGGCATGGAACTGGCACGCTTCACACTTGGTTACTTGTGCAGTTGCATCCTGGAGGGCTTCTGGCCAAAAGAAACCTTGCCGGAACGCCTTGCCGGCAAGTGCTCTTGCGCCAATGTGGTGACCACATATGCCTCCATGTATCTCTGCCAACAGCTTTTGCCCATCTTCCCGGGGAATGCACTTCAATTTGACACTGTTGAGTCTTCTTCTGTACAGTTCATCGCCGACAAACTGATACATACTTGACTGCCGGGTTATTCTTTCTGCTTCTTCTGGCTCTTCGGGAAGTTCTCCTGTTTGAAGGAACTGGACAATCTGCTACGCCCATGCTGGGGCCTGTGGCTCAGCAATAAGGACTAAAGGCATCTGTGCTACTGCGGGAACGTCAGCTTCCACGGCAAAAACTTGCGGTTCAGCCGGAGCTTGACGTTCCCCGGCAAGCTTGCTGGGGCAAAGCTTGTCGGGAGCGCCTGCTTCAACTGGACAAACCCTTGGGCTTGCAGGAGCATACTGCTCCTCAGCAATCTTGTCATTGATCTTGGGGACCTTATTGGCGGCGGCTTCAGGAAGCTCAGCCGGCAAGTAGTCACCAGAAACCAACTTTCTCTTCTTACTTTGTCCAGCCGATGGTGTAACGGATGGTTGAGTTAACTTGAGCACAAAGATCCCCGGTTCCACAAGTAGCTTTAGTGCAGCACACTTTGACAGGCCGTCTGCGATGTCGTTTTGAGCTCTTGGAATGTGCTCCATCTGCAAGCCTTCAAAGTGTTCTTCAAGCTTTCTCACTTCGTCGACGTATGCTTCCATCAATGGACTCTGGTAGCTCTTGTTCACTTGTCGGACGACCAACTGCGAGTCACCCCGCACAATAAGCTTTTTGATCCCAAGTTCCGCTGCGATTCTGAGGCCGGCAAGCAAACCTTCATACTCTGTAGTATTGTTCGTTGCTTGCTCCTTGGGAAAGTGCATTTGGACGACGTACTTGAGGTGTTCTCCGGTGGGTGTGATAAACTGCACGCCGGCACCGGCGCCTTGCAGCGAGAAGGCTCCATCAAAGTACATTATCCATTCCTTGCTTGCTTCTTTGACGGGGATGCTCGTCTCTGGATTCTCTTCATCTGGTGTTGGCGTCCATTCTGCTATGAATTCTGCCAATGCTCTGCTCTGAATAGTTGAAGTACTTTCAAACTTGAGGCCAAAGCTTGACAGCTCCAGTGCCCACTCGACAATCCTGCCTGTCGCTTCTGGATTTTGCAGTATCCTTTTCAGCGGAAAACGAGTGACCACTGTTATCTCATGTGCTTGGAAGTAATGGCGCAGCTTTCTCGAGGCCATGAGGAGGCCGAAAAGCAGCTTCTGCACCCCAGAGTATCTTGACCTAGCCCCCTGCAAGAGGGAACTGACAAAATAAACTGGGCGCTGCACCATCTTCTTCCGTACCTCTTCTTGCATCTGCGCAGACCCATCCTTGTCGGGACCAGAGCTTGTCGGGGAAGCCCCCTGCTTGTCGCTGGGTGTGCTTGCTGGGGCTGTTGGCTCGTCATCTGCCTCCCTTTCCGCTACCAACGCAGCACTGACCACTTGATTGGTTGCTGCTAGGTACAGCAGCAACTTCTCTTGTGGCCTAGGTGCGACAAGTATTGGAGTGGAGGACAGGTACCCTTTCAAGTCCTGCAGCGCTGCCTCCGCTTCCGGAGTCCATTTCATTGGACCTGCCTTTTTCAAGATTTTGAAAAACGGCAGGGCGCGCTCCGCAGACTTAGAAATGAACCTGCTGAGAGCAGCCACACAGCCGGCGAGCCTTCGTACATCCTTGACGCGCTTCGGAGCTTCGATCTCCTCAATGGCTTTAATCTTGTCTGGATTGGCTTCAATCCCCCTCCGGGACACAAAGAACCCGAGAAGCTTGCCGGAGGGGACTCCGAAGACGCACTTCTCGGGGTTAAGCTTGAGTTGTATCTTGCGCAGATTCACAAAAGTTTCATCTAGATCTTGTATCAGAGTATCCTTGTCCTTGCTCTTGACCACTATATCATCCATGTAAGCTTCTACATTCCTATGTATCTGTGGCTCAAAAGCAGTGTGGACTACCCTCGCAAACGTTGAACCGGCATTCTTCAATCCAAAGGGCATGCGTATGAAGCAGTAAGTGCCACAAGGAGTAATGAACGCGGTCTTCTCCTCATCTTCTTCAGCCATAAATATTTGGTGGTATCCTGAATAGGCATCAAGAAATGAAAGCAACTCACATCCAGCTGTGGAGTCAACAATCTGGTCAATGCGCGGCAAGGGAAATGGATCTTTGGGACAAGCTTTATTCACATCGGTGAAGTCTATACAAAGCCTCCACTTCCCATTCGCTTTGCGCACGACAACAGGTTTGGCCAACCACGTGGGATGAAGTACACCTCTGACAAGGCCTGCCGCTTCCAGCTTCTTGATTTCTTCAGCGATAAACTCTTGGTGCTCCACCGCTTGTTTTCTAACCTTTTGCTTGACGGGCCGCGCGTGAGGACAAACGGCAAGCTTGTGCTCAATCACTTTCCTGGGAACACCGGGGATGTCAGAGGTTGCCATGCAAACACGTCGACGTTCGCTCGTAGGAAAGCAACGAGCGCGCTTTCCTATTTAGGATCGAGCGTGGCACTGATGGTGAAAGTACCACAAGTGCCGTCCTCCTTGGCGGACACCTTCTTGGTTGTGGGTGGAGCAGCCATCGCCTTCTTGCACTTGCCGGTGGAGCTCGATGGTGCGTCCTCGACGGCAGCGCAGCACTCCGAGGAGGTGCGTTTGCCGGAGTGGGCCCCAGAGCTCTTGCCGGACTTGGTCTTGTTCTTCCCCCCGGGAGCTTCAGCGGCAAGTGTCTTGCTATCTGTTGCGGTTGCCGCGTCCCGGTATATCTTGTCGGCACAGATAAGCGCGTCCTTCTTGTCGCCGGGGACAGAGATGATGCTTATCGGGCCTGGCATCTTGAGCATGTTGTAGGCATAATGAGAGGCTGCCATGAACCTGGGGAGCGCTGGACGGCCAAGTATCCCATTGTAAGGCAATGGGATATCGGCAACGTCAAAGGTGATCCTCTCAGTCCTGAAGTTCAGCTCTCCGCCAAAAGTCACTGGCAGTGTGATTTTCCCCTTCGGCTTGCTCCTTCCCGGCTTGATCCCTTGGAATGTGCCGGTCTCCTCGAGCTCGCTGTCGGGGATCTGGAGTTTCCGGACCACAGCAGAGGAGATCAGGTTCAGGCCGGCCACGCCGTCAACCAACATCTTGGTGACCTTAAGGTTGCGGATAGTTGGTGAAACCAACATCGGCAAGCACTCGACCGCAGTTGTGCGATCAGGGTGGTCCTCAATGTCAAAGATGATGGGCGTGCTGGACCACTTCAGAAGTTTGCGCGACTCGAAGGGTGGCTCTGCCGCATTGACTTCCCGCACCCATTGTTTGAGTTGGCGGTGGGAAGTATGCAGAGAAGCTCCACCGTCTACGCACAAAACCTCTGTTGCCTTCTGGAACTCCTGCTCGCTGTTATCTCCGTCTTCCATATCTTCGTCGTCGTCTTCGTCTTCGTCCTTGTAGCGGCCGCGGGGAGGTCTATCTCCTTGCCGCTGCTTGGCCTTGCCGCGGCGTCCTCCCCGGCCATTGAACGACCGCTTCTTGCTGGACTCTCCACCACCCCCCTGGGCCTTCTCCTTGTCGCGTCGCTCGTACTCAGCTTTCTGCTGCTCGACGAGGTACTCGACCCTTTTGCAGTTCTGGAGGTCGTGGCCCTTGGTGCGGTGGATCTTGCAGTACTGTTTGTCGGAGCCGTCCTGCTTGTCGGCGGCCGCCACAGTCTCCTTGCAGGAGCTGCCAGCTTGGGTTTTCTTGGCGCCAGTCTCCTTGCCGGACTGCTCGACGACCGGTACTTCTTTGCTCTTCTTTTTCCTGTTGTTCCGCCGCTGGTTTTTCTTTGCCGGGGCGGCATCCTCACTATCTGTTCCCCCTGCTCCAGTATCCTCTCCGGGAATCTCCTCCCCTCCTCAGCGCGTGCGCACTTGTCGGCCAGGGCATAAAGCTCACTGACGTCTCGGATCTTGCACATCGCCATTTCCTCCCTCATCCTGCGGTTACGCACGTTCTGGTGGAACGCGCTAATAACCGCGGCAGGGTGGACGTCTGGGATGTTGTGCTGGACGCGGCTGAATCTTTGGATGTAGTTTCGCAGGGACTCTCCTTCCTTTTGGGCGAGTATATGAAGGTCACTCTCCTGGCCATGGGGCTTGTGGCCGCCCGTGAAGGCGCCAACAAACTGATGGCACAGGTCGGCCCAAGAAGAGATGGAGTTTTCCGGCAAGTGCATGAGCCAAGATCTGACGTTCGGCTTGAGCACGAGCGGGAAATATTTTGCGAGTATTTTCTCGTCTCGTCCCCCGGTAGCCTGCACCGCAATGGTGTAGATGCTGAGAAACTCTGACGGATGAGTCTTGCCGTCGTATTTCTCGGGTACGTCGGGCTTGAAGTTCTTCATGCTGGGCCACTGGACTTGCCGCAGCCTACGGGTGAACGCAGGACAACCCGCCGCGTACGGCAAGTCGCCTGGTTCTCCGGGCGCGTGCATGTCGACAGCGGGCCCAGCGCGCTGGTCGGATTGTCGCCGCGCTTCTCTTCGACGCTCGATGCGAGTTCGAGCGTCTTCTCGTCGTCTGTCGTCAAGGACTTGGCGTTGATCGCAGCGAGCTCGTGGATCCGACGACGGCGTGGAGTCGTCGTCGATGTTGATCCGGCGAGTCGGCGATTTCGGCCTTCAGGGCGGGGAGTGCATGGTTGATACGTCCAAAATGCATCACTATTTTGTATTATAATTTATCCTTATTCATTGATATATTTCACGTTATGATGATGTTCTTATGTTGTTTTGGTCTATTTTACACAGTTTGCAACTTTCCGGTGCCGGAACAGCAGACGCAGGATTCAGCAGGAAAAAGTGGATACTGAGTTGCTGAAGAAGAACACCTCCAAATTACCTGAAAATTGACGGGAGGTATTTTTCGGAAGAATAACGAAGACACGCAAAAGGGGAGTCAGAGGGGGGCCACAGGGTGCCCAGGCGGCCTGGGGGCACGCCCCCCCTGGCCGCGCCGAGGGGGCGCCTGGAGCCCCTGGCCCACCTCTGGTCGCCCCTTTTGCATATATGTTCCCCGTCCTCCGAAAACCCTAGGCACGGGACTTTTTACGGAGTTCCGCCGCCGCTTCGAGGCGGAAACCTGCAGAGAAGAAAAGGGCATCTCCGGTGGGCAGATTCCGCCGGGGAGATCACCTCCCGGAAGGGGAGATCGTCGCCATCGTCATCACCATCATCACGGGCATCATCGAGATCATCATCAACATCATCCCCAACACCAGCACCATCTCCATCTTCATCCAAATCTCATCTTTCCATCGCAACTCGTGTTGTAAATTGTACTACCTATCCTCTCTACTCTATCGGTGTTGATTACTACTTTGTGGTGAATGCTATTGAGTTTTTTTGGAGAAATATTATTATGTCCAGATTGTTTATCACATATTTATCCCCACTGATCATGATCTCTTTTATGTCTTGTGAGTAGTTACCTTAGTTCTTGAGGACATGGGGGAAGTCTTGTTGTTAGTAGTCATATGTTGTTGAAGTAATATGTGTTGTTTGGTACTTAAGTTGCGTTGTCATTCTACTAGTGGTGTTGTGTGAGTTGAACACCCAACACTTCGCCTTATTAAGGACCTAGGAGAATACATTGTGTATAAAGAATGCTTATGGTGGGTTGCCGGAGTGACAGAAACCTGAACCCCAGTTCGCACGCTTTTGCATAAGGGAATAATGGATCCTCGATCGTATTGCTATGGTTAGGCTTTTGCCTTAAATTCTATCTTGTATTTGCGGATGCTTGCAAGGTGTTTAATCATAAGAGTGCATTCATCTTAGTCTAGAGAGTGCACTAGCATAGATCCACCCACCAACACTTATCAACACATAACATAGTATCGATACGGAATATGGCGAAAGCACATGACTACCTCTCCCGTGTGTCCTCAAGAACGCTTTAGTCTTTATAAGTTCAGTTGTTAGGCCTCTCCTTTGCTAAGAAAGGATTGGGCCACTTGTTACTCTCAGTATCTTTACTATTACTTGCCTTTACATTCTTGTTGCTTATATCGAGAAAACCCCTAAAAGTTATCTTTCAGTGCTTGCAGTAATTTCTTGCTCAGAATCGCTTATCAATACCTTCTGCTCCTCGTTGGGTTCGACACTCTTACTTATCGAAAACGCTGCAACAGATCCCTTACAGTTGAGGGTCATCAAGTAACGTTTTCTGGCGCCGTTGCCGGGGAGCGTAGCGCTATTGGTAAAGTGAAACTGGTAAGAAAGTCTTTTTATAATTCTGTTTTTATTTTTGCTATCGCTGTTCTTTGTCCCTATGGATAACCCTATTATTGGAGCGTTGCTTGTGGGAAGACACCCCACACCTGTGGTGGTTGATCCTCCCCCTACTGAAATTGTGCCTTACAAAATACCAGCTGGCATTATCAATTATGTTTTAGCTAATCGTTATGCAGGAGACAGACATCCTGGTGAGCACTTGCTATATTTGTCACGACTATGTTCATTATTTAAGCTTGCAGGTGTATCGAGGGAGTTTGTCATGAGGAAATTGTTTGCCGTATCTCTTATAGATAAAGCTTCAGATTGGTATGGGCTTCTCGATAACTCACATTTGCTGGACTGGCAGGAGCTTATGTCTCTTTTCTATACTAAGTTTTATCCTCTTCATGAAATTCATCGAGACAGGAATTATATATATAACTTTAGGTCTCGTGACGGAGAAAGCATTGCTGAAGCTTGGGGGAGACTGAAGTCTCTAATGCTCAAATGCCCAATTCATAAGCTTCCCAAGGAAATTATACTTACAAATTTTTATGCCAGGCTTTCTCGTCAGGATAAGGAGATGCTAGATGCCTCCTCTAGTGGGGTATTTCAGAAGAAGAGCGTTGAAGAAAGGTGGGATCTCCTTGAAAGAATCCAAAGGAATACTGAAGATTGGGAAATTGATAAAGGTATTGAACCCGCTATAAATTATGAACATGACTATATTGAGAGTTATGTGGAAACTGATTACTTCAATACTTTTTGCTCTAAGATTGGTCTTGATTCCCATCTAGTGATTGATTTATGTAAGAATTTTGCCTCTCACGTTGATGCTTTTAAAAATATTAGAGACCAGCACCATGCACCTTTTAAAGAACCACCTATTGATATTTATGTTGCTGAGCCTATTTTGCCTGCAGTCATATATGAAAAGCCTCCTTTTCCCACGAGGATAAAGGAACACTCTCTCGTAACAGGCATAATAAATAAAAGTGAGAGAAGAGTTGATGAACCTGAGGACCAGATCAGGGTCGATCCTCAAGTTGCATTGATTAAAGACCTTGCTACTGATGATGTTTTGGATTCCAATATAACTTTTTGTGCTGTTTCCACTAACCTTGTCACAGCCAAGAACAAAGGCCCAATTCCAGGTACTCCGGTGGTATCTGTTAAAATAGGAGATCACAATTATTATGGGCTATGCGATTTGGGATCGAGTGCAAGTGCTATTCCTTATTCACTCTATGAAGAAATCATCGGTGAGATTTCCCCTTGTGAACTTGAAGAAGTTGATGTTACTATTCATCTTGCAAATAGATCAACTATCTCTCCTATCGGAATTGTGAGGGACGTTGAAGTCCTATGTGGAAAGGTAAAATACCCTACCGACTTTCTGGTACTTGGTTCAGCCAGGGACAATTTTTGTCCAATTATTTTTGGTAGACCTTTTCTTAGAACTTGTGGAGCTATAATAGATTGCAAGAAAGGTAAAGTTTCTGTCGAATTCGATGGTGAGCCATATGAATTTAACTTTTCTAAGTTCTCTAAGCAGCCTCGTGGTACTGATTTACCAAGTGATGATAAAATTATTGAAAGTATTGCCTCTATTGCTATTCCCCCTGATGATCCCTTGCAGCAATACATGGAGGACCACGAGAATGATTTACATATGCAGGAAAGAAATGAACTAGATTAAATATTCTTGAGGCAGCCTGCTATCCTGAAGCACAACCTTCCGGTTGAACCTTTGGGAATTTTATCAAAACCGAAAGAAGACCCGGTGTTCGATCTTAAACCTCTTCCCGATACGCTCAAGTATGCTTATTTAGATGAAAATAAAGTATATCCTGTTATTATCAATTCTAACCTTTCAGGATATGAAGAAGAGCGATTATTGGAAGTACTTCGTAAACACCGAGGCGCAATTGGCTACACCCTTGATGACCTTAAGGGGATTAGTCCATCTATCTGTCAACATACTATCAACCTTGAGCCCGACGCTAAACCAGTTGTTGATCATCAACGACGGTTGAACCCGAAGATGATGGATGTCGTGAGAACTGAGATTCTCAAGCTTCTAGCCACAGGTATTATCTACCCTATAGCTGACAGTAAGTGGGTAAGTCCGGTACATTGTGTTCCTAAGAAAGGAGGTACAACTGTGGTTCCTAATGATAAAAATGAACTAATACCTCAGAGAATTATTATTGGATATAGAATGTGTATTGATTACAGAAAGTTGAACAAGGCAACCAGGAAGGATCTCTACCCATTGCCGTTCATCGACCAAATGCTTGAAAGGTTATCCAAAAATACCCACTTTTGTTATCTCGATGGTTATTCTGGCTTCTCTCAAATTCATGTTAACACTGCCGATCAAGAGAAGACCACTTTTACTTGTCCTTTTGGTACTTATGCTTACAGACGTAGGCCTTTTGGTTTATGTAATGCCCCTGCTACTTTTCAAAGGTGTATGTCTGCTATCTTTCATGGTTTCTGCGGGGATATTATGGAAGTTTTCATGGACGATTTCTCCGTCTATGGAACTTCATTTGACCATTGCCTTCACAACCTTAATAAAGTTTTGCAGAGATGCAAGGAGACAAATTTGGTACTCAACTGGGAGAAGTGCCACTTTATGGTTAATGAAGGAATTGTTCTGGGTCACAAGATTTCCGAAAGGGGAATTGAAGTGGACAAAGCCAAGATCGAAGCTATTGAGAGGATGCCCTATCCAAGGGACATCAAAGGTATTCGCAGTTTTCTCGGTCATGCAGGTTTTTATAGAAGATTTATTAAAGACTTTTCTAAAACCTCGAGACCCCTCACTAATCTTCTCCAGAAGGATGTTCCTTTTGCATTTGATGAAAATTGTAAGGAAGCTTTTGAAGTCCTTAAGAAAGCTTTAATAACTGCTCCTATAGTACAACCACCTAACTGGAATTTACCTTTTGAAATTATGTGTGATGCAAGTGATTTTGCTATTGGAGCTGTTTTAGGACAAAGGGTTGATAAGAAATTGAATGTTATACATTATACTAGTAAAACCCTTGATAGTGCTCAAAGAAATTATGCTACTACTGAGAAGGAATTCTTAGCTGTAGTTTTCGCTTGTGATAAGTTTAGGCATTATATTGTTGATTCCAAAGTTATTATTCATACTGATCATGCTGCCATTAAATATCTTATGACAAAGAAGGATGCCAAGCCAAGGCTTATCAGATGGGTACTCCTTCTCCAAGAATTTGATTTGCAGATTGTTGATAGGAAAGGGGAAGACAATCCGGTAGCGGACAATCTTTCAAGAATGGAAGATATACCGCATGACCCCATCCCAGTTAACGATAGTTTTCCAGACGAGCAACTTGCCGTTGTAAAAATACAACCTCTTTCTGACCCTTGGTATGCAGATTATGCTAATTTTATTGTTGCAAAGTATTTGCCTCCAGGTCTAACATTTCAGCAAAGGAAGAAGTTCTTTCATGATTTGAGGCACTACTTTTGGGATGACCCACATCTTTTCAAAGAAGGTCCCGACGGAATCGTGAGAAGATGCATTCCAGAAAATGAGCAGAAGGACGTTCTCCGACGGTGTCATGATAGTCCCTATGGAGGACATCATGCCGGTGAGAAGACTGCACATAAGGTTCTTCAATCAGGTTTTTATTGGCCTACTCTCTTTAAAGATGCTAGAAATTATGTTTTAGCCTGTGATAAATGTCAGAGAGTTGGTAACATTAGTAGAAGGAATGAGATGCCTATGAATTACTCACTAGTGATTGAACCTTTCGATTGTTGGGGTTTTGATTTTATGGGTCCTTTTCCTTCTTCGCACAAGTACACCCACATTTTAGTAGATGTTGATTATGTGACCAAGTGGGTTGAAGCAATCCCCACTGAAAGTGCTGATCACAAAACATCTTTGAAAATGCTTAAGGATGTAATATTTCCTAGGTTTGGTGTACCAAGGTATCTCATGACCGATGGAGGATCACACTTCACACACGGAGCTTTTAGAAAAGCTTTGGCTAAATACGATGTTAATCATAGAATTGCTTCACCTTATCATCCTCAAACTAGTGGGCAAGTTGAGCTTACCAATAGAGAGATTAAGTTGATCTTGCAGAAAACAGTAAACAGAAATAGGAAGGATTGGTCAAATAAATTAGGAGATGCTTTGTGGGCATATAGAACTGCTTACAAAAACCCCATGGGCATGTCCCCCTATAAGATGGTATATGGCAAGGCTTGCCATTTGCCATTAGAGCTAGAGCACAAAGCTTTCTGGGCTGTTAGAGAGCTTAATGCTGACCCAAAACTAGCTGGTGAGAAGCGTCTCATGAACTTGACTTCTCTAGATGAATGGAGAAGTGAAGCTTACGAGAGCGCTAAAATGTTCAAGGAAAAGGTAAAAAGGTGGCATGATAGGAAGATTCTGAAACGTGAATTTAATGTTGGTGATAAAGTTTTGTTGTTTAGATCCCGTTTCAGGTTTTCTCCAGGTAAACTACTTTCCAAGTGGGAAGGACCATTTCATATTGAAGAAGTTTATCGGTCTGGTGTAATTAAGATCAATAATTTTGAAGGCACCAAACCTCAAGTTGTGAATGGGCAAAGACTTAAACATTACATAGCAGGAGACCCTGTCGATGTTGATGTGAATATAATATACACAACAACCCACGAAGAACATGTTGCAGCCCTGTTTCAGACGCCAGCAGAAGCAGAATAAAGAAAAGGTATGTAGTACGGTAAGAAAACACCGCAAAACATCATAAAAGTTCCGTATTACGAGTTTTTGTAAAATTAGTAAAATTCCGAGTCGAAGTGGAGCCGGAGACGACCACTAGGGAGTCCAGGCGCCCCCCTAGCGCCCCCCCCCTGGGCCGCGCCGGCAGGCCGCCTGGGCACCCCGGAGCCCGTCTCCGACCCCGCTTTGGTCCGTTACCTTCCTTTCTATGCATAAAGTTTTCCTATATATTTGCCCGGGGTGTTCCGGCAACGTATCTTGCGATTTCGCGTGTTTTCTCTTCGATCTGTTTCTGCCAGGAAATCTTTCAGCTAAATTTAGGTGCCATGGCTTCTCCAAGTTCCCCCAAGGACACGTTCGTCGTCAACGTCATCAACCCTTACCTCGCTGAGGTGAAGAAGCACCCTCAGGTTGTTCAGATGAAGGAGGGCGTCCTTCATCAAGAAGATCTGAAGGGACCTATCAAGGAGGGAAGCGTCCAGGCCAGGCTGGAAGAAGTGGAGCAAGAAGTCTTCGAGTACAAGAAGATGACCGAGCGTGGTGTCGAAGCTAACTTTGACATCACCAACGAGCTGAAGAACTACTTTCTGAAGGAGATGTGGGAAAGAATCGCCGCGTCTGAAGACAGAATCATAGAACTCCAAGGGCAAATTAATGATCTACATAACGAGAACTGTGAGTATGAACTAAGGTTTCTACACATGGGTTTGGGTGCTGAATGCAGGATCCAGGAGACGAGCTTCTCATATGAGACTGGAGAACCCCTTCCTTGGAAGAGCTTCGCCAATAACTACTTGATCAACGCCAACAAGGATGATGAGTGAAATCTCCATGGGTAATGGCATTCCCTTGGCTTGTTCCAAGCTTGGGGGAGTGCCCGGTATCTTTATCTTTTACCTTTTGTCTTTCAGAAGTCAAGTAGAGTCGTATCATGTCTAGGGAGGTTATTATATGAGATAGGTGTGTGCATTGAGGTCTATCACCCCTTCGGTGAAGAATTGTATCCGTGTGTGTGGAGTCGTTTATGATGGAATATTAATGAGAAGTTTATCGGTTCCTTTTTGCTGCACTCGGTATTCTCTTCACGCAATCGACCTTATATGATGATTCTTATGGGGAGTATTGACCTTATGTCAGGTATGACTATGAAACTTTATTTATTCTTGGCAAACATAGCTTTGGTCATAACAACAAGCATGATGTTCTTAAAGTATCAACATAGCCAAAACCTTTATGTTATTATGCTTGAAGTGTTATGTTGACAAGGAAGACAACTTGATTTGTTATGCTTATTTCAATGTTCATGCTTTATATTGCTTTGCATCTTAGTCATCATCAGTTGTCTGCTCTTTCAAACCTTTGCTAGCCTAACTCTGCACTAAGCAGAATTCTGCTTGTGCGTCCATACCCTTAAGCCAATACCTTCCATATGAGTCCACCATACCTACCTACTCGTGGTACTCCACTACCACCTCCTAAAGTATATAATTTATGTGCTATCCTTAAATGTTCAAAATCTTTTATTTTGTGCCTCTGCTTTAGCTCATGAGGAAGTAGTAGCTAATTCATGACCTTTTTGAGTTGGACAAGCTTCACCCCAGGATTGCATGTATAATGTGCAAACCCATAATACGAAAAGGAACTGGCATTGAGTGCGCCCGGCTTAAAAATAATATAACAAAACAAACCCTCCTTCACGCTTTGTTCATGAGAAATCAGAAAACTTTGGCAGTGATAAACAAAGGAGAATAAGAGGATGTTATCGTCCTCATACGGGAGTCGTTCCTCGAAACTTGTCCAGTCCAAGAAGTATTTGAGTTATCTATTAGCATTCGTTGACGAATCATGCACCTCTCAAAAACTTGTTTTCATTCTGTTTGATTTGAGGATAGCACATGAGTTTTCCCTACTACCCTAGAGCAGGGCCTATCTTTTAATTTTAAGTTGAGTCAGTTATTTCTACTTCCCTCTATTTCTCAAAGAGAGCAGACGTTTGATGTTGATAGGGATTCATTCATATAAAGCTGCATTAGGATTTGTCATATCATATCCTTGTTGACATTATCATTTGATAAGTAAGTTGTTTGTCATGCCCAGCTAAGGCAAATATCTTCCTTTGTGTTAACACTTTCACTTCTTGCTTATTAACTTGTTATTTCAAAAAGCTTCAATTAATCCATCAAAAGCAAAAGTTAAAATTATTTGTTGTTCTTTGACCAAAGGACATGTTTGCCATGATATAATGAGTTCCCATTGGTCTTACTTTCGAATATAAGTGTTGACACTCTTTCATAAGAGCCTTATGAGTTGAAGATTGTTGCTGAGAATATTTGAGTTGGTGAAGAGACTATGATGCTTCTTGTCCGTATTCTATTTATCGACACTTCACTCTCTAAACTTGTGGACAGGTTTACCGAGTTCATATTCGCTTGGGGACAAGCGAGGTCTAAGCTTGGGGGTGTTGATACGTCCAAAATGCATCACTATTTTGTATTATAATTTATCCTTATTCATTGATATATTTCACGTTATGATGATGTTCTTATGTTGTTTTGGTCTATTTTACACAGTTTGCAACTTTCCGGTGCCGGAACAGCAGACGCAGGATTCAGCAGGAAAAAGTGGATACTGAGTTGCCGAAGAAGAACACCTCCAAATTACCTGAAAATTGACGGGAGGTATTTTTCGGAAGAATAACGAAGACACGCAAAAGGGGAGTCAGAGGGGGGCCACAGGGTGCCCAGGCGGCCTGGGGGCGCGCCCCCCTGGCCGCGCCGGGGGGGCGCCTGGAGCCCCTGGCCCACCTTTGGTCGCCCCCTTTTGCATATATGTTCCCCGTCCTCCGAAAACCCTAGGCACGGGACTTTTTACGGAGTTCCGCCGCCGCTTCGAGGCGGAAACCTGCAGAGAAGAAAAGGGCATCTCCGGTGGGCAGATTCCGCCGGGGAGATCACCTCCTGGAAGGGGAGATCGTCGCCATCGTCATCACCATCATCACGGGCATCATCGAGATCATCATCAACATCATCCCCAACACCAGCACCATCTCCATCTTCATCCAAATCTCATCTTTCCATCGCAACTCGTGTTGTAACTTGTACTACCTATCCTCTCTACTCTATCGGTGTTGATTACTACTTTGTGGTGAATGCTATTGAGTTTTGTTGGAGAAATATTATTATGTCCAGATTGTTTATCACATATTTATCCCCACTGATCATGATCTCTTTTATGTCTTGTGAGTAGTTACCTTAGTTCTTGAGGACATGGGGGAAGTCTTGTTGTTAGTAGTCATATGCTGTTGAAGTAATATGTGTTGTTTGGTACTTAAGTTGCGTTGTCATTCTACTAGTGGTGTTGTGTGAGTCGAACACCCAACACTTCGCCTTATTAAGGACCTAGGAGAATACATTGTGTATAAAGAATGCTTATGGTGGGTTGCCAGAGTGACAGAAACCTGAACCCCAGTTCGCACGCTTTTGCATAAGGGAATAATGGATCCTCGATCGTATTGCTATGGTTAGGCTTTTGCCTTAAATTCTATCTTGTATTTGCGGATGCTTGCAAGGTGTTTAATCATAAGAGTGCATTCATCTTAGTCTAGAGAGTGCACTAGCATAGATCCACCCACCAACACTTATCAACACATAACATAGTATCGATACGGAATATGGCGAAAGCACATGACTACCTCTCCCGTGTGTCCTCAAGAACGCTTTAGTCTTTATAAGTTCAGTTGCTAGGCCTCTCCTTTGCTAAGAAAGGATTGGGCCACTTGTTACTCTCAGTATCTTTTACATTACTTGCCTTTACATTCCTGTTGCTTATATCGAGAAAACCCCTAAAAGTTATCCTTCAGTGCTTGCAGTAATTTCTTGCTCAGAATCGCTTATCAATACCTTCTGCTCCTCGTTGGGTTCGACACTCTTACTTATCGAAAACGCTGCAACAGATCCCTTACGGTTGAGGGTCATCAACGGTAGTTGCACCCCCGGCGGTCTTGTCGCCATCAGCCCGCGCCTGGCTAACTTGCCGCGGCCGCGACGTCGTCGGCTGCTGCGGAGTGTCGTTATTGGCGAAGGCGATGAGGCTTTGGATGGTGGCCCTCCAGCCGTTGGCCTTGTCCGCCGCTGGAGGGAAGTCGAGGAGTAGCTGGGCTCGAGCTAGAGCTTCTGCTAGAGTGGTGGGGAGCGGTGGCGAACGGTGCGAGGAGCGAGATATGCTCGGACTTCTAACAGCGTTAGAAGGAGCAGCGTCTCGTCCCGGCGACCGCGCCTTGCTCGTGCCAACACGTTGGCCTTGAGCGTCCAGCGAACTGCCAGCTTGACCTTGGCCCAGCAAGCGTATGGTACCTTGTGTATCACGTCGCTGCCGGTCCGGCGCCTCCTGAGACGGGCGTGGAGCATGCACGGACGCCGAGGTCTTGGAGTGCGCTCGGTCGTCCGTCTTATCCTTGGACTTGGCGGCGCCGTGAGTTTCCTCGCCGGCGTCCGTCCTTCCACCGGCGTCTACCCCACCAGCCGTTGGCTCCGGCGATGGTGGGATTGACGCGGACGGGCCTGCTGCCTCTGAAGCCTTCTTCTTCTGCGGCATGTTGATGAAGTCGACGGAGTTGATGAGGTTGGTGGAGATTTCGCCCGCGTGAACACCGGATCGGGTTCACACAACCTCGACGCCCCCTACCTGGCGCGCCAAAGATGTCGGGGAAACTGATCACCCACGAACACCTATGGGACCGGAGCCCCTTTTCGGTACGGCAAGGGGACGGAGGGTGCACGAAGAGCGGATCGAGGCGAACACGCGAGCAGTTTACCCAGGTTCGGGCCGCATGGATGCGTAAAACCCTACTCCTGCCTTGGTTTGTATTGCGTTCTTGGCTCGGGAGCGAGAAGAGCTACAGTGCTTATCGCTAGCAACACCGAGCGTGAGAGTGATCGAAAATCGGAACCCCCTCTATGTTGCGCATGGGCCTCCTTTTATAGGTCAAAGGGGTCACCAACAGGTGGCAACGCAGTCGAGGGTAGAAATGTAAAAATGGTGGTTGTTGGAACAGTGTATGCATAGTGCTCTATAACTAACCCTGACGGCGGGGGACAAGGGCATTAAATGCCCGTCGCCGTCGCCCCAAACAGTGCAAAAAGCGTCCGTCAGGGCGCCTCCGTCCGCCACGATGGTGGCCTCGTCATCGCAGCTCGCCACCGTGTACCCCAGGCTGCCCAGCCTTCCGCCACGTGCGCCTGGAAGGGCCCCAGGGCGACGCGTGGGCGGATGAGCTGGAGCGCGGGTACTTGGTGGTTGTTTGCCGCGGCAAGCGCCTTGCCGCGGCCGCCATCTTGTCGTGCCTGGGAGCTTGTCGCTCTCCGGGCCTTGCCGGGACGCGCGGCGCGTCGCGGCGAGTTTCATGAAATGTTGTGTTTGGCCTTCCCGGCAAGCTCCTCTTGCCAGGGTCTTGTACCAAAGAGGTGGTCTTGAGCCTTGAGTGGCCTTCCCGGCAAGCTCCTCTTGCCGGGGCCTTGTTTCTTTAACTTGAATACTTTGTTCTTGAATGGCTCCAAAGGAACCACAGTGGGCCTTGGTGGGCGCGCGGCAAGCCCTGCCACGGGACACTGCAACTGCCTGTGCACAAGTTCGGGATACTAAGGTACCCCTACTTTAGTACACCGACAACGTGTAATTTTTGTCTTTTACAATTCGACCAGTTTATCCCATGCCATGCAAGACGCTATGTCTTGGAGAGGTTGGATTTTGAAGATCATGAAACTATGGAAACAATGAAAATTCACCTAAGGACCCATCATGATATGGATTTTGAAGTAAATATATACAATTCTGAGAGCGTAACCCATTTTGGTTGCAAGAATTGGGAAGCACTTTGCATGATGTATGGTTTTTATGAGGGTATGCTTGTCACCATCGATCTTGGTAATCCTGACATCGCCGAAGACAATTTGGACCTTTGGGTCCTTGTTGATACGCTTCCAATCTATCGCTATGTGAGTTTCTCGAATATAATTATTATGAGGGTAAGCCATTTATATTTTTTATTTCAAAATAGTTGACATCTTATTTTCATTCTTCAAAGAATGTGCGAAAGATGGTAGACATAACCTATTACACCACCGAAATTTGGAGCAAGAACATCTCACGCTTGAACATTGCCATTGATAACTGTAACCAATTCTTGGCCCATCTTGATGAACTGGAGAACAAAAGGCCTCTTACCATCCCTGAAACC
This sequence comes from Secale cereale, assembly GCA_902687465.1. Classification (NCBI taxonomy): domain Eukaryota; kingdom Viridiplantae; phylum Streptophyta; class Magnoliopsida; order Poales; family Poaceae; genus Secale; species Secale cereale. Next base: position 296,169,916 of record LR738711.1, read on the forward strand.
AACTTCCGTAACATCCTCAAAAAACACATTCTGAGGCTTTTGCATTACCAGAAACTTTACTGGAAGAAACGCTGCACTATCAGTTGGATTAAATTCGGTGATGAAAACACGAAAAAATTTCAGGCCGTGGCCACAGAGCGCTACCGCCATAACAACATTGTGTGTTTGTTGGATAACAAGGGCAACCAAGTGGAAGACCACACCAGCAAAGAGGCCCTACTCTTTCAGACGTACAAAAATCGCCTGGGTTCTACATCACCTGCTGAGATGAAATTTGACCTACCTACACTCATACAACGCTCCAACGATCTGGATCATCTCACATAACCATTCACACATGAAGAGATTTACACAGTTGTTAAAGAGATGCCTTCTGACCGAGCCCCTAGCCCGGACGGGTTCAATGGAGCATTTATCAAAACTTGTTGGCCTTTGATCAAGTCTGACTTTTATGCCCTTTGCTACCAATTCCATGCTGGTGACCTTGATCTAACTAGCATCAATGATGGACTTATTACTCTGATCCCGAAGGTTCGATCGCCAGAGTCAATCAATGATTACAGACCGATAACGTTACTCAACTGTTGCCTCAAGCTGATCACCAAAATTTTGGCCAATCGTCTGCAAAAGATAATCCTGCATCTGGTCCACCGCAACCAATATGGCTTTCTCAAAGGCCGGACCATTCAGGACTGCCTGGCCTGGGCCTTCCAATATATCCATCAATGTCATGCATCGAAAAGAAAATAATCTTACTCAAATTGGACTTTGCAAAAGCCTTTGACACAATTGGCCATGAACCTATGATCAACATCATGCGTCACATGGGATTCAATGACAAATGGCTCAAGTGGATTCATTGTATCGTTTCCACAGGATGATCTTCCGTCCTACTCAATGGTGTACCGGGCCGACAATTTCATTGCAAAAGTGGAGTACGCCAGGGTGATCCTCTATCCCCCTGCTCTTCGTCCTCGCTGCTGACCTCCTTCAGGCTGCCATCAACAATGCTTTTCGGCAGGGGAGGATCGAACTGCCTTTTCCCTGCCCTGGTCAATCGGAATATGCGGTCATCCAATACACTAAGCACACAATCTTAGCCCTACCTGCATGTCCTCGGCAAGCTGAAACTATCAAGCAGATTCTCTCGGACTATGCATTGTCCATTGGTCTCAAGATTAACTTCAACAAGTCCACTCTTATCCCTATAAATCTTGACGATGCCTCGGCCACCGAGCTTGCTAACACTTTCGGCTTCTCGATCGATACCATGCCCTTTACGTACCTTGGACTTGCCATGGGTACCTCGAAACCTAATGTACAAGATCAAATGCCACTGGTGTGCAGTGCCGAACGACGACTCACCGCCACGATCTCCATGATGTCGTATGGGGGGAAGCTCTCATGGCTAAACGCGACCGTCACCTCCCTGCTTATCTATGCCATGTGCACACTGAAGATACACCCACAAGTTATTGAGATGTTGGATAAGATCCTACGCTGCTGCCTTTGGAATAAGAAGACTGAGCAAGGAGAGAAATGCAACTCATTGGCCGCTTGGGACTTGGTTTGCAAACCAAAAAAATGGAGGCTTGGGAGTTCTCAATCTAAAAATTCAAAATGAAGCCCTGCTAATGAAATTCTTGCACAAATTCTACAACAAGGAAGATGTCCCATGGGTGCATCTTCTTTGGGACAACTACTACGCAGGCAAAATTCCTCATGCTTTGGATGCGGTGGGATCGTTCTGGTGGCGTGATATACTTAAACTCACACCCCAATATAGCGGAGTCTCTTGTGTCCAGGTGGTTGATGGGACAACTGACCTCATATGGAAAGATCTTTGGCTACAAACACTCTGGAGACATCGCACCCCCGGGCCTTTTCATTTGCCCTACATGAAGACGCGTCCTTCAAAGATTTCTTGGAGAGCACGTCGTTGCATGAACTTTTTCATCTGCCCCTCTCTCCTGAAGCCCTCTTGGAAGTTCGTGATTTGCAGTCCCTAACCACTCACCTGAGCCCCTTCACGTCCTCCATTGACATATGGTACTATGCATGGCGGAAAACGGAATTCAAAGCTGCAGACTATTACAAATTCTGTTTCAGACATGCCCCAAGACACCCGACCTTTAAACTACTGTGGCGATCCAAAAGCACTATGAAAATCAAAGTCTTCGGATGGTTGCTGCTGCTTGACCGACTCAACACAAGGAACATGTTGAAACGTCGCCACTACGACATTGGTGAGCTATTTGATTGCCTCCTATGTGGGCAGAATGTTGAGGAAACGATCGACCACATGATTTTCACCTGCCCGTTCAGTAAAGCTTGTTGGGAAAAGATTGCTATAGCCTGGCCCGACTTCGATTCCAGACTTGATTTGATCGCGCAAACCAATGAGGTTGGGCATGGACCTCTCTTCATGGAAATCTTCCTCACGGCAGCATGGAGCCTGTGGAAAGAACGCAATAACAAACACTTCAGAGGGGTCAACCGTAGTACTTCTTCTTGGTTGACATGCTTCAAGGAAGATTTTAGCCTCCTCCAATACCGGGTGAAAGAGGCTCAGAAGACCACTATAACTACTTATTGTAACTCTCTAGCCTAAGTTCCCCCCTTGTTTGGTTCTTTTGAGTAGTGGCTACTTGCATAGTGCTCCTCCATAACACCCTCCCCCCTCTGGATGGGGGGTGATTGATGATCACCATCTTGTAACACACTTGTAACATGCTTGTAACTCTTTACATAGTATATATATATACACACAGTAGGAGCCTCTCCTACTATATTTCCATCAAAAAAACCTATTACACCGATGGCCCAAAATTAACTTATCAGGAGAAAAATCATCTGATCGCATTTTGTACTGATCTTGAGAATTACAATATATATTACCATACTCCTCCACATTATGGTGAATACATGCCACTAGTGCACGTGTTGAACTACGGTAACATCAATGGAGATGCCATGGTAAGATTTTTTTACTATTACAACGTTCGTGCATGTTTTGCATCAATTCTTCTAAAACTGAACTACATTGCTAACTACGAAGTCATTACTATGTTTTTCAACAGAAAATCCCAAAGGATTGTGTGCCTCATCTGATGTTTCAGAATGGTCGCCTTTATGTTTTGAACATATAGCCAGGTCAGCCTACGAATAACACATGTCCATATCGGATTTCTAAAACTAGTGAAGACATGACAATCAAAGAATGGAAAAAATGTATGGTCAGTCGTAACGAGCTACTTGGAAGCAACATTGTGCGAAAGGCAATAATTGGAGACAGGATAATCTCCATTCTCCATAATGGAGAGTCAGGGCCTATCTTGTTTTATGCTATCACCTAAGAGAAGGTAGTAGGTCCTTAGATGACTATGATGACGATGAGTATGACTTGTTATTATGGTATTGAGTAGAAGTTCTATGATCGATGATGATGAGTATGACTTGTTATTATGATACCAATGATGAGTTATTTATTATTATGATTGATGATGCATGATGCTAAGTTGATATATGAGCATGATGAGTTGTTATATATCAGTAGGTGAAATGAACATGGATTATATTCAAGTGGAGGCGACATGTGGTGCATTTCTAAAGTACTAGTTCTTTCGACATGCACCACATGTTGCCTCCACTTGAATCTACTCCACGTTCATTTCACCCACTATTATATATAATAACTAATCATGGTCATAAAATCATATGATGAAAGTACTGTATATAAAACCACAACAAAAATAAGCTATATTTTTAAAAGTTCGGGAAAAGTTAGCAGCAGCGCTTCTTAGAAGAAACGCTACTGCTACTTACTACTATCAGTAGCGCTTTCCAAACAAAAGCGTTACTGCTAACTAGGTATAGTAGTAGAGCTCCCTTTCCAGTGCTACTTCTACTAGTTAGCTGTAGCGCCTTACTGGTAGTGCTCGTACAAACTCTACTGCTAGCTATAAAGCAAGCGCTACTACTAGTGTTTTCCCTAGTAGTGCACACACATGCACACTATCGCCCCTCTTTTCATCGATCTCGCACTCGCACACTCCTTCCCTTCTCGATATAGTAGGCCTCTCGCACCACCTCCTAGCCACATCCCTCTCTCTCTCTATCCGTATTTCTGGGCCTTATTTTCCTCTAACGTATGCATGTATACCGATCGATCTCCCTACATATAGCTTGGTCGACTATAACTCCTTTTCCCCATGCATCGATCGATGTACCTCACTAGTTATGTGTCTCACTTTCTTTGACACACGACGATTGATCTACCTATCTAGTTAGGTATGCTTACCACAGGCATATCATCCCTCCTCATCATCCATGCATGCCACCCGTCCCGTCTCTCACATGCATGTGCACACACATACATGCATCCCCTCTCTTATTGTTATTGTAGTCGTACCCTCCGTTTGTCTGGTAGGCCTCTCCCACAATCTCTAAGAAGCAACTCCACCACCAACCCTTCGACACTCTAGCTCTGTCTCTCTCCCAACCTTGTTCCTCTGCTACAATTATGCATGGATGCCGATCGATCTCCCTCAATACATAGCCAGGTCTCTCTCTTTCACCACACATATACCAGTCGATCTACCTCTATATAGTTAGACCTCTCCCCCCCACACACACATCCATAGTCAAAAGCTTCAAGTATATATCCTTGCCGCAGAGACAAACTGCAGCTCTCCCCTCTCATGTTACAGTAGGCCAGCCGCCCTATATCTTTGACGTGCGTACACACAATTTAGTTGGGTCTCTTAACCGATTGCGCACCCATACACTTCATCCTTCTCTTCGATTATATTGATATCTCACGCTGATGATCCCTCCAATCTCTTCTCGTGGATCGCCCCCTCTATATATGATATATCTAGGCCTCTATTTCACACACATTGCATATGTTACATTTTTGGTTTGAGATATCATCAACACATATTCCCTGTCTATCTCTCACACACCCCAAACTAACACTAACGAACCCACACACCATCTCTCTCTAGGTTTGTATCTCACACACCCACCCACGTAAGTGGGGTATGTACCTGAAGAGAAGAGGTGCACGCACGACACACGTACTCATGTCTCGTTCCCAGCCACACCCGCGCGGGTACATGGTGGAGCTCATTTCTATACGGAAAGGCAGCCCACATGTAGTGGTTGTTTACTTGAACGAGGGTCGTGTACCATGTGTGCACGAAAGAAAGTTCGACTTGATGCGTTGGCATGTTATTTTTAAATAAATTTATATTGCTCAATGGCACGTACATAATATAAAATGACTGTTATCGACAAAATCCGCTCCACTATATACAATGGAGCTTGCCTACCGGGGTTGGTTTGTCTTCACACTCTCTCACACAAGACGGTAGTGGCCTCTCTCTCACCGCTGGTCTATGATCCGGCCGGATCCCGTCCGTGGCGGAAAGAGAGGATATGCATCGTTGCTCCGTTCGACGGTGTCGAGGCAGCACATCCTGATCTGTGGTACTCATCGTTCTCTCTGACCAAGCTCCGACGTGGTAGGGCCTTCGCCCCTTTCTCTTTGTTGTAGTATGGGAAGATCCCACCTACTGGCACACTCGCAGTTACATCCCAACGACCCTCAGGTACAACTCCCTTAGGCCTTGCCCCACTGCCCATCTTCGCACGTCACTGCATGTGGAAAATCCCGGATGTGCAACTTCTCTAGTTCTTTGCTTGAAACATAACTCGGCCAGCGTACTTTCCATCTTGCAATTTCGTCCTCACACCATTTTAGATAAACCACCATGCTTCTATCTTTTCCTTAGGACAAGGAATATGCTTCTTTTTTTCGTCGTATGTGTCTTCAACTATTATTGGCCAGTAATTGTTTCCTAGACATGAGTTGTCATTTGACAACGGGATCACATCATTAGGAGAATGATGTGATGGACAGACCCAACCATAAGCTTAGCTTGAGATCATTTAGTTATTTGCTAACCCTTTCTCCATGTCAAGTACTAGTTCCTTAGACCATGAGATCATGCCACTCCGGATACCGGAGGAATACTTTGTGTGCTACCAAATGTAACTTTGTAACTTTGCAATCATAAAGGTGCTCTACATGTATTTTCGAAGGTGTTTGTTGGGTTGCATGGATCGAGACTAGGATTTGTCGCTCCATGTGATAGAGAGATATCTTTCAGCCCTCTCGATAATACAACATCACAAGAAGCTTGCAATAATGTGACTAATGAGTTTTGTCATGGGATCTTGTATTACAGAATGAGTAAAAAGACTTGCCGGTAACGAGACTGAACTAGGTATGAAGATACCGACGATCGAATCTCGGGCAAGTAACATATTGCGTGACAAAGGGAATTGCAGACTGAATCCTTGACATCGTGGTTCATCCGATAAATATCTTCATTGTATATGTAGGAATCAATATGGGCATCTAGGTCCTGCTATTGATTATTGATCGGAGAGGAGTCTCGGTCATGTCTACATGATTGTTGAACCCGTAGGGTCGCACGCTTAACATTCAGTAGCGCTAGGGTAGTATTGAGATATTAATCGTGGAAAGTATAAAGGTTGTTTGGAGTATTGGATGGGATCCGGGACATCATGAGGAGCTCTGGAATGGTCTGAAGGTAAATATTTATATACGGGAAGTCATATTCAGGGTTCAAAAAAATATTCGGGTTTTTTTGGTATTGTACCGAGAAGGTTCCGGAGTGGGGCCCACCTGCATGGGAGGACCCACGTGAACGTGGGTAGTGGGGAAAGTCCCCACACCCCTGGTCTAGGAGCACGGAGATCCTCCCTTAGATGGAATAGTGTCATATCCCGAAGGGATAAGACCAGGATCACTAAAAAGGGAGATGGCGATCGGTTGGGGAAAGAATTTCTTCCTCCCACCTTGGCCAACGACCCTAGGGACTTTGAAGGCAAGAAACCAGCCCCCTCCACGCCTATATAAAGGTGGGGAGGCGTTGGGGCCAACCCACCTTCGACCATTGCCAGTTACCTCTCCCAAATCCTCCCACGTTTCACGGGTATGCGTTTGGCGAAGCCCTGCCGGAATTCCACTATCACCACCACCACACCATCACGTTAGTTCAGACCTCATATAGCTCCTCTCCCTCTCTTGCTGGATCAAGAAGGAGAGTATGCTACCGAGCCGTACGTGTGCTAACCTCGAAGGTGCCTCATACGTCTCCAACATATCTATAATTTATGAACTATTCATGCCATGTTCACAACAATTTTATACGGTTTTTGTATGATTTGATTAGAACTAACCCGTACTGATGTTGTTTTCAATATAACTACCGTGGTGTTATTTTTTGTGTAGAAATAAAAGTTTTGGGAATGGGCTGAAAATTTACGATGATTTTTTATGGACCAAAAGAGACCCCCAAAGCTTCATGGGAGGACGAAGATCCACGAGCACACGACAAGCTCAGACGGAGCACCCCCCCAGGCAGGGGCGACCGATCTTGTGTCTTCCTCGTGGACTCCCTTGATGTGAGATTGACGCCAAAAAATCATATAAATACCCAAAACCTTCAAAAGAACCCAAGATGAGAAGTTCCGCCACCGCAAGCCTCTGTATCCACGAAAACTCAATCGGTACCCTATTACGGCAACCTATCGGAGGGGGAAATCATCACCGGAGGCCATCTTAATCATCCCGACGACCAACGTGATGAGGATGGAGTAGTTCACCCTCAGAGCTGAGGGTATGTACCAATAGCTATGTGATTGAACTCTCTCTCTCTCTCTCTCTCTCGTGTTCTTGATTTGGCACGATCTTGATGTACTGCGAGCTTTGTTAATATATTTGGATCATATGGTGCTTCTCCCTCTCTATCTCATTATGATGAATTGAGTTTTACATTTGAGGTTTGCTATCTCTTGAGCATGCATTGGTTTTTCCCTTGAAGAGCAAAGGGTGATGCAGCAAAGTAACGTAAGTATTTCCCTCAGTTTTTGAGAACTAAGGTATCAATCTACTAGGAGACTACACGCAAATCCCTAGTACCTGCATACAAAATTAAGAACCTTGCAACCAACGCGATAAAGGGGTTGTCAATCCCTTCACGGCCACTTGCAAAAGTGAGATCTGACCGAGATAATAAGATAAATATTTTTGGGACTGCAAATAAAAGAACAATAAAGATAGCTAGTTGACGAAAGATTAATATGATGGAAAATATACCCGCGGGGCCATAGGTTTCACTAGTGGCTTCTCTCAAGATAGCATATTTTACGGTTGGTGAACAAATTACTGTCGAGCAATTGATAGAAAAGCACATAGTTATGAGAATATCTAGGCATGATCATGTATATAGGCATCACGTCCATGACAAGTAGACCGAAACAATTCTGCATCTACTACTATTACTCCACACATCGACCGCTATCCAACATGCATCTAGAGTATTAAGTTCATAAGAATAGAGTAACACCTTAAGCAAGTTGACATGATGTAGAGGGATAAACTCATGCAATATGACATAAACCCCATCTTTTTATCCTCGATGGCAACAATACAATACGTGCCTTGTTGCCCCTGCTTTCACTGGGAAAGGACAATGCAAGATTGAACCCAAAGCTAAGCACTTCTCCCATTGCAAGAAAGATCAATCTAGTAGGCCAAACCAAACTGATAATTCGAAGAGACTTGCAAAGATATTAAATCACACATATAAGAATTCGGAGAAGAATCAAATATTGTTCATAGAAAATCTTGATCATAAACCCACAATTCATCGGATCTCGACAAACACACCGCAAAAAATATTACATCAAATAGATCTCCAAGAAGATCGAGGAGAACTTTGTATTGAGATCCAAAGAGAGAGAAGAAGCCATCTAGCTAATAACTATGGACCCGAAGGTCTGTGGTAAACTACTCACACATCATCGGAGAGGCTATGGTGTTGATGTAGAAGCCCTCCGTGATCGATTCCCCCTCCGGCGGAGCTCCGAAAAAGGCCCCAAGATGGGATCTCATGGGTACAGAAGGTTGCGGCGGTGGAAATAGGGTTTCGTGGTGCTCTTATATGTTTTCAGGGTATATGAGTATATATAGGAGGAAGAGGTATGTCGGTGGAGCTACGAGGGGCCCACGAGGGTGGGGGCGCGCCTACCCCCCTTGGGCGTGCCCCTGCCTCGTGGCCACCTCGTGGCTACCCAGGCGTGTACTCCAAGTCTTCTGGATTGCGGTTCCAAAAATGATCCTCGCGAAGGTTTCATTCCGTTTGGACTCCGTTTGATATTCCTTTTCTGCCAAACACCGAAATAGGCAAAAAACAGCAATTTGCACTGGGCCTTTGGTTAGTAGGTTAGTCGCAAAAACAATATAAAAGTGCATATTAAATCGCATTAAACATCCAAAACAAATAATATAATAGCATGGAACAAAAAAAATATAGATACGTTGGAGACATATCAAGCAACCCCAAGCTTAATTCCTGCTCGTCCTCGAGTAAAAAAAACTGATGTGGAATGATACCTATCATAATTTTCTATGTAATTCTCTTTATCGTGACATGAATGTTCAGATCCGAAAGATTCAAGACAAAATTTTAATATTGACATAAGAATAATAATACTTCAAGCATACTAACAAGCAATTATGTCTTCTCAAAGTAACATGGCCAAAGAAAGCTCATCCCTACAAAATCATATAGTTTGGCTATGCTTCATCTTTGTCACACAAAATACACAAATCATGCACAACCCCGATTTTAGCCAAGCAATTGTTTCATACTTTAATTTTTGCAAACTTTTTCAACCTTCACGCAATACATGAGCGTGAGCCATGGATATAGCACTATAGGTGGAATAGAGTGGTGGTTGTGGAGAAGAGAAAAAGAGGAAGATGGTCTCACATCAACTAGGCGTGTCAATGGGCTATGGAGATGCACATCAATAAATATCAATGTGAGTGAGTAGGGATTGCCATGCAACGGATGCACTAGAGCTATAAATGTATGAAAGCTCAACAAAAGAAACTAAGTGGGTGTGCATCCAACTTGCTTGCTCACGAAGACCTAGGGCATTTGAGGAAGCGATCGTTGGAATATACAAGCCAAGTTCTATAATGAAAATTCCAACTAGTATATGAAAGTGACAAAATAAGAGACTCTCTATCATGAAGATCATGGTGCTACTTTGAAGCACAAGTGGGGAACAAAAGATAGTAGCATTGTCCATTTTTCTTTTTTTTCTTTTTTTTTTCTTTTTTTATTTGGCCTTTCTTTTTTTTACTTGGCCATCCTTCGTTTATTTTTCTTTTGGGACAATGCTCTAATAATGATGATCATCACACTTCTATTTAATTACAACTCAAAGATTACAACTCGATACTAGAACAAAATATAACTCTACATGAGTGCCTCCGACGGTGTACCGGATGTGCAATGAATCAAGAGTGACACGTATGAAAAATTATGCATGGTGGCCTTGCCACAAATACGATGTCAACTACATGATCATGCATGGCAATATGACTATGTTGAAACGTCACATAATAAACGGAACGGTGTAAAGTTGCATGGCAATATATCTCGGAATTGCTATGGAAATGGCGGAAGGGTGAGAGTGGGTATAATCCATGGACTCAACATTAGTCATAAGGACCTCACATACTTATTGCAAAAATCTACAAGTCATCAAAACAAAGTACTACACGCATGCTCCTAGGGGAAGGGTTGGTAGGAGTTAACCATCGCGCGATCCCGACCTCCACACAAAGGATGAAAATCAAAGAAATACCTCATGCTTCAAATTTGTCACACAACTATTACCATATGTGCATGCTACGGGACTTGCAAAACTCAACACAAGTATTTCTCAAATTCACAACTACTCTACTATCATGACTCTAATATCACCATCCTCACATCTCAAAACAATCGTCAAGCATCAAACTTCTCACAGTATTCAATGCACATTATATGGAAGTTTTCATTATACCCATCTTGGATGCCTATCATATTAGGACTAATTTTATAGCCAAAGCAAATTACCATGCTGTTCTAAAGGACTCTCAAAATAATATAAGTGAATCATGAGAGATCAATAATGTGTATAAAGTAAAACCACCACCGTGCTATAAAAAGATATAAGCGAAGCACTAGAGCATAATTATCTAGCTCAAAAGATATAAGTGAAGCACATAGAGTATTCTAATAAATTCCGATTCATGTCTGTCTGTCCCAAATGGAGTTTACAGCAAGGATGCTTGTGGTGAGATAAAAAGAAAAGACTCAAATCATACAAGATGCTCCAAGCAAATAACATATCATGTGGTGTATAAAAATATAGTCTCAAGTAAAGTTACCGACAGTCGAAGACGAAAGAGGGGATGCCTTCCCGGGGCATCTCCAAGCTTAGGCTTTTGGTTGTCCTTGAATTTTACCTTGGGGTGCCTTGGTCATCCCCAATCTTAGGCTCTTGCCACTCTTTGTTCCATAGTCCATCGAATCCTTACCCAAAAACTTGAAAACTTCACAACACAAAACTCAACAGAAAATCTCATGAGCTTCTTTAGTATAAGAAAACAAACCACCACTTTAAGGTACTTTATTGAACTCATTCTTTATTTATATTGGTGTCAAACCTAATTTATTCCAACTTCTCTATGGTTCATACCCCCAATACTAGCCATAGATTCATCAAAAATAAGCAAACAACACACGAAAAAAAGAAACTGTCAAAAACAGAACAGTCTGTAGCAATCTGTAACTTTCGAATACTTCTGTAACACTAAAAATTCTTAAATAAATTGATGGACGTGAGTAATTTTTCTATTAATCGTCTGCAAAAAGATTCAACCTAAAAGCACTCTCGAGTAAAAAAAATGGCAGCTAATCTCGTGAGCACAAAAGTTTCTGTTTTTTACAGCAAGATCGCAAAGACTTCACCCAAGTCTTCCCAAAGGTTCTACTTGGCACAAACACTAATTAAAACACAAAACCACATCTAAACAGAGGCTAGATGAATTATGTATTACTTAACAGAAGTAAAAGCAAAGAAAATAAAATTGGGTTGCCTCCCAACAAGCGCTATCGTTTAACTCCCCTAGCTAGGCATAAAACAAGAATAGATCTAGGTATTGCCGTCTTTGGTAGGCAATCCATAAGTGGCTCTCAGAATAGATTAATAAAGTAATTTTATTTTCTTTCTAGGAAAGTGTTCCATGCCTTTACTTAACAGAAATTGGAATGTAATGTTTCCTTCTTTCATGTTAATAATTGCACCAATCGTTCTATGGAAAGGTTTATCAAGAATAATAGGACATGCAAGATTACAATCTATATCAAGAACGATGAAATCTACAGGCACATAATTCCTATTTGCAACAATAAGAACATCACGTAGAATCCGCATGATGCAGATTTAAAGAACAATCATCAAGTTCATGGAAATCTAACACATGACACAAAGTTTTTCGGAATCGTGGAAACACTAGCACCCAAACCACACAAAGCATAGCATTCATGATCTTTAATCTTGATTTTTATAGTAGGTTCCCACTTATCATAAAGTTTCCCAGGGATAGAAACTTCTAATTCAAGTTTTTCTTCACAAGATTGCATTAAAGCATCAACGATGTGTTTGATAAAAGCTTTATTTTGACTATAAGCGTGAGGAGAATTTAACACGGATTGCAACAAGGAAATACAATCTATCAAAGAGAAATTATCATAATTAAGTTCCTTGAAATCCAAATAGTGGGTTCATTGCTATGTAAAGTTTTGACCTCTTCAATCCCAATTTTAACATTTTTTGCATCAAGATCTAAAAACTTCGAATCATTAGGACGCCTTTTAACTAAAGTTGAATCATCTCCAGTCCCATCTTTATCAAGATTCATATTGGAAAACAAAGATTTAATAGGAGACACATCAATCACTTTTAGATCTTCATCTTTATTATCATCTAAACTTGAAGAACATGCTTTCATAAAGCAATCTCTTTTAGCACGCATCCTAGCAGTTCCTATCAATGAAAATTCTCATGGCCTTGAGAGACTCATTTATATCATGCTTAGGTGGAATAGATCTACGTATCAAAGAATCAACATCAAGAGAAATTCCATCCACGTTCCTAGCCAACTCATCAATCTTAAGCAATTTTTCTTCAAGCAAAGCATTGAAATTCTTTTGCAAATTCATAAATTCTCTAACACTAGTATCAAAATGAGAGGGCATCTTACTAAAATTTCCATAAGAGTTGTTGTAGGAATTACCATAATTATTAGAGGAATTACTAGGGAAAGGCCTAGAATTAAAGTTTCCTCTATACGCGTTGTTACCAAAATTGTTCCTACCAACAAAATTCACATCCATAGATTCATTATTATTCTCAATCAACGTGGACAAAGGCATGTCATTAGAATCAAAAGAAACACTCTTATTAGCAAATAATTTCATAAGCTCATCCATCTTTCCACTGAAAACATTAATCTCTTCAATCACATGAACCTTTTTACTAGTGGATCATTCGGTGTGCCATTGAGAATAATTAACCATAATATTTTCTAGGAGTTTAGTAGCTTCTCCTAAATTGATTTCCATAAAAGTGCCTCCCACAGCCGAATTTAAAAGATTTCTAGAAGCAAAATTCAATCTAGCATAATTTTTTTTATATAATCATCCATAAATTCAAACCATGTGTGGGGCAATTACGTATCATTAATTTCATCCTCTCCCAAGATTGTGCAACATGCTCATGATGAAGTTGCTTAAAATTCATAATATCGTTTCTAAGAGAGATAATCTTAGCGGGAGGAAAATACTTAGAGATAAAGGCATCTTTGCACTTATTCCATGAATCAATACTATTTTTAGGCAAAGAAGAGAACCAAGTTTTAGCATGATATCTAAGCGAAAACGGAAATAGCTTTAGTTTAACAATATCATTATCCACATCTCTCTCCTTTTTCATATCGCACAAATCAACAAAGTTGTTTAGATGGGTAGCGGCATCTTCACTAGGAAGGCCAGAAAATTGATCTTTCATGACAAGATTCAATAGAGCAGCATTGGTTTCACAAGATTCAGCATTGGTAATAGGAGCAATTGGAGTACTAATAAAATCATTGTTGTTGGTATTGGAAAAGTCACATAATTTAGAATTGTCTTGGGCCATTGTGACAAACAAGCAATTCAACACACAAGCAAACAAGAAGAAGCGGAAAGAGACAAATGGAAAAAGGGCGAATAAAACGGCAAAGGTGAAGTGGGGGGGGGAGGAAAACGAGAGGCAAATGTCAAATAATGTAATGTGAGGGATAAGAGTTTGTGATGGGTACTTGTTATGTCTTGACTTGTGCATAGATCTCCCCGGCAACGGCGCCAGAAATTCTTCTTGCTACCTCTTGAGCATGTGTTGTTTTTTCCCTTGAAGAGGAAAGGGTGATGCAGCAAAGTAGTGTGAGTATTTCCCTTAGTTTTTGAGAACCAAGGTATCAATCCAGTAGGAGACTACACGCAAATCCCTAGTACCTGCACAAACAATTAAGAACCTTGCAACCAACGTGATAAAGGGGTTGTCAATCGCTTCATGGCTACTTGCAAAAGTGAGATCTGAAAGAGATAATAAGATAAATATTTTTGGTATTTTTATTGTATAGATTGAAAAGTAAAGACTGCAAATAAAAGAACAATAAAGATAGCTAGTTGATGGAAGATTAATATGATGGAAAATAGACCCCGGGGGGGCATAGGTTTCACTAGTGGCTTCTCTCAAGATAGCATATTTTACGGTGGGTGAACAAATTACTATCGAGCAATTGATAGAAAAGCGCATTGTTATGAGAATATCTAGGCATGATCATGTATATAAGCATCACATCCGTGACAAGTAGACCAAAACGATTCTGACTCTACTACTATTACTCCACACATCGACCACTATCCAGCATGCATCTAGAGTATTAAGTTCATAAGAACAGAGTAACGCCTTAAGCAAGATGACATGATGTAGAGGGATAAACTCATGCAATATGACATAAACTCCATCTTTTTATCCTCGATGGTAACAATACAATACGTGCCTTGATGCCCCTGCTGTCATTGGGAAAGGACACCACAAGATTGAACCCAAAGCTAAGCACTTCTCTCATTGCAAGAAAGATCAATCTAGTAGGCCAAACCAAACTGATAATTCGAAGAGGTTTGCAAAGATATTAAATCATGCATATAAGAATTCAGAGAAGAATCAAATATTGTTCATAGATAATCTTGATCATAAACCCACCATTCATCGGATCTCGACAAACACACCGCAAAAAGTATTACATCGAATAGATCTCCAAGAAGATCGAGGAGAACTTTGTATTGAGATCCAAAGAGAAGGAAGAAGCCATCTAGCTAATAACTATGGACCCGAAGGTCTGTGGTAAACTACTCAGACATCATCGGAGAGGCTATGGTGTTGATGTAGAAGCCCTCCATGATCAATTCCCCCTCCGACGGAGCTCCGAAAAAAGGCCCCAAGATGGGATCACATGGGTATAGAAGGTTGCGGCAGTGGAAATAGGGTTTCGTGGTGCTCTCGGATGTTTTCAGGGTATATGAGTATATATAGGAGGAAGAGATATGTCGGTGGAGCTACGAGGGGCCCACGAGGGTTGGGGGCGCGCCCTCCTAACTCTTGGCCACCTCGTGGCTTCCCAGGCATGTACTCCAAGTCTTCTGGATTGCGTTTGTTCCAAAAACGATCCTCGCGAAGGTTTCATTCCTTTTGGATTCCATTTGATATTCCTTTTCTGGAAACACTGAAATAGGCAAAAAACAACAATTTGCACTGGGCCTTTGGTTAGTAGGTTAGTCCCAAAAGTAATATAAATGTGCATATTAAAGCCCATTAAACATCCAAAACAGATAATATAATAGCATGGAACAATAAAAAATTATAGATACATTGGAGACGTATCAAGATTTCACTCTTATAGGATTGAATACTTTCGTGGATTTGAGAACACTTATTGTATGTCTTGCATATGAATACCCGTGGTTAAAATGGGGTATTATATTGATTCACTTGATGTATTTTTTGGCACTCAACTCGCGTATTCCTGAGGTGATATTGGGATAATCTATGCATAGGGGTTGATGCACATTTTCATCCTACTTTCTCCGGTAGAAATATTGGGGCACTGTTTGAAGTTCTTTGTGTTGGATTGAATATTATGAATCTCATGTTGTTTGATGCATATCGTGTAATCAACTCACGGATAGTTGTGGTGACATTGGAGTATCTTGGTGACATTAGACCTGGTTGATGTATCATATGGTTTTATTTTAGTACGAACTCTTAGGGTTGTTTGTGACACTGATAGGGATGGCTCAATAGATTGATAGGGAAAGATCACTTTGAGGTGGTTTCGTACCCTACAACAATTTCATCTTATATTCTCCGCTAGATGAGATCTTTGGAGTGATTATGTGTCGCACATTGAGGGATTGTTATATGATTCAGTTATGTTAGCATTATTGAGAGATTTCACTAGTGAAAGTATGAACCCTAGGCCTTGTCTCTAAGCATTGCAATACTGTTTGTGTTTCATTTTATCACTTGCTACTTTGTTGTTTTTATATTTTCATATTTCAAAAACCTACATCTACTATCCATACTACACTTGTATCGGCATCTCTTCTACGAACTAGTGCACCTATATAATTTACCATTGTATTGGGTGTGTTGGGGACACAAGAGATTTCTTGTATTTGATTGCAGGTTTGTTCGAGAGAGACCATCTTCTTCCTACGCCCCCATAGATTGGTAAACCTTAGGTCATCCACTTGAGGGAAAAATTGCAATTGTCCTACAAAACTCTGCGCTTGGAGGCCCAATACGAGTCTACAAGAATAAGTTGTGTAGTAGACATCAAGCTCTTTTCTGGCGCCGTTGCCGGGGAGGTGAGTGCTTAAGGTATATCTTTAGATCTGGCAATTGAATCTATAAGTTTATTGTTTTACCACTAGTTTGGTTTATAAAAGAAAACTACAAAAAAATGGAATTGAGGTTGCCTCATATTATTCATCTTTATATGTCTTTCTTGAAAATGATGGAGCGAAAAATTGTGCTCAATTTTTAGAAGAAGAATTCAATAAAATGATTGCCATAAAATCTTTGAATGATGAGCATGAGTGCGATGTTGCAATTATGAATTATTTGAATGATGGTAGTGATATGCAAAGCCATAAGCTTGGGGATGCTATGTTTGATGAAGATGATATTTTTATTCCAGCAGGTTTGATGTGCAAATTTGTTAAGATGATTGCATGCCTCCTATTTATGAGGATTACAATGATGCATATGGGTTTGGAAGAGTGTCAACTCTAGGTAATGACCCCACTATTTTGGAGGGTGTTGAATCTTGTTACAATATTCATAAAACTGGATTCAGAGAGGTCATGACTTTATTTAATGATGATTCCACTATTTTGGAAGAGGTTCTAATTGATTATGATGAGAGATAAGTTGCTATCTATGATGATTATTGTGATGACACTTATGCTATAAAGAATAATGATAACCATGAAACTTGTCATCGTGATTTTAATGTTCATTTTGATTATGTCAATCAAGTATCACATGCTAGTTATTTTTTTGAGTTTGATACCACTACTATTAATGAGAAGAAAATTGCGTATGTGGAGAGAAATAAAATTTCTATGCTTGTGCACTACTGCAGGATGCTGCTAACGCGACACTACGATCAGAGACCCTTTGACAAAACTGTGTGCGATGCATTAATCGCAAACTGTGATCTAAAATAACCGTGAAAAAAGATGCAAAACATTAGCATGAAGGATACATCAAACACGGTTCATATTTTAGTTGCGTGTGCGATGAGGGGCATACGTTTGAGTTCAATGAACTATTTGTGACGAGGCAAAATAGAAGAAATGGTCATCCAGATGAAGGCGTGTGCGATATACGACATATACAGTTCACTTGGTTAATATGTTTGTGATGAGGTGGAACAACAGAAACGGGCAGCCACATGAAGGTGTGTGCGATATACGGCATACAGTTCACTCGGATGAACTGTTTGTGTTGAGCCAAGAGAACTTAAAAGGTTCAACTTAACAAGATGTGTGTGATACGTGGCAAACAGGTCTATAATCGGAAACGTGTGGGACCTTCTTCAAGCCAATCAACATGTGTTCAGAAAACAAGAAATGTCAAAAATTTAAAAACAAGGACCTCGAGGTTAATTCAACTAATATGATGGACAACTATATACATTCAATGTAATTAAATGTTTACAGAGATCCATCTAATCAGTTAATTTAACATCGAGCCCACTTCCCATCCGGTCACCCATCTAATGACTACTCCAGTCTCAGCACAGTTAACTTGGGAGTTCTGTTAGATGAGCTATCAGTAGGGAAGCTAGTCCTTGCTGCTATAGGATCCCTCTTTGCTTCCTTTATTGCGCGGATGACCGACTGTTGCCGCCCAATGGTCAATGCCACGTCCCCTGCGAATGTAGAAGCTTCACTCCCTTGGATGAGTGGCAAATGGTTAATCCAGAAGAACTATTTGCGATGATGCAAAACAACAGAAACAGGCAGCCAGATGAGGGTGTGTGCGATATACGTCATACAGTTCACTAGGATGAATTGTGTGTGATTATGCAACACAATGTAAACAGTTCAACTAAACAAGATGTGGGTGATACGCGGCAAATAGGTCCTTAATCGGAAATGTGTGCGAAGATGACTAATAACACATACGATTGCTACTAATAAGCCGTGTGATTTCCTCTGTCTACATAAGAATAACATATCTATCTCTCTCTATATATATATAAACACTATTCTGATCACGGGATGAGAATAATATTCTGATCACAACCTGACCTGCCTACTAGTAGTATGTTGAACTTCCCTCTGAACTGGGTTGAACTTCCGCCAACATTGCCCAAACGGGGCTTGCGATATACCATTGGAAAGCTATGGATACCAGTATCATGACCCAACTTAAATTTTTGTCAAAACGAGGTTTAAGAGCAGTTTTGAAAACCGTTTTTCTTCACACAAAAAACATGAATCGTATTTTCGATCGCATTTCTAAAACGTTTATCGGAATGAGGCATATAATATGGCGTTGGAAAGCTGCTGCAAAACCGCTCCTTCCACATGTTCAAAGTTTTCTCCAATTCCCTATGGTTAAAAAGTAATTTGAAAAAAAAAACGTAAAATTTCGCAAACCGAACGGCCGAGTTAGTATTTTCGACGCCATTTCTAAACGGCTAATCCAAATGAGGCATATGATATGGCGTTGGAAAGCTTATGAAAATGCGCTACTTTTTCATGTTGTAAGTTTTTTCTAATTTGAAACTGTTTAAGAGTAATTTAGAAAATGGTACAAGTACCACCGATTTCGTATTTTCGAGCTAATTGTTTAACCATGCGTCCGAATCCAGCAAATGATATGGCGTTGGAAAGCATAAACAAATGCGAAACTTTTTGGTATGTATTGTTTCTCCCAGTTCTTTACGGTTTTGTGTCGGTTTTGAAAATGGCGAAAAATGTATTTCTGCTGTATTTTCTACAAACTTTATCACAATGGGGCAAATAATATACTGTTGAAAAGCTACGGAAAATGCAAAACTTTTTCATGTTGATGGTTTTCTCTGATTCCTAACCATTTTAAAGTAATTGAGAAAATGACGAGATCATTTGTTCTGCCTTTATCGCGAAAAAGATTTTTCAAAAATGCACCGCATGAAGAACCTGAACTTCTGGGCACCTGACCTGAACTTCACTATGTTTTTCACGTGTTTTTTTTCTCGTAGCTCTCGATCCACTGCTCGTATCTCTCCATCCACTCACCAGAATTGAGCAAGTAATATACCGATCGAAAGCTGATGTAAACACGCAACTTTCCCGTGTTGTTCATTTTTTCCATACTCGCGACGGTTTTAAAAGTTTTTAATGTGAAATTCATTCAGTGTAGTAGTTGAACTTCGTGATGTTTTCACGTTGAATTTCCCTCTGTTTTTTACGTGTTATATTTTGCCCGTAACTGCCAAACCACTTACCAGAATCGAGCAAATGATATACCGATGGAAAGCTGTTGAATACACACAACTTTTTCTTGTTGATCATTTTTTCATACTCGCGACGATTTTGAAAGTTTTTTATCTGAAATTCATTCAGTGTAGTAGTTGAACTTCCTGATGTTTTCACGTTGAACTTCTGTGACGTATTTTCGTTTGTAATTTTCTCATCCATTCGCCAATGTTACACAAATGATATTCCTTTTGTACAAAGCTATCTCACAATAATTATTTTAACTTTCTCCGACCGAGGACTTGAACTTATAACAACAACAAAATTGGACGTTGCCTTTAAATTCATTTTTCTCATACACACACCATGTAGTACATGAACTTTTTGCTTTTTTATAATTTGATTTATTTCTTTTTGAAATCAAATTGCTCCCAAATAATTACTGAACTTCTTTGTGGATTGTGAGAATTATTTTAAAACACAAAAAATAATTTGTTTTTGTTCTTTTTGAACATGGAAATACAAGGTGAACCTCTCTGGCAAGAATTTTTGAATTTCGCCAGACAGAGCACTTGAACTTCTTTCAACAAACCTTTTAACCTTTTATTTTACTATACTTTTATTCTCAGCTGAAATACATTCCTTGTAGTACTTGAACTTCTCGTTGTTTTCACTATGAACTTCTTTCACATTTTTGCGTATAAGTCGAATTACACGCAATTGAAGGTCGAACGTCGATTTTTTTCCATTTTAGAAACGTGAAGATTAGAGTTTTGTTAGAAACATCGAACTTCTTCGTTATTTCAAATTGAACTTATTGGTTTTATAGTATAGTAACTGGAAAAATAGGATTTTTCAAATAAATATCAAACTTCTCCGCTTTTTCGAAATGAACTTCTTGGTTTTATTCTGTAGTAACGAGAATCCCTAAGTTTTTTTACAAACATTGAATTACTCTGTTTTTCAAAATTGAACTTCTTGGTTTTATTCATTAGTAACGAGAAAACCTGAGTTTTTTATATACATTGAACTGCTCCGTTTTTTAAATTGAACTTCTTGGTTTTAATCTTTAGTATTGGGGAAATCTAAGTTTTTAACAAACATCAAATAGCTTCATTTTTTAAATTTGGACTTCATGGTGTTTTTTTTAAAAAAAATTGGACTTCCTGGTGTTATTCATTAGTAACCGGAAAAGTCCTAGTTATACAAACAAACAAAAATGTTATTTCAATGCGAGTTTCTTGGTTTTATTATTAGAAACTGGAAAATGTTTTTTAATTAAGATTGAACTAGTCAGGCAACTTTTTCTGTATCGAGGTGATATACACAGGCAGCATATAATCCAACTGAAACAATACAAATGAAGTCTCCAAGAAGAGGATTTGTGGCAACAGCATTCTGTGTACTGCCTGAATCAGCAATGCTAACTATAATTATGCTATGCAGAGAAGCACGCTGATCAGCTTCAACCATGTGAATGTTTCTCCAAGAAATACCAATGCAACCAGGAAAGTGAAGTGGGTAGACATGCTGCTCAGGATCGTGTTTGACTGAAAAAGCAGGGAAATATTGTAAGTCAGTTATTGATAGGACTACTATGGAAGTAGTGTACAACTTTTCTTAGTAGCACTTACAGTAACAGTGGTGTATCTTAGAGACAGATTGAATGTAAGGGCATCTCCAGCCGTTGGCCCCCCGGGAGGGGCTAAAATCGCCCCCTGGGGGCGCACCGGCGCTAAACCGCGCACTGGGGCGTGATGCCCCCCAGTCGCGGCACCCACGTTTTTTTTTTTGAAAAGATCAAATTCGGCGCAAACACGGCTCAAATTTAACGCAAACACCGGCGAGTTCGTTCAAATTTAAACATATTTTACAAAAAAATAAAAACACTAGCGCGGGCTGCCCCCGCCGTCTCCATCGCCGCTCCTCGCCGCCCGCCATCCACCCACGGTGGAGTATCTGTGCGAGTCTCCGGAGCGTTGGCGGTCGGGTTATATAGGCGGAGGCGCCGCGTGGTAGGCTTGCCGGCGCGTTACGCGTGGCGTGATGGCGTGGCGTGTTGGGGAACGTAGCATAATTCAAAAAATTTCCTACGCTTCACCAAGATCAATCTAAGGAGTCATCTAGCAACGAGCATAATGGAGTGCATCTACATACCCTTTGTAGATCGCGAGCGGAAGCGTTCGAAGGAACGTGGATGATGTAGTCGTACTCTTCACGATCCTCGTCACCGATGATCCCAGCGCCGAACGGACGGCACCTCCGCGTTCAACACACGTACGGTACAGTGACGTCTCCTCCTTCTTGATCCAGCAAGGGTGGAGGTGAGGTTCTCGGAGATCCAGCAGCACGACGGCGTGGTGGTGGATGCAACAGGAAAACCTGCAGGGCTTCGCCGGCGCCCTGCGAGAGGAGATGGAAGTGTGACGGGAGGGGGGAGAGGCGCCAGAGGCTTGGGGTGCGGCTGCCCTCTCCACCCCCCCACTATATATAGGGGCCAGGGGGGCGCCGGCCCTAGGGACATCAGATCTCCAAGGGGGCGGCGGCTAGGGGGGTAGACTTGCCCCCAAGGGCATAGGGGGCGCCCCCTCCCCCTAGGGTTTCAACCCTAGGCGCATGGAGGGGGGCCATGTGGTGCGCCAGCCCACCAGGGGCTGGTCCCTTCCCCCTTGCGGCCTAGTGGACCCACCGGAATGGGTGGCCCCACCCGGTGGACCCCCAGGACCCCTCCGGTGGTCCCGGGACACTCCCGGTGACCCCCGGAGTTCACCCGATGGCCGAAACTGGACTTCCTATATATCATTCTTTACCTCCGGACCATTTCGGAACTCCTCGTGACGTCCGGGATCTCATCCGGAACTTGTAACAACATTCGGGTTTCCATGTGCATGTATCTCTACAACCCTAGCATCATCGAACCTTAAGTGTGTAGATCCTACGGGTTCGGGAGACACACAGACATGACCGAGACGACTCTCCGGTCAATAACCAACAGCGGGATCTGGATACCCATGTTGGTTCCCACGTGTTCCTCGATGATCTCATCGGATGAACCACTGTGTCAAGGATTCACTCAATCCCGTATGTTATTCCCTTTGTCCATCGGTACAGTACTTGCCCGAGATTCGATCGTCGGTATGCCCGATACCTTGTTCAATCTCGTCATGGCAAGTCTCTTTACTCGTTCTGTAATCCATCATCCCGTGACTAACTCCTTAGTAACTTTGAGCTCATTATGATGATGTCTTACCGAGAGGGCCCAAAGGTACCCCTCCGTCATACGGAGTGACAATATCCCAGTCTCGGTTCGTACCAACTCAACAGACACTTTCGGAGATACCCGTTGCGTACCTTTATAGCCACCCAGTTACGTTGTGACGTTTGGCACACCCAAATTATTCCTACGGTATCCGGGAGTTGC
Organism: Secale cereale; assembly: GCA_902687465.1. NCBI lineage: Eukaryota > Viridiplantae > Streptophyta > Magnoliopsida > Poales > Poaceae > Secale > Secale cereale. The sequence goes on from LR738711.1 coordinate 296,193,355, forward strand.
ACAACCTCATGGTCTAAGGAATAAATACTTGACACTAGAAAAGCTTATGCATTACGAACTATACGATCTCGTGCTAGGCTCAGGATTGGGTCTCGTCCATCACATCATTCTCCTAATGATGTGATCCCGTTATCACTGACAACCTATGTCCATGGTCAGGAAACCGTGACCATCTGTTGATCAACGAGCTAGTAACTAGAGGCTTACCAGGGACTCTTTGTGGTCTATATATTCACACATGTATCGCTGTTTCCGTACAATACAATTCAAGCATGAATAACAGACAATTATCATGAACAAGGAAATATAATAATAATACTTTTATTATTGCCTCTAGGGCATATTTCCAACAGTCTCCCACTTGCACTAGAGTCAATAATCTAGTTACATTATGATGAATCGAACACCCATAGAGTTCTGGTGTTGATCATGTTTTGCCCGTGGAAGAGGTTTAGTCAACAGGTCTACAACGTTCAGATCCGTATGCACTTTACAAATATCTATGTCTCCATCTTGAACATAATTCCGGATGGAGTTGAAACGACGCTTGATGTGCATGGTCTTCTTGTGAAACCTGGGCTCCTTGGTAATGGCAATAGCTCCTGTGTTGTCACGGAAGAGAGTCATCGGGCTTGATGCGCTTGGAATGACTCCTAGGTCGGTGATGAACTCCTTCATCTAGACTCCTTCTTGTGCTGCTTCGCAAGCAGCTATGTACTCCGATTCACATGTAGAATGCGCCACGATGCTCTGCTTGCAACTGCACCAGCTGACTGCTCCATCATTCAAAATATACACGTATCCGGTTTGTGACTTTGAGTCATCCAGATATGTGTCGAAGCAAGCATCGACGTAACCCTTTACGACGAGCTCTTCGTCACCTCCATAGACGAGAAACATATCCTTAGTCCTTTTCAGGTACTTCAGGATGTTCTTGACCGCTGTCCAGTGTTCCATACCGGGATCACTTTGGTACCTCCCTACCAAACTTATGGCAAGGTTCACATCAGGTCTAGTACACAACATGGCATACATGATAGAACCTATGGCTGAGGCATAGGGAATGACACTCATCTTTTCTCTATCTTCTGCCGTGGTCGGGGACTGAGCCTTGCTCAATCTCATACCTTGCAAAACAGGCAAGAACCCCTTCTTGGACTGATCCATATTGAACTTCTTCAATATCTTGTCAAGGTATGTGCTTTGTGAAAGACCAATGATGCGTCTTGATCTATCTCTATAGATTTTGATGCCTAATATGTAAGCAGCTTCTCCAAGGTCCTTCATTGAAGAACTCTTATTCAAGTAGGCCTTTATACTTTCCAAGAATTCTATATCATTTCCCATCAGCAATATGTCATCCACATATAATATGAGAAATGCTACAGAGCTCCCACTCACTTTCTTGTAGATATAGGATTCTCCCCAAGTCTGTATAAAGCAAAAACGCTTTGATCACATCATTAAAGCGAATATTCCAACTCCGAGATGCTTGCACCAGCCCGTAGATCGAGCGCTGGAGCTTGCATACCTTGTTAGCATTCTCTGGATCGACAAAACCTTCCGGCTGCATCATATACAACTCTTCCTTGAGGTAACCATTAAGGAATGCCGTTTTGACGTCCATTTGCCATATCTCATAATCATAGAATGCGGCAATTGCCAACATGATTTGGACTGACTTTAGCATCGCTACGGGAGAGAAAGTCTCGTCGTAGTCAATCCCTTGAACTTGTCGATAACCCTTAGCAACAAGCCGAGCCTTATAGATAGTCACATTACCATCCGCGTCTGTCTTCTTCTTAAATATCCATTTATTTTCTATGGCGTGCCTATCATCGGGAAAGTCCACCAAAGTCCATACTTTGTTTTCATACATGGATTCTATCTCGGATTTCATGGCTCCAAGCCATTTATTGGAATCCGGGCCTGCCATTGCTTCTTCATAGTTCGAAGGTTCACCGTTGTCTAACAACATGATTTCCATGATAGGGTTGCCGTACCACTCTGGTGTGGAACGTGTCCTTGTGGACCTTCGAAGTTCAGTAGTAACTTGATCTGTATCTTCATGATCATCATCATTGACTTCCTCCCTTGTCGGTGTAGGCACCTCAGGTACAATTTCCTGCGCTGCGCTACTTTCCGGTTCGGGAGGGGTGACTGTCACCTCATCAAGTTCTACTTTCCTCCCACTCACTTCTTTTGAGAGAAACTCTTTCTCCAGAAAGGATCCATTCTTGGCAACAAAGACTTTGCCTTCGGATCTGTGATAGAAGGTGTACCCAATCGTTTCCTTTGGGTATCCTATGAAGACGCATTTTTCCGATTTGGGTTCGAGCTTCTCAGGTTGAAGTTTCTTGACATAAGCATCGCAACCCCAAACTTTCAGAAACGACAACTTAGGTTTCTTGCCAAACCAAAGTTCATACGGTGTCGTCTCAACGGATTTCGACGGAGCCCTATTTAAAGTGAATGCGGCAGTCTCTAAAGCATAACCCCAAAAAGATAGCGGTAAGTCGGTGAGAGACATCATAGATCGCACCATGTCCAACAGAGTACGATTTCGACGTTCGGACACACCGTTACGCTGAGGTGTTCCGGGCGGTGTCAACTGTGAAACAATTCCACAGTTCCTAAGGTGCGTGCCAAATTCATGACTTAAATATTCACCCCCACGATCCGATCGCAAGAATTTTATTTTTCTGTCACGTTGATTCTCAACCTCATTCTGAAATTCCTTGAACTTTTCAAAGGTCTTAGACTTGTGTTTCATCAAGTAGATATACCCATATCTACTCAAGTCATCTGTGAGGGTGAGAACATAACGATAGCCTTCGCGAGCCTCAACACTCATTGGACCGCACACATCAGTATGTATGATTTCTAATAAGTTGGTTGCTCGCTCCGTTGTTCCGGAGAACGGAGTCTTGGTCATCTTGCCCAAAAGGCATGGTTCGCACGTGTCAAATGATTCATAATCAAGAGACTCCAGAAGTCCATCTGCATGAAGCTTCTTCATACGTTTGACACCAATATGACCAAGGCGGCAGTGCCACAAGTATGTGGGACTATCATTGTCAACTTTACATCTTTTGGCATTCACACTATTTATATGTGTATCATCACGATCGAGATTCATCAAAAATAAACCATTGACCAGCGGGCCATGACCATAAAACATATCTCTCAAATAAATAGAACAACCATTATTCTCTGATTTAAATGAGTAGCCATCTCGCATCAAACGAGATCCAGATACAATGTTCATGCTCAAAGCTGGTACCAAATAACAATTATTAAGGTTTAAAACTAATCCCGAGGGTAGATGTAGAGGTAGCGTGCCGACGGCGATCACATCGACCTTGGAACCATTCCCGACGCGCATCGTCACCTCGTCCTTCGCCAGTCTCCGCTTATTCCGCAACTCCTACTTAGAGTTACAAATATGAGCAACTGCACCGGTATCAAATACCCAGGAGCTACTACGAGCGCTGGTAAGGTACACATCAATAACATGTATATCACATATACCTTTGACGTTGCCGGCCTTCTTGTCCGCTAAGTATTTGGGGAAGTTCCGCTTCCAGTGACCCGTTCCCTTGCAATAAAAGCACTCTGTCTCAGGCTTGGGTCCATACTTTGGCTTCTTCCCGGCAACTGGTTTACCGGGCGCGGCAACTCCCTTGCCATCCTTCTTGAAGTTCTTCTTACCCTTGCCCTTCTTGAACTTAGTGGTTTTATTGACCATCAACACTTGATGCTCTTTCTTGATCTCTACCTCCGCTGATTTCAGCATTGAATACACCTCGAGAATGGACTTCTCCATCCCCTGCATATTGAAGTTCAACACGAAGCTCTTGTAGCTAGGTGGGAGCGACTGGAGGATTCTGTCAACGACCGCTTCGTCCGGGAGATTAATTCCCAACTGAGACAAGCGGTTGTGCAACCCAGAAATCTTGAGGATGTGCTCACTGACAGAACTGTTTTCCTCCATCTTACAGTTGTAGAATGCGTTGGAGACATCATATCTCTCAACTCGGGCATGAGCCAGGAAAACCATTTTCAGCTCTTGGAACATCTCATATGCCCCGTGGTGCTCAAAACGCTTTTGGAGCCCCGATTCTAAGCTGTAGAGCATGCCGCACTGAACCAGGGAGTAATCATCACAACGCGACTGCCAAGCGTTCATAACATCTTGGTTTGCCGGGGCGGGAGCGTCACCTAGCGGTGCTTCTAGGACATAAGTTTTCTTGGCAGCTATGAGGATGATCCTCAGGTTACGGACCCAGTCCGTATAGTTGCTACCATCGTCTTTCAGCTTGGATTTCTCTAGGAACGCGTTGAAGTTGAGGGTGACATGAGCGTGGGCCATTTGATCTACAAGACATATTGTAAAGAATTTATACTAAGTTCATGATAATTAAGTTCATCTAATCAAATTTTAATGAACTCCCACTCAGATTGACATCTCTCCAGTCTTCTAAGTGATACATGATCCGAATCGACTAGCCCGTGTCCGATCATCACGTGAGACAGACTAGTCATCAACGGTGAACATCTTCATGTTGATCGTATCTTCTATACGACTCATGTTTGACCTTTCGGTCTTCCGTGTTCCGAGGCCATGTCTGTACATGCTAGGCTCGTCAAGTGAACCCTAAGTGTATTGCTTGTGTAAATCTGGCTTACACCCGTTGTATGCGAACGTTAGAACCTATCACACCCGATCATCACGTGGTGCTTCGGAACAACTATCCTTAGCAACGCTGCACAGTTAGGGGGAACACAATTCTTGAAATTTTTAGTGAGAGATCATCTTATTTACTACCATCATTCTAAGTAAACAAGATGCATAAACATGATAAACATCACATGCAATCAATTAAAGTGACATGATATGGCCAATATCATCTTGCTCCTTCGATCTCCATCTTCGGGGCACCATGATCATCTTTGTCACCGGCTCGACACCATGATCTCCATCATCATGATCTCCATCATCGTGTCTTCATGAAGTCGTCACGCCAACTATTACTTCTACTACTATGGCTAACGTTTAGCAATAAAGTAAAGTAATTACATGGCGTTATTTAGTGACACGCAGGTCATACAATAATTAAGACAACTCCTATGGCTCCTATCGTTTGTCATTATCATCGACATGCAAGTCGTGATTCCCTATTACAAGAACATGATCAATCTCATACATCACATATATCATTCATCACATCTTCTTGGCAATACCACATCACATAGCACATGCTGCAAGAACAAGTTAGACGACCTCTAATTGTTGTTGCAAGTTTTACGTGGCTTCTATAGGTTTTCTAGCAAGAACGTTTCTTACCTACGCCAAAACCACAACGTGATTTGTCAATTTTTATTTACCCTTCATAAGGACCCTGTTCATCGAATCCGATCCGACTAAAGTGGGAGAGACAGACACCCGCCAGCCACCTTATGCAACTAGTGCATGTCTGTCGGTGGAACCAGTCTCACGCAAGCGTATGTGTAAGGTCGGTCCGGGCCGCTTCATCCCACGATGCCGCCGCATCAAGATTAGACTAGTAACGGTAAGAAAATTGAGCAAACTCAATGCCCACAACTTGTTTGTGTTCTACTCGTGCAAGATGCTACGCAAAGACCTAGCTCAGATGCCACTGTTGGGGAACGTAGCAGAATTCAAAAAATTTCCTACGCTTCACCAAGATCAATCTAAGGAGTCATCTAGCAACGAGCATAATGGAGTGCATCTACATACCCTTTGTAGATCGCGAGCGGAAGCGTTCGAAGGAACGTGGATGAAGTAGCCGTACTCTTCACGATCCTCGTCACCGATGATCCCAGCGCCGAACGGACGGCACCTCCGCGTTCAACACACGTACGGTACAGCGACGTCTCCTCCTTCTTGATCCAGCAAGGGTGGAGGAGAGGTTGTCGGAGATCCAGCAGCACGACGGCGTGGTGGTGGATGCAATAGGAAAACCTACAGGGCTTCGCCGGCGCCCTGCGAGAGGAGATGGAAGTGTGACGGGAGGGGGAGAGGCGCCAGAGGCTTGGGGTGCGGCTGCCCTCTCCCCCCCACTATATATAGGGGCCAGGGGGGCCGCAGGCCCTAGGGAGATCAGATCTCCAAGGGGGCGGCGGCCAGGTGGTAGACTTGCCTCCCAAGGCATAGGGGGCGCCCCCTCCCCCTAGGGTTTCAACCCAAGGCGCATGGAGGGGGGCCCATGTGGTGTGCCAGCCCACCAGGGGCTGGCCCCTTCCCCCTTGCGGCCTAGGGGACCCACCGGGATGGGTGACCCCACCCGGTGGACCCCCGGGACTCCTCCGGTGGTCCCGGGACACTCCCGGTGACCCCCGGAGTTCACCCGATGGCCGAAACTGGACTTCCTATATATCATTCTTTACCTCCGGACCATTCCGGAACTCCTCGTGATGTCCGGGATCTCATCCGGGACTCCGAACAACATTCGGGTTTCCATGTGCATGTATCTCTACAACCCTAGCGTCACCGAACCTTAAGTGTGTAGACCCTACGGGTTCGGGAGACACGTAGACATGACCGAGACGACTCTCCGGTCAATAACCAACAGCGGGATCTGGATACCCATGTTGGTTCCCACGTGTTCCTCGATGATCTCATCGGATGAACCACTGTGTCAAGGATTCACTCAATCCCGTATGTTATTCCCTTTGTCCATCGGTACGGTACTTGCCCGAGATTCGATCGTCGGTATGCTCGATACCTCGTTCAATCTCGTCATGGCAAGTCTCTTTACTCATTCCGTAATCCATCATCCCGTGACTAACTCCTTAGTCACTTTGAGCTCATTATGATGATGTCTTACCGAGAGGGCCCAGAGGTACCTCTCCGTCATACGGAGTGACAATATCCCAGTCTCGGTTCGTACCAACTCAACAGACACTTTTGGAGATACCCGTTGCATACCTTTATAGCCACCCAGTTACGTTGTGACGTTTGGCACACCCAAAGTATTCCTACGGTATCCGGGAGTTGCACAACCTCATGGTCTAAGAAATAAATACTTGACACTAGAAAAGCTTATGCATTACGAACTATACGATCTCGTGCTAGGCTCAGGATTGGGTCTTGTCCATCACATCATTCTCCTAATGATGTGATCCCGTTATCACTGACATCCTATGTCCATGGTCAGGAAACCGTGACCATCTGTTGATCAACGAGCTAGTAACTAGAGGCTTACCAGGGACTCATTATGGTCTATATATTCACACATGTATCGCTGTTTCCGTACAATACAATTCAAGCATGAATAACAGACAATTATCATGAACAAGGAAATATAATAATAATACTTTTATTATTGCCTCTAGGGCATATTTCCAACATGGCGTCCGAGGGATGCGCGTCACCGGGCCTTCACTGCGTCGTCCGTGAGGCATCAATAGAGGCTGACCGGCGCGGCAGCGCGCGCAGCTTTGGCATTGATTCACCACGGAAAACGAGGCGACAAGGACTACAAAGCGGCGAGAAGAGAGTCGAGTCGCTGATGTGGCGGGCCCGTGGCTCTTCGCGCCAAAAAAGATTCGCCCGACGCTCCCGAGCAACTCCCAATGCGTCGGGTTCAGGTTGGGTCCGCCGGCGCCAATTTCGGCCCGAGCCGGTGAAAACTGGGCTCTTGGGGGCGCGACTGGGCCGAGTTTTTGGCGCCGGCGGCCGAAAAAACGCCTGGGGGCCTTCTTGGGGGCTCGGCTTTAGATGCTCTAATCTGTGCGAGAAACCAAAATGGGCAGACTAGCATGCTGACTCTTGCTGTACATGCACGCGTCCAGCGCCCTTTTGCATCCAACCCCTTGCTGCAATCTGCAACACCTATCTCTGTATGGATAGGGATGTTCGCATTTGAATTAAAATTGTCTGCGAACAGGGGTGAGGTTGCATTGCCATCCTGGCCGCTTCCCTGTAGAAGTTTCACACTCTCCAGATCAGCAAGCTGCTGCAGGTCTGCGCTATCATTGCCTTTCAACTATGACCACAGGTTGTCGATAGAAATCCTCGAAGTAGCGAGCGAACTCAACTATGGGGATGTAGACAACAAACAGAGAGTTGCATATGTAGGTGATCAAGAAGGGGGAAACACCGTCATCCACGACAGACAGAACGATGTAGCTTACAGCGATCCAGATGCCCACGATAGCGATGATGTAACTCAACCCTAAACACCACCTCTAAGTATCGTTGCTCATCATTTTGCCCCACTTGCATCGCTCAGGGAAGAATCTGGGCGACCGGGGGCGCGCTGGATGGTGGTGGTGAACTACCAGAGGTGGTGGCGGCGAACGACATGAGTGCCGCAGCGGCAGGGCTTCTTCAGTCGGGAACCTCGGCGGCGGCCGGCGAGATCAGAGCAAGGCGGTGGCGCCCCGGGATCCAAGGCCCGTGATGGCACCCAGGATCCACGGCTTGCTCATCTTCAGTCGGGGACCCCGCGGTGGCAGGCGAGATCCAAAGACAGGCGGTGGCGCCAAGGATCCATGGTTGGCGACGGCGCGCAGGATCCACTACCAAGGTGGATCGAGGCAGAGGTGGTGGTCCATGGTGGCAGTTAGAAGAAGGCAGGGGCAGCGGCGCACCAGGAGGAAGGCGGGAGCGACGGCGTCCCAGGAGGAGTCTGGGGGCGGCCTCGTGCCGAGAGGAGGCGGGGATGACGGCGCACCGGGAAAGAGGTGGGGGTGCTGGCGCGCCGGTAGGAGCGTGGTAGGTAGCGGCGGCGATGGAATCGGGGGGTGTTGGGGATCGAGGGAAGAAGTGGTGGACGAGAGATCGTGGGTGGGATATTTTTCCACTATGGATTCGGGAAGTTCGGGAGATCCTAATCAGGCCCTATATAGAGCCCATTGTGATCCAAATTATATATATATATATATATATATATATATATATATATATATATATATATATATATATATATATATATAGGAAAATGGTTGTGTACTCCTGGGAGTACGTACTCCCGCTCCTCATATACCATATAAATGAATCTTTTATACCTCTTTATTATTTTTAATATACTTCATTAGTAATTATTAGATACCCAAAAATGATTTTCATGAAAAAATTCATGCGAGTCTACATATTTTAAATGTTTACGTATATACTGATGTGTTTGTACGTGAAAAAGGTATATTACAAAAAGTACGTCGCAGATGATATTTTTTCAACAAAACTTGTATTGAGGTATCTTAGAATATTTAATGAAGTATATTGCGAATGATAAAGAGGTATAATTAATGTGTATATGAGGTATATTGAGGATGGGAGTACATACTACCAGGAGTACAAAATAGAAGTCCTCTCTCTCTCTCTCTCTATATATATATATAGCCGGTCTACTCTCATAACATTATGAGAATAATATTCTCATAACACTTCTGAACTGCATTGAAATACTGCATTGGAAAGCTATGCGCACTACTTCCTTCTTCTGTTGCGAACCACATAGAGGGGCAGTAGGAAACCTTCATGGAGCAGCGTTTCTGGCTAGTTTGATCGATTTCTATTGGTTTATTTGTGTGTGCGCTGATTTAATATGTGATTAAACACTGAATTCAGCGAGAAAACGACGGAAATCGTTTGATTTGGCGGATCTGCGTCCGTTCTTCCGCTCGTGCAGGAGTTTCGCATCCTGCTGCTGGCTGTTCGTATTCGATTTTATAGCGTGGTCCTAGTGTGTTACCAATTTCGCGTTCATGTTTGTGTTATTCCGCGACAGATTAATTTGCTAATAGGATTGAAATTTTAGTATAATTGGTCGAGTATCTCTCTGTTCTAGCGCAAAAACGTCAGTTCTCTGTCCTTCCCCGTCCGGATCGAAATTGTTGTGTTTTGTATGTAATTTTCTGTTGTTTTCGGCAATTATGTGCTGCCTTTGATCCTATCCGTATGAATTGGAGTGGATTAAGTTGTTAATTTTGAAGAATTTAACTTTTTGTCCATGTTTTTTGCGGGCGCCACTGGCTCTGGTCGTTACTCAAGATGTTTTTTGAGATTGTTTTGCATTATATAGTTGTTAGAACTGCATTGCAGGCTATGTTTTTCGTCTGCGAATCATGGTCAAGAGCGGTGGACTGCAGTTATATGCAATGCGCGGTGAACTGCAGTAATATGCAATGCGCGGTGAACTGCAGTAATATGCAATGCGCGGTGAATATTTGTAGCGCGGCGAACTGCATTAATATGCAATGCGAGCCTGTATGAACTGCATTACAGCCACGGGGGTGTGGGGGACTAGTTTGATAAGTTTTTTTGCTTGGTCAAGCGCGGTGGACTGCAATAATATGCAATGCGAAATGCACATTGTTATGTAACCGCACTACTTGATTTGTCGTTTTTTTTGTGTTGTGTCTTTACATATTAGGGTTAATGTTCATGTTTGCGGTGGACTGCAATAATATTGGTGGGTCAATTGGCTCCCCTCCCACCTTATCCCTTGTGGCTCCCATCTCACCTTATCCCTGGCGGCGCCACTCTTCCTCGATCTATTTTTCTCCCAACCAGATCCCTACGCCTGGCAATGGATTGCGCGTGCGGCTGCGTGGCAAGGTTGGAGCCCATGCTGGAGACATGCGTTTTTTCTGAAGGTTTGGTTCTGAACCAGAGGCAGCGGCACAGCGCGCTCTGTTCCCTTCTCTATTCTTCAGGTATTGGATTTCGGGCTCCATTCGTCCATCAGATGCCTGACGATGATGTCAGTGATTCATGGGTATGTATTTCTCGCATATTCTTTTTCATGTGCTGTTTGTAGTTAACACTATCTGAATTTTTTGTAGCAGTATAAGCGCACTAAGTATAACTGAACTGCTTTTTCACACAGAAGTTTTATTATGAACATTGTAGGAGCAGCAGCAATTTTGTCTAGTCAATATTATTATATGTTGACATTAATATATTTTATGAAGATTGTAGCAGCAATTTATTTTCTGAAGATTGTAATCTTTTTCTAATTTGTTCTTATTTTTTCTGTTCTTGTTGTTTTGCTTGCAGAAATTCCCTTCTAGTCTAGTCAGGGTAACAGAAAGTTGTGTTAATTTGGTCTTGGTTAGCAAGAATGGATATCATGATGTTGATGTTATGTATTCTGTTGGCTCTGATGATTGTTTGGTTCTCAAAGATGGCTGGAAGGAATTTGTGGAGGAAGCTGGTCTTCAGGCTGGGGATGTTGTCATGGCTATGTTTTATAGGCATGCAAAGTGTTTGGAAATCAAGTTAAATTTGCTTTAGATCAGTCTTGCTTGAGCACCAGCAGCATGAGACATTTTTGTTGTAATAATTTGACATTTTTGTGTGGCTTCTAGTGTATTTTCCTATAAGAATTCTGAGTATAAGTGAACTGCTTTTCACATATAGTTTTTCATGTGCATCCTATCAGCAGCAGCAGTTGAAGAACATACATACTAGAAACACCCACTGAGCTTTCTTTATTTTTTTAACCCACATACGGAACTAGAGTTTTTTTAATAAAAGAGGACTGCATCAACCATTATAATAGCAGCAGTTTTGTGAAAGAATACGCTTTGTGAACTGCTTTGATAGATTGTTTTTTATGTGTACCCTAGCTACAGCAGCAGTTTGAAGCAATATACATACTGAAAACAGACTACTGAGAACTGCATATTGTTGATAGATACAAACCAAGGTTCTGCGCTCATAATTAACAAAGTACATCATCAAGCAAACTAACGCAACATAAGCAAACATTGTGCCAAAGCAAACTACAACGAAAGCAAACTAATCTACATAAGCAGAAGGAAACAAATCGAGCACTTGCGACAGGAATCCTTGGCTATCAGCATCTGGCCTGCTTCACCAGTTCCACCCGTTGGAGTTGGAGGTGGAAGTTGATCCCCCTTGCCCCCCACCCTCCAGGATGACCTCGGGCGCTTCCTGGTCTTCTCTTTTTCAGCGCGCGCGAGGCCCTTCTGCATTGTGGTGATTCGGTTCCATACCTCGAACGCAGTGTAGGCGTCCTTGGTAGCATACTCGACGTGCCTCGTGCTGAGAATCGAAGTCCACATGCTGTGGTCGTGGTCTGTCATCTTTGTCTTCATGTCTGCGTACTCGTCGTCGATGATGGCAACAGCTACATCGCCAAGCGAGTCTAGTGGCTTCGTTCCATCAGGCACCCTCCAGTTCGTCTGGATGTCGACGAAGTTGGGGATGTGGAGGTTGCAGCGTGAGAGCTTCTCCTTGTCCTGCTCGATGGAGAAGCCAGCGAACTCGAACCTAAGGAAAGTGAACCGCAAGTTATACCTTTCGGAACTGCATACATAGGCATATAGAACTGCAACACATACTCGGCAGATAGAATTGCTTACCTTGGGTCGCCGAGGAACCTGTCGAAGGGGATGCATCTCTCGCCCAATGTACCACATACCTGGAAAAGAAGCACTGGGTGGTACTTGCCGATGGATAGTTGAACCAGGGCCGCTCTGGTCTTGTTGGGTGTGTACTCAACGTCGATGCCGACGATCTTCTGGCGGCGCCACTGGAGAACTGCCTTGTACTCTTCGACGTACGTCGCCATGGCGTCCATGTCGGTGGTGTAGATCACCTTCAGCTTCGTCTTCCCGTGCGCATGGACCTCGTCGTAGGTCCTGGTGAACCCCATGGCTGCAAAGAGGAGGAAGAGGAGGAGGAAGGGCAGCGTCGTGTGTTTGTGCAGACGGTCAGGTTGATGGAGCGCGGATTTAAAGCCGAGCGGCAGCAACTTCTGCCGAGGCCACGATCTCGTCCCCCAACCGTGTTGGCGATCGTGGGTTCGTGATGATCGTGGCCTTCGCGCGGCTTGCAACCGGCCGTATAGAGGAGCGGGGGCGCGGCGCTTCATGCGATAGTGGGCGCATTTATTTTAGGGCAGGCGAACCGAATCGTTCCCCGTAAGCGAACTGCATCGCTTCAGAAGCGGAATCGTTTTCCGTAAGCGAACTGCATCGCTTCAGAAGCCGAGTCGTTTTCCGTAAGCGAACTGCATCGTGTTACAATACCGAGACGCTTTTTTATTTTTTGTCTATGACATGTGGGCCTGTCGGCCTTTTACTCATTAAGTCTATCTTTTTCTTCTACTTTTCTTGCAGCCCCCCTTGGCCCCTTCCGCTTCTTCTCCCCCGCGCCTGCACAGAAATCCCCCCGCCCTCGTGCTCTCGTGGTGGAGAGCGACGACGCCCGCAGCCGCCGCCGTCCGTAGGTGCTCTCTCGTGGTGGACAGCGTCGACGCCCGCAGCCGCCGCCATCCATAGGGCGCTTCCTCCGCCGTCGCCGTCCGCACCCGCCTCGTCTGGCCGTCACATTGTCTCACGGTGCGCCCCAAATCGCCCCCAAACCGTTCCAGATCTTGTGCTAGGGTTATTTTTCGAGCCAGCATTCTCTTCTTAAGGTTGTTTTGTATGCTTGAAATTGCAACGCCCTATGGATTGAAAGTTTTTCTCTGCCTGCTTTTGGGGTTTGCTGTCTAGGGTTTAATTATTATCCCATGCTGATTGCAGGCACAACATGGCTTCTTCCTCCCCAATTGATGCGTCACCAGTTAGAACGGCTTCCCCATCTGGTAACTACATCAAAGTGAACTGCATTTTTCATACAGGGTCAATTTACTTCTTTTGTTGAACGAAATAGTGCACTGCATCTTAGATTCCTTTTTAGCAAGGCCCATTTTTTCAGACATGTGGCAAACTGATATGAACTGCCTCAAGTTAATTGTTTTTATATTTTTGGAACAACATTAAGTTACTTGTTATGTTTTAATTGTCAAACATAAACTGCTAAAAGAGCACTGCATTTGGACATTGCTTTGTATTTTTTTTGTCTATCGACTATGCGGTTGCCAAATTGATATGAGCTCCATTAAGTTTTAGTTTTTGCCTCTCAGAGAACTGCATGAATTTGTTTTGTTTTGTATATCTAAGCGCACTTCTTTTTTATATGTGGTCAATTGGTCACTGAACGAATTAGTGCACTGCATCATATATCCCTTTACCAATGTCCATTTTCAGACACGCGTCAATATGATATTCAAGCAACATGAACTGCATTTTAGGTTTACTGTTATGTTTTAATTGTTAAACATAAACTGTTGGAAAAGAGCACTGCATTTCTACATTTTTGTGTTTTCCAAGTTGATATGAGCTACATTAAGTTTAGGTCTGCCTCTCACACACATATCTTTCTTATGTTTTTCTCACCCACAGTTTTATCTCCTAGTGGGTCAGGGGTGGTGGTGTTAACTATTTGATTACACGTTATTTCATAGCTGATGTTGTCGGTGGCGGTACATCTGATCAGGGCAGCATTCCACCTGAATTGAGCGAAACCTAGTCGCAATCTGTTGATGGCACAGAGCCAGTTACACAAGATTGGATGGTCCCTGATCAGATTGCAGCTGATGTTGAGAGGAAAAGGCAGAAAGCGATTGCGCTCGGTAATACTTTCGTGAAGGCCCATAAGGTGAAGCAAGTAAAGTTTGAGGAGGGTAAGGAGATAGGAAGGAGGATTGCAGATTCAAAGAAGTCTGCTAAGTTTGCCCCCTCAAAGAATCCTGTGAAGAGAAAACTCAACACTGCTGCAGAGCAAGGTTTAAGTTCTGCACGCCGGAGCCCGCGTGTTGATTACTCAAAGAGACCTAATTATGCCGAGGTTAATGTGGATGGGATTCAAGGAAAGCGGAGACGTGCGGACGACACTCTGGTGTTGATTCTGAGCGTCGATCTAAGCTTGCGCGGGAAAATGCAGCTGAAGAAGCGTTGGACAGTGATTCTGATGAGGAGGATGTTGTGTTACTAAGGTATACGCTGTTTATTTTTTTCTTCTGTTTTTTAAGTTGTTTGGCATGAGTTTGCTAATGTGAACTGCATTTTTTATTCTTTTTTTGTAGACTGCTAAGAGTACCAAGAGGAAGAGGTCTGAAGATGATGTTGCGCATGAATGGCGTTTTAACAAGACTGTTCGGCTGTCCATTCCAAACGTAATCAAAGTTGTCGCTTTGTTGGGTGAGGCGCACAGAACTTTGGTGCAGCAAGCAGGTTTTGGCATTGTCTTTGACCTGAAATTAGAGAAGAATGTTTCTAGTGTTTTGATGTGCAAGCTGATGGGAAATATCGACCCTGATACGATGAGATTGGACTGCGGGCCAAGCAAAGTTCTGGAAATCAATCGCGAGGCTGTCCATCACATTTTTGATTTCCCTATGGGTTCTCACACTGCTCCGAGGCCTGCTGCCAGCGGCCATGATGATTCGCTGACTAATCTAAAGGATGAACTTGGTTTCAACCGTTCTCGGAGCATAGATGCGAAGGACCTGCTTATTTTACTTCGCACGCTGGCTGCGGACCCTGCGAAGGTTAATAAGACGGTGAAGGTTTTTTCTCATTGTTTTCCAGTGCTTGCTTTGTCCCAGCCCCGCAACTCGGTTGTCCAGGGTAGCTGCTATGGTTGAAAACTTGAATATTTCATCTATGGCTAGCATGGACTTTTGTCAGCTTGTTGTCGACGAGCTGCAGGCCGCTGTGTACAAGTGGAATTCTAAAGGGAGCAAGCAGAACTGCGCTGAGGGTTGCACCATCGTGCCCCTGTTCATGTACATGGATTCGTTGAATCTTCGAAAAGTATCGGTTATGGATAGACGCACGCCATGCGCCGCAATACTATCTCATGTGCAGTTGAAGAAGATTCACAGCGCCGACATTATTGTGAGGGGAAAGATACACCTGGACTCTTACAAGTTTGGCAAGCTGCCGGTGAGTGCATAGCCAGCCTTTGTTTTTGTTTTATTCCTTTTTTTTCGCGCATGCTAAATGTGAACCTCTTATGTACTTTTTTTTGTGAACTGCATCTCTTTTTTTTGTTAATTTTTTCAGTGGAAGGCGGAAGCGGACATTGTGTACAAGCGGACTGCAGTTGCCGAAGCGCATGAAATGTTTTGTGAGCCTCTTGCTAGGGCGGCTCCAATTCGACGGGCTCGTGGTTTTGCTAGAGCGACTGCTGGAGGTTTTTCTGGCCAGGCTTCTGCTGAATGCAATAATTTGTTCAGGTCGATGAGCTTCTCGACAGGGTCATCAATATAACTAGTGATTTCCCAACATCCGGTTCCAGGATGAGGAATATTGCTGGATTGTTTCCTGAAGGCAAAGGCCCTTCTGAAGCAGAAATCGAGGCCGCCCATAACTTTGACCGTGGGCAGCTTGAATTCCTTAAGCAGACTGTTACGAATATCCGGTCTTCATTCGTTCAGTTTAAGCAGTCTCAGGACGACAGGTGTGCTAGGTATGAGCAGGAAGCTGATGCAATTGTGAAGGAAATGGACATGCATGAAGATGTTGTCCGGCCTTCTTTGCCTGACCCCGCAGATGTGGATGTATGTCTTTTTTTCATGTGTGAACAGTTTTTTTACCCATATTTGTTATCTATTTTTTCTGTGTGTTTGTGGCATTGACTATTTGTTTTTCGCATCCTTTTGTTCTTTTTGCAGTGTGGAGGAGAATCTTCTAAGGCTAACGCTTGTCGTGATGATTACCACCAGGACCGCGACGGTGTTGATTCTGATTATTTGTTTGACAAGGCATTGTCCCCCGTTGACGAAGCTGCCAAAGACAATCCTATTGACGAAGGCGTCATCGACAAGGCTTGATTTCTTCCTTTTTTTTGTTACATCGAACTTCATTGTTTGATTTTTTGTAGTGTCCAAAACAAACAATTATATTTTTTGCACCAGCAGTGGCAGCGAACTGCAGTTTTTAACTTTTTTTGTATTTTTGTGCACCAGTTGTGGTAGTGCACTGCAATTGTTGTTTAGAGAAGAAGCATCATCTTTTTTAGCAGTGGACTGCATGATCTGGTGTTGGTTTTTTAGTTGTAGAACTGCAGATTTGGATAATAGTTTTATTTATGTTTTAATGTTTTTTAGGATGCCGAATCAAACGTGGAAATACATTGGAAGGAGGCAGAGGGTGACGCTGGCAAGGACGAGGAGGCTGACAAGTGTAAAGAGATGGAAGGCGACGCTTCCCTAGTGAGTATAGAGAATTTTTGCATTTTGCATTTTATTTTTTATTTTTCATGAGAGCTTCATGGCCCATTTTATTAGTGAACTGCATTCTATCTTTTTTGTGTAACGTGTTTTATTTTTTAACTCATCAGAACTGCGGATTAAATGTTGAAATCCAAGCGGAGCGCAACATTGAGGATGATAATGTGGAAGGGAGAGGAGGGGAGGAGCATGATGCGGAGGTTGATAAGGCAGAAGGTAGAGAAGGAGGGGAGTGTCCTGTTGAGGCTGATAAGGCGCAAGAGAGAGAAGGAAGGGAGGATATCGTGGATTGTGATAAGCATGAAGAGAGAGAAGGAGCTCCTGGTGTTATAGTTGAACTCACAGAAGAGACAGAAGGAACTCCTATAGTCGGATTTGACGATGCCGGGACATCCGCTGGCATTGATGGTGTTGTTGGGCCTACTGTTTGTTGCTTGGCGATGAGGTGCCTGAGAAATTTTGTGTCGTCCCTCGCGCCCCCGAGCAATCTGTTGGCAATCTGGCTTTGCCAGCCGAGACAACAAAAGTCCCAGCTGAGGCAGTTTCGATTGTTTCTGAAGAGGAACAGCCAAGACTCTCTCAGGACATGAGCAATCAAGCGCTGCTTGATGATGATATTACTGGGCTGGATCACTTGACGCTCAGCGAAGATGTATATGAGCAGCCGCAGGAAGTTTATTCTGAAACCGAAGGTAAGCGAACTGCATTATTTTTGTTCTTTTCCCGGGGGCGAAATGCACCGTGTGTGTTTTATCATCTGATATCGTTCCCACTCTGTATGCAGATGAGGAATTACCTGTTGTTACTCCTTCAAGTGTTGATCCAGCTCTTATGAGAAGATACAATGAGTTATATGATGCTGTTACGAGGGCTAGGAGGGATAAGAAGAAGTATGACATTTTTTGTCTTACGCCCCGGTTATTTAATATGTTATTTTTTCAGGGACATCCATCTTATCACTTTTTTGCTGGGCTTTTTTCTTCTTGTCTGAAGGCATCTAGTTGCGTTCAAGGGCGAGTTTGGTGATATTACTATCGGTCATGTTGGCGAGTCTTTTTGGTCGTATGAAACGCTGAGCACGCGCCTCGCCAACATTGGCGTCTCTATGCTAGCTGAGTGGTTCAAAGGATCTCAAACGATGATTGTCCCGTACAACCAATGTGTAAGCATTTTCATTAATTTATATTTTATTCCCTCGTCCAATTTTTATTTGTGCTATAAGCATTTTCATTAACTCTCTGGTTTTGTCTTTTTTGCATAATTCCATTTGGAACGGCGGTGCCACAAATAGGGCTTTGAAAAAGATGTTTTCTTCAAGCGTAGAGGAATGTGTGGACAAGAAAAACTTGGTGATGCATCTTGACCATTTTTCATCATCTTGAAAATAAGTTTTCTGTTTTACGCGATAGGCCACTACTGCTTGGTCACTTTGAACCTGCGAGAGAAGCGTTTTGAGCTTCTCGACTCATTGAACAAAGGCGACAGCGCTGCTGCAAATCTTGTCTTCAGGAAAATGGTCAGGAACATCAAAAAAGTCTGGAAAGATGGCAGCGCAAGCTGCGATGAGCCGTTGAACCCTCCCACCCTTGACGGCTTTGCGTTGACTCATATTAATGTCCCGCAACAGGGAAACGGGTTTGTACTTGTTCTCCTTTTTTCTTTTTCCTCCTTCAGTTTTTTGTGTGTAAGTGAGCTGTATTGTTTTAACTAAATTAGAAGCACCTTTTCCCTTCGAGCGAACTGCATTACTAATGTGTTATTAGTTGTTCTCCCCCGGTTTTGTGTGTGTATGGAGCTGCATTCTTTTACTAACATCAGTAGCACTTCATTACTGAGTAAACTGCATTAGTAATGTGTTTGTGTTGGTTTTCTTGCAGGCATGATTGTGGATTTTACATGTTCCAATTCATGCAGACCTGGGATGGTCAAACGATTGCCAAGTTTGGGAAGGAGCACATTGGCTACATCAGGAAGGCGATGCTCTATAGTTGGCTGACCTCGTCGCATTGCTGTCTGGACCTGACATCACTTTTAATTTTTAAAGAAGGTTATTACATTTTTTTTCAGTCACACACCTTTTTTATTAAGTGAACTTCATTGGTACAGAGAGGGGAGGTCCACTACTTTTGTTAAGCTTTTTAGTAGAACCCCATTCGCATGTTTAAAATGACTTTCCTTAGTGAACTTGATGATTCTTTTTCATTTTGCTCATTATCCATTTTTTTGTGCAGGCTTTGACGAAGGCGCACACCAAGGTGGTATTTCCTTGTTTGAAACTCAGGTTCACACTCCAACGATTCAGAAAGTTGTCCTTGATGAACCCCCCATTAAGCTTGTGAAAGAACCTGTGTGTAAGAGGTTGAGGAGTGGCGCCGGCACTTCGAATGAAAAAGCTCTTGAGAAATCTCCTGTCAATGTCAAGCATGGGAAGAAAGCTGTGAGCCCTCCTAATGCTGAAGATAGTGATGATGATTTTGAGAGGCCACCACCAGTGCCTAGGAGGACCAGGAGCGCAGCTGTGGAACGCCCGACGGACAGCGAGGCACTAATTCTATCAAATAAGAGGCATGTGCAGAAGCCATCAAAGTTTTGATCTCCTGTACAAAAGTTGAATCCTGCGAGATTCAGCTATCTTGTGGAGATGAGGAAAGTCTTGCAAGTCATCACGAGCACACAATTCAGGCAAAAATACAGCGAGTCAGTTCTTTTTTCGTTAGTTTTTTCGCTTTTTGATTTTTAATGTGTGTAATGTTCTTCTGTGTTTTTGCTTTTGTGCTCCTAACCCCCCCCCCCACCTTCGCCGTTTCTTTTGTGCAGGTGCGCGCTTTTCATGCACAGGAATCCTATCGAAGTCTACACCGTGACTGTGGACTACATGTTCTTAACTTTCACCAAAGGTGGTTTTATGGACTCGGAATTGATGGATCATATCATCAGGTACTGGAAGAATGACGAGCATATGAATGTGGTTTATCGATCTGGCGAACGCGTTCTGCTGTCCCCTTTGTTTATCACGGTATTTCTATTTTTTCTTTTTTTTTTCTTTTTTTCTGCTCGAGTGAACTGCAGTAAATAGTGTATAATAATTTGTTTTAGAATGTACTGAACTGCATACATTTTTGTGTGTGTTTAACCCATGCATCTTAAATGAAACAAATTATGGTGAGAATTTGTGAACTGCATACTGTTTTTAGAGAAGCGTGATCCGTTTTTTTATTAAGCGTCGGAGCGAACATCTTAAGGGGAACTGCATTAACGTTCTTTTGTGAATTACCCACACGTAGTATGTGCTTCAAATGAATGATCATGCGGATAGAGATGAAGATGGAAATGTTGTGTTGCCTTTTGTCCACGGCAAGTTTAACGTTGAAGATGCAGCAAAGCAGTTCCAACTTTATGTTCGTGATGACGAGAACCTTCTTGATTGCAAATTAGTAAGTCATCAGATTTGCTTTTGTTCAGCCTTATGTATTTATTTTCTCTCCCAATTTTTTCCAGTAATCCTTTTTCACTCATCAAACCCATAACAAATTGGATGAAACAAAATCAGATTCTGTTACCACGGATGAAAGACCAGCATTATTCGCTATACACGATGAATAGGCACCGCGAGACCCTTGACATTCATGACACTAGGAGGTACAGCGGACCGGTTGATCAAACGACGAGGTGGCATAAGTCTGAATACCACAGCGACCGCACTGAAATGGTAAAAATTTTCCTTTTTCACCTTTTTTTTCATGCGTGCGCGTGTTGAACAATATTTTGTTGTGATGTGTATTTTTGTTTTTTTTATTTCCACCAGATGATCAGGATGACTGCATTGTTGAAGAAGGTTTATGGAGAAAAGGAGTACAAGAGAAAGGAGTCGGTAGACTGGGTCGATGTTTCAAAGAAAGCTAGCTTTTTGGGCACCCCTGAGCAGGGCCCCAATGAGTGCGGCTTTTTTGTTCTGAAGATGGCTCAGTTTTATGACGGCAAAACCTTTGTTGTGAAATTTGCAAAGCGTAATGTAAGTATCTTATTTTAACCCAATAATAACCCCTCATTCCTTGATATTTTTTTTGTCAGTTTCTTTTTTGTAGATGATGTTGTATATTTGTTTATTTTATTTTCTTCATCGCAGGAAGCTGTTATTCAGGATTGGAAGGCTGAGTTTTTGTTCCAGATTTTGTTCCACCCAGAAAACATGGTCGTAGTCACCAAGTTCCCGGAGGATCTAAGAAATCTTTGCATTTCTCTTGGCTTTTCTCCAAAACTGGATTCGCACGAGCAGGATGAGGCATAAATGATAGCAGATCTTTTTCTATGTGTGTTGATGTCTTTTTCGTGTGTGCTCCAGAACTTTCTGTAAACAGTAATGTATGGTCGCTGTGTGTAGTTCTCGATCTGCAAAATTGTTAACACCATGCTGTGTGCTTTTGTATATACCGGTCTAGTTAGTTTTTGTGTTTTTCTTTTCGTGGCAGACAGTGACAATGTCAAATATGTACATAATGGACCTTTCAGCCAACTCCTCCTTGTGAATTGTAACATGTTCGCA
Organism: Secale cereale; assembly: GCA_902687465.1. Classification (NCBI taxonomy): domain Eukaryota; kingdom Viridiplantae; phylum Streptophyta; class Magnoliopsida; order Poales; family Poaceae; genus Secale; species Secale cereale. The sequence goes on from LR738711.1 coordinate 296,214,961, forward strand.
GCACACTGCATTCACTCATATGAGTAGCAGCCAAGTTTTTTTTTAAATATACGCATCCGCACTGCATCTCACCTTATCCCATGGGACTGCAAAGACGAATTCAACGTGTTTGTCGTTGAGTTTCAAAATTTTGGAAAAATTGTATTAGAAGACATAAAATCAACCGTATCTGCTAAGAGAGAGCTCAATTTTTTACATTTTTTTGCACTAAGCGCACTGCACTGTGTACTCGAAGCGTACTGCACTGTAAGCTTTAAACTCACCACGCACGCACTGCACTGTACGTGAAGCCTAGTCTGACTCTACATTTTTTTCTTTTCTATCTGCATTCTATATTGATTCACGGTCATGTCAGATTCTATACGACGAAGAGAACTGGATTCTCAAAATGACATTCTGATCTCAGGGTTTTCATACAGAAGAGAACCGCATTCCGAGAATGACATTCTCATCTTATTTCTTTTCATATAGAAGAGAACTGCATTTTATCAAG
>LR738711.1:296226847-296275021 GCA_902687465.1 Secale cereale
ATATATATATATATATATATATATATATATATATATATATATATATATATATATATATATATGTGTGTAGGGTGTATGAAAATGGTTGTATACTCTTGGAAGTACGTACTCCCGTATATATATATATATATATATATATATACAAACAATAGCCCCTGATGCTTTGTTTGATTCTAAGTAGAATCGGACAAAGGATCCATGTTATATCATCTAACGGTGCAGAACTGTGTACAGTACTATGTTTGAACAGATTTCGCTAATTGCGGCATCTGTCCAGGCCCCAGAGGTTTCCAAGCTCAATTGGAAGCTTAAACTAGCTGATGAGCAGCTCCACCTCGTCAACAAGCGTTTTGATGAAACGCAAGGTATGCGGATTTTTGAAAAAAAAATGACATGCCAAAACACTATATGTTTGATCTGTGTAAGTGTGAGCTCATTGTATGATATGATTTGTGTAACAGTTGACACTTCTGAGGTCGAGGCCCTTAAGGGCGAGCTTGCGAAGGCCAAAGAAGAGGCCTAGTTGAGCAAAGCAGCCACCGACAAAGCGGCTGCCGACTGACAGGCCGAGCAGGCCATGCATCAACAACACGAGTTGCGGGTGGCCGAAGTCGAAGAGGAGCTGCGAGATGCCATTCGCAAGTGGGACGTGTTGGAGTAGAAGACTTCGAAGCAAGCATCTGCGCTCAATACGGCTGTCAATGATGCCAAGGAGGCACGTAGTGAGTCACGTAGCGCTCACGAGCAGATCAAACAAGTGTGGTAGATATCAGCTGGTAAGACTTTTCTCTGGCAGAGTATCTTCGGAGGTCGGAGGTATCTTGCACTGACGCGATTATGGAGTTCTCTAGGCGCATTTGCGGATCTTCCGAGGACCATTGCCGAAGCAACCCAATTTTTCCGAGCCCAGGAGGGGAACATTACGGAGAAGATGTTTTGGTCGCACTTTCTTGCGCCAGAATGTCCAGTGGCCCTCAACGACCATATGAAGCAGTTGGCCGAGCTGCATAATATGGCGGGTATGGCCATGAAGGACTTGATAGTACGGCTATGGCCCGCTTATCCTATCCCAAGTAGCTAATTCGGGTTGGTGAAGTGAGTCGTCAACACGAGTCCGTGGGTCGATGCTGTTAAGCGTTCAGCCTACATAGAAGGTGCACGAATGGCCTTCGCCCGCTTCAAGGTGCACTGGGCGAAGAAGAAGGCCACTAAGATAGCGATTGCTGGCCCGCTAGAGGGCAAGGATCACCAGAAGTCGGAAAGGTATTTTGGTGATGTCCTCGAAGGAGCCCGCCTTGTAGAGGGACAGTCCTCAAAGGATATAATTTTTGAGTGATTGTATTCGGATTGCAAGGACTAAGCTTGTGTACCGATGTATATATAATTTTTGCACTGTTATATTATAAGTGACTTTTTCTCCTATGCGGCTGTTTATTTAAATTTGGAAGTTTCCGGTCATCGACTAAAGCCCCCATGTAGACATTACAGGGGTGTTCCGTAATGCGCGTTAACACTCTTTATCCAACATCTTGGTCCATAAAGAAGGTGGCCGCAGAGCGAACCAGGCAATTAGACTATGCGGCTTTATTGCTTTCACTTAGCCGTGGGAGCTTGACTTGTGGGGCTAAGTACTATCCCCTACTGCGTGTGCGACTTTCATAACTATGGTGTCTACTTTACGCGGCTGGGCAAAGACCAGCCCCTCGTATAACACGGAGTAGATCACTATCAATCGTAGTATAACACTAGGTCACCGAATCGCTTGAGCTGCTCTCGCTTCATCATGACAGTCAATTTTTGGCTTTCTCTACTGATGTACCTGACAGGATGAACCAGAAGTACAATCGCATTAGTTTTCCCTTTACTACCTTAGCCGAATAATGCGGAACGTAAGGTGGTAAGTGCTGGGGAACGTAGTATTTCAAAAAAAAAATCCTACGATCACGCAAGATCTATCTACTAGAAGCATAGCAACGAGTGGGGAGAGTGTGTCTACGTACCCTCGTAGACCGAAAGTGGAAGCGTCTAGTGACGCGGTTGATGTAGTCAAACGTCTTCGCGATCCAACCAATCCAAGCACCGAACGTACGGCACCTCCGCGTTCAGCACACGTTTAGCTCGATGATGTCCCACGAGCTCTTGATCCAGTTGAGCTTCATGGGAGAGTTTCGTCAGCACGACGGCGTGGTGACGGAGATGATGAAGCTACCAGCGCTGGGCTTCGCCTAAGCACGTCAATGGTATGACCGAGGTGTGTTTCTATGGAGGGGGGCACCGCACACGACTAAAACGATGTTGCTTGTGTGTCCTAAGGTGCCCCCTGCCCCCGTATTTAAAGGAGCAAGGGGGTAGGTGCGGCCGACCAAGGGGCGCGCCATAGGAGTAGGTTTCCTACTCATAGTAGGAGTAGGTATCCTCTTTCCTATTCCTACTAGGAGTAGGAAAGGAAGAAGGAGAAGAGAGGGAAGGAGTGGTGTGCCTCCCCCCTTCTCCTAGTCCAACTAGGATCCCTAGGGGGGCGCGGACAGCCCTATGGGCTGCCTCTCTCTATTCCCTCAAGGCCCACTATGGCTCATACTCCCCCGAGGGGGTTTCCGTAACCCCTCCGGCACTCCGGTTTTATCCGATAACACCCGGGACACTTCCGGTGTCCGAATATACTCGTCCAATATATTAATCTTTATGTCTCGGACATTCCGAGACTCCTCGTCACGTCCTTGATCTCATCAAGGACTTCGAACTACCTTTGGTATATCAAAACTCATAAACTCATAATACTGATCGTCATCGAACGTTAAGCGTGCGGACCCTACGGGTTCAAGAACTATGTAGACATCACCGAGACTCATCTCCGGTCAATAACCAATAGCGGAACTTGGATGCTCGTATTGGCTACTACATATTCTACGAAGATCTTTATCGGTCAAACTGCACAACAACATACGTCGTTCCCTTTGTCATCGGTATGTTACTTGCCCGAGTATTGATCGTCGGTATCTCAATACCTAGTTCAATCTCGTTACCGGAAAGTCTCTTTACTCGTTCCATAATACATCATCTCGTGACTAACTCATTAGTCGTTTTGCTTGCAAGGCTTATTATGATGTGCATTACCGAGGGAGCCTAGAGATACCTCTCCGACACTCGGAGTGACAAATCCTATTCTTGATCTATGCCAACACCACAAACACTTTCGGAGACACCTGTAGAGCATCTTTATAATCACCCAGTTACGTTGTGACGTTTGATAGCACACAAGGTGTTCCTCCGGTATTCGGGAATTACATAATCTCATAGTCATAGGAACATGTATAAGTCACGAAGAAAGCAATATTAGTAAAACTAAACGATCAAGTTGCTAAGCTAACGGATGGGTCTTGTCCATCACCTCATTCTCCTAATGACGTGATCCCGTTGATCAAATGACAACTCATGTCTATGGTTTGGAAACATAACCATCTTTGATCAATGAGCTAGTCTAGAGGAGGCATACTAGGGACACTCTATTTTGTGTATGTATTGATACATGTACTAAGTTTCCGGCTAATACAATTCTAGCATGAATGAAAGACATTTATCATGATATAAGGAAATACAAATAAAAACTTTACTATTGCCTCTAGGGCATATTTCCTTTAGTCTCCCACTTGAACTAGAGTCAATAATCTAGATTACATAGTAATGATTCTAACACCCATGGAGTCTTGGTGCAGATCATGTCTTGTCTCATCCTGTACCGTTCTGCTATTTACCCCCCAATCCTGGATTTTGAACGAGCTACTGCAAGTTCATCGACCCTACGCACTGTTAGTAAATTCAGGAATACAACTGTTGTTGTTTTTTTTCTTCCGAAAACTGCAATGCTATTACTTCTCATGATCTCATCGGGTACGGTCGGTATAGCATGATATAGACAACTCCATAGTCATAACAGCGTGGCATGCTTCAGTAAAATTCAGGGGCTAATCATTCATATTGGTTACCATTGTCTTAGCGCTGCTCCATGCTCTGCTATTTTTGATGGAATTTTGTGTACCCACTTGTGACATGGAAGGATATTTGTGACATAGCACTATTTTGGGATCACCGGATCAGTATTGTTCTGTTTATTTATTTTTTGCCTTGTAGCTATTATTTATTGTTCATGAAAAAAGGAGATCCTTATCTAGGTCAAATGTTTTACGAGAGGTATTGCATGTTAGATTTTGTTTTATTTTGTACATGATGTACGATGAAAATGGTCGGTGGCGCACTGGTTTTAGAGTGGTCTTGAACACCTGAAGTGGCTCTCAAGCTAGTTGTCATTAGGCATGATGCATTGTGGTTGTGTTAGAAACACTTTCTTATGCCTTGATCATGACCATATTGAATTGCTTTCTGTTAGAAACACTTTCTTATGCCCTAGATCCGACGGACTTGGATTCACCGGTCATGTGTAGTATATCTAGAGAAGTTTGATCTATTGTTCCGTCCACCCTCTCATTGTTGAATTAATCATGGGTAGTTGGTTGTGTATTTGGAACTAAAAACGTTAGATTTATCTTAATCGGGAAAAGGCATTGTTTAGGACGAACCGTTTTTCCTTCATCAGTAGCTTATGATGAATGGAAAATAAATGAACGCACAATAGAGTTTAGTGTGCAGGCCATTTTTTTTGTTCTGCACATCTTCAGAGTAAAAATATGAAGCTTTCTTTTAGCTCTAGTCTGTTTTTAGTCGCCTCATTTTTATCTTGTATTCTAGTCTCTCTTTGTTTGGCAGGTATCTTGTGTCCTAGTTATGTTTTTATGATTAGCCATAGTATATATGTTTTCATTTTCTCAGTAGATGATGATGATTGGAACATACATAACATACATTAGGGTTTAGGATTCAAGCCATTTATTTTTGTTCTGTTGATTATCAGACTAGAAATGATGTGGCCTGAATACTAGACCCTGATGTAGATTGAGTCTCTCTTTATGATTAGGCTGTCATTTTGTTCAGTTGGCAACAAGTATTGGCCCCACCTTTGATTCGTTTGCATGTTTGTTCAAAAAATGATACAGGGCTAGGATAAACCGCCTTATGAGCAACATTTGAAGAGGTCCGCTTTGGCAAGTTGTGGAGTGCAAAAGCACAACATGTCTTGATAGAGGAGATTTTCCGAAGGAGCCAAGGAAATTGCCAAAATGTTTGAATGTGGTGTTCCGAATTGTGTGTGGTAAGGACACTGGACCATTTGAAGCTAACTTTCTTTGGATGGTTATTGTTGTTAGCCCAAGAGTTTCCAACTCAGGAAATCCTTATTTATGTGCCGTTTCATGTAATCACGAACTGTGTTATGTGACTTTACTATTGGACATGGACCATTTTGTTGAAGACTGCTAGTTGGGTGAAAACTTGTGTTTGTTGATATCATTGTTGTGAGGCGGAGTTTCAATTGAATTTACCAGTTGCATTTTTTTTTTTGTATTTTGGCTCTGCATTTGTTCATGTACCTACCCCGGGTTGTCATGCTGCCAAGGTTTTGGCTTGGTCGTTCGATTAGAAAATTGGTTCGTGGTGGAGAGAAGTGTGAGTGCCCATGCCTAGCAGTGCATGCTGTAGCTACAGCTAGTGAGTTGACAACACGGCACCTAGCATGCTTGGGGCAGGCGTCGCAGTAAATGAGGACGGGTAGTCTGCCATGGACAGGAACAGTCAAATTTAATGCAGAAAGTAGACGGTGGAAAGTGAACCACACTACACGACGCAAAGCTGATGCACAAGATGTCTAGTGAACTCACTAATTGTAATTGAGATTAGGGAGGACTAAACTTTTTGCCGTGTCAGACAAAGCGCATGTGGCTAATCTGTTCTGATTTTCTAGCATGTGGAACAGATAAAATTGAGGTGCCAGGTTAGTGGTAATGGGTTTTAAACACAAAGACAGCTTACCCGTGTTGCATTAGCTGGTCAAAACGGACAGACAAACTTACATGAGACAGATTAAACTTTCTTGGTGAACATGATAGCTAATGTGAACGAACTTGCGTGTTCGCTGGCCGCAAATGGTCCACGTTCGCACTTGACAAACTGGTGGTCTACACTGGCCAACGTTGCTCAACGGCATGCACACAGCGTACATGTCTGCACGAGGAAGGACGTACATGTCAGGTGAATGTCAGAGGCTAGATGCTTTTGCATGTGCGTGGGGCCTGCCTACTTCAATACGAGGCAAAAATAAATCGAATACATGACTTATACTCCTACAGCACGGATCCCCATGGCAGTGTAGCGGCCGAGATTCCGGCCTGCCTGCAGCACGGCCTCTGTTCGCATTTTCCGGGCGATGAACATGTTTCTGAGCTCGCGAAACTGCTACCTAGCTCGGATCAGTAGGCTTTTCACTAAAACAAAAACAAAAAAAACCACCCACCCCCGATCCCATCACCACCAACCTCCTGCCCCAGCCCAGATCCCCCTCCTCCCGCACCACCGCGCGATCTCCCCGGCTCCCCCGCCGCCGTGCGACCTCCCCGGCTCCCCCGTCGATACGCGACCTTCCCGGCTCCCCGCCGCCGGGCTACCTCACAGGAACCAGCGCCACCAGGCCTCCTGTCGCCGGCCCCCACGACCCAACATGATTCCCGCCGTGGCTCCTCGCCGCGCCTCCGGCCGCCCGCCACCCGTCCCGACGCGCCTCCCGGCACCCTCCCATTCCCGACGACCGTCCAGTGGCCGGACCTCCACACTAGCCCCCATGCGAGAAGCCTGCGTTGGATCCCGCCTCTCCTCTTGTGCGTCGCCAGCGGGCCGGCATCCTTGCGCGATGCCGCCATCGAAGACCGATCCTGGCAGCAGTAAGTCGCCAGAAAAAGGCGTTGACTCGTACTTGCCGGATCTCTTCACAATGACCACTCACCTCGTGTTGTCGGCGACCTGCCAAAGCCTAAGCGGTGACCTGTCTGAGCCCTAAGCATGAACTTCGTGCTTGAATCTTCTCCAAATTGTTGTTGCCTACAACGGGAGGAGCAAGCCTGTAGTCGAGCACTATGACAGAAGGAACTGCTCCTACTTTTCTTCTGAAATCTCGATGCCATGTCTTGAATTTCAGAGGTAGTTTCTGGTTTGTACCAACCATTTAAGATGGTATCTCATCTGAATGTTGTATGCATGCAAGCCAGCGCTCTCTATGGCACCGCGGAGACGTTTGCCTGGCAGGTCGTCAAGGGACCCCGCGAGGTCGCTGGCCACAAGGATGGACGAAGACTGAGACGGAGGTAGCAGGGACAGAAGCGCGGCTGAAAATGAGAGTCACGATGAAATACAGTGCACGCCGCACCTTGGTTTCTATTTCTACTAGAGGCTAGAGATAAGCACATTTGTCTGTTTATTAGAGAGGATTTGCCTAACATTTTCCTAGGTTTGTTAGTGTTGTGTCCCGTGTCATCCATGTACAGTCAAGGCGTACTTTATGTTTTTATGGTTTCTTGTTACTGATACGTATGTAATGGCACCCACTCATGTTACTGAAATGTATGTAATAGTACCCAGAAATTTGAATTTGTGTTGTTGATTTGTTAGAAAAATGCTAGGGGAAGAGGACAAGAGGGTGCCATGATACTACACCTTTTCGTATGGTGGTACACATTGTTTAGAGAGGGCTTGACCTGAACCCACAACTCCATATGCAGATCCATTTTGGCAAAATAATTGTGTAGAATGATGAAATTTACAGAACAAAAACAGCTTTTACATATCCAGAAAAAACGACGATAGAAAAACAAACCAATGGAAGTTTACAACAAAGAAACTACAAAAGTACATTAGAAGTTTAGGACGACATATGGATATTTCGGACCCAAAAAAGAAGTTCAAAAAGAGAAGATGGGAGGTTCACGAGCAAAAAAATGTGAAGTAAACAAAATCACAAAAAAAATGAAGTTAATGAAATTCCCAGAAAAGTCTGTTCATTGCAACAAGTTCGAATAAAAGAGGAACATACCAACAAAATATCCCACAATGGAAGGTCAAACTAAAAATAACAAAAATAGTTCGAAAAACTTCAGTTAGAAAACAGATTTCCCCCGTTTGTAAAAAATCCTATAAATTCAAATACAAATAACGAAGCGGTTCAATGTTTATTACTACATTAGGATTTTCCCCATTACTAAACAATAACCCGAGAAGGCCAAATTAAAAAAATAGAGCAACTCAAAATTTATCGAGAAAATGGAATTTACCCGTTTGTACAAAAAAGCTAGAGGTTCAAATTTAAATAACGGGGAAGTTCAATGTTTATTAGAATAACAAGAAGGTCAAGTTGAAAAAAACGAGCAATTCAAAAAGTTTATAAAAACAGATTTTCTTTCTTTTTAAAATAAGACGTAGAAGTTCAACTTTAAATAATTGAGCAATTCGATATTTATTACATAAATAGGACTTTTGCCATCACTAATAATACCAAGAAGTCCAAAAAAAATGAAGTTGTTTGATGTTTATAAGTGGTTTGGAAGTTACGGACAAAGAAGAACACGTAAAAACACAGTGAAGTTTAAACAGACATGCCCGAGAAGTTCAACTACTTCACGCAGTGCATTTCCATTCACGATGAAGCTAAAAATCATGATCTCGTCATTTTCTAATTTACTTCAAAACGGCAGGAATATCATTTGTGTAAGTTCAAGTCCTCGGTTGGAGAATGTTAAAAAATTATTGTGAGAGAGGTTTGTACAAAAGGAATATAATTTGTGTAACACTGACGAATGGATGAGAAAAATTACAAATAAAAATACGTCATTGATTGAATTTCAGATGAAAAACTTTTAAAACCATCGCGAGTATGAAAAAATGATCAACATGGGAAAGTTGCGTGTTTACAAGAGGTTTCCATCGGTATATCACTTGCTCAATTTCGCTAAGTGGAGGTTGAGCTACGAGCAAACAAAGCACATGAAAAACAGAGTGAAGTTCAAGTAGACATGCTGAGAAGTTCACGTTCTTCACGCGATGCATTTTTGACGAAACTGTTTCGCGATAAAGGCAAAACGAATGATCTTGTCGTTTTCGAAATTATTTGAAAACGGTTAGGAACCGGAGAAAACCGTCAACATGAAAAAGTTTCGCATTTTGTGTAGCTTTTCATTGGTATATTATTTGCCCCATTCCGGTAAAGTATGTGGAAATTACGGCGGAAATACGTTTTCAGCCATTTTCAAAATTTACTTAAAACCGCAAGGAATTAGGAGAAACAATGCATACCAAAAAGTTTCACATTTTCTCAAGCTTTCCAATGCCATATCACTTTCTGAATTCGGACGTATGGTTAAAAAATTAGCTTGAAAATACGAACACTGTTGAACTTGTACCGTTTGCTAAATTACTCTTAAACAGTTCAAAATAATAAAAAACTTTCAACATGAAAAAGTGGTGCATGTTCATAAGCTTTCCAACGCCACATAATTTGCCTCAATTGGATTAACCGTTTAGAAATGGCATCGAAAAGACGAACATATGGAAGGAGCGTTTTTCTAAATTACGATTTTCCAAATTACTGTTTAACCATTAGGTATTAGAGAAAACTTTCAAAATGTGGAAGGAGCGGTTCTGCAGCAGATTTCCATTGCCATATTATTTGCCTCAATCCGATAAATAATTTAGAAATGCGATCGAAAATACGATTTCAAAACTGCTCTTAAACCGCTTACATTTTGCCAAAAATTTAACTTGGGTCATGATACTCGTGTCCATAGCTTTCCAATGGTATATAGCAAGTCCCATTTGGGCAATGTTGGCAGAATTTCAACCTAGCACAGGGGGAAGTTCAGGTCGAACAACTCAGGCAGTAAAATTGCAAAAAACGCGAGTTCATCACGACCTGAGAGAAAAATCCGCCTATGAGCGAGATTCCTATTTAAAACAGGTATTTAGTTGCTAAAAATTGTTTGCACATTACACTTACATGACATAGAACACAGATAACCAGAATAATTCGCGCGGAGAGACACAGTTGCGTATATATATATATATATATATATATATATATATATATATATATATATATATATATATATATATATATATATATATATATATATATATATATATATATATATATAACTGAAATAAACAGGAGATCTACGAGCATGCTACACCGAGTTCCTAAGGGAGGAGGAGGAGGAGCGCCTCGTCGAGCATGCAAAGAGCCTTACCGCCGTAGTCGCCGCAGCACACGCCAACGCAGAGGCGAGGAATCGGGAGATCTATGAGCAGTCCCATCGCTTCGAGAGGGTTCGTCTGGAGCGGCAAAGAGGCTTCGAGGTGAGTGTCGATGAAGGTGAAGCAGCGACAGACATCGTATTGCAGTTATCCAGCTCGTCGGTAGGCTCGTCCTTCTCTTCCTCTTACTGAGTGCGCTCGACATAGGAGAAGCTGCCAAAAGTAGTACAAAGCCCCTCCATAGTAGTATTTAGGGGCTATTTTGTTCAGTTCATCTAACTATAGATGTGGTGGAACTACACAACGTCCTTAAAATTAGCTAGTATATATAGTTAAACTAGCTATTCCAGTACGTGGTTGGCAACAATTGGGGAAAAGTTTGATCGATTCAGCTGTAGAATTGAACTGTTTGTATAAAGAACGGCTGCTTTATCTATGAATGAAATCTATGCTTAATTACTGAATTTTAACTGCAAAAATTAAAGAATGCTAGTGATTTTTAGCTGCATATTTTAACAATTCGCAGTGTTACAAGGTTGACAAATGGCAATGTTAGTTGATCAAAAAATGGCAATCTTTCAAAAAAAAGTCTTTTCAGTTTGACAAATGGCAATATACCCAATATGACACATGCAAATCTTACCAAATTGTCCGTACGTGGTTGCACACGGGTCATCCGAAAAAACTGTTTGCGTTGAAGGGAGGTACAAATCCTGCTTGCCAAATTTTCTCTTGGCTTAGCGTCGTAGTCTCGCTTTGCATAACTTATTCAATCTGAACCGTTTGCGCTGAAGAGATGAACAAATCATGCATGGCGAATTTCCCTCGGCTTACTGTGGAAGACCATAGATCTCACTTTCCATATATGTGTTCTATCTAAAACATTTTTGATGAAGAACTGCACAAATCCTGCTCGACACATTTTCCCTTGGCTTACTGGGGAAGCTGTCGGTTTACATACGGGTGTTCTAACTAAAACGTTTGCGAACAAGAGCTGCACAAATCCTGCTAGGCACATTTTCGCTAGGCTTCTTGGGGAAGCTGTCGGTTTGCATACGGGTGTTCTAACTAAAACGTTTGCGATGAGTGTTTTATATTTAAAAACTGTATTAAACTGTGGCTTGGGCTCCATTAATGGAGAGGATGCAAGCAAGGCGAGCGGGCATGGAAGTCAAAGGGCTCGCTTCCCAGAGAGCCTGCGTGGCGTTCAGCATATCAAGTTTCCTGAATTTCAGACGAGTTTTGGGTTTACTAGAATTTAAAAACAACGCATCTTAACATTTTGCCAGCAATCAACAGTGCCCTGGTGCTTGAAGTTCATTCCCATTTCTTGCATGGGACCTAAGCATGCACCCAAGGACACATATTTGTTTTTTCAACCAATTTATATGCACCGAAGCATGTGCATGTAGTTCAAATTTGAATTATGCACATAAAATGCCTAGAAAACCCAGTTAATGTATAAAAATGTCCAACTGAACCCCGAAAAATTCCAAAATTTAACACAACACTCATGTTGTTCTATGTTGACACTAGAAATTTTTTCAAAGCAATAAGAGGCAACGGATATTGTTTCGTCCCCAAAGGTGGCACGGTCCCTGCCGAAACCATGAGGCTTGTTGTGAAAAGCTCTGGTCTCTGAGAAGCTTATAACCAAACCTACCCTAAATAGGACAATTTTTTTACCACGACATGTTGATGCCGCTCCATGATAGAATGCCAAGTTTCATAAATTTCAGATGAGTTTTGGATTTACTAGAATTTAACAACCATGTATCTCAATGTTTGCAGCCGAGTGACGATGGCAGGGTTTTTGACATTCATTCCCATTTCTTGCATGGGACCTAAGCATGCAACCAAGGACACAAAATTGAATTTTCAACCAATTTATATGCATTAGAGCATGTGCATGCAGTTGAAATTTGAATTATGCACGTAAATGCATTGAAAACTCAATTAATGTATAAAAATGTCCAAATGAACCCAAAAATTCCAAAATTTAACACAACACTCATGTTGTTCTATGTTGACACTAGAGAAAAAATTTAAATCAAGAAGAGGTAACAAATATCGTTCTGTCCAGGAAGGTGAAACATTCCCTACCGTAACTGTGAGATTTGTTGCGAGAAGCTCCGAGTTGTGAGAAGCTTATACCCCAACCTGCCCCAAATGGGACAATATTTTTACCACTTCATGTTGATGCCGATCCATGATATCTTGTCAAGTTTCATGAATTTCAGACAAGTTTTCGATCCACTAGAATTTTAAAACCATGTATCTCAATGTTAGCGGGCGAGCGACGGTGGCAAATGTGTTTGACATTCATTCCCATTTCTTGCATGGGGCCTAAGGTTGCAACCAAGACACACATTTGATTTTTCAACACGTTTATATGCACTAGAGCATGTGCATGTAGTTCAAATTTGAATTATGCACATAAACGCATAGAAAACTCAGTTAATGTATAAAAATGCCGAAGCAAACCACGAAAAATCCCAAAAAAGGACACAACACTCATGTTGTTCTACGTTGACACTAGAAATGTTCTGAAAGCAAGAAGAGGCAATGGATATCATTACGTCCACAAAGGAGACATGTTTCCCTACCGGAACAATGAGGCTTCTTGTGAGAAGCTCTGGTTTCTGAGAAGCTTTTACCATAACCTACCCCAAATGGGACAATAGTTTTTACCCCAGCATGTTGGTGCCATTCCATGATAGCATGCCAAGGTTCATGAATTTCAGACGATTGTTGGATTTACTAGAATTACTAAAGCAAGCACCTCAATGTTTGCCGGAGAGCCACGGTGCTGTGGTGTTTGAAATTCATCCCCATTTCTTCTGTGGGACATAAGCATCAACCCATGGACACATATATCATTTTACAACCCTTTTGGTGCACCAGAGCATGTGCATGTAGTTTAATTTTGAATTGTGCACCTGAAATGCCTAGAAAACCAAGTTAATGTATAAAAATGTGCAAATGAACCCTGAATAATTCCATTTTTTGACGGCACACCTATAGTTGCACGTTCACTTCAGATCAAAGTTCTAGCAATTAAAACACCATCCTTTGCAGTTGTGACCCCATTATGTAATTCAAATCAAGACAAAAAATAAAGTAGATTGCCACACAGTTTATTATCACCAACCGTGTGAGATGCAACACAAAATATCATGGAGCACCGTTGGAGTATAGTATGCATACGGCTTATGTGGGAAGGTGCGTCGGCTACAGTCCACAACCGGCGTGTCAAGGACACTAGCTTGCTCCCAAATATCATTTCACTATTCAATCGTCGCTGGTGAAAGATGGGGACGTGGACCCGCTTCGCGAGGGAAACTTCGGTGGCCCACTTCGGCGAGAGCGCGGCCGTAGCCGCCAGGCGCGTGCTAACAAGATTCGTGAGCGAAGCCGCAATCTGCAACCGGGCGGCCAAGGCAACCAAAATGGCAACTATTGCTTCTCAGGTGGCGACACCAACATCTGCCTCGGGGATAGCAACTGGCGAGAGCGGCACAACAGCCTTCCGTTCCGTAGCGGAGTCGTTAGCACTGATGGAGGCCTCCCACGACCATGTCGAGGCCACCCACGCTCAGCTCATGGCGGTCACCGCACAAATCAAACGAAGCTTCTCCGACAATGGTCGGCAACCCACGGCCGAAGAGTTGGCAATCACCAAGAGCGTTCGAGCAACTATCCGTTCCTGCGGGGCATACCTTGCCACGACGGAGCCCGCCCAAGCCCAGATCACAGCCACCCACGCCCAACTCGTGGCGGCCTATTCCAAAGATAGGGCGAATGCGGATGGCGAGATGCTTGCCGAGTATGGTGCGATGGATGCCATGGAGCCCCTTCCCCAGGAGATCATCGATAGCAAACTAGACATGGAGGAGGCCGCGGAGATCGATGAGCACCAGCCGTAGTAGTACTCTTTGTTTTGTTTAATTAAGAGCGCCGGTCTTTAATTTGTTAGAGTAATGTTTAGGTCAGCTAGCTTTGTTTAATTGCTGAAATTTCTTGATTAAGAAGTGTGGGTGTGCTGTAGTCTGCTTTGTGTACCCAAATTATGCAGTGACATGGATGACCACTTTAACCATGGAAATTCTAACAAAAAAATTTCACGTTCGAACTCATCGCACACGGGTTAAGCTATATGAATCGTTTGTGATGTTCACATATCATACACAATGGTGAATAAGGGACCGTGTATGATGACACTTTGCACGCCAGTTTTCTTGCTCAACCGATTCAAAAATTTTGGCTTCCGCAGAAATATCTACCTCCTCGCCCCCTCCCCCTTACCAAAAGCCACATTTCCCTTGTTTCCACCTTCCTTTCCAAGTTGAAACCTTCACTCCTTGCTTGCAACGCCACCTGCTTGCCGGTGACCCTCCTTCATGCTGCTCGGCCTCGTCTATCCAGGCAGGTAATCCACACCCGACCCCCATCATCCTCCTCCTTCCACATCCAGCATGCCCCGACTGTCGGCGCGACACCTTCCACTCTAATCACTGACCCCTCCACCAAATAAGCGCCGCCCTAAGCCATGGTGAGCGCACTATAGCTAGGAGCTCAAGGAGCATGTGTCAGCGAAGAAGCAAATTGCGGCCACATGCGCGGATGATGTCGCAATGGCTGCAATTCGTGGAGACCCCCAGAACTTGGAAGAGCACCTCGCCGTCGAGGCCACTATCAACGCCCCATGCGCCTACTCTGCGACTCGGATGGCTGCTTTAAACGACAGTTCATGACGTTTTCTCGAGGCCACCCTCGGTGCCTTCGACAAAGACTACGAGGTGTTTTCTTAGCGTGCACGTGCTTACCTCAACTCGAGAGCTAGCATGTTGGTACATGGAGTGTCTCTGGCAACTCATCACTACGACGAGGGCACCCATGATGCGGAGGCCTCGCCCTCTTCCATGTCCAAGGAGTTAATCATCATCGATATCTCCGATGATGAGGAGTAGCTTGTCTTATTAGCTCACTATAAGGACCCATGTTCAGTTTGCTAGCTACTGTCTTTCCTTAACAAATTCTAGTGAATTGTGTTATCTACTTTTACTATGCAATCTGTTGCTCTAGTGTATATGTTCTATATGTCGTGCAATGTGGTGCTCACTTATTAACTGTTTGGTTAATTAGTTGTCGTGTTCAGTTAACTATTTGGTTCAATTCCAAAAATGTGATGTTCAATTGTTCAGGGTGCAATTTTGTATTGTCTTCCATGTGAGAAATAAATCAAATTTATATTTACGAAATACACGAGAAACAAATACAATTGTTATATTTCCAAGTTGTCAAGCATGCTTGGTTTGGTTAACTGTCTGATCTTCTAGTATGTTATACATTATGCAATGTGGTGCTCAGTTAACGTTTGGTTCATTTGTTGTGGTGTTTAGTTAACTGTTTGGTTCAATTCTGTAATGCGATGTTCAATTGTTGTGGGTGCATTCTGTTATTGTATACAATGTGAGAAATAAATCGAATTTGGCTGTACTAAATACATGAGAAACAAATACAATTGCTATATTTTGCAAGTTGTTAAGCATGCTTGGTTTGGTTAACTAACCGATCTTCTATTAGGAGTATGTTATATTATGCAATGTGGTGCTCAGTTAATGTTTGGTTCATTTGTTGTGGTGTTTAGTTAACTGCTTGGTTCAATTCTGCAATGCAATGTCCAGCTGTCGTGGGTAGAATTTTGTATTGTTATGCATGTGAGGAATAAATCGAATTTGGTTGCACTTAATACATGAGAAACATATACAATTGCTATATTTCCTAGTTCTTAATCATGCTTGGATTGGATAAATGAGTTTTCCATGTGGCTGGAATTAATCCGATGAAACTTCAATGTGTTTATTTTTCATCAACATATTTTTACTAATAGCATGCTAACCCTCACTTAACCTGATAACTAACTACCTTGTATGTGTTGCAGGGAAACAATGGGAAGCACTGAGGTTTACAATCGAGGTTTGCACATTCATTGTCCTTTGTCTAATAGCACATTATTGTGCAATTGTAGGAACCGTTCTAATATTTAGGCTTTTAACAATTTGGTCTTGCACATGTAGGTCATGCTGTCAGAAGGTTTTGTCCCAATGTTCTACGCTTTTTGTATATGGGGAAATGTGTTGTCCATGAATATCAGTCAAGTCAAGAAACTCAGAATGATTGTTAGGATAAAGAAATTAGCGACAAAAAACAACAAGATCTTTGTCTGCACAATGAAAAAGACGTCAGTTCACTATAGGATGGTACTAACTATTATACCTTGCCTTTTTTATTCCTTTGCCCCATTTCCAATACAGAGAAGATATTTATGCACATCCTTGTTTTCAAGCCTTTCCAAAGTAGTTCACTAATGATTACCTCTCAAACCACCTGTATGGTCAGGTGGCGAGGAAAGTATTCATACAACACCGACGGTTCAATATTGAAGTGTTCCAGAAGAGGACTAAGGATGGACGGTCAATCATCCACAGGCATTGGCCTAAAGTTGCAAATACATTCAACATAAATGAAGGCACAATATTTGCCTTCCGCTTGAGAAGTTTTCCAGATGAGATTCATCTATCTATGTACCGTCTATGATGCTAATTTCTAAAGGTTATAGATGTTGCATGTGAAACTTGGTGCTGGTGCAGTTGTGTAATGGGGGTAGTTGAGTGCTGAAGCTATATGATGTTGTACTCTGATGTATTTCAATTATGAAATCCTCCTTCCTTAATATGAAAATGAAATATATTGTGTCCTTAATATGAAATGTCAATTAGATTAATAAATGGATTATTAATAATAGGACAATTAGCATGCTAATTTGGTTTTCTATTGCAAATGGTTATCGAGAAGACACCATGGGCGATGACCTGAGGAAACACACACAGTTTCTAGGAATAAACCGTGTTGGATTAATGAACAATAACACATGACATCCTCTTGAAAACTATTTGCATTAGGACACCTTGCAAAAATATTCACCACATAACAATTGTGTGTGATGGACAGCCTTTGCCACAATGTTTCTTCTACGCACCATGTGTGATGTATTCAGTAATGCAAACGATAAAATTGTTAATATCATCCGCAATGGGAATGCTATCACAAATGATTTAATGGGGAAAATTAAGCGTGATGTACCTGCGAACGGAAATGTTTTCCTTGGAGCGACTGTGTGGGATGTATATACGAACGGAAACGTACTTCTTGGATTAACAATTTGGGATGTACATACTAACAGAAACGTATTCCTTGGATTGACTGTGTGGAAAGTACATACGAACAGAAAAGTTTAGCGGGATTGATTGTGTGGGATGTACTAACGACCGAAAATGATTTCGCTTGTATAATTGTATTTTCTAGCACTACTGTATGTATAAACGTATTTGATCGCTCGTCGGTCGCACATGACCTTATTTTTCAGAGCGTGTGTGCCCGGAGGGCATATCCTCGACGATTTTTGGGTCGTGTGGGAAGTACCTCCCCTATCGCACTCACTCACTAGGCGACGATTCCAAATGTCATCACGGTAAGGCGGTTTGCCCGGCAGCCAGCACACCCGGTAGGCTATTGAGGATCCGTCCTCAAAGCATCGCGGCCTGGGTTTATGCGCCAGCAAGCCTATCCAATTAAGCATAGGGTGGACATAAAGAGAGAAATCAAACAGGAAAATAGCACGCATTACTTCAAGGCACTACAGAGTTATGATACATCGATTGTTGCTGCGGTTCTAACTAAAGATAAAATTCGTCTTGGTTGTGAACCTACAACGGCAACAAGAAACGGGGTGCCTAATCCCAGCGCTGGCCTTCTACCCTCTAGATTCCGTCGATGCAGCTGATGATGGGCTTGATACGCTCCTTGAGCACCGTGAGATCCACATCATCCGGCAGGCTATCCAGCGCGGTATCGAAGTCGAGGTCGGGGTTCCAGTAGGACCTTGGTTAAGGCGCCCCGGCAGAGCCTCCGGGATTCGTCGGCTAGTTAAGCCGCCCGGTCAGAGCGGAGCTTTTCCAGGGCCTCAAGAACGCGTTCGAAGAACACGATCAAGGTGGTGTGGATGGAGAGGTTCACCTCCCGAGAGAACCTGAAGCTTGGCATGCCCATGACGGCCAGCTGCGCAGTGAGTTCCTCCGCGATGGCGATGAGGCGGCCGATCCAGAGGTTCTCGCCCTTTACGTACTCTGCGTAGCCAGCGACGTCATCCTTCCGCAACCACTTCTCCTCCTCCAGGCCCTTGTTCAGAGTCTCCGCCCAAGCTTTGGCCTCCGTGAGCATCGCCTTGAGGCCCTCCATTTCCAGCTTTAGATCTTTGATCGAATCCTGGGTCGTGGAGAGCTACTCGTCCTTGCCGACAACCTCGGATTGCGCATCCATGAGGGTAGCGTGGATCGTGTCCTTCTCCTTGGTCAGCCCCAGGACCCGCTCGTTCAGGCCATCCCGCTCCACCTCCAGCTTCTTTACCTTGCCGGTGTGGACCCGAGCCTGAGCATTGAGAGCCTCAATGTGCTTTTGTTCCAGCTCCTAGGTCCGCCGCGCGACAAGCTTGTCAATCTCTTCGTCCTTGCCGCGGAGTGTAGCGGTGAGTGCCTGCTCACGGGCGACGAGGTCTTCCTCCTGAGAGTTCAGTTGAGCTTGGTGCTGGTTGTGGGCGGCCTCATCATTGGCGGCTCGCTCCTTGGCCTTCTCAAAATCGGACTGCACCAGCATGAGGTCTCGGGCGCGCTCGTCCAGCTTTTAATGGGAAGCCCTCAACTCACTCGGGGCCTCGTCAAACCAGACTTTCGTCTGGGCGACGCGCTCCTGGAAGTCGTCCTCCGCCTTATCCACCACTGCCGACCTGGACTTTTCCTTGTCCAGACGGGCGCGGTAAAGTACCTGGAGCTTCTAGAAGCTAGCGCTCATGGACCGAAGAAGTTGCTCCTCTTGAGAACCGTCGCCGCTAGTGCCCGGCTCGTCAACAACCTCAAGACAGTAGCGACGAGCGCCTCATCGTTGAACACCTCCCCCTCGGTTGGTGCCCTGCTGCTTGCCATCCATGGGAGGTGGACGAACAAGTCATCGCTCACCTTCAGGTAGTGACCCGAGCCAGAGGCGGCGGAGGAGGAAGGCTGGTCCTCGACAGCGGCCTTGCCGGCCTCCTCGGCAGTAGCCTCGCCGGTCCCTCCGGCGGGCCCTTTGTCGGCCTCCTTGGCGCCGGCTCCGCCGGTCTCTCCGGCAGACCCTTGGGCCGCCTCCTCCGCAGTGCCCTTGGCGGCCTCCTCGGCAGCAATCCTGTCGGCCTCGGCCTTGGCGTCTTTGGCAACCTCCTCGATGGTGGGCTCGACATCCACCCGGTCCGACAAGGGAGGGTCTAAAAGTCAAAAGAAAAAGTGAGACAGTGCCCAAGGTCAAGACTCAACTTGGAGAGAACAAGGGTGAATCATCCATACCAGGCTAGGCAGGAGTGGCGCTCTCCTTGCCAATGATCGTCGCCGGGGAAGAGCCACCGACGCTCAAGTTCCTCTCCTCCTCCTCCATGGGCGCGGGCTCGGCGGTCGGTGCCCTTGCCCGAGACGCCCCTCTAGGCGGTGTAGTTGCAGGAGGCGGCGTGTTGGGGGTGCCCCCCTGCGGGCCCTCCTGCTGCCTTTCCCCACCTACAAAGCCGACAAGGTCAGCGTCAAGAATTCACGCCCCAGTGCTCGTCCATGGAAGAGTGAGTAGTTAACTTACGCCGGGGGCTGTGTTCTGGGCTGCTCTCCACCACCAGCGGCATGCCTGAAGTACCCGTCGGGGGCTTATCGGTGGACGACGCCCTGGCCCTCTTCGCCGTATTCTGGGCCAGCGTCTCCGTATCCCTATAGAGACAACATTGGATCAAAGAGAGATAATGCAAAAATGGAGTCAGGAGATAATGTGAGGGGCGGAGTACATACTCATCCTCCATCTCCTGCTCCTCCTCCTCCTTTGGCTTCCTCCTCTTCCTCCTTGGGCTAAGAGACCCAAGATCAAAATCGACGTCCATAGCAACATCTGTGGGAGGCGGAGAAGGAGATAGGGTCCTGCCACGCATGGACGAAGAGGAGGCGGCCACCATCCTCTTCACCACCGCGATCTTCCCCGTCTTCCTCTCTGCCGCGGCCGCCACCGACCTCGTCTTGTGCATGAGCTGCTCCGGGGGCTGTTGCCACCGCACGATGCTGCCGGGCCGGACCGGCTTGCCCGAGCCAGCTCGGCGCAGGACGCGCTGCCACACCGTGGCGGGAGGGTCGGTGGCCTCGACCTCCTCATCAGTCAACTCCTCGACCACGTCTTCGACAAGGGGAGCCGCAGAATCAGCGCCTGCACGGTTGGCCTCCCCGGCAGACTTCGCCCACCCGGTGAGCTCCGCCTCCAAGGTGGCTACGTTGGCCTCATCCTCCACATGGCCGGCGATGTCGGCCTCCAGGACAAGCGCCGCCTCCACCGCCCTAGAGGCAATGTAATCTAGCTTCGCCTGGGTGGTGTCGTGGACGAGCACCGGCTCGTCACGGACACGTCTCTCCAACAAAGTGTCGACGAACTCCTGCACCTGATCCACCGACGGCTCGACCCAGGACGGGTCAAGGCCGTGCGTGTTGAAATTCGTCATCATGGCGATAATGTCGGACTGGCGGGAGTTATTGCTTAGCGGGACCACTCGCGCCGGCAACCCAAACAAGGGCCCCTTGACGGCCTTGCCGGTCTTGGCGGCCTTACCGGTCCTCTAGGCCCTGCCGTCGCAGTCCATGTCGAGTTGGAAAAGCCTCTGCCAGAGATGGGCATGCTCCATCATCGTGAAGTTGTTCTTCAGGCCGGGACGGAGCCTCATGATGTCGGCCGCGTTCTGGAAAAGCCAAGCTGGCCTCCCCTTGTTGTGCAGTGGCGTGATTCGGCGGCGGATGAAATCAGCCCCAATCATCTCCAGGGAGAGCCCGGCCTGAGCAAGACGGTGGATCCTAGTGGTGGCGATCGAGAGCTTCTTGTCGTTGACGTCGACATACCCCCAGTCTTTTTGACGGACTGGCAGGCTTTGACGATCTCGACATAAATCCGGTGGGTCCTCATCCTTTATCGACAGCCACTGGCTCCTCCACTCATCCCACCTCTCCTTCTGCGCGCCATCCAGATACGTGCCCTTCTCCTGGGCCCGTGGAATCCAGGTAACGCAGCCGAAGATAGCGTCCCCCTGGATGCGAGGGAAGAAATAGTGGCGAAAGAGCACCGTGCTGGGAACCACCCCGGCGAAACCCTCACAGAGGTGGGCAAAGAGAACCATGCACGACACGGTGTTCGGCGTAAAATCGAGGAGATGAAAGACGTAGGTGTGCATGATATTGTTGAAGAAACCGGAGAAAGTGTGACAGAGGCCACAATAGAAGTAATCGACGAAGAAGGGATACCGATTCGGGCCGGCCTTCGCGAATTGAGCAGGGATGACGCGCGTGGCTGGATGCCCCGTCTTCTTGCACCCCCATAGGGGCTTGAAGTAATCCCTGAGATGGACCGCATCGATCGTCGAAGGGAAGTAGGCATCGGTAGCTCCTTCTCCCCGCGTCCTCGACCGATGCCTTCCCCTTGATGGACTTGGGCGCCATTGTGGCCGTGGAAGAAAAAGAGGGATCAGAGGCAAAGGGAAGCACGGAGGCGGCGGGCGAAGGCAAGAGCTTTGGCTTTTTCGCTTGGAGAAAAAGGAGAAGAACGGCGGGCGCGAGATTGGAGAAGCACAGGAGGTAAATGAGCGGCGTGCCTGCGGTTTTCCCCTTTTTATGGGGAAGGCACGGGCCGCCCTCCCTTACCATTTACTGCGACGTGACACCAGCACGCAGCAAACCGCCCCACGCACGACCCCCACGTCAGCGCAGATCATGGGGAAGCGCAACCACCGGAGGAGTTACTTCGCTAAAAAGAATCCAACCTTACTGCCCGCGCACCGTTCTAGGCCTAGCCCAACAACGCGTTGCGCTTATGAATGGCCCAGGCCCGGGGGCTCCTGTCGGTGTACAAAAGTAGGGGCGCTCTGTCTACCCCTTACTTTTGCACGGGCAATCAGAGCCACACCTGTGACCAAACATAACAGAGCAGAGGAGGGAAGCCAGAGACGCAGAGTTGCCAGAACAACACTAAGACTATGGCACGAGAAGACCAAGCAAGGAGACAGGCTCTCCCTCGACAAGGACTCTTGCCGGGGCGGCCTGCGCGCCCCCGACAAGAGCTCTTGCCGGGGCGATTCACCCAAACGCCTCCGTCGCGACCGACCTTGAGCCTAAGAACTCTATCATCAACAACATTGGAACAAAGGCTCGAGAGGCGCCCACGTCATGGCATGCAGATCTTTGTAAAGACAAAGATCTATGACCCCCAAGATAAGAACTAGAAGACACAGCGATTGCGAGGCTCCTTGCTGAGGATGCTCACGAGGCCCCGGCAAGGCTCCTTGCCGAAGACACCCCGGAGCCCCGGCAAGCCTCTTGTTGAGGGACACTCACAAAGGCCCCGGCAAGACCCTTGCCGGGGACAGACGCAAGACTGTGGCAAGCCCTTGCCGCCCTATCATCACCCCAGCTTGGCGGCTGACCTGCCAGCCCAAGCAGGCAACCACGTGGCGATATGTGGTCCCTGGTCCAGCTAATCAAGCACCTGCGTGGTGGCATGTAGATCTTCGTGAAGACCCTACCACTGCGCCACCTCACTTGCCTGCCCCGTTGGCCTGGACGCACATCACAACCAGACAGAGCCGCCATGGATGGGACGGGCTTCTTTTCCATCGCCGATAAAGCTAATAGACACCGAAGCAGCGCATTTAATGCGTATTGTCCCGTAATGGCGTGGGATAAGCCTATGCACTGTACCCCTTTCCACCTCCCGTGTTCCAATGTGGCAGCCCCTTTGGACTATAAAAGAAGGCCCGCGGCATACTGGAGAAGGATTGGGACCCGGGAAAGCTAGAATGACACCATAGCTAGCTCAAGAACTCAAGAACACTCGAATATACACCAAAGTAGGACTAGGGTATTATGCATCCTCGCGGCCCGAACCTGGGAAACGATCGATGTGCTGACTCTTAGACCCGCTCTTTGCACAACCTCGCGCCCGCTAACCGTAGAAGGGATTCCAGTGATCCCATAGGTGTCGTTTCGTACTGACACTAAGTTTCCTCTCTTTATGTTGAAAGTTTTGAAGTATTGCTTGTTTTGTCTTCCTATGCTAATTGATTTTTTTTCCCACAAATTGTTTTCTCAAAAAATCCCTAAGTGTGTTAGGCGTAAATGTCCTAGTCATATGCTTCATGATGCTCCCATTATGTTTCAATCCTTTACTTCTATGTGAGCATCATTGAAATCATCATGCCTAGCCAAAAAGGCATTAAAGAAAAGCGCTTGCTGGCAGACAACCCAATATTTCTAACATCTGTTTGTGTGTATTCATATGATTAAGATATTGTCACTACAAAAAAAAGACACATCCATGACATTTTGGCCTGAACGAGTTTTTTTCTGTCATGCTTATGACACTTATATGATGATAATTGTGGCAAAAACACGTATCATCATAGATGTGATGGGATCCTACTTCCATGACAAAAAATCATGACATAAAATGGGATTTTCATCCTAGATGAGCCGGGGAGGCACCTACATGACATTCTTTGGGTCGTTCAAGACGGAAAAATCGTGGTAGAAGTGAGGGCGAGCAAAATTTCGGAGAGTTCCTGGTTACGATGGGTGGTCGGGGCGGAGCAATGCACGGAGGTTTGCGTGTTTCTCTTGTATACGTACGCGCGTGTATGCGAGGCGTTGGGCTCTAACTGAACCCGGGCGAGGCATTCACTACTGAACCCGAGCGATTGCATTAGCTACGTTACTGAACCCGAGCGATCGATCCCTTGGCTGTTAACTAAACCTGAGCGATTCCTTCACTATCACTGCTAACTGAACCCGATCGATCGCTGCTGCTGCTTCTTGAACCCGATCGAACCTGCTACATCTTGATGAACAGTGAACGTGGGTTGGTTGAACGAGTCGAGACATACGTGGTTGGGGTTAGATGAACAGTTCCCGGTGAGGGTTGGATGAAGAGGACCCCGTAGTAGTAGGCCGTTGCGGTTGCTGCTGGATGAACAAGACCCAGAGACGAGTTTGCCACTGTCGAGGCATTGGGGGTGGATGAACAGGACCCCGTGGAGGACTGGTTGAACAGTAGCCGGTGGAGGGCTGGTTGGATGAACATTACACCGTGGAGGGCTGGTTGAACAGTAGTCGGCAGAGGGCTGGTGGAACAGTAGCCGGTGGAGGCAGATCGAGGAAGACATGGGGATGAACAGTGTAGGTGGAGGCTGGAGGAAGTCGACGGTGGGTGAACAGTAGCCCGTGGACTCCAGTTTTGCGATACGCCACACCGCTCCCAATGAAAAGGACACCCGTTTCGAATGTAGCGCTCCAACACAAGTCTGTTTCCTCCGTTTTGCGGTACGCCAAACCCCTCCCGATGAACAGGACCCCGTTTTGACCGTAGCCGGTCGAGTAGAAGGCCGTTTGCTCCGTTTTGTGGTACGACAGACACTTCTCGATGAACAGTACCCCGTTTCGACCGGTCACGTTCCAGCAGAAGGTCGTTTCCCTCCTTTTTGTGGTACGCCACACCAGGTTTGGCTGTTCCGTCCAAGTCGGTTGCCTCCCGATGAACACGACATTGTTTCTCCGTTCCGACCCTGTCGGTTGGCTACCGATGAACATGACACCGTTGCTGCCGTCCGCTGCCTCTCCATGTACACCAGCCCTGGCCATAAGTATGCGCGAGTACACATTCGAGACTCTGTTCGTATGTACGTAAGTAGCCATATTTTTACCCTGTGGCTGTACGTATGGTACATGGTTTTGAAGGGACTGCCCAAACTGCTACAACGGGGGCTCTACTACTACACGTGCCGCTGCTTGCTCGGCCACGGTTCATCATTGCATAGAGACCGATCAACCAGTATTTACATACACATTCACGACCAGAATGACAACGCTACATACGCTTCGACCAGGTGGGCCCCGGCTTTCAGGGAGGATAAGGAGGCACTGCCTTGCGTGCGAAGTTATTGATGGTGGGTCTGAGCTGTCAGGGGAGCATTCATTTTTTTCCACTTCTAATATGGAGACACTTTCCTTGCGTCCAAAGATAGAGCTGGTGGGTCCCAGCTGTCATGGGGAAAATGTTTTTTCGCAAAATAAAGCTAAGACAAAATAGAAAGCCCTTCCGTTTGGTCCCTGCTGTCAGTTGGAGGAATTATTATTTTGCGCATAATAAGGAGGCACCTCCTTGCTGTGGCCGTGGACCCAGCTGTCAGCCTCTCCATGTACAATCCTCTTTTGATGTCAGTCGTTCCTTGACCACGTTGACCACGCCACGCCGAGAGCACCTAGGCGGTGGACGACGGTGAGGCCTAGGAAGGGAATGACCCGGAGCCGGGGAAGACTCGGCATTTGTTTCCCACGCGGAGGGGCGTACGAGGGTTTACTGGTAGGGCTATAGTGTGAGGCTGCCATCGCTGGAGAATAAAAGCATGTTTGGTTGAGTATAGGTATGGCCAGGCCAGGGATTTGAGTAGGGTGGGGCGGTGAGGCCTGCGCGGTAAAAGAGCCGGCCATGGGAGGCAGGGGCAGGCGGCGCGACCGACGCTGGTTTGGGCGGCTGGAGCAAGAATACCAAATGTTGAAGAAGCACTATGGCCGTTGGATGGACATCGTACGGTCACTGGAGCTAGAATCGTTCATTATTGACTAAGTTGACAAAGCCCTCAGTCCGCGTTAACTTAGTAGGCCCACAAGTCAGCCTCCTACTATGTTGGGTCCCAGATAGTAGGGGCAGTATTCATTTTTTTGTGCGTAATAAGGAGGCAGTTCTTTACATTCGAAGATGTAGCTGGTGGGTCCAAGCTGTCAGTGGGACGAACATTTTTTTCATGAAATACAGAGGCCCTTCTGGTGGGTCCCTGCGATCAGGTGGAGGAATCATCATTTTGCGCATAATAAGGAGGCACTTCCTTGAATGGAGCCGTGGACCCAGCTGTCAGCCTCTCCACGTACAGTCCTCTTCCGATGGATGTCGCTCGTTAACCACGTTGACCACGCCACACCGAGAGCACCAGGACGGTGGACAACGACGAGGCCTAGAAAGGGAACGACCCGGAGCCGAGGAAGACTCGGTAGTTGTTCCCCACGTGGTTAGGAGTATAAGGGTTTACTGGTTCGGCTACCATCACCGAAAAATAATAGGAGGTGTGGGTGAGTAGAGGAATGGCCTGCTGGCTAGCGATGGAGTAGGGTGGGGCGGTGTAGCCTCACTACAAGAAATATGTCAACTTATGACCTTCCGTCAGTGACCCTGGAAAAAAAATTGTCGTAAATCTACGACCATTTGAGACAAATTGGTCGTAAGCTGTTCAGAGGGCTCCAAACCCTAAACTATAACGACCATTTTGGCTAGAAAGGTCGTAATTTCCTTACACGAAATGGTCGTAAAGTAGACAGCACTGATCCACTGCCTTATTTCTAGTTGATCACGACCAATATAGATGGTCATAACCTTGTAAGTTGTGGTGGATTGCTATGACTAGGCGCCACCTCATCAGTTTTGCCTATGGGTCATGTCCATGGGTCAATTTTTTCCCTATGTTCTGAAGCAACATATATTTCTGTTGTTCCCAAAATTCCCCAAAAATTCTCATAAATTTTATGGATCATATGTTCATCAAATATGTCACAAACCTTCCTCGCCTAGTTCAAATATAATTCAACAATATTCATTTTCCTATTCTGTTCAGAACATCACTTTGTGAAGGAAGTGCTATTTATATATTATTGATTGCCCTCAAATATTTTGGGCACTCTTTACTATCCAAATAATTGCCTCATGACAAAATTCATATCCATTTGCCTAGTAAATGTTCCTCGGCAGGTTTCCAAATTTTTCGTTCATCTAGAAGCTTTGTGAAGGAAGTACTAGCTATGCATATACTAATGGCTGGCTAGACACCTCGGCCAGGAGAAGCCGAGAACAATGGCAGCCCTAACTACACTCATGACCCGCCTTTCCGCGGGTGAGGATAGTTGGCTGGCTCGTAGCAGCAACAACACCAGTGATCCTGGCACATCTGAAGTCAGGGACGACAATGGGAAGCCACAGCGCAATAAAAACAAGCGCCGAAACAACACTGGAAACACAGAAGATACAACGGTAAACGCCAGATTCAGTGGCTCCTGGCCCTGTCAACCGAAGAAGCCATTTAACGGCAATAGGGATAGTCCATCTAGCTAGGACAAGATACTGGACAGTTTTAGGACTCCGATCCTAAGTCACACCGGTCTAGCATGTAACACATCATATCACTTTGCGGCCTCACGCACGATATCCCCACGGGTGCCACCTTACCTGGCCCGGGACCGTTTGCGCATTTTGGCACACGTATATGATAGTGTCGCTAACATCCATATGACAGGGAACCCGAGCCAACATGACTAGTTATAACCCAAAAGTGGCGCTAAATTACAGAGACGGGCATACATGACCTAGCAACGAACATGTCGGTCATTAACATATGAACCCAAGTCGTAGCAAGCTACAAGGACTTGAAGGAACAATGCGTGACATTTCCCTTAAGGGACAGACACAGGAACGAAGGACACATGCCGGCCTGCCTAAGTGTTCCGGAGCAGTAGCAAGCTACCCAGGCTGAGTGGAAACACTAGGAGACATTTCCTTGTAAGATAGGCTACCAGGGGTAAACAACTAGGTGTCGGATCCCACACATACCAAGCATTTCAATAAAATACACACAATATGCTCGATATGTGCAAATACAACATGGCATCACAAAAAAACTGTATCACTGAAAGTACTTTATTTAAGAGTCTCCGAAGAGCAATACATAACATATCCATACAGGTAGGGGTCACATGACCCAACACTCAAGTCATACAAACATACAAGCACATGTGGAAGCTAAACTTGTCTGAGTACAGACAACTAGAAAGAAAGAAGGCTTGGTGTAGCCTGACTATCTACAGTGGCCCTTCACAGGCTTGAGATTTCCACCTGGGCATCAAGCTACTCGTCGACATTGAGGTCTATGTAGAAACCATCGGAAGGGGCGGTGTTCTCCTCTGCAACAGTTATTAAGCAAACATGAGTACAAAGGTACTCATCAAGACTTACATCAGACCCTATCATACATGCAACATTGTCAACAAGGGTAGTCGAGTTTATTGCAGCAAGCCAGCTTTGACTCTTGGCTAACCTGTACTACGTCTATCAGCAGTTTGAAATAGATGAGACAGCGCACATGAGTCCACTAGTCACCACAACAATACTCTACCGTGGATCCTCTCCCGTCATCCTACGGAAGGGCCATCCACGGCACTCACACTTGTCTTGAGTCTTTTATGAGTAACCATTAACTTGTCTATGAACTGTATAGGCAACCAAGTGGTCGTTATCCACAGACGCGGCTTTTCGAATAGATTGATAACCCTGCAGGGGTGTACTTCTTCACACACGCTTCCACCATGTATCGCTGTTTACTTGGCATGTACTTGGCAACCTTCAAGCGGAAGCCCAGCGAGGGTGTCGGCCATGACGCCTATTTGGGTTCCATCCGCGAGGAGATCCGGACGGGGTGTCTCTCACGGCCCCAAACGATGTGTACAGGGTTCCCGAGACACCAAACGCGTGACTCGGTACACCGGGCCACGTACCTGCCGCATCAAAGCCCACCCCGAGGGTCAGCGCTGCGCACGCCCTCCAGTATACTACAAACACCAGAAACTAATTGCAACTCCTGGACAGAGGACAAGGGGGATCAATAAGTCGAGAGAGATTGGAGCGCCCGGAGCCCAATGTGTGGTAGTAGATGATCTTAAAGCACACATACAGATCTCAGTTCTTAAGGGTGTTTCCAATGAAACAATCCACCATGTACTCCTACATGGCCTTCCATCGATACCTTTACCTAAACATATTCCACACTTCACTCACATTACCAGACATAATCATTTCTCTCCGATCCATCACCTAGATGAACCAGACCTAACACAACTCTAAGCATAGCAGGCATAGCATGGTAGGAACACATCAACATGGCTCAATCAACTCCTAGACATGCTAGTGGGTTTCAACTATTTACTATGGCAATGACAGGTCATGCGAAGGAATGGAGTTCAGCTACCGTAGCAAACAACAGTTGAAACGTTGTTGTCTTAATGTAGTAAAAGAGAGCAGAAGTGAGAAGATGGGTTTGTATCGGAATGTTCAATGGGTTGCGTGCCTGGCAGATTGGTCGAGTGGTACTGCCCTTCAACTGGATACTCGTGAATATCCTCGGGAGTAGAACCTACCACGGAGATCACACTGCTAACACAATCAATACATGGCAATATGCAAGAATATGATGCATGCTCATGACATGGCAAGATGGATGTGTTTGAGCTAGTGCAACAACATACAGAAGGGTTTGAGCTTATTTGAATCAAAGATTCAAATGCAAGCCTAAGTTATTAATTTCCAAATTGCATTATAATGTTTTGATGTGAAAAGCAACGTTAAGTTGCTTTAACATGCATGAAACTAGTACCAATGGATAAATTGGATTTTTCTGATCATTTTTCATATATAAATCTTTTCCATCTGAGCTACGATTGATTTATTATGATTTTTAGAAGTTTAATTTTTTTTCAGAAATAAATAAATCATTTATGATTTATTTAAAATCCAGAAAATAGTTACTGCGTCAGCACTGCGTCATAGTGACGTCAACAGCAACTATGGTGGTGTGTGCGGGCGAGCTTGAAGCAGTCGCTTGTGACGCCCGGGTAATTAAGCTACAATAACCCTCTACTAATGATGCCACGTCACCTTGGTTACTGTTGATAAACTCGTGTTGGTTCAAAACCAATTCAAAATTTCAAATTCAAAATAAAGTCAAATATAAAAGTTTTTCAATGTCAAAACTAAAATGTTCTAAAGTAGACAAACAAATTATAAGTAATAATGGTGGAGAGGCGACACTTGTATAAAATGTGTAAATATTCAATAATGAACAAAACCGTAGCAAAAACAATTAGTTAAATGTTTATAAAATAATAAACAATTACAAACTAATTTATATTAGGTACCGAGTTAATTGGGATAGTGGCATAATTAGTAATAATGTTTTCCGTTCAAATTGGGTATTTCTTAAAAATAGAAAAGTTAATAAAACAGAAAATAAGATAAAAAAAGAGAGAATAAAAATAAAAGACACCCCCTGATTGGGCCTTGGCCCAGTTGGCCGAAGGGGCCGGTAGGCCCAGCCGCCCCACTCCCACACCCCCTGGCCTACTAGGCCTCCTCACCACGCCGTGACCTAGCACCCCCCCCACTCGTCCCACTCCGCCCCCTTCGGCGCTCCCTCCCACGATCCCGATCTGGATCGGGATCCCACCCCCTGACGCCGCGACGCCGCCGCCCCTCTCCGTCACCGCGTCGCCTCTTCCCCGTCTTCTTCCCCGCCGGACTGCTCAACGCCCCCTGTGAGCTCCCTTCGGTCGCCGCCCCCCTCGCACTCGCCTCTCCCTCGCCGCGCGTCGCTCGCGGGTGCGCGCGTGCACCGCGCCCTGGCGCCCGTGCCTCGCCCCGGCCGTCTGGCACGGCCATAGCCACCCCCCTCCGGCCCTCGGCCTCGCCCTGACCACCACCGCAACTGTCCTCGCCGCCGGCCACCGAGAGTTCCCCCCGCCGCTCACCTTGCGCTCGGCCGCCGCTCTGGCCTCCAATGGCCTCGCCGCCCCCACCTCTGTTGCCCGGCGTCGCGCCAGCGGTCATCTGCGCCGATGGGCGCGCGTGCGCCCTGCTCGCGCCAGCCCACATGCCCGCATCCACCCCTCGTACCCCTTGCCGCCCTGCCACTACCGCCGACGTGCTCCCGCGCCGCTGGCCGCGCACAGCCATCGCCCGCGTGCCCGAGCATGGCCATCGCTCGGGTCGGGTGCCCGCTAGCCCGTGCAGCCAAACCACCCAACGCCCATTGGCTCCTCTGAGCCACTAACTAACAGGCCCCACGGCCCAGAAATGTTTAAAAAAAGAATAAAAAAATATATAAAAAATATATATATATAAATAATAATAATTAAAATATAATTAATAATTAATTAGTGAATTAATTTATTTAATTAATCATGTTTAATTAATCTAATTAACTAGTTAGTTTAATTAAACATTAATTAGATTAGCTAAATCCTAGTTAAACTAAACAGTGTATGACATGCGGGACCCACACGTCAGTTTGACCCAGTCAACCCCTGTTGACTGCTGACGTCATGCTGACGTCATGATTACGTCAGCATACACTATTCTGGATAATGTTGATTTATTTAATAATTAATAAATTAGAAAATGATTTAAAACTTTGATAAATCATATAAAATAATCCGTAACTCGGATGGAAATAATTTATATATGAAAGTTGCTCAGAATTTCGAGACACATCCGACTACGCAACCCGTTCGTCCACTGCACCTCCCTATCATACCGAACCCGCAACTTTCCCCCCTCCGGCCCCTTTGTCCGAAAACGCGAAGCACCGGGAATACTTTCCCGGATGTTTTCCCCCTTCACCGGTATCACCTACTATCGCGTTAGGGCACACTGAACACCGCATATTGTCTTGTTACGCTTTGTGATGTTTTGATTGCTTTGTTATTTATTTGTTTCCCCTTCGTTGCTTCTTTTCGGTAGACTCCGGTACCGTGATAGACCCCGAGACCATTGATGCTTCCCTTAAGGGACAGACACAGGAACGAAGGACACATGCCAGCCTGCCTAAGTGTTCCGGAGCAGTAGCAAGCTACCCAGGCTGAGTGGAAACACTAGGAGACATTTCCTTGTAAGATAGGCTACCAGGGGTAAACAACTAGGTGTCGGATCCCACACATACCAAGCATTTCAATAAAATACACACAATATGCTCGATATGTGCAAATACAACATGGCATCACAAAAAAACTGTATCACTGAAAGTATTTTATTTAAGAGTCTCCGAAGAGCAATACATAACATATCCATACAGGTAGGGGTCACATGACCCAACACTCAAGTCATACAAACATACAAGCACATGTGGAAGCTAAACTTGTCTGAGTACAGACAACTAGAAAGAAAGAAGGCTTGGTGTAGCCTGACTATCTACAGTGGCCCTTCACAGGCTTGAGATTTCCACCTGGGCATCAAGCTACTCGTCGACATTGAGGTCTATGTAGAAACCATCGGAAGGGGCGGTGTTCTCCTCTGCAACAGTTATTAAGCAAACATGAGTACAAAGGTACTCAGCAAGACTTACATCAGACCCTATCATACATGCAACATTGTCAACAAGGGTAGTCGAGTTTATTGCAGCAAGCCAGCTTTGACTCTTGGCTAACCTGTACTACGTCTATCAGCAGTTTGAAATAGATGAGACAGCGCACATGAGTCCACTAGTCACCACAACAATACTCTACCGTGGATCCTCTCCCGTCATCCTACGGAAGGGCCATCCACGGCACTCACACTTGTCTTGAGTCTTTTATGAGTAACCATTAACTTGTCTATGAACTGTATAGGCAACCAAGTGGTCGTTATCCACAGACGCGGCTTTTCGAATAGATTGATAACCCTGCAGGGGTGTACTTCTTCACACACGCTTCCACCATGTATCGCTGTTTACTTGGCATGTACTTGGCAGCCTTCAAGCGGAAGCCCAGCGAGGGTGTCGGCCATGACGCCTATTTGGGTTCCATCCGCGAGGAGATCCGGACGGGGTGTCTCTCACGGCCCCAAACGATGTGTACAGGGTTCCCGAGACACCAAACGGGTGACTCGGTACACCGGGCCACGTACCTGCCGCATCAAAGCCCACCCCGAGGGTCAGCGCTGCGCACGCCCTCCAGTATACTACAAACACCAGAAACTAATTGCAACTCCTGGACAGAGGACAAGGGGGATCAATAAGTCGAGAGAGATTGGAGCGCCCGGAGCCCAATGTGTGGTAGTAGATGATCTTAAAGCACACATACAGATCTCAGTTCTTAAGGGTGTTTCCAATGAAACAATCCACCATGTACTCCTACATGGCCTTCCATCGATACCTTTACCTAAACATATTCCACACTTCACTCACATTACCAGACATAATCATTTCTCTCAGATCCATCACCCAGATGAACCAGACCTGACACAACTCTAAGCATAGCAGGCATAGCATGGTAGGAACACATCAACATGGCTCAATCAACTCCTAGACATGCTAGTGGGTTTCAACTATTTACTATGGCAATGACAGGTCATGCGAAGGAATGGAATTCAGCTACCGTAGCAAACAACAGTTGAAACATTGTTGTCTTAATGTAGTAAAAGAGAGCAGAAGTGAGAAGATGGGTTTGTATCGGAATGTTCAATGGGTTGCGTGCCTGGCAGATTGGTCGAGTGGTACTGCCCTTCAACTGGATACTCGTGAATATCCTCGGGAGTAGAACCTACCATGGAGATCACACTGCTAACACAATCAATACATGGCAATATGCAACAATATGATGCATGCTCATGACATGGCAAGATGGATGTGTATGAGCTAGTGCAACAACATACAGAAGGGTTTGAGCTTATTTGAATCAAAGATTCAAATGCAAGCCTAAGTTATTAATTTCCAAATTGCATTATAATGTTTTGATGTGAAAAGCAACGTTAGGTTGCTTTAACATGCATGAAACTGGTACCAATGGATAAATTGGATTTTTCTGATCATTTTTCATATATAAATCATTTCCATCTGAGCTACGGTTGATTTATTATGATTTTTAGAAGTTTAATTTTTTTTCAGAAATAAATAAATCATTTATGATTTATTTAAAATCCAGAAAATAGTTACTGCGTCAGCACTGCGTCATAGTGACGTCAACAACAACTATGGTGGTGTGTGCGGGCGAGCTTGAAGCAGTCGCTTGTGACGCCCGGGTAATTAAGCTACAGTAACCCTCTACTAATGATGCCACGTCACCTTGGTTACTGTTGATAAACTCGTGTTGGTTCAAAACCAATTCAAAATTTCAAATTCAAAATAAAGTCACATATAAAAGTTTTTCAATGTCAAAACTAAAATGTTCTAAAGTAGACAAACAAATTATAAGTAATAATGGTGGAGAGGCGACACTTGTATAAAATGTGTAAATGTTCAAAAATGAACAAAACCGTAGCAAAAACAATTAGTTAAATGTTTATAAAATAATAAACAATTACAAACTAATTTATATTAGGTACCGAGTTAATTGGGATAGTGGCATAATTAGTAATAATGTTTTCGGTTCAAATTGGGTATTTCTTAAAAATAGAAAAGTTAATAAAACAGAAAATAAGATAAAAAAAGAGAGAATAAAAATAAAAGACACCCCCTGATTGGGCCTTGGCCCAGTTGGCCGAAGGGGCCGGTAGGCCTAGCCGCCCCACTCCCACACCCCCTGGCCTACTAGGCCTCCTCACCACGACGT
The DNA here is from genome assembly GCA_902687465.1 of Secale cereale. NCBI lineage: Eukaryota > Viridiplantae > Streptophyta > Magnoliopsida > Poales > Poaceae > Secale > Secale cereale. The sequence continues at coordinate 296,261,572 of LR738711.1, forward strand.
GACCTAGCACCCCCCACTCGTCCCACTCCGCCCCCTTCGGCGCTCCCTCCCACGATCCCGATCTGGATCGGGATCCCACCCCCTGACGCCGCGACGCCGCCGCCCCTCTCCGTCACCGCGTCGCCTCTTCCCCGTCTTCTTCCCCGCCGGACTGCTCAACGCCCCCTGTGAGCTCCCTTCGGTCGCCGCCCCCCTCGCACTCGCCTCTCCCTCGCCGCGCGTCGCTCGCGGGTGCGCGCGTGCACCGCGCCCTGGCGCCCGTGCCTCGCCCCGGCCGTCTGGCACGGCCATAGCCACCCCCCTCCGGCCCTCGGCCTCGCCCTGACCACCACCGCAACTGTCCTCACCGCCGGCCACCGAGAGTTCCCCCCGCCGCTCACCTTGCGCTCGGCCGCCGCTCTGGCCTCCAATGGCCTCGCCGCCCCCACCTCTGTTGCCCGGCGTCGCGCCAGCGGTCATCTGCGCCGATGGCCGCGCGTGCGCCCTGCTCGCGCCAGCCCACATGCCCGCATCCACCCCTCGTACCCCTTGCCGCCCTGCCACTACCGCTGACGTGCTCCCGCGCCGCTGGCCGCGCACAGCCATCGCCCGCGTGCCCGAGCATGGCCATCGCTCGGGTCGGGTGCCCGCTAGCCCGTGCAGCCAAACCACCCAACGCCCATTGGCTCCTCTGAGCCACTGACTAACAGGCCCCACGGCCCAGAAACGTTTAAAAAAAGAATAAAAAAATATATAAAATATATATATATATATAAATAATAATAATTAAAATATAATTAATTAATTAATTAGTGAATTAATTTATTTAATTAATCATGTTTAATTAATCTAATTAACTAGTTAGTTTAATTAAACATTAATTAGATTAGCTAAATCCTAGTTAAACTAAACAGTGTATGACATGCGGGACCCACACGTCAGTTTGACCCAGTCAACCCCTGTTGACTGCTGACGTCAGGCTGACGTCATGATTACGTCAGCATACACTATTCTGGATAATGCTGATTTATTTAATAATTAATAAATTAGAAAATGATTTAAAACTTTGATAAATCATATAAAATAATCCGTAACTCGGATGGAAATAATTTATATATGAAAGTTGCTCAGAATTTCGAGACACATCCGACTACGCAACCCGTTCGTCCACTGCACCTCCCTATCATACCGAACCCGCAACTTTCCCCCCTCCGGCCCCTTTGTCCGAAAACGCGAAGCACCGGGAATACTTTCCCGGATGTTTTCCCCCTTCACCGGTATCACCTACTATCGCGTTAGGGCACACTGAACACCGCATATTGTCTTGTTACGCTTTGTGATGTTTTATTGCTTTGTTATTTATTTGTTTCCCCTTCGTTGCTTCTTTTCGGTAGACTCCGGTACCGTGATAGACCCCGAGACCATTGATGCTTCGGTGTTTGGCTACGGCTACGCCTCCGAAGATTCCTTTCGTTTGCAGAGCTTCCAGGCAAGCCCCCCCTTGATCACCAGATATCGCCTATTCTCCTCCCTCTTACTCTTGCATTAGTTTACTACTGTTGTCGATTCGATAACTCCTATTCTGATGCATAGCCTGTCATTGTTGCTACCACTGTTGATACCTTTACCTGTTATCCTAATGCTTAGTATAGGATGCTAGTTTTCCATCGGTGGCCCCACATCCTTGTCCGTCTGCCATGCTATACTATCGGGCCGTGATCACCTCGGGTGGTGATCACGGGTATATACTATATACATACTTTACATGATACACAATGTGACTAAAGTCGGGTCGGCTCATTGAGTACCCGCAAGTGATTCGATGTGGGGGCTGAAAGGACAGGTGGCTCCATCCAGGTAGTGGTGGGCCCAAGTTCCCGACGGTCCCCCAAGTGGATCTTTGTGGCGGAGCGACAGGGCAGGTTGAGACACCCAGTGGAGAGGTGGCCTGGCCCTGGTCGTTGTCCGCGGTTATTTCATAATAACACGCTTAACGAGTTTGGATATTTGATCTGAGTCTGGCCGTTGGACTATACGCACTAACCAGCTACATGGGAATAGTTATGGGTACTCGACGTCGTGGTATCAGCCAAAGCCTTCTTGACGGCGGCGGCTTAGCGGCGCACGCCGGGTTGGACCGCGTAACGTAACTTCCTTAGTAATGGAGGTTGCTAGGTCTGCTCACCAACCGCCCTCGCAACGTACAGGTGTGCATTGGGCGATGGGCCCAGACCCCTGTGTGCTTAGGACTTAGACCGGCGTGCTGACCTCTCTGCTGTGCTTAGGTAGGGCTACGATGTGTTGATCTTCCGAGGCCAGGCATGACCCTGGAAAGTGTGTCCGGCCAAATGGGATCGAGCATGCTGGGTTATGTGGTGCACCCCTACAGGGAAGTTAATCTATTCGAATAGCCGTGTCCCTCGGTAAAAGGACGACCCGGAGTTGTATTCCGACCTCATGACAACTAGAACCAGATACTTAATGAAACACACCCTTACCAGTGCTAGATACAACTCGGTGGTTGCTCTCTCACAGGGTGATGTGCGGGAGGATCGCCGAGTAGGTTTATGCTATACGATGTTACTTGGTGAACTTACCATCTACTCCCTTCTACTGCTGCAAGACGGAGGCCGCGAGAAGCAAGGATACTTGTTACTTTCCAGCTACCCTCATCTTCTGCTGCAAGATGGAGGTTACGAGAAGCGTAGTCTTCGATTGGATTAGCTATCCCCCTCTTATTCTGCTTTCTGCAGTTCAGTCCACATATATTACCCCTTTACAAAGATATCATTGCATATGTAGTGTAGATCCTTGCTTGCGAGTACTTTGGATGAGTACTCACGGTTGCTTTTCTCCCCCTTTTCCCCCTTTTCTCCCTTCTTCTCGGATGATGCAACCAGATGGTGGAGTCCAGGAGCCAGAGGATCGCGATGATGTTTCTACGTGGAGTTCGGCTTCGAGGAGTAGTTAGGAGGTCCCAGGCAGGAGGCCTTGCCTTTTCGATCGTTGTTACTTTTGTGCTAGCCTTCTTAAGGAAAACTTTTTTAACTTATGTCTGTACTCAGATATTATTGCTTCCGCTGACTCTTGTGTTTTCGAGCTTTTGTATTCGATCCCTTGAGGCCCCTGGCTTGTAATATAAAGCTTGTATTATTTTAATTTGTGTCTAGAGTTGTGTTGTGATATCTTCCAGTGAGTCCCTGATCTTGGTCGTACACATTTGCGTGCATGATTAGTGTACGGTCAAATCGGGGGCGTCACAAGTTGGTATCAGAGCCGACTGCCTGTAGGAATCCCCCTTTCCAACTCCTTGGCCGAAGTTGAGTCTAGCCTTTGAAAAACAAATTTACTAACTTGTTGTGTGGCTTACGGGCCCACAGCACCAATGGGTGGTGTTAGGATCTTTTATTCCTCTTCTATGCTCTGGGACTTTGATCTCTCTTCTATTCGGGTTAAAATATTTTACTAAGTCTGACTCTAGGTTCTCGTAACTATTTCTCCCGGAGAGCCCTCATTCCGGAAGATCACCTGCTTCGTCAGAAGACCCTGAAGATACTCTCCGCTGTTAACCCGAGAACTTGTGTTCATCGCCTTTGTAATTCACTGCCACCGATAGATCACTATGGATATCTGCATGCACTTGTCATTCTCATGATCATTCCTCGTCGCTCTTGTTGTTACAAGAGGCCTCGAAATATTCTCCGTTGTCTCGAGAATCCTTTGGGTTTATTGTCTTGCAGTTTTGTTTCGCGTGAAAACCCTTACGGTTATTTCATCACATTTATCGAGGATCCGTGCTTCTCAATTGTTCATGTGTCTCACAAAATTCTTCTGAATACTTTTCGATCTTTCGAAAATCCTCTGCAGCCAGTTACTCTTGAAATTCTTGCCTGCTTGCATTATGGTTAATTCCATGTGACTAGTTGTCTTCGTGAGCATCCCTTGTCTTAGGCATTTTGAGCCTATTGATTCAATGTGTGCGTATGCACGCAGTCATCGGGTTATCCTTATTGAAATTATCTTTCCGACTCATACGTCATTCCGGACCTGAGTTGGTTCTCGGCAATTCAAACCTTTATTGATTGTCCAACTAAGTGTTTTCAACTTATCCATCCTGGATTAGAGCGTCTGCTTCTGATCATTTGTTTTGGAAACCATAATTTCTTTCTATTTAAGCATCATACTAGTCAGGTGAATCTTGAATCTGATGCCTCTGCATTCTTCTTCCTCTGAGTGAGTACCGATACTCACATCAGCTTCGTTGTGGATCCCTCGATCCTTTGTTGAAATATTATCCGACAGTGTCCTTCGTATACAAAAAACCTCGAGAAGTTCTGTCCCTGATGCATAATACCTTCGGTAAATTGTATCCTCTTCTTTGACAACCATGCTCTCCTTTTGAGCTGGTGATATTTACTTTTGAAACTTGTGGTATATGTTAATAAGATGCCCGATGGGTGGAACCTATGCCTTCCCCTAATCCGTGAAAACCCGAAAGTTTTCACAAGTCATACTCTTCTGGTGTTCTACCAGTTAAAATTCCAACACTACAGTTTTATTAAAGCGAGAGGTGAATGAAATTATATGCATTAAAGAAGTGGGAGTCGACCTTGAACTTTGTGTTCATGCCCATGAAAATGATGTAGACCGTCTCAGAAGCTTCTTGCAAAATGATTATCCAGCTGTATGATTCTTTCGAAATTCTTGAATTGATTCCTTACAGTTATGGTTCCGAGTTCCGACCATGCTGTCCTGATCTGACATATCTGATGAGAATTCATTCCAGTGCCTCGTCAATTTTTGACAAGGTTAAAATATCTTCTGTCGTCGGTCAACGACCCAGTTCTACTACTACCATGTTCTGCCTTCGAGTTTTACCCTCCGGTATCTCAAGGATATCATGCCTTTGCACTTCATCTTACTAACTTTGTTGAAGTAATAACTTCCTCGTCGTAATCACTCTACGGGTTCTAGGTTGCCATCAACCGAGGACACCGTTTAGTAAATCATATCTGCTCAAAAAAAATAATTCAACACCCCTAGTAGATGTTACTGGGAAATTTTTAAACTCAATCTGGTTTATTCCTTGACTATCGGGTACATCCCTTGTCTAGCTATCTTTGACTGTGCTACCTCATCCTTCTCTGGTGCACAAATTCTTCAGTGTGTGAGCACGACTTACGTCGAGCTTTCAACATCATGTTGCTTGTCTTGAAAGGCAACTTTGGTTCCGAGCTTACATCTTATATATCGATCCTATAACTTGCCACTTTGTCATTCCCTTGCTTGTTGCCGTTGTTGCTTGATAGCATCCTCTTGAAACCTCCCGACAAATGTGTCGGATCACCTTCAACACTTTGACTTCTTCCGAGATGACAACTGTGTTCATGATAAGAAATACCCTCCGTGCCCTTGATGATTTTTACTATCGTCGACAACACCCTTGACTTCCTTTCATCGCGAACTTGTCCACATTATGAATACAAATGTCTCTCCAGCTAGTGTTGTGTTTTGCCTTGAAGTATTACTGTCTTTTATGTCGAGAATGTTGTGGGGATTGCTCCACCTCTTAGAAATTCTCGGTATGATGATACTTCTCACCATCACCATTCTTCCTTGGTCCCCGCGTTGTTTTAACCGGGATACCAATATGACAACGATGCTGCTTGAGTTATGTACTTCTAGCAACCCTATTGCTTTGAAATTAATGATCGACAGTTCATTCTTAGACTGTTGGTTATTGAATCATCACTCTAACATTGATATGGCTGCCTAAGGTCATAATTCGGGCACACCTTTCAACTAATGATTAATGGTGTATGTTTTCCTCGAGCATACAACATTATATCATTTGAATTGACAAGTGTCATATTTTGTTCACATTATTGTGGAAATCCATCCGTTTGGAATTCTTGATGGATTGCCGCTGAGCCCATCAGCCACCTCCTCATCCTTTCCTTGGTTTAATGATGAACTATTGTTTCGGGAACCCACTCCCATAGTTCACTTCCCGAGAATCTTGCAATGTCATTTCGTCGATTTGTGTTGCACATTTTCTTCTCGAACATCCCGAGTCTGTGGTATCATGACACCAATCGGATCTGAATCTCGGTCAGATATGATGGCTGGTACAACTTTCTAGGAGTTATAATATTGGTCCTTTGATGACTCAGTAATATGATGTCATGCCTAGCACCCCTGACTGGAGGACCTAACATTATAATCTCTTTTGCAAGGATAACCATTTTCCAGGAGGAAATTGTAAGACTTATTCTATAAGTTGCTTCTGATGGATCATTTGTGTATCCAAGGTCGGGCCCTTAATTGAAACACCATATCATTGCTACCTCGCAACATGTGTGTGGTACTCTGATTTTCAACAAGAGCACTTGAAGCCCAATGCTAAATTTTTCTTGGTTAGTTATCCAAACACCGTTGTATGGGTAACATCTTGATTGATCCTTGCCTCTTTATTTGAATGGTTGGGTACTTGCTCTCCTTCCATGCTTGCCATGTTCTTCTTGTCCATGTGATGGATATACTCCTATTAATTGTGTGTAATCACAATTTTCCTTTCCATTTGTTTGTCTAACCTTTCCTTGATCTACATATAATCTAAGCAGTAGTAATTCTCTGCTTATGTACACACCTTGTTGTACAACTCTGTCGGTAAGACCCTGTTACTATGCTTGGTAACATTCCGGTAACCACCGACGGATAAGAACTTGCCTATTGGTCTGCCTCGTTCAACGAGCAAGAAAATAGTTCTCTCCGTCCCTTGCCCTTGGTACCGATGTTGTTGCCGACATAACTAGCATGCTATCCTCCGACATACCTTGCTTACGAGATCGTGCAAGACGTCACCTGCCTTCCTATTTTCAACCCACATGGTGGGCCCATAACCCACAGGTCCACTGGATTGAAACCTAACTCTTCTTTACAACCCGGATTCTAATGTTCCTTTGCACCTGGCTTCGTATGTGATTCACGAGCTAAATTCTATACCATTATTCATCCTGGGATCAAACGCCATGTTATTCCCATTATTCAAGCCCCCATTCCAGTTTCTGTCTAGGCATCGAATGATTGCCTACCCATTTGAAACTTTGGTACCATCGCTTATTGTTCTCAATGCATTCGCTGAAATACTACTCGTAGGGTACTTCGTATATCACTTTGTGAATTCGCCGTCGTATGCACAGACTTCGTGGAGATACGTTCCTCCAAAGTTTTTCCCCCCTGGTCGCGTTCGTAGGACAATGGAGAACCCGAAGAAAGGATGACGACTTGGTCACGATGACTTGAAGCAGAGAAATGAAGACATCAACGAAAGGTATCAACCTCTTTGAAAGGGCAGCCAAGATCGAGAAGACTCGTTAGGTTTTCGCTACCGGCACTCCCCCCCCCCCTACTCCACCGCTTAAATATCGGGACGAGATTTCTTGTAGTGGAGGAGAATTGTGACGCCCGGGTAATTAAGCTACAATAACCCTCTACTAATGATGCCAGGTCACCTTGGTTACTCTTGATAAACTTGTGTTGGTTCAAAACCAATTCAAAATTTCAAATTCAAAATAAAGTCAAATATAAAAGTTTTTCAATGTCAAAACTAAAATGTTCTAAAGTAGACAAACAAATTATAAGTAATAATGGTGGAGAGGCCACACTTGTATAAAATGTGTAAATATTCAAAAATGAACAAAACCATAGCAAAAACAATTAGTTAAATGTTTATAAAATAATAAACAATTACAAACTAATTTATATTAGGTACCAAGTTAATTGGAACAGTGGCATAATTAGTAATAATGTTTTCGCTTCAAATTGGGCATTTCTTAAAAATAGGAAAGTTAATAAAACAGAAAAGTAAGATAAAAAAAGAGAGAATAAAAATAAAAGGCACCCCTGATTGGGCCTTGGCCTAGTTGGCCGAAGGGGCCGGCAGGCCCAGCCGCCCCACTCCCACACCCCCTAGCCTACTAGGCCTCCTCACCACGCCGTGACCTAGCACTCCCCCCACTCGTCCCACTCCGCCCCCTTCGGCGCTCCCTCCCACGATCCCGATCTGGATCGGGATCCCGCCTCCCTGACGCCGCGACGCCGCCGCCCCTCTCCGTCACCGCGTTGCCTCTTCCCCGTCTTCTTCCCCGCCGGACTGCTCAACGCCCCCTGTGAGCTTCCATTCGGTCGCCGCCCCCCCTCGCACTCGCCTCTCCCTCGCCGAGCGTCGCTCGCGGGTGCGCGCGTGCACCGCGCCCTGGCGCCCGTGCCTCGCCACGGCCCAGAAACGTTTAAATATATATATATATATAATATATATAAATAAGAATAATTAAAATATAATTAATTAATTAATTCGTGAATTAATTAATTTAATTAATCATGTTTAATTAATCTAATTAACTAGTTAGTTTAATTAAATAGTAATTAGATTAGCTAAATCCTAGTTAAACTAAACAGTGTATGACATGCGGGACCCACACGTCAGTTTGACCCAGTCAACCCCTGTTGACTGCTGACGTCATGCTGACGTCAGCATACACTATTCTGGATAATGTTGATTTATTTAATAATTAATAAATTAGAAAATGATTTAAAACTTTGATAAATCATATAAAATAATCCGTAACTCGGATGAAAATAATTTATATATGAAAGTTGCTCAGAATTTCGAGACGCAACCGACTACGTAACCCGTTCGTCCACTGCACCTCCCTATCATACCGAACCCGCAACTTTCCCCCCTCCGGCCCCTTTGTCCGAAAACGCGAAACACCGGGAATACTTTCCCGGATGTTTTCCCCCTTCACCGGTATCACCTACTATCGCGTTAGGGCAAACTGAACACCGCGTATTGTCTTGTTACGCTTTGTGATGTTTTGATTGCTTTGTTATTTATTTGTTTCCCCTTCGTTGCTTCTTTTCGGTAGACTCCGGTACCGTGATAGACCCCGAGACCATTGATGCTTCGGTGTTCGGCTACGGCTACGCCTCCGAAGATTCCTTTCGTCTGCAGAGCTTCCAGGCAAGCCCCCCCTTGATCACCAGATATCGCCTATTCTCCTCCCTCTTACTCCTGCATTAGTTTACTACTGTTGTTGATTCTATAACTCCTATTCTAATGCATAGCCTGTCATTGTTGCTACCACTGTTGATACCTTTACCTTTTATCCTAATGCTTAGTATAGGATGCTAGTTTTCCAACAGTGGCCCCACATCCTTGTCCGTCTGCCATGCTATACTATCGGGCCGTGATCACCTCGGGTGGTGATCACGGGTATATACTATATACATACTTTACATGATACACAATGTGACTAAAGTCGGGTCGGCTCATTGAGTACCCGCAAGTGATTCGATGTGGGGGCTGAAAGGGCAGGTGGCTCCATCCAGGTAGTGGTGGGCCTGAGTTCCCGACGGCCCCCCAAGTGGATCTTTGTGGCGGAGCGACAGGGCAGGTTGAGACACCCAGTGGAGAGGTGGCCTGGCCCTGGTCGTTGTCCACGGTTATTTCATAATAACACGCTTAACGAGTTTGGATATTTGATCTGAGTCTGGCCGTTGGCCTATACTCACTAACCAGCTACGTGGGAATAGTTATGGGTACTCGATGTCGTGGTATCAGCCGAAGCCTTCTTGACGTCAGCGGCTTAGCGGCGCGCGCCGGGTTGGACCGCGTAACTTAACTTCCTTAGTAATGGAGGTTGCTAGGTCTGCTCACCAGCCGCCCTCGCAACATACAGGTGTGCATTGGGCGATGGGCCCAGACCCCTGTGTGCTTAGGACTTAGACCGGCGTGCTGACCTCTCTGCTGTGCTTAGGTAGGGCTGCGACGTGTTGATCTTCCGAGGCCGGGCATGACCCTAGAAAGTGTGTCCGGCCAAATGGGATCGAGCGTGCTGGGTTATGTGGTGCACCCCTGCAGGGAAGTTAATCTATTCGAATAGCCGTGTCCCTCGATAAAAGGACGACCCAGAGTTGTATTCCGACCTCATGACAACTAGAATCGGATACTTAATAAAACACACCCTTACCATTACCAGATACAACTCGGTGGTTGCTCTCTCACAGGGTGATGTGCGGTGGGATCGCCGAGTAGGTTTATGCTATACGATGTTACTTGGTGAACTTACCATCTACTCCCTTCTACTGCTGCAAGACGTAGGCCGCGAGAAGCAAGGATACTTGTTACTTTCCAGCTACCCTCATCTTCTGCTGCAAGATGGAGGTTACGAGAAACGTAGTCTTCGATTGGATTAGCTATCCCCCTCTTATTCTGCTTTCTGCAGTTCAGTCCACATATATTACCCCTTTACAAAGATATCATTGCATATGTAGTGTAGATCCTTGCTTGCGAGTACTTTGGATGAGTACTCACGGTTGCTTTTCTCCCCCTTTTCCCCCATTTCTCCCTTCTTCTCGGATGATGCAACCAGATGGTGGAGTCCAGGAGCCAGAGGATCGCGATGATGTTTCTACGTGGAGTTCGGCTTCGAGGAGTAGTTAGGAGGTCCCAGGCAGGAGGCCTTGCCTTTTTGACCGTTGTTACTTTTGTGCTAGCCTTCTTAAGGAAAACTTTTTTAACTTATGTCTGTACTCAGATATTATTGCTTCCGCTGACTCTTGTGTTTTCGAGCTTTTGTATTCGAGCCCTTGAGGCCCCTGGCTTGTAATATAAAGCTTGTATTATTTTAATTTGTGTCTAGAGTTGTGTTGTGATATCTTCCAGTGAGTCCCTGATCTTGGTCGTACACATTTGCGTGCATGATTAGTGTACGGTCAAATCGGGGGCGTCACATCGCTGTAGAGGGCTTTAGCGAGAACGGAGAGGATGGGGACGACCAGCAGCTCACAATGGAGTCGACGGTTATCTTGGCCAGCTAGGAGATGGCCCAGAGCAGCTGGTGCGGTGAAGGGGATCTCCAGCGGCGAGCGGCGGGGAAGAGCTCGGTGGAGTCGATGCAGCGCGTCCAAGGCCTTGTGGCTTGTCGAGGAGGCCGAGGACGTGGTGGCAGTGCTCCTAGACACGGCGAGGCGACGGCTATGAGTTTCACGGCGGCGCCTGCGCAACAGCGTCGGCCATGGCTTCCAGAGGGCGAGGGAGAGAGCTGGGGGGAGTGCGGTGTCGTGGCGGTCAGGGCGACAACGTGGAGGACGTGTGAGGCGTCGAAACGGCGAGCAGCGTCCAGAAGGGCGGCAAGCAGCTGCCGTCGTGGCGAGCTGGCGCACGCCGGCATCACCTGCCTGCCTGGCGGGGACGAAGCAGCTGCCTGGCACGGGCTAGCACAGTGCTAGGTCGCCAGGTGGGCCTTGGAGAAATCTGATGGTACCAGTACGGGAGCAGACGTCAGGCGTCTTTTCTGTTCCTGAAAGCTGAACTCGCACTATGGAGCTCACTCGAACTTTTTATCTTTCTTGAGGAGTTCAGTTAGAGGTTTAGCAACCTTGGAGAAATTCTCGACGAAGCGACGGCAATAGCTCGCTAAGCCAAGGAAACTCCTAACTTGCTTGTCCGATTCAGGTGGAGTCCAATTAAGGATGATCTGAACTCGCTCGGGATTGACAGCAATACCCTTACTAGAGATTACATGACCTAGATAGGTCACTTCTGGCAACCAGAATTCAGACTTGGAGAATTTGGCATAAAGGCGGTGCTCGCGAAGTTGCGTCAATACCAGCCTTAGATGCTCGACATGATCTTCCTTGTTTTTGGAGTAAATGAGTATATCATCGAGGTATACTACGACGAATTTATCCAAGTACTCCGTGAAGATAGAATTCATTAGGCGAGAGAAGGTGGCTGGGGCATTGGTTAACCCGAAGGACATGACGGTGTAGTCGTATTGGCCATAACGAGTAACAAAAGCCGTTTTGGGAATGTCCCCGTTCTTGATTTTGATTTGATGGTAGCCTAACCTCAAATCCATTTAGGAAAAGTCTGAGGATCCAGTGAGCTGATCATACAGGTCGTTGATCCTGGGGAGTGGATACTTGTTCTTTATGGTGACTAGGTTGACGGGTCAATAATCTACAACCATCCGATCCATTCCATCCTTATTCTTGACGAAGAGGACGGGATAAGCCCAAGGAGAAGAACTAGGACGGATGAAACCCTTTTTCAAGGACTCATCGAGTTGTTTCTTAAGCTCAGCTAGTTCTAAGGGTGCCATCTTATAGGGTCTTCTAGAGATCGGAACAGTTCCTGGGACAAGATCTTTCACGAACTCCACATCTCTGTCAGGTGGAACACCTGGAAGTTCTTCTGGAAAGACGTCCGGGAAGTCACGGACTACTGGGATATCTTCCAGTTCTGGAAGAGGGCTGTCATTAAGGGAGTAGAGCTGACGCTCAGCCATTCGGGCCAAAACATTGACTGTCTTGCCCGATGGGTGCGTAAGTTGAACAGTTCTAGTGTAGCAATCAATCTTAGCCTAATGAGCTATCATCCAATCCATACCCAAGATGATGTTTATATCTGAAGACTTGAGAGCTATCAGAGATGCAAGAATGACAAGTTTACCGACAAGAATTTCAATGCCATGGCTTACTCTAGAAGTTTGCCATTTAGAACCAGGAGTTTGAATTACCATGGAAGTGGGCATGTCACAAAAAGTCGTGTTGTGCATTTGAGCATAGCTCTCTGATATGTACGAATGTGATGATCTAGTATCGAAAAGAACAGTTGCCGGATGGCAGTTAACAAGGAGCGTACCAAGGACGACGTTAGGATCATCATAAGCCTCCTTAGCAGAGACATAGTTGACATGGCCACGTGCAGTGGTGACTAGCTTGACATAGGACACCTTTCCTACTGGCTTACCACGGCCAACGGACCCTCCTGGCTGGTTCTCAGGACACTCTTGCATGTAGTGGCCTGGTTCTCCGCACTTGAAGCATGTCACAGTGCCGGTGCGTGGGTCAGTATTGCAGTACAAAAAAAAGACACATCCGTGACATTTTGGGGCGAACAAAACTTTTTCTGTCATACTTATGACACTTCTATGACAATAATTGTGACAAAACACGGAATCATCATAGATGTGGTGGGGTCCTAATTCTATGACAAAAAATCATGATAGAAAATGGGCTTTTCATCTTGGGCGGGCCGGAGACGCAGCTGCATGACATTCTTTGGGCCGTCCATGACGGAAAAAACCATGGTCAAAGCGAGGGCGAGGAAAATAACGGGGTGTTCCTGGTTACAGTGGGTGGTTGGGGCCGAGCGATGCGCGCTTCTCTCGTACAAGCACGCGCGTGGGTGCGACGCCTTGGGATCTAATTGAACCCGAGCATGGCATTGGGCTCTAACTGAACCCGAGCGATTGCACTGCAGGCTACGCGTTACTGAACCCGAGCGATCGATCGATGGCTGTTAACTGAACCCGATCGAGTGATTCCTTTGCTACTGCTGCTAACTGAAGTCGAACGATGCTGCCTCTGCATGAATCGTGAGTGTTGCTGGGGGGGGGGG
>LR738711.1:296275143-296378102 GCA_902687465.1 Secale cereale
AACAGTTCCCTGTGGGGGTGGCTGAACAGGACCCCGTGGTGTTGAACAGGACCCCGATCGATCGAGCCGGTTGGGGCTGCATGAACAGGACCCCGTGGAGAGCTGGATGAACAGGACCACCCCGTGGAGGGCTGCATGACCAGTAGACGGTGGAGGGATGGATGAACAGTAGCCCGTGGAGCGGTGGTTGAACAGGAGCCCGTGGAGAAGGCTGGTTGAACAGTAGCCGATGTAGTAGCGCGCAGTGGAGGCTGAACAGTCGCATGTGGAGGCAGGAGGAGGTCGACGGTGGATGAACAGTAGCCCGTGGAGGCTGGAGGTGGTCGACGGTGGAGATGAATAGTATCTCGTGGAGTCCCGTTTTGCGGTACGCCACACCCCTCCCGATGAAGATGACCCCCGTTTCGACCATAGCGCTCCAACACAAGTTCGTTTCCTCCGTTTTGCGGTACGCCACACCCCTCCCGATCAACAGGACCCCCGTTTCGACAGTGGGAGGTCCGTTTCCTCTATTTTCCGGTACGCCACACCCCTCCCGATCAACAGGACCCCCGTTTCGACCGTAGGAGGTCCGTTTCCTCTGTTTTGTGGTACGCCAGACCGCTCCCGATGAACAGGATCCCGTTTCGACCATGGCCGGTCGGACACAAGGCTGTTTCCTCCGTCCCGCGGTACGCCAGGCCTCATTTCCATCGGCTATTCTGTCCAAGCCCTCCCGATGAACACGACGAAGTATTCCGTTCCAACCCAGCCGGTTGGCTCCCCATGAACATGACGACGACAATGTTTCTCCGTTCCGACCCAGCCATGTACACGAGCCCTGGCCGTACGTATGCACGAGTAGGCGTTCGAGATCCCGCCCGTATGTACGTATGTGGCCGTATTTACTTTCTTGCACCCTGGCCGCTATACGTACGTGTACATGCTACGTGCGTGCCTCTACTACGACACGTACGCGCCTCTATATCGACCAGTATGTACGTACACGTTCGTGACCAGAATGACAACGCTGCGTACGCTTCGACCAGGTGGGTCCCGACTGTCAGACAGTTCCTCGCGTGCGAAGATGTAGCTGGTGGGTCCCAGCAGTCAGGGGGGCAAATCGTTTTTTGGCCCGGATGCAGTTTTTGCGTGCAAAGATGTAGCTGGTGGGTCCCAACAGTCAGGGGGAAATGTTTTTTCGTGAAATATGGTGGCCCGTCCGGTGGGTCCCCGATGTCGAGTGGAGGAATAATTATTTTGCGTGTAATAAGGAGACACTTCCTTGCTGTGGCCATGGACCCAGCTGTCGGCCTCTCCACATACAGTCCACGTCCGATGCAAAGCCGTTCCTTGACCACGTTGATCATGCCGCGCCGAGAGCACCAGGGCGATGGACGACGGCGATGCCTAGGAAGGGGACGATGTGGAGCCGGGGAAGACGCGGCAGTGGAAGCCCGCGCGGAGAGGAGTACGAGGGTTCACCGGTTCGGCTGCGGTGTGAGGCTGCCGTCGCCGACGAATTTTCCCTTGGCTTACTGTGGAAGACCATAGCTCTCACTTTCCATACATGTGTTCTATCTTAAACATTTTTGATGAAGAGCTGCACAAATCCCGCTCGGCACATTTTCCCTTGGCTTACTGGGGAAGCTGTCGGTTTACATACGGGTGTTCTATCTAAAACATTTGCGAACAAGAGCTGCACAAATCCTGCTCGGCACATTTTCGCTAGGCTTCTTGGGGAAGCTGTCGGTTTGCATACGGGTGTTCTAACTAAAACGTTCGCGATGAGTGTTTCATATTTAAAAACTGTATTAAACTGCGGCTTGGGCTCCATTAATGGAGAGGATGCGAGCAAGGCGAGCGGGCATGGAAGTCAAAGGGCTCGCTTCCCAGAGAGCCTGCATGGCGTTCAGCATGCCAAGTTTCATGAATTTCAGACGAGTTTTGGGTTTACTAGAATTTAAAAATAAAGTATCTCAACGTTTTGCCAGCAATCAACAGTGCCCTGGTGCTTGAAGTTCATTCCCAGTTCTTGCATGGGACCAAAGCATGCACCCAAGGACACATATTTGTTTTTTCAACCAATTTGTATGCACCGGAGCATGTGCATGTAGTTCAAATTTGAATTATGCACATAAAATGCCTAGAAAACCCAGTTAATGTATAAAAATGTCCAACTGAACCCCGAAAATTTCCAAAATTTAACACAACACTCCAGTTGTTCTATGTTGACACTAGAAAAATTTCAAAGCAATAAGAGGCAACATATATTGTTTCGTCCCCAAAGGTGGCACGTTCCCTGCCGAAACCATCAGGCTTGTTTTGAAAAGCTCTGGTCTTTGAGAAGCTTATAACCAAACCTACCCTAAATAGGACAATTTTTTTACCACGACATGTTGATGCTACTCCATAATAGAATGCCAAGTTTCATAAATTTCAGATGAGTTTTGGATTTACTAGAATTTAACAACCATGTATCTCAATGTTTGCAGCCGAGTGACGATGGCAGGGTTTTTGACATTCATTCTCATTTCTTGCATGTGACCTAAGCATGCAACCAAGGACACAAATTTGAATTTTCAACCAATTTATATGCTTTAGAGCATGTGCATGCAGTTGAAATTTGAATTATGCACGTAAATGCATTGAAAACTCAATTAATGTATAAAAATGTCCAAACGAACCCCAAAAAATTCCAAATTTAACACAACACTCATGTTGTTCTATGTTGACACTAGAGAAAAATTTTAAATCCAGAAGAGGTAACGGATATCGTTCTGTCCAGGAAGGTGAAACATTCCCTACCGTAACTGTGAGACTTGTTGCGAGAAGCTCTGAGTTGTGAGAAGCTTATACCCCAACCTGCCCCAAATGGGACAATATTTTTACCACTTCATGTTGATGCCGATCCATGATAGCTTGTCAAGTTTCATGAATTTCAGACAAGTTTTCGATTTACTAGAATTTTAAAACCATGTATCTCAATGTTAGCGGGCGAGCGACGGTGGCAAATGTGTTTGACATTCATTCCCATTTCTTGCATGGGGCCTAAGGTTGCAACCAAGACACACATTTGATTTTTCAACACGTTTATATGCACTATAGCATGTGCATGTAGTTCAAATTTGAATTATGCACATAAACACATAGAAAACTCAGTTAATTTATAAAAATGCCGAAGCAAACCACAAAAAATCCCAAAAAAGGACACAACACTCATGTTGTTCTACGTTGACACTAGAAATGTTCTGAAAGCAAGAAGAGGCAATGGATATCATTTCGGCCACAAAGGTGACATGTTTCCCTACCGGAACAATGAGGCTTCTTGTGAGAAGCTTTTACCATAACCTACCCCAAATGGGACAATAGTTTTTACCCCATCATGTTGGTGCCATTCCATGATAGCATGCCAAGGTTCATGAATTTCAGACGATTTTTGGATTTACTAGAATTACAAAAGCAAGCACCTCAATGTTTGCCGGAGAGCCACGGTGCCATGGTGTTTGAAATTCATCCCCATTTCTTGAGTGGGACATAAGCATCAACCCATTGACACCTATATCATTTTACAACCCTTTTGGTGCACCATAGCATGTGCATGTAGTTTAATTTTGAATTGTGCACCTGAAATGCCTAGAAAAACAAGTTAATGTATAAAAATGTACAAATGAACCCTGAATAATTCCATTTTTGACGGCACACCTATAGTTGCACGTTCACTGCAGATCAAAGTTCTAGCAATTAAAACACCATCCTTTGCAGTTGTGACCCCATTATGTAATTCAAATCAAGACGAAAAATAAAGTAGATTGCCACACCGTTTATTATCACCAACCGTGTGAGATGCATCACA
The DNA here is from genome assembly GCA_902687465.1 of Secale cereale. Taxonomy (NCBI): domain Eukaryota; kingdom Viridiplantae; phylum Streptophyta; class Magnoliopsida; order Poales; family Poaceae; genus Secale; species Secale cereale. The sequence continues at coordinate 296,278,979 of LR738711.1, forward strand.
AAATATCTTGGAGCTTCTTTGGAGTATAGTATGCATATGGCTTATGTGGGAAGGTGCGTCGGCTACAGTGCACAACCGGCGTGTCAAGGACACTAGCTCACTCCCAAATATCATTTCACTATTCAATCGTCGCTGGTGAAAGATGGGGACATGGACCCACCTCGTGAGGGCAACTTCGGTGGCCCACTTCGGCAAGAGCGCGCCCGTAGCCGCCAGGCGCGTGCTAACAAGATTCGTGAGCGAAGCAGCAATCTGCAACCGGGCGGCCAAGGCAACCAAAATGGCAACTGTTGCTTCTCAGGTGGCGACACTAACAACTGCCTCGGGGATAGCAACTGGCGAGGGCGGCACAACAGCCTTCCGTTCCGCAGTGGCGTCATTAGCACTGATGGAGGCCACCCACGCCCAGCTCATGGCGGTCACCGCACAAATCAAACGAAGCTTCTCCGACAATGGTCGGCAACCCACGGCCGAAGAGTTGGCAATCGCTAAGAGCGTTCGAGCAACTATCTGTTCCCGCGGGGCATACCTTGCCACGACGGAGCCCGCCCAAGCCCAGATCACAGCCACCCACGCCCAACTCGTGGCGGCCTATTCCAAAGATATGGCGGATGCGGATGGCGGGATGCTTGCCGAGTATGATGCGATGGATGCCATGGAGCCCCTTCCCCAGGAGATCGTCGTTAGCGATCTAGACATGGAGGAGGCCGCGGATATCGACGAGCACCAGCCGTAGTAGTACTCTTTGTTTTGTTTAATTAAGAGTGCCGGTCTTTAATTTGTTAGAGTAATGTTTAGGTCAGCTAGCTTTGTTTAATTGCTAAAATTTCTTGATTTAGAAGTGTGGGTGTGCTGTAGTCTGCTTTGTGTACCCAAATTATGCAGTGACATGGATGACCACTTTAACCATGGAAATTCTAACAAAAAAAATTTCACGTTCGAACTCATCGCACACGGGTTAAGCTATATGAATCATTTGTGATGTTCACATATCATACACAATGGTGCATAAGGGACCGTGTATGATGACACTTTGCACGCCAGTTTTTTCCTCAACCGATTCAAAAATTTTGGCTACCGCAGAAATATCTACCTCCTCACCCCCTCCCCCTTACCAAAAGCCACATTTCCCTTGTTTCTGCCTTCCTTTCCAAGTTGAAACCTTCACTCCTTGCTTGCAGCGCCACCTGCTCGCCGGTGACCCTCCTTCACTCTGCTCGGCCTCGTCTATCCAGGCAGGTAATCCACACACAACCCCCATCCTCCTCCTCCCTCCACATCCGGCATGCCCCGACTGCCGACGCGACACCTTCCACTCTAATCACTGACCCCTCCACCAAATAAGCGCCACCCTAAGCCATGGTGCGCGCAGTATAGCTAGGAGCTCAAGGAGCATGTGTCAGCGAAGAAGCAAATTGCGGCCACATGCGCGGATGAGGTCGCAATGGCTGCCATTCGCGACGACCCCCAGATCTTGGAAGAGCACCTCGCCGTCGAGGCCACTGTCAACGCCCCGTGCGCCGATGCTGCGACTTGGTTGGCTGCTTTAAACGACAGTTCATGACGTTTTCTCGAGGCCACCCTCGGTGCCTTCGACGAAGACTACGAGGTGTTTTCTTAGCGTGCACGTGCTTACCTCAACTCGAGAGCCAGCATGTTGGTACCTGGAGTGTCTCTGGCAACTCATCACTATGACGAGGGCACCCATAATGCGGAGGCCTCGCCCTCTTCCATGTCCAAGGAGTTAATCATCATCGATATCTCCGATGATGAGGAGTAGCTTGTCTTATTAGCTCACTATAAGGACCCATGTTCAGTTTGCTAGCTACTGTCTTTCCTTAACAAATTCTAGTGAATTGTGTTATCTACTTTTACTATGCAATCTGTTGCTCTAGTGTATATGTTCTATATGTCGTGCAATGTGGTGCTCACTTATTAACTGTTTGGTTAATTAGTTGTCGTTTTCAGTTAACTGTTTGGTTAAATTCCAAAAATGTGATGTTGAATTGTTCAGGGTGCAATTTTGTATTGTCTTCCATGTGAGAAATAAATCAAATTTATATTTACGAAATACACGAGAAAAAAATACAATTGCTATATTTCCAAGTTGTCAAGCATGCTTGGTTTGGTTAATTGTCTGATCTTCTAGTATGTTATACATTATGCAATGTGGTGCTCAGTTAACGTTTGGTTCATTTGTTGTGGTGTTTAGTTAACTGTTTGGTTCAATTCTGTAATGCGATGTTCAATTGTTGTGGGTGCATTCTGTTATTGTATACAATGTGAGAAATAAATCGAATATTGCTGTACTAAATACATGATAAACAAATACAATTGCTATATTTTGCAAGTTGTTAAGCATGCTTGGTTTGGTTAACTGACCGATCTTCTATTAGGAGTATGTTATATTATGCAATGTGGTGCTCAGTTAATGTTTGGTTTATTTGTTGTGGTGTATAGTTAACGGCTTGGTTTAATTCTGCAATGCAATGTCCAGCTGTCGTGGGTAGAATTTTGTATTGTTGTGCATGTGAGGAATAAATCGAATTTGGTTGCACTTAATACATGAGAAACATATACAATTGCTATATTTCCTAGTTCTTAATCATGCTTGGATTGGATAAATGAGTTTTCCATGTGGCTTGAATTAATCCGATGAAACTTCAATGTGCTTATTTTTCATCAACATATTTTTACTAATAGCATGCTAACCCTCACTTAACTTGATAACTAACTACCTCGTATGTGTTGCAGGGAAACAACGGGAAGCACTGAGGTTTATAATCGAGGTTTGCACATTCATGGTCCTTTGTGTAATAGCACATTATTGTGCAATTGCAGGAACCGTTCTAATATTTAGGTTTTTAACAATTTGGTCTTGCACATGTAGGTCATGCTGTCAGAAGGTTTTGACCCACTGTTCGACGCTTTTTGCATATGGGAAAATGAGTTGTCCATGAATATCAGTCAAGTCAAGAAACTTAGAAAGATCGTTAGGATAAAGAAATTAGCGACAAAAAACAACAAGATCTTTGTCTGCACAATGAAAAAGACGTCAGTTCACTATAGGATGGTACTAACTATTATACCTTGCCTTTTTTATTCCTTTGCCCCATTTCCAATACAGAGAAGATATTTATGAACATCCTTGTTTTCATGCCTTTCCAAAGTAGTTCACTAGTGATTACCTCTCAAACCACCTGTATGGTCAGGTGACGAGGAAAGTATTCATACAACACCAACGGTTCAATATTGAAGTGTTCCAGAAGAGGACTAAGGATGGACGATCAATCATCCACACGCATTGGCATGAAGTTGCAAAGACATTCAACATAAATGAAGGCACAATATTTTCCTTCCGCTTGAGAAGTTTTCCAGATGAGATTCATCTATCTATGTACCGTCTATGATGCTAATTTCTAAAGGTTATAGATGTTGCATGTGAAACTTGGTGCTGGTGTAGTTGTGTAATGGGGGTAGTTGAGTGCTGAAGCTATATGATGTTGTACTCTGATGTATTTCAATTATGAAATCCTCCTTCCTTAATATGAAAATGAAATATATTGTGTCCTTAATATGAAATGTCAATTAGATTAATAAATGGATTATTAATAATAGGACAATTAGCCTGCTAATTTGGTTTTTTATTGCAAATGGTTATCGAGAAAATACCATGGGCGATGACCTGAGGAAACACACACAGTTTCTAGGAATAAACCGTGTTGGATTAATGAACAATCACACACGACATCCTCCTGAAAACTATTTGCATTAGGACACCTTGCAAAAATATTCACCACATAAAAATTGTGTGTGATCGACAACCTTTGCCACAATGTTTCTTCTACGCACCATGCATGATGTATTCAGTAACGCAAACGATAAAATTGCTAATATCATCCGCAATGGGAATGCTATCACAAATGATTTAATGGGGAAAATTAAGCGTGATGTACCTACGAATGGAAATGTTTTCCTTGGAGCGACTGTGTGGGATGTATATACGAACGGAAACATACTTCTTGGATTAACAGTTTGGGATGTACATACTAACAGAAACGTATTCTTTGGATTGACTGTGTGGAAAGTACATACGAACAAAAAGTTTAGCGGGGACTGATTGTGTGGGATGTACTAACGACCGAAAACGATTTCACCTGTATAATTGTATTTTCAAGCACTACTGTACGTATAAACGTATTTGATCGCTCGTCGGTCGCACATGACCTCATTTTTCCGAGCGTGTGTGCCCGGAGGGCATATCCTCGACGGTTTTTGGGTCGTGTGGGAAGTACCTCCCCTATCGCACTCACTCACTAGGCGACGATTCCAAATGTCATCGCGGAAAGGGGTTAAAAACTGTTTTTATAGCACCTCGCTGTACTAATGGTGTATAAAAGAATGCTTTATGTAATAGTTATATTGTTGAATTCATTCATGATGCTACTGAAAATTATTATGAGAGTGCAATATATGCTTCTACATATTTCAATAATGCCAAGTGTCGGTGTACAAAAGTAGGGGCGCTCTTTCTACCCCTTACTTGTGCACGGGCAGTCAAAGCCATGCTTGTGACCAAACATAAGCAGAGGAGGGAAGCCAGAGACGCAGAGTTGCCAGAACAACGCCAAGACGATGGCACGAGAAGACCAAGCAAGGAGACAGGCTCTCCCCCGACAAGGACTCTTGCCGGGGCGGCCTGCGCGCCCCCGGGAAGAGCTCTTGCCGGGGCGATTCACCCAAACGCCTCCGTCGCGGCCGACCTTGAGCCTAAGAACTCCATCATCAACAACATTAGAACAAAGGCTCGAGAAGCGCCCACGTGATGGCATGCAGATCTTTGTAAAGACAAAGATCTATGACCCCCAAGATAAGAACCAGAAGACACGGCGATCGCAAGGCTCCTTGCCGAGGATGCCCACGAGGCCCCGGCAAGGCTCCTTGCCGAAGACACCCCGGAGCCCCGGCAAGCCTCTTGCCGAGGGACACTCACAGAGGCCCCGGCAGGACCCTTGCCGGGGACAGATGAAAGACTGTGGCAAGCCCTTGCCGCCCTATCATTGCCCCAGCTCGGCGGCCGACCTGCCAGCCTAGGCAGGCACCCACGTGGTGATACGTGGTCCCTGGTCGAGCTAATGAAGCACCTGCATGGTGGCATGCAGATCTTCATGAAGACCCTACCACCGCGCCACCTCAGCTGCCTGCCCCACTGGCCTTGACGCGTGTCACGACCAGACAGAGCGGCCATGGACGGGCTTCTTTTCCATCCCCGATAAAGCAAATAGACACCTAGGCAGCGCATTTAATGCATCTTATCCCCTAATGGCGTGGGATAAGCCTATGCAATGTACCCGTTTCCACCTCCTGTGTGCCACTGTGGCAGCTCCTTTGGACTATAAAAGGAGGCCCACGGCATACTGGAGAAGGATTGGGACCGAGGAAAGCTAGACAAGCACCATAGAGAGCTCAAGAACTCAAGAACACTCGAATATACACCAAAGCAGGACTAGGGTATTATGCATCCTCGCGGCCTGAACCTGGGTAAACGATCGCTGTACTGACTCTTATACCCGCTCTTTGCACAACCTCGCGCCCGCCAACCGTAGAAGGGATTCCAGTGATCCCATAGGTGTCTTTTCGTACCGACATCTTTGGCGCGCCAGGTAGGGGGCGCCGTTGTGAAAATCTGGTCTAGCAGTTAGTGTAGTAGGTCTTCATCGCCATGGCTTCCAATGAAGAAGATGACCGAGAGTGCGGGGCATCATCAGTAAGTGCGGTGGGCGCCCACATGACAACATAAAAGATAAGACACGCAAACTTTGAATAATTCATTTTTCGTAAAAGTTATTTTCCTCGGAGATCTTGCTCTTTGTATGGTAAACCTGTATGCAATGGGGCCCTTTCAATATCGGCAAGGCCCTCGTCTTGTTTCGAGTCCGCTCAACAGCTCGAGTGGTCGCGTCGAGAACGGCGGGGTAGCCTTTCCATTACTAGCGACGCCTTTGTCCTGTTTTGAGTCCGCTCAACAGTTGAAACGGCCGCGCTAAGAACGGTAAGGCAGTTTGCCCGACAGCAAGCACACCCGGTAGGCTATTGAGGATCCGTCCTCAAAGCATCGCAGCCTGGGTTTACGCGCCAGCAAGCCTATCCAATTAAGCATAGGGTGGACATACAGAGAGAAATCAAACAGCAAAATAGCACGCATTACTTCAAGGCACTGCACAGTTATGATACATCAATTGTTGCTGCGGTTCTAACTAAAGATAAAATTCGTCTTGGTTGTGAACCTACAACGGCAACAAGAAACGGGGTGCCTAATCCCAGCGCTGGCCTTCTACCCTCTAGATTCCGTCGATGCAGCTGATGATGGGCTTGATACGCTCCTTGAGCACCGTGAGATCCACATCATCCGGCAGGCTATCCAGCGCGGCATCGAAGTCGAGGTCGGGGTTCCAGAAGGACCTTGGTTAAGGCGCCCTGGCAGAGCCTCTGGGATTCGTCGGCTAGTTAAGCCGTCCGATCAGAGCGGAGCTTTTCCAGGGCCTCAAGAACGCGTTCAAAGAACACGGTCAAGCTGGTGTGGATGGAGAGGTTCACCTCCCGGGAGAACCTGAAGCTTGGAATGCCCATGACGGCCAGCTGCGCAGTGAGTTCCTCCGCAATGGCGACGAGGCGGCTGATCCAGAGGTTCTCGCCCTTTACGTACTCTGCGTAGCCAGCGACGTCATCCTTCCGTAGCCGCTTCGCCTCCTCCAGGCCCTTGTTCAGAGTCTCTGCCCGAGCTTTGGCCTCCATGAGCATCCCCTTGAGGCCCTCCATTTCCAGCTTCAGATCTTTGATCGAATCCTGGGCCGTGGAGAGCTGCTCGTCCTTGCCGACAACCTCGGATTGCACATCCATGAGGGTAGCGTGGATCGTGTCCTTCTCCTTGGTTAGCCCCATGACCCGCTCGTTCAGGCCATCCTGCTCCACCTCCAGCTTCTTTACCTTGCCGGTGTGGACCCGAGCCTGAGCATTGAGAGCCTCAATGTGCTTTTGTTCCAGCTCCTGGGTCCGCCACGCGACAAGCTTGTCAATCTCTTCGTCCTTGCCGCGGAGTGCAGCGATGAGTGCCTGCTCACGGGCGACGAGGTCTTCCTCCTGAGAGTTCAGTTGAGCTTGGTGCTGGTTGTGGGCGGCCTCATCATTGGAAGCTCGCTCCTTGGCCTCCTCCTGGGCCTTCTCAAAATCGGACTGCACCAGCATGAGGTCTCAGGCGCGCTCGTCCAGCTTTTAATGGGAAGCCCTCAACTCACTCGGGGCCTCGTCAAACCAGAATTTCGTTTGGGCGACGCGCTCCTGTAAGTCGTCCTCCGCCTTATCCACCACTGTCGACCTGGACTTTGCCTTGTCCAGGCGGGCGCGATAAAGTATTTGGAGCTTCTAGAAGCTGGCGCTCATGGCCCGAAGGAGTTTCTCCTCTTGAGAACCGTCGCTGCTAGTGCCCGGCTCGTCAACAACCTCAAGACCAGCAGCGGCGAGCGCCTCATCGTTGAACACCTCCCCCTCGGCTGGTGCCCTGCTGCTTGCCATCCATGGGAGGTGGACGATCAAGTCATCGCTCACCTTCAGGTAGCGACCCGAGCTAGAGGCGGCGGAGGAGGAAGGCTGGTCCTCGACAGCGGCCTTGCCGGCCTCCTCGGCAGCAGCCTCGTCTGTCCCTCCGGCGGGCCTTTTGCCGGCCTCCTTGGCGTCGGCTCCGCCGGTCTCTCTGGCAGACCCTTGGGCCGGCTCCTCCACAGTGCCCTTGGCGGCCTCCTCGGCAGCAATCCTGTCGGCCTCGACCACGGCGTCTTTGGCAACCTCCTCGATGGTGGGCTCGACATCCACCCGGTCCATCAAGGGAGGGTCTAAAAGTCAAAAGTAAAAGTGAGGCAGTGCCCAAGGTCAAGACTCAACTTGGAGAGAACAAGGGTGAATCATCCATACCAGGCTGGGAAGGAGTGGCGCTCTCCTTGCCAATGATCGTCGCCGGGGAAGAGCCACCGACGCTCAAGTTCCTCTCCTCGTCCTCCATGGGCGCGGGCTCGGCGGTCGGTGCCCTTGCCCGAGACGCCCCTCGGGCGGTGTAGTTGCAGGGGGCGGCGTGTTGGGGGTGCCCCCTGCAGGCCCTCCTGCTGCCGTTCCCCACCTACAAAGCCGACAAGGTCAACGTCGAGAATTCACGCCCCAGTGCTCATCCATGGAAGAGTGAGTAGTTAACTTACGCCGGGGGCTGTGTTCTGGGCTGCTCTCCACCACTAGCGGCATGCGTGGAGTACCCATCGGGGGCTTATCGGCAGACGACGCCCTGGCCCTCTTTGTTGCCCTCTTGGCCAGTGTCTTCGTATCCCTACAAAGACAACATTGGATCAAAGAGAGATAATGCAAAAATGGAGTGATGAGATAATGTGAGGGGCGGAGTACATACTCATCCTCCATCTCCTACTCTTCCTCCTCCTCTAGCTTCCTCCTCTTCCTCCTTGGGCTAAGAGACCCAAGATCAAAATCGACGTCCATAGCAACATCTGTGGGAGGCGTTGAAGGAGATGGGGTCCGGCCACGCATGGACGAAGAGGAGTCGGCCACCGTACTCTTCATCACCGCGGTCTTCCCCGCCTTCCTCTCCGCCGCGGCCGCCACTGACCTCATCTTGTGCATGAGCTGCTCCGGGGGCTGTTGCCACCGCACGATGCTGCCGGGCCGGACCGGCTTGCCCGAGCCAGCTCGCCGCAGGACGCCCAGCCTCACCGTGGCGGGAGGGTCGGTGGCCTCGACCTCCTCATCAGTCGACTCCTCGACCACGTCTTCGACAAGGGGAGCCGCAGAGTCGGCGCCTGCACGGCTGGTCTCCCCGGCAGACTTCGCCCACCCGGTGAGCTCCACCTCCTTGGTGGCTACATTGGCCTCATCCTCCACATGGCCGGCGATGTCGGCCTCCAGGACAAGCGCCGCCTCCACCGCCCTAGAGGCAATGTAATCTAGCTTCGCCTGGGTGGTGTCGTGGACAAGCACCGGCTCGTCACGGACACATCTCTCCAACAAAGTGTCGACGAACTCCTGCACCTGATCCACCTGGGGCTCGACCCAGGACGGGTGAAGGCCGTGCGTGTTGAAATCCGGCATCATGGCGATAATGTTGGACTGGCATGAGTTATTGCTTAGCGGGACCACTCCCGCCGGCAACCCAAACAAGGGCCCCTTGACGGCCTTGCCGGTCTTGGCGGCCTTACCAGTCCTCTAGGCCCTGCCGTCGTAGTCCACGTCGAGCTGGAAAAGCCTCTGGCAGAGATGGGCATGCTCCATCACCGTGAAGTTGTTCTTCAGGCCGGGATGGCACCTCATGACGTCGGTCGCGTTCTGGAAAAGCCAAGCTGGCCTCCCCTTGTTGTGCAGTGGCGTCATTTGGCAGCAGATGAAATCAGCCCCAATCATCTCCAGGGTGAGCCCGACCTGAGCAAGATGGTGGATCTTGGTGGTGGCGATCGAGAGATTCTTGTCAGTGACGTCGACATACCCTCAGTCTTTTTGACGGACTGGCAGGCTCTGACGAACTCGACATAACTCTGGTGGGTCCTCCTCCTTTATCCACACCAACCGGATCCTCCACTCATCCCACCTCTCCTTCTGCGCGCCATCCGGATACGTGCCCTTCTCCTGGGCCCGTGGAATCCAGGTAACGCAAGATAGCATCCCCCTGGATGCGAGGGAAGAAATAGCGGCGAAAGAGCGCCGTGCTGGGAACCACCCCGGTGAAACCCTCACATAGGTGGGCAAAGAGAGCCATGCACAGCACGGTGTTCAGCATAAAATCGAGGAGATGAAAGCCGTAGGTGTGCATGATATTGTTGAAGAAATCGGAGAAAGTGTGACAGAGTCCACAATAGAAGTAATCGCCGAAGAAGGGATACCGATTCGGGCCGGCCTTCGCGAATTGAGCAGGGATGACGCGCGTGGCTGGATGCCCCGTCGTCTCGCACCCCCATAGGGGCTTGAAGTAATCCCTGAGATGGACCGCGTCGACCGTCAAAGGGAAGTAGGCGTCGGTAGCTCCTTCTCCCCCGCGTCCTCGACCGATGCCTTCCCCTTGATGGACTTGGGCGCCATTGTGGCCGTGGAAGAAAAAGAGGGATCGGAGGCAAAGGGAAGCACCGCGGCTGCGGGCGAAGGCAAGAGCTTTGGCTTTTTCACTTGGAGAAGAAGGAGAAGAACGGCGAGCGCGAGATTGGAGAAGCACAGGAGGTAAATGAGCGGCGTGCCTGCGGTTTTCCCCTTTTTATGGGGAAGGCACGGGCCGCCCTCCCTTACCATTTACTGCGACGTGACACCAGCATGCAACAAAGCGCCCACGCACGACCCCCACGTCAGCGTAGATCATGGGGAAGCGCAACCACTGGAGGAGTTACTGCGCTAAAAAGAATCCAACCTTACTGCCCGCGCACCGTTCTGGGCCTAGCCCAACAACGCGTTCGCTTATGAATGGCCCAGGCTCGGGGGCTCCTGTCGGTGTAAAAAAGTAGGGGTGCTCTTTCTACCCCTTACTTGTGCATGGGCAGTCAGAGCCACGCCTGTGACCAAACATAACAGAGCAGAGGAGGGAAGCCAGAGACGCAGAGTTTCCAGAACAACGCCAAGACTATGGCACGAGAAGACCAAGCAAGGAGACAGGCTCTCCCTCCACAAGGACTCTTGCCAGGGCGGCCTGCGCGCCCCCGGCAAGAGCTCTTCCCGGGGCGATTCACCCAAACGCCTCCGTCGCGGCCGACCTTGAGCCTAAGAACTCTATCATCAACAACATTGGAACAAAGGCTCGAGAGGCGCCCACGTGATGGCATGCTGATCTTTGTAAAGACAAAGATCTATGACCCCCAAGATAAGAACTAGTAGACATGGCGATCGCGAGGCTCCTTGCTGAGGATGCCCACGAGGCCCCGGCAAGGCTCCTTGCCGAAGACACCCTAGAGCCCCGGCAAGCCTCTTGCCGAGGGAGACTCACAAAGGCCCCGGCAAGACCCTTGCCGGGGACAGACGCAAGACTGTGGCAAGCCCTTGCCGGCCTATCATCGCCCCAGCTTGGCGGCTGACCTGCCAGCCCAGACAGGCAACCACGTGGCGATACGTGGTCCCTGGTCCAGCTAATCAAGCACCTGCGTGGTGGCATGCAGATCTTCGTGAAGACCCTACCACCTCACCTGCCCGCCCTGCTGGCCTGGATGCGCATCACAACCAGACAGAGCGGCCATGGAAGGGACGGGCTTCTTTTCCATCCCCGATAAAGCTTATAGACACCTAAGCAGCACATTTAATGCGTATTGTCCCGTAATGGCGTGGGATAAGCCTATGCAATGTACCCGTTTCCACCTCATGTGTTCCATTGTGGCAGCCCCTTTGGACTATAAAAGAAGGCCCGCGGCATACTGGAGAAGGATTGGGACCCGGGAAAGCTAGACAAACACCATAGCTAGCTCAAGAACTCAAGAACACTCGAATATACACCAAAGCAGGACTAGGGTATTACGCATCCTCGCGGCCCGAACCTGGGAAACGATCGCTGTGCTGACTCTTAGACCCGCTCTTTGCACAACCTCGTGCCCGCCAACCTTAGAAGGGATTCCAGTGATCCCATAGGTGTCGTTTCGTACCGACACCAAGTTTCCTCTCTTTATGTTGAAAGTTTTGAAGTATTGCTTGTTTTGTCTTCCTATGCTAATTGATTTTCCCCCAGAAATTGTTTGCTCAAAAAATCCCTAAGTGTGTTAGGCGTAAATGTCCTAGTCATATGCTTCATGATGCTCCCATTATGTTTCAATCCTTTACTTCTATGTGAGCATCATTGAAATCATCATGCCTAGCCAAAAAGGCATGAAAGAAAAGCGCTTGCTGGGAGACAACCCAATGTTTCTAACATCTATTTGTGTGTGTTCATACGATTAAGATACTGTCACTACAAAAAAAAGACACATCCATGACATTTTGTCCTGAACGAGTTTTTTTTCTGTCATGCTTATGACACTTATATGATGATAATTGTGGCAAAAACACGTATCATCATAGATGTGATGGGATCCTACTTCCATGACAAAAATCATGACAGAAAATGGGCTTTTCATCGTAGACGAGCCGGGGACGCACCTACATGACATTCTATGGGTCGTTCAAGACGGAAAAATCGTGGTAGAAGCGAGGGCGAGCAAAATTTTGGTGAGTTCCTAGTTAGGACGGGTGGTCGGGGTGGAGCAATGCACGGAGGTTTGCGCGTTTCTCTTGTATACGTACGTGCGTGTATGCGAGGCGTTGGGCTCTAACTAAACCCGAGCGAGGCATTTGCTACTGAACCTGAGCGATTGCATTAGCTACGTTACTGAACCCGAGCGATCGATCCCTTGGCTGTTAACTAAACCTGAGCGATTCCTTCACTATCGCTGCTAACTGAACCCGATCGATCGCTGCTGCTGCTTCTTGAACCCGATCGAACCTGCTACATCTTGATGAACAGTGAACGTGGGTTGGTTGAACGAGTCGAGACATACATGGTTGGGGTTGGATGAACAGTTCCCCGTGAGGGTTGGATGAAGAGGACCCCGTGGTAGTAGGCCGTTGCGGTTGCCGCTGGATGAACAAGACCCCGAGACGAGGCCACCACTGTCGAGGCATTGGGGGTGGATGAACAGGACCCCATGGAGGACTGGTTGAATAGTAGCCGGTGGAGGGCTGGTTGGATGAACAGGACACCGTGGAGGGCTGGTTGAACAGTAGTCGGCAGAGGGCTGGTGGAACACTAGCCGGTGGAGGCAGATCAAGGAAGACATGGGGATGAACAGTGCAGGTGGAGGCTGGAGGAAGTCGACGGTGGGTGAACAGTAGCCCGTGGACTCCAGTTTTGCGATAGGCCACATCGCTCCCGATGAAAAGGACCCCCGTTTCGACTGTAGCGCTCCAACACAAGTCCGTTTCCTCCGTTTTGTGGTACGCCAAACCCCTCCCGATGAACATGACCCCGTTTCGACCGTAGCCGGTCGAGTAGAAGGCAGTTTGCTCCGTTTTGTGGTACGCATGACACTTCTCGATAAACATGACCCCGTTTCGACCGGTCTTGCTCCAGCAGAAGGTCGTTTCCCTCCTTTTTGTAGTACGCCACACCAGGTTTCGGCTGTTCCGTCCAAGCCGGTTGCCTCCCGATGAACACGACATTGTTTCTCCGTTCCGACCCTGTCGGTTGGCTGCCGATGAACATGACACCGTTGCTGCCGTCCGCTGCCTCTCCATGTACACCAGCCCTGGCCGTAAGTATGCGCGAGTATGCATTCGAGACTCCGTTCGTATGTACGTACGTAGCCATATTTTTTACCCTGTGGCTGTACGTATGGTACATGGTTTTGAAGGGACTGCCTGAACTGCTACGTCGGGGGCTTTACTACTACACGTGCCGCTGTTTGCTCGGCCATGGTTCATCATTGCATAGAGACCGATCAACTAGTATTTACGTACACATTCGCGACCAGAATGACAACGCTACGTACGCTTCGACCAGGTGGGCCCCGGCTTTCAGGGAGGATAAGGAGGCACTTCCTTGCGTGCGAAGTTATTGATGGTGGGTCTGAGCTGTCAGGGGGGCATTCATTTTTTTCCACTTCTAATATGGAGACACTTTCCTTGCGTCCAAAGATAGAGCTGGTGGGTCCCAGCTGTCATGGAGAAAATGTTTTTTCGCAAAATAAAGCTAAGCCAAAATAGAAAGCCCTTCCGGTTGGTCCCTGCTGTCAGTTGGAGGAATTATTATTTTGCGCATAATAAGGAGGCACCTCCTTGCTGTGGCCGTGGATCCAGCTGTCAGCCTCTCCACGTACAGTCCTCTTTTGATGTTAGTCGTTCCTTGACCACGTTGACCACGCCGCGCCGAGAGCACCTAGGAGGTGGACGACGGTGAGGCCTAGGAAGGGAATGACCCGGAGCCGAGGAAGACTTGGCATTTGTTTCCCACGCGGAGGGGCGTACGAGGGTTTACTAGTTGGGCTATAGTGTGAGGCTGCCATCGCTGGTGAATAAAAGCATGTTTGGTTGAGTATAGGTATGGCAGGCCAGGGATGGGAGTAGGGTGGGGCGGTGAGGTCTGCGCGGTAAAAGAGCCGGCCACGGGAGGCAGGAGCAGGCGGCACGACCGGCGCTGGTTTGGGTGGCTGGAGCAAGAATACCAGATGTTGAAGAAGCACTATGGCCGTTGGGTGGACATGTACGGTCACTGGAGCTAGAATCGTTCATTATTGACTAAGTTGACAAAGCCCTCAGTCCGTATCAACTTAGTAGGCCCACAAGTCAGCCTCCTACTATGTTGGGTCCCAGATAGTAGGGGCAGTATTCATTTTTTTGTGCGTAATAAGGAGGCAGTTCCTTACATTCGAAGATGTAGCTGGTGGGTCCAAGCTGTCAGTGGGACGAATGTTTTTTCATGAAATACAGAGGCCCTTCTGGTGGGTCCCTGCGATCAGGTGGAGGAATCATCATTTTGCGCATAATAAGGAGGCACTTCCTTGCATGGGGCCGTGGACCTAGCTGTCAGCCTCTCCACATACAGTCCTCTTCCGATGGATGTCGCTCGTTAACCATGTTGACCACACCACACCGAGAGCACCAGGACGATGGACGACGACGAGGCCTAGAAAGGGAACGAGCCGGAGCCGAGGAAGACTCGATAGTTGTTACCCACGTGGTTATGAGTATAAGGGTTTACTGGTTTGGCTACCATCACCAAAAAATAATAGGAGGTGTGGGTGAGTAGAGGAATGGCCTGCTGGCTAGCGATGGAGTAGGGTGGGGTGGTGCAGCCTCACTACAAGAAATATGTCAACTTATGACCTTCCGTCAGTGACCCTGGAGAAAAATTGTCATAAATCTACGACCATTTGAGACAAATTGGTCGTAAGCTGTTCGGAGGGCTCCAAACCCTAAACTATAACGACCATTTTGGCTAGAAAGGTCGTAATTTCCTTACACGAAATGGTCGTAAAGTAGACAACACTGATCTGCTACCTTATTTCTAGTTGATCACGACCAATATAGATGGTCATAACCTTGTAAGTTGTGGTGGATTGCTATGACTAGGCGCCACCTCATCAGTTTTGCCTATGGGTCATGTCCATGGGTCAATTTTTTCCCTATGTTGTGAAGCAACCTATATTTCTGATATTCCAGAAATTCCCAAAAAATTCTCATAAATTCTATGAATCATATGTTCATCAAATATGTCACAAACCTTCCTCGCCTAGTTCAAATATAATTCAACAATATTCATTTTCCTATTCTGTTCAGAACATCACTTTGTGAAGGAAGTGCTATTTATATATTATTGATTGCCCTACCTCATGACAAAATTCATATCCATTTGCCTAGTAAATGTTCCTCGGCAGGTTTCCAATTTTTTCGTTCATTTAGAAGCTTTGTGAAGGAAGTACTAGCTATGCATATACTAATGGCTGGCTAGACACCTCGGCCAGGAGAAACCGAGAACAATGGCAGCCCTAACTACACTCATGACCCGCCTTTCCGCTGGCGAGGATAGTTGGCTGGCTTGTAGCAGCAACAGCACCAGCGATCCTGGCACATCTGAAGTCAGGGACGACAATGGGAAGCCACAGCGCAATAAAAACAAGCGCCGAAACAACACTGGAAACACAGAAGATACATCGGTAAACACCAGATTCAGTGGCTCCAGGCCCTGTCAATAGAAGAAGCCATTTTAAGGCAATAGGGATAGTCCATCTAGCTAGGACAAGATACTGGACAGTGTCAGGACCCCGATCCTAAGTCACACCGATCTAGCATGTAACACATCATATCACTTTACAGCCTCATGCACGGTATCCCCACGGGTGCCACCTTACCTGGCCCGGGACCGTTTGCGCATTTTGGCACACGTATATGATAGTGTCGCTAACATCCATATGACAGGGAACCCAGGCCGTCATGACTAGTTATAACCCAAAAGTGGTGCTAAATTAAGGAGACGGGCATACATGACCCAGCAACGAACGTGTCGTCCATCAACATATGAACCCAAGCCGTAGCAAGCTACAAGGACTTGAAGGAACAATGCGTGACATTTCCCTTAAGGGACAGACACAGGAACAAAGAAGGACACATGCCGGCCAGCCTAAGTGTTCCGGAGCAGTAGCAAGCTACCAAGGCTCAGTGGAAACACTAGGAGACATTTCCTAGCAAGATAGGCTACCAGGGGTAAACAACTAGGTGTCGGATCCCACACATACCAAGCATTTCAATAAAATACACACAATATGCTCGATATGTGCAAATACAACATGGAATCACAACAAAACTCTATGACTGAAAGTACTTTATTTAAGAGTCTCCGAAGAGCCATACATAACATATCCATACAGGTAGGGGTCACATGACCCAACACTCAAGTCATACAAACATACAGGCATATGTGGAAGTTAAACTTGTCTGAGTACAGACAACTGAAAAGAAAGAAGGCTTGGTGTAGCCTGACTATCTACAGTGGCCGTTCATAGGCTTGAGATTGCCACCTGGGCATCAAGCTACTCGTCGACATTGAGGTCTATGTAGAAACCCTCGGAAGGGGGGATGTTCTCCTCTGCAACAGTTATTAAGCAAACATGAGTACAAAGGTACTCAGCAAGACTTACATCAGACCCTATCATACATGCAACATTATCAACAAGGGTAGTCGAGTTTATTGCAGCAAGCCGGCTTTGACTCTTGGCTAACCTGTACTATGTCTATCAGCAGTTTGAAATAGATGAGACAATGCAGATGAGTCCACTAGTCACCACAACAATACTCTACCGTGGATCCTCTCCCGTCATCCTACGGAAGGTCCATCCACGGCACTCACACTTGTCTTGAGTCTTTTATGAGTAACCATTAACTTGTCTATGAACTGCATAGGCAACCAAGTGGTTGTTATCCGCAGACGCGGCTTTTCGAATAGATTGATAACCCTGCAGGGGTGTACTTCTTCACACACGCTTCCACCACGTATCGCTGTTTACTTGACATGTACTTGGCAACCTTCAAGCGGAAGCCCAGCGAGGGTGTCGGCCATGACCTGACTAACCACACAAGTCCCTAGTCCTGGTTTATCGCCTATTTGGGTTCCATCCGCAAGGAGATCCGGCCGGGGTGTCGCTCACGGTCCCAAACAATATGTACAGGGTTCCCGAGACACCAAACGGGTGACTCGGTACACCGGGCCACGTACCTGCCGCATCACAGCCCACCCCGAGGGTCAGCGCTGCGCATGCCCTCCAGTATACTACAAACACTAGAAACTAATTGCAACTCCTGGACAGAGGACAAGGGTGATCAATAAGTCGAGAGAGCTTGGAGCGCCCGGAGCCCAATGTGTGGTAGTAGATGATCTTATAGCACACATACAGATCTCAGTTCTTAAGGATGGTTCGAATGAAACAATCCACCATGTACTCCTACATGGCCTTCCATCGATACCTTTACCTAAACATATTACATACTTCACTCTCATTACCAGACATAATCATTTTACTCTGATCCATCACCCAGATGAACCAGACCTGACACAACTCTAAGCATAGCAGGCATAGCATGGTAGGAACACATCAACATGGCTCAATCAACTCCAACACATGCTAGTGGGTTTCAACTATTTACTGTGGCAATGACAGGTCATGCGAAGGAATGGGGTTCAGCTGCCGTCGCAAACAACAGTTGAAACGTTGTTGTCTTATTGTAGTAAAAGAGAGCAGAAGTGAGAAGATGGCTTTGTATCGGAATGTTCAATGGGTTGCGTGCTTGGCAGATTGGTCGAGTGGTACTGCCCTTCAACTGGATACTTGTGAATATCCTCGGGAGTAGAACCTACCACGAAGATCACACCGGTAACACAATCAATACATGGCAAGATGCAACAATATGATGCATGCTCATGACATGTCAAGATGGATGTGTTTGAGCTAGTGCAACTACATACTGCAGGGTTTGAGCTTATTTGAATCAAAGATTCAAATGCAAGCCTAAGTTATTAATTTCCATATTGCATTATAATGTTTTGATGTGAACAACAACGTTAAGTTGCTTTAAGATGCATGAAACTAGTACCAATGGATAAATTGGATTTTTCTGATCATTTTTCATATATAAATCTTTTCCATCTGAGCTACGATTGATTTATTATGATTTTTAGAATTTTAAAACATTTTCTGAAATAAATAAATCATTTCTGATTTATTTAGAATCCAGAAAATAGTTACTGCGTCAGCACTGCGTCATAGTGATGTCAGCAGCAACTTTGGTGGTGTGTGCGGGCGAGCTTGAAGCAGTCGCTGCAGAGGGCTTTAGCGAGAACACAGAGGATGGGGACGGCCAGCAGCTCACAACAGAGTCGACGGTGATCTTGGCCAGCCGGAGATGGTCCAGAGCAGCTGGTGCGGCGAAGGGGATCTCCGGCGGTGAGCTGCGGGGAAGAGCTTGGTGGAGTCGATGCAGCGCGTCCAAGGCCTTGTGGGTTGTCGAGGAGGTCGAGGACGTGGTCGCAGTGCTCCTAGACACGGCGAGGCGACGGCGGAGCGGCGACGACTGTGAGTTTCACGGCGGCGCAGGCACAGCAGCATCGGCCATGGCTTCCAGAGGGCGAGGGAGAGAGCTGGGGGGAGTGCGGTGTCGTGGCGGTCAGGGCGACGATGTGGAGGACGTGTGAGGCGTCGAAACGGCGAGCGGCGTCCAGAAGGGCGGCAAGCAGCTGTCGTGGTGGCGAGATGGCGCGCGCCAGCATCACCTGCCAGCCTGGCGGGGACGAAGCAGCTGCCTGGCACGGGCTAGCACAGTGCTGGGTCGCCAGGTGGGCCTGCCAGGTAAGTGGCCTCTAGCCTCTCTCTCTCTCTCTCTCTCTCTCTCTCTCCTTTTTCCATTTTGTTTTCTGTTTTCTGTTTTCTGTACTTGTGTTGCTTTATTAAAAATGCTAAAGCACTTTCATAAATCATGAAACTACTCATGCCCACTGTATATAATATATCCAACATGGAACATTTTGGTTTATGATTATTTGGACATTGAAAATATTTTATAGCATTTAAATGTCCAAATGCAAATAACATATGATTTAATCCAGTGACCTTAGGATGTCCTAGAAAAATGTGCACCATTTTTGTGAGAGGTTTAGGACCATGGTAAAGATGATGAACATTTTAGAAGGGCATGTTGGGTACATTGAAAAGTATTTTTAGTAAACCCTAGTTGATTTAAGGGGGGTGCTGGGGTTCTGTCATCCCCATTTCCAAGTTCCAGGAAAATTAAACATGATGCAACACTCTAGCTAGTCCTAATGCAAGCACTGACTCGGGTTGTGACTACTCACCCCCACTCAAAATGATCTCGTCCCGAGATTCAAGGTTCGTCGGAAAGAGGATGGGGTACTCAAGTCGAAGACGGTCCTCCCTTTCCCAAGTAGCTTCGTTTTCGGAATGGTGTGACCATGGAACCTTGAGAAACTTTATATTATGACGTCGAGTGGTACGCTCGATTTGATCTAGAATACGAACGGGGTATTCTTGATATGTGAGATAATCTTGGAGATCAAGTGTTTCGTGGTCCACTCCGCGGGAAGGATCCGAATAGCAACACCTGAGTTGGGAGACGTGGAAGACATCATGAACTCTAGAAAGATGTAGAGGTAGTTCCAATTGGTAGGCAACTTCTCCTCGTTTGACAAGAATGCAAAAGGGACCAATGTAGTGATGAGCCAATTTGCCTTTGATACCGAAGCGATGGGTTCCCTTGAGAGGAGTAACCCGAAGGTAATCCTTATCGCCGACTTCGTAAGTCACAGCCTTATGATGGCGATCATATTGGCTCTTCTGATGAGATTGGTCTGTTTTCAATTTCTCATGAATGATGCAAACTTGCTCTTCTGCTTCCTGGATCATGTCCGGACCAAAGAATTGTCTTTCCCCGGTTTCTGACCAGTTAAGAGGCGTTCGACATCTTCGTCCATAAAGAACTTCGAAATGAGCCTTGCCCAAGCTAGCTTGATAGCTGTTGTTATAAGTAAATTCGGCGAATGGAAGACACTTCTCCCAATCCATGCTGAATGAGATAACAGAGGCTCGGAGCATATCTTCCAGAATTTGATTGACTCGTTCTACTTGGCCACTTGACTGAGGGTGAAAGGCGGTACTAAAGGAGAGAAAGTCCCCATAGCATTTTGGAAACTTTCCCAAAATCGAGGGGTGAAGAGACTTCCACGGTCTGAGTTAATCTCCAATGGAACACCATGAAGGGATACTATCCGAGAGATATACAAGTCTGCTAGCTGGCTAGTGGTTATATTCTCTCGAAAAGGCAGGAAATGGGCTACTTTGGAGAGGCGATCGATAACCCCTTTCCTACTCCTGGGAAATACGATGATGAAGGCCATACCGATTTTATCCCATTTCCATTCAGGAATAACTAAAGGTTGAAGGGTGCCAGCAGGTCGTTGATGCCCTGCTTTAACTTGACGGCAAACATCGTAGTTAGCAATGAACTGAGCGATTTCTCTCTTCATCCTAGTCCGCCAGAACCTCTGGCGTAGGTTCTGATACATTTCGGTATTACCGGGATGAATCATGAGAGGAGATTCATGAGCCTCCTTAAGGATCAATTGCCGTAGATTTCGGTTCTTGGGAACCACTAGGCGGTTCTGAAAGAAGAAAACACCTCGATCATCCACAACGAAACTTTTAGCAGCTCCGCTAGCAATATTCTCTTGGAGTCGGGATATACCCTTGTCACGCTTCTGGGCAGCTATGATTTGATCGGTAAGGGTAGGTTTCACCACCAAGGTAGAAGGCCCTCGAGGAACAATGTGAAGGTTAAGCTTACAAAATTCCTTGTGGAGAAGTGGTTGACCTTGTTGTAACATCAGGTTGTTACAATAAGAGTTACGACTTAGTGCGTCAGCCATGACATTGACTTCCCAGGGGTGTAGGTTATCCCTAAGTCGTAATCTGTGTGCAACTCGACCCAACGTGTGGGGACCCCGACTCAAAAGTCGTGATCACCGAATGCACGTGTACGGTGATCCCAGAGATCAATGCTCACTGAACACACAGAAGCTGAATAACAAGAGTCTTACATCCTTACATACCGTGTTACACAAATAGGACCATAATGGTCAAGTCTTGAGTATATCATCGCAGCGGAAATCTTCAATAACAACTTGGACCCATGCCATCTGCCTTAACCCTACAGGCATTCTGACGGGGAAGCGTCCTAGCTCGCATGCTCGTCACCAAGAAATCTTCGTCATAATCCTGTTCTCTCATGCCTGGCCAATAAAATAACCAGTGGCAAGCCAATGAGTACATTGAATGTACTCGCAAGCAACCCAAGTGTGATAACAAAATAATTATGCAAGGCTCTACTGCTAGGTTGGCAGATTTGCGGAAAGCTAGTTTTTCATATGCAAGCATGATCAACATATAACATGGATATGCATGTGTCTGTAACAAGCATCAGGAGGTCACAGACATCAATATCGAGAAAGAGTTGCAATCAACTCATGCTCAAGCTCATTGTGACTTCCTCAAGAATCACATCATCAACATCACTGAACCATGTTGTTTCCTCGCACACACACACCAGGTTTCGCAAACATTGGACGTAGCCCAAGAGCGGTTACCCAACTGTCCATGACCGTGGACACGGCTATTCGAATAGTTCTACACTCTGCAGAGGTTGCACACTTTACCCACTAGATCCGGGGAACTTCCGTGTCATCCACGACCCGCGGTACCTCAGGTACCCGGGGTAAGCACCCGATCACTACCTTTCCCTAGACGACACTAACATAGAGTACACTCGATTGGTATCAGCCCCGTGCCAAACATTTCACATCTCAAGGTTTGTGGAGACTCGCTCCGTATTCATCACATATCACAAGCACGGGGTACCAACGGTGTGTCCGGTGCCCTGTAAAGACAGTCATGGCCGCCTATCCAAGCGCGACCCCGTCCCAAGAGTGACCTCATGTCACTCCCGTCACTAGTAATGCGGGCACCATGCTAGTATCGACCTAGGTAATCAATAATGCCCTTTCCTATATAAGGGTAGAGTGGTTGCGCATGTAAGGTTGGAATAACGGTCGCAACTTAAACCAATCCGTTTTCAAAACAAGACACACACTTGCCTCGGTACACCACTTCGTCATCAAGTGGTTACCCCTCTCACCATCTCCCTCGGGCATAAGTGGCACCCGACGGGGTTTTCGGAAAGTCTTTCGAAAGTATCCTGCCTCCGTCACCATGCATATAACCGTCCCATTTGCGTAGCCACTATTATAGCAACCTAACTACTCCCACCCACATAACCCTCATAGGAAGGTAGGGTCATGTCTGATGCAAGTTTCAACAATAAAGTAACAAAGGTAGCAACCAAAGTGGTTTCCACCTCAACATGATTCCGATGCATTGAATAATAAGGTGCTATGAGACATGCATAAAAAGGTTTCTTGAACATGGTCAAAGGGCTGCTTGCCTTATTCTTCCGAGTCTTCAAACCTTCTGGTCCATCTCCGAGTACTTCGTTTATTACGTCAACTAACGATGGAAACAATCATAATAAGCAACACAATCAAAGCAAAAAATAAAAGTGCTCTAAAAATAGGAGTTGGACTTTTCTAGGATACCTCTGGTCATATTAGAAATGACCAAGGTGGTTTCATAGGTGTTGGATCAATAGGTAGTTTGTAACATTCCAATATGATGGAACAAAAGGGTTTATGGATTTGGAAGAAGTATACAGAAATATTTCCTTGAATGATGAGCAAAGGTACCCATCATCAAGTCATGATTTTAGAAGAATTTAGGAGTTGGTTTCACTGGATTTGGATTTGAAATGAATTTCCTAGGATTTTGCAAAGCTGATAAATATGAAGAAATGGCTCAATATTTGGTGGGGTACAGAAACTATTATTAAAAATGTTCCAAAACTAAGTTTGGACATGACAAGCATCTAGGAACTTGAATCACTGCATTTGGATCAAGATTGAGCTCTCTGTGATTTTCTAAAGTTCATCACAGAAAATGGAATATGGGCATTTGATAAATATTTGTGAAAGAAATGTATCTGGAATAATATGCATGTTGCACCATGTAATAGAGCATGATTTATGGAGCCATAGGAAATTTGAATCATGCAATTTGGAGTTCATTTGAATTATCTAGGCATTTTTGAAGTTGGCAGAATAAAGAAAAAGGAAAAGAATAAGGGTTCAACCTTATACAGTGTGCGGGGCGACGGATAGCTCGCGGGCCGGCCCAGCGGCTCGGCCGCTCGCGTGCAGGGGGGCCACGCCGGAGGCGGTTTTCGAGGGGTGCGTTTTCGTGCGAGGGAGGCGGGCTACGCCGAAGCCGCCTCCACTTAAGCAGCTCGGCCCTGCTGGCCGGGTCGCTGCCAGGTGGGCCCCCCCGCAGGGTCTTCTTCCTCCTCCCGCTCCCGCAACAAAGGGGAGGGGAGGCTGGAGCCGCGCGACGCCGGCGCCCGTTCCCGGCGGCACAGGCCAGCCCGGGCCAAGCTACGGCCACCGGAGGGCCCCCCAGGGTACGACGCGTCGGGGAAGCCCCTTGGGGCGGCAGGGGAGGGGCCGGAGCACCTCCTGCACCCGACCATGGCGGCGGCCACGTCGGTTGATGGTGGAGCGGGCACCACGGGGCACCAGAGCGGGAGATAGAGGGTGGGGGACCTCCGCCGGTCTGCTGCGGTTCTCCTGGTGGCCTAGGAAGAGGAGGAGAGGCTCTGGTTCATCCGTGGCCGGCAGAGGCCGACGGCGACCATGGTGGCCATGGCGAGGGAAAGAGAGCACTAGGGGAAGAGGGGGCATGTCTAGGAGATGCGCGGGAGAGAGGAGGATCCAGAAGAGGCGAAGGGCGCTCGGGGGAAGGCTTTAAATAGGCGCAGCCACGATGCACCGTGAGCGACGTCCATGGACGCGCTCGGGCGTGCTCGTGGAGATAGGAGGAGGACCGGGGAGGATAAGGCCGACCGTCCTGCAGGTCGTGGACGTCGAGGGCACCTCGGGAGACACGGTGTCTCTGCCCAAGGCCGCCTGGAAGCCTCGGGAGGGCCGAGCTACAGTGCCTCGGTGCACTGTAGCGTGCTCCAGAGCGCGCCTTTGGCCGGCATGCTCATGTCTTTGCTTTCCAGGCCGTGTCCCCCAGTGTCCAGTAGTGCTAGGGAGTAGTAAACAATGGGGAGGCAGTCTTGGATGCTCTGTTGAGCCACTGAAATGAAGAGAGAGGTGAAGAAGAGGGTGAAAACTGCTGTCCAGCAGTGTAACTTGGGGTTTTACCCCCTCCAATAATTGAGCTGAGGTCATAGAGAAGTTACTGGGGGTAGAGGATGATCAGGGGAAGGTGTGGTAGAAATTTGGGGTAAAGGGAAATAGTAAAAGGGGTCCAAACACAGGTTTTGGTAAATGAACAGAAGGTGTTTGATCAGGTGTTGGTGAGGCAAATGACTTCCAATTGGCATGGGACTTAACAGGATCAAATGTCACATATAATTAGGCCCCTACACCAAATTTGAGCTCATTTGGGCAAAGTGGCCAATGTAACTTTGGTGAACCATAGAAATCAACAGAAATGGGTTCACCTTGTTTGAGTCAAGCAATTCATCTCCCCTTGATGCACCACTTGGTGTAGCATCATCATTTGGGGTTATGAACATGCCCACAAAGTTTGAGGCTCCAGATAAAAAGTTGACAATGTAAACTTGTTCAAATTTGAATTTGAACAGAAGTGGTTTTGGGGTGATCTGATCAAGTTGCTCTATTTCAAATCTTGTGCCATTTGGTCTAGATGCCTTAATAGGCCATTCTAGCATGTTCACCCATTTTGAGAGCATTTGGACAAGTTTGGCAATGTAAAGTTGCTCAAACTTCAAATATGGACAGAATGGTTTTGAGGGGATTAGAGGATGTTTCCTTGATCTTCAGGGCATGAGGCTCTGCAAGATCATCAAATATGTCATATATGACATGATAGAATTTCCCTGGAATTTTTGGAGAATATTTCCTTTGTAAATATTTCAAAAGCTTGAAATATCCAGAAAGGGTTTTGGAAGGATTAGTCCAATATTTTGAACATGACCATGTGCTGAAACTCTTATATATGGACAATATATGTCTATGAGTCTCCCTGAATTTTGGCAAATATTTTTGAAATAATTAAATAATTTTCCCCTATTAAAGACCATTTCTGGCCTTAAGAAAAAGCTTTTAAATAAAATATAAAAATAACTTTTAAAATTATACTTTTGTGGTTTCTGGGAGTCCTATACCTAATAGGATTCAAATAAACTTTTTGAAAGATTTTCCTCACCCTAAATAAGGTACTTGCAGAGCAAACCTCAATTCAGGGGTTTTTGGAAAACTAATTTTAGAAAATACCATTTGGCCAAAATATTTTTATAAGAAAATTCTATACTGGTCTATACACATGGCATGATCATTGGGAAAAGGTTTTGGGTCAAGGAGATGAAGTATAAGAGTTGGAGGATTTATTTGATTTTTAGATCACTAGCAAACAACAGACAAAAGTCAAATCAAGCAAAGTCAAAAGCACTCAAAAGTTTTTGCAAATCCACATTTTTAACATGGAAATTAGCTTAAGCAATGTGACATGAAAATCAGGGTGTGACAGACCTACCCCCCTTACAAGAATCTCGTCCCGGAGATTCCCAGACTAGGCGTGGAAAGAAAGGCGGAGTCTTGGATACGGGGTAGTCTTCACTCCTTCTTGTTTGTTCCGATTCCGAGCGGTGCTCCTTGGAATCCTGAAGTGCTTGATGGTATGGCTTCTTTCTTGATGCCTTCCTTGATGGGGGTTGCTGAGGGGTCTCTTGCATAGGTTAGGTTGGGTTAGTTGTCAAAGGCTCGGTGATTGATGTCCTTGCGGGCATCGGGCTAGCTAGGAGGTAAGAAGTACTTCCAGAGTGGGGGCTCGTGGAAGATTTGGTGCACGGGGAGTATCTCAGGTGGTAGATCTAGCTGGGGAGCCATCTACCACATGACTTGCAGTGATCTCAAGGGTCCAATGAACCTTGGTGCGAGCTTCCCCTTGACGTGGAAACACTTGGTTCCCTTCAGAGGAGTTACCCGCAGGTACACGTGGTCCCTGATATGGAAACTCATGTTCCGACGATGAGTGTCAGCATAGCTCTTTTGCCTTGACTTGGCTGCTTTCAACGTTCTCTGACTAGTTGGACTTGCTCTTCTACCGCGCGGAGAATATCCGGTCCAAAGACTAGTCCTTCTCCAGTCTCTGACCAGTCGAGGGGTGTGCGGCATCTGCGTCCGTACAACATCTCAAATGGTGCCATCTGAAGGCTCGACTGGTAACTGTTGTTATAGGAGAACTTGGCAAAAAGGGAGACAATCCTCCCACTTGGCTCCATATGCCAAGACACAGGATCGGAGTCATGACTTCGAGAATCTGATTGACTCGCTCAGTCTGACCTCCGGTCTGTGGGTGGAAAGCCGTGCTGAAAGATACTTGGTTTCCAAGGCTTCTTGGAACTTCTTCTAGAACCTTGAGGTGAACTGAGTTCCTCGATCTGACACAATCTCCTTGGGAAATGCCGTGAAGACTTACGATTCGGTCGATGTAGAGAGCTGCCAGCCGGCTGCCATCATAAAGGGCCGTGACAGGAATGAAATGGACCACCTTGGTCAAATGATCGACTATGACCCAGATAGAGCCATGTCCTCTTATCCGACCTTGGTAACCCAGTGACGAAGTCCATTCCGACTTTATCCCACTTCCACTCGGGAGCCTTGAGTGGTTGAAGCAATCCGGTGGGTCGCTGATATTCAGCCTTGACCCTTTGGCACACATCACACTTTGCAACATAGGTTGCAATCTCTCTTCCATCCTGCGCCACCAGAATCGTGCCTTCAAGTCTTGATACAACTTGGTGTGAGCGTTCCTTCGACACGGAATTGCTCGGCTCCTTTGAGAGGAGTGGTTTGCAGATACGCCCGGTCTTCAACGCGGAAGTTTTCTTCTTGATGACGGTGGTCGGCGTAGATCTTCCTTCTTGACAGGGCGGTCTTCAAATGTCTTCCATCCAGCTGTCCGTCTCTTCTTTGTCTTCGGGCAGACAAGTAGGCCATCAAATAATGATGTTACCTAACTTGTCCAATTACTCCGTGAGGTCTATGGGGGTACGCAAGGTAGGCTGGGGAAGTGGGAGTGGTCTCCACTGAGTATTTGCAGAGGCCTTCCTGACTCTGAGTCAAGGCCCGTGGTCAGAATCTGACCAGGTTGTGGCTCGGTGGGGCTTAAGGGTTTCAAGGATTCTAGTGAGTGAGTGAACTTATATCTTCTTATCCTTAAGCACAGTTTCTGAGATGCCAATAGCTCTATCTAGTACTCCGAACGGAAAAGCATCTACTCGCATAGAACAACTTTAATCACCACTCATTGCCATAC
Source organism: Secale cereale (assembly GCA_902687465.1). Lineage (NCBI taxonomy): Eukaryota > Viridiplantae > Streptophyta > Magnoliopsida > Poales > Poaceae > Secale > Secale cereale. The sequence continues at coordinate 296,306,479 of LR738711.1, forward strand.
ATATCCTCATGATTCTCAAGAGACGGTCTCACAAAATTATACTTGTCTAAGATCCCCAAATCCATATGTACGTCTACCTCTAAAATCCAAAGGTAGATCATACATGCTGCTGAGCTTAAATTAAACTCCACAATCCAAGCGCTCAACCTAGTCTTGCAAGGCTCAAGGTAATGCATCTCTATTCTAAGGAAACACGTCATATGCCACTCCAAGATTTGTTTCCTTCCTATAGATCACCTCCAATAGCCCGGTAATTACCATCAATCACCACATAATCCAACCATTCTACAAATCCGATGCCTACGGTGTTCCACAAGATCTCAAGTCCCTATAATCCCCAAATACTCGGAAGGACTATGCATCACGATAGTATGTCCACCAAATTCCCGTCATCCGGGTCAAGTAAACTCCAAGATCACGACTAAATAGATCCCTAAATCAACTCCGACAAATAATCCAATCTCCTAGGTTATTGCCCACCAAGAAGCATGATATCATAATCAGGATCATAGGCCTAAATCCAATCTTACTCCGAACCATGCAGACATATCCAGCATTATACCAACCAGAATCACCTACATAAATCCAAATCTCATGCCCAACGAGAATTCATACATGCTTCCCAAAGTCATGATCCACCAATATGAAAACCTCACAATCCATGAAGGTCTCAGATAATTCCTCGAAGTCACTGATATAAACCACCAAGTCATCTGTCCAATATCCTCGAACTGGTCTATCTATGGCATCGTCAGACCTCGTGCTATATCAGGATGAAAATGTGCTTACTCATCGTGTCCACTAGCTCCTTTACGAACCCAGTGTTATGCAAGGTTACAAAGGCTTAACAGGTTCTCTCGCTTTACCATGGGTTAGGCACATGGTTAAGGATTCGTGCTGGAGTGTCTCGGGAAGTCTCAAAGGGTCTAGGAAGAGGGTTACTGGTCTGGAGGGTTAAACATAACACTACGGGGCTGCAATTGATCGTGGAGGTTGTAGCAGAAGTCTTCGGTGCCAGTTGGCTGTCGAGGTAGAATCCTTGGTGCATCTTGTCTTGGGGGTCTTCAATTGGGGAGAGAGAGAATAGAGGGAAGAAGCAGCGTAGAGGAGGGAAATGCCTAAAGGGGATGCTATAGGGCAGGTGCAACAAACAGGTGCAGAAAGGTCGAAACAAAAGAAACAAGGCAAGGAAGGTGATATAGCCATGCACTTGTAGCTTGGGCAAAAGTGCGACTCATATCAAAACACAAGCAAATAAAAGCAAACAACACACAATCATGGTTCTATTCGAACCATCATATGGACTCGACTGCGCATAGGGGGTACACGACTCATCCTACCCTAGGGGTTCTCGGACTCAGTGCCGTGACTTGTTCCTCGTGCAGTCTTCTGAGCTTCCTCGGGTGTTGCTAAGTCCCTTGTAGTTGCTTGATGAATGATCTGGGTTGATCCTGAAGAATCTTCAACAACTTCTCGCCTGATGAGGTGATGTGGTGAAGGTGCCTCCTTGTAGCTGGCGTTGACTTGGTCTTCTCTTGTCTCTTTAACCATGACGACCCCCTGTGCCTTCTGGGGCGTCGAGGGTACCAGGTAGGCAATCCATATGTAATGATAATAACAAGGCATAATAGAGGTCCAACATGTCGGTTTCGTTGATGAAAACATCGACACCAAGAGCGGGGGATGAAGAGAACCGTTTTCCTGCTCACCATAGTGAGGCGGACCAAATGGCAAGGTTCTCATCCACCGGTGGTTGTCGATACAACAACGGTAGTGACAGGATTACTCCATTAGCGATGCATATCATGATTTTTGCATAACCTATACCCTGGTCATTTATAGGCCAAAGTTGCACCATCTTGGGGGCTCTTGTCAAGGGTGTCCCCCTTCTTCTGGGTCTTCATGTCCTTATCCATCGAGGATGTAACTTCCGTTGGTATCGTCTTGTCGTGGTGTCACCAATCTTGTGTGCAAAAGTTGTGGGTGAGTGTTTGGCAAGGTGCACTCCACGAGGATTACAGAAAATCCAGTGGTCTGGGGCATAAGGGTTCTAGCGACCAAGGTTTTGAAGAGGAAGAGATCAAGTATAGCCTAGTTTTCGAAAAACTGAGAAGGGAAGAGAAGTATAGATAGTTTTGAAAACTAGTAGTAGTTTTGAAAATAGTTTTACCCTAACTAACGACCATGCTAACTAAGGCTTCCTACAGTCAGGATGGCTCTGATACCAGCTCTGTGGGGACCCCGACTCATAAGTCGTGATCACCGAATGCACGTGTACAGTGATCCCAGAGATCAATGCTCACTGAACACACAAAAGCTGAATAACAAGAGTCTTACATCCTTACATACCGTGTTACACAAATAGGACCATAATGGTCAAGTCTTGAGTATATCATCGCAGCGGAAATCTTCAATAACAACTTGGACCCATGCCATCTGCCTTAACCCTACAGGCATTCTGACCGGGAAGCGTCCTAGCTCGCATGCTCGTCACCAAGAAATCTTCATCATAATCCTGTTCTCTCATGCCTGGCCAATAAAATAACCAGTGGCAAGCCAATGAGTACATTGAATGTACTCGCAAGCAACCCAAGTGTGATAACAGAATAATTATGCAAGGCTCTACTGCTAGGTTGGCAGATTTGCGGAAAGCTAGTTTTTCATATGCAAGCATGATCAACATATAACATGGATATGCATGTGTCTGTAACCAGCATCAGGAGGTCACAGACATCAATTTCGAGAAAGAGTTGCAATCAACTCATGCTCAAGCTCATTGTGACTTCCTCAAGAATCACATCATCAACATCACTGAACCATGTTGTTTCCTCGCACACACACACACCAGGTTTCGCAAACATTGGACATAGCCCAAGAGCGGTTACCCAACTGTCCATGTCCGTGGACACGGCTATTCGAATAGTTTTACACTCTGCAGAGGTTGCACACTTTACCCACTAGATCCGGGGAACTTCCGTGTCATCCACGACCCGCGGTACCTCAGGTACCCGGGGTAAGCACCCGATCACTACCTTTCCCTAGACGACACTAACATAGAGTCCACTCGATTGGTAACAGCCCCGTGCCAAACATTTCACATCTCAAGGTTTGTGGAGACTCGCTCCGTATTCATCACATATCACAAGCACGGGGTACCAACGGTGTGTACGGTGCCCTGTAAAGATAGTCATGGCCGCCTATCCAAGCGCGACCCCGTCCCAAGAGTGACCTCATGTCACTGCCGTCACTAGTAATGCGGGCACCATGCTAGTATCGACCTAGGTAATCAATAATGCCCTTTCCCATATAAGGGTAGAGTGGTTGCGCATGTAAGGTTGGAATAACGGTCGCAACTTAAACCAATCCGTTTTCAAAACAACATACACACTTGCCTCGGTACACCACCTCGTCATCAAGTGGTTACCCCTCTCACCATCTCCCTCGGGCATAAGTGGCACCCGACGGGGTTTTCGGAAAGTCTTTTGAAAGTATCCTGCCTCCGTCACCATGCATATACCCGTCCCATTTGCGTAGCCACTATTATAGCAACCTAACTACTCCCACCCACATAACCCTCATAGGAAGGTAGGGTCATGTCTGATGCAAGTTTCAACAATAAAGTAACAAAGGTAGCAACCAAAGTGGTTTCCACCTCAACATGATTCCGATGCATTGAATAATAAGGTGCTATGAGACATGCATAAAAAGGTTTCTTGAACATGGTCAAAGGGCTGCTTGCCTTATTCTTCCGAGTCTTCAAACCTTCTGGTCCATCTCCGAGTACTTTGTTTATTACGTCAACTAACGATGGAAACAATCATAATAAGCAACACAATCAAAGCAAAAAATAAAAGTGCTCTAAAAATAGGAGTTGGACTTTTCTAGGATACCTCTGGTCATATTAGAAATGACCAAGGTGGTTTCATAGGTGTTGGATCAATAGGTAGTTTGGAACATTCCAATATGATGGAACAAAAGGGTTTATGGATTTGGAAGAAGTATACAGAAATATTTCCTTGAATGATGAGCAAAGGTACCCATCATCAAGTCATGATTTTAGAAGAATTTAGGAGTTGGTTTCACTGGATTTGGATTTGAAATGAATTTCCTAGGATTTTGCAAAGCTGATAAATATGAAGAAATGGCTCAATATTTGGTGGGGTACATAAACTATTATTAAAAATGTTCCAAAACTAAGTTTGGACATGACAAGCATCTAGGAACTTGAATCACTGCATTTGGATCAAGATTGAGCTCTCTGTGATTTTCTAAAGTTCATCACAGAAAATGGAATATGGGCATTTGATAAATATTTGTGAAAGAAATGTATCTGGAATAATGTGCATGTTGCACCATGTGATAGAGCATGATTTATGGAGCCATAGGAAATTTGAATCATGCAATTTGGAGTTCATTTGAATTATCTAGGCATTTTTGAAGTTGGCAGAATAAAGAAAAAAGAAAAGAATAAGGGTTCAACCTTATACAGTGTGCGGGGCGACGGATAGCTCGCGGGCCGGCCCAGCGGCTCGGCCGCTCGCGTGCAGGGGGGCCACGCCGGAGGCGGTTTTCGGGGGGTGCTTTTTCGCGCGAGGGAGGCGGGCTACGCCGAAGCCGCCTCCACTTAAGCAGCTGGGCCCTGCTGGCCGGGTCGCTGCCAGGTGGGCCCCCCCGCAGGGTCTTCTTCCTCCGCCCGCTCCCGCAATAGAGGGGAGGGGAGGCTGGAGCCGCGCGACGCCGGCGCCCGTTCCCGGCGGCACAGGCCAGCCCGGGCCAAGCTACGGCCACCGGAGGGGCCCCCAGGGTACGACGCGTCGGGGAAGCCCCTTGGGGCGGCAGGGGAGGGGCCGGAGCACCTCCTGCACCCGACCATGGCGGCGGCCTCGTCGGTTGATGGTGGAGCGGGCACCACGGGGCACCAGAGCAGGAGATAGAGGGTGGGGGAGCTCCGCCGGTCTGCTGCGGTTCTCCTGGTGGCCTAGGAAGAGGAGGAGAGGCTCTGGTTCATCCGTGCCGGGCAGAGGCCGACGGCGACCATGGTGGCCATGGCGAGGGAAAGAGAGCACTAGGGGAAGAGGGGGCATGTCTAGGAGATGCGCGGGAGAGAGGAGGGTCCAGAAGAGGCGAAGGGAGCTCGGGGGAAGGCTTTAAATAGTCGCAGCCACGGTGCACCGTGAGCGACGTCCATGGACGCGCTCGGGCGTGCTCGTGGAGAGAGGAGGAGGACCGGGGAGGATAAGGCTGACCGTCCTGCAGGTCGTGGACATCGAGGGCACCTCGGGAGACACGGTCTCTCTGCCCAAGGCCGCCTGGAAGCCTCGGGAGGGCCGAGCTACAGTGCCTCGGTGTATTGTAGCGTGCTCCAGAGCGCGCCTTTGGCCGGCATGCTCATGTCTTTGCTTTCCAGGCCGTGTCCCCCAGTGTCCAGTGGTGCTAGGGAGTAGTAAACAATGGGGAGGCAGTCTTGGATGCTCTGTTGAGCCACTGAAATGAAGAGAGAGGTGAAGAAGAGGGTGAAAACTGCTGTCCAGCAGTGTAACTTGGGGTTTTACCCCCTCCAATAATTGAGCTGAGGCCATAGAGAAGTTACTGGGGGTAGAGGATGATCAGGGGAAGGTGTGGTAGAAATTTGGGGTAAAGGGAAATAGTAAAAGGGGTCCAAACACAGGTTTTGGTAAATGAACAGAAGATGTTCGATCAGGTGTTGGTGAGGCAAATGAGTTCCAATTGGCATGGGACTTAACAGGATCAAATGTCACATATAATTAGGCCCCTACACCAAATTTGAGCTCATTTGGGCAAAGTGGCCAATGTAACTTTGGTGAACCCTAGAAATCAACAGAAATGGGTTCACCTTGTTTGAGTCAAGCAATTCATCTCCCCTTGATGCACCACTTGGTGTAGCATCATCATTTGGGGTTATGAACATGCCCACAAAGTTTGAGGCTCCAGATAAAAAGTTGACTATGTAAAGTTGTTCAAATTTGAATTTGAACAGAAATGGTTTTGGGGTGATCTGATCAAGTTGCTCTATTCCAAATCTTGTGCCATTTGGTCTAGATGCCTTATTAAGCCATTCTAGCATGTTCACCAATTTTGAGAGCATTTGGACAAGTTTGGCAATGTAAAGTTGCTCAAACTTCAAATATGGACAGAATGGTTTTGAGGGGATTAGAGGATGTTTCCTTGATCTTCAGGGCATGAGGCTCTGCAAGATCATCAAATATGTCATATATGACATGATAGAATTTCCCTGGAATTTTTGGAGAATATTTCCTTTGTAAATATTTCAAAAGCTTGAAATATCCAGAAAGGGTTTTGGAAGGATTAGTCCAATATTTTGAACATGACCATGTGTTGAAACTCTTATATATGGACAATATATGTCCTATGAGTCTCCCCGAATTTTGGCAAATATTTTTGAAATAATTAAATAATTTTCCCCTATTAAAGACAATTTCTGGCCTTAAGAAAATTCTTTTAAATAAAATATAAAAATAACTTTTAAAATTATACTTTTGTGGTTTCTGGGAGTCCTATACCTAATAGGATTCAAATAAACTTTTTGAAAGATTTTCCTCACCCTAAATAAGGTACTTGCAGTGCAAACCTCAATTCAGGGGTTTTTGGAAAACTAATTTTAGAAAATACCATTTGGCCAAAATATTTTTATAAGAAAATTCTATACTGGTCTATACACATGGCATGATCATTGGGAAAAGGTTTTGGGTCAAGGAGATGAAGTATAAGAGTTGGAGGATTTATTTGATTTTTAGAGCACTAGCAAACAGCAGACAAAAGTCAAATCAAGCAAAGTCAAAAGCACTCAAAAGTTTTTGCAAATCCACATTTTTAACATGGAAATTAGCTTAAGCAATGTCACTTGAAAATCAGGGTGTGACACAACGCCTTTTCCTGAGATTCTAATCTGGTTGGGTGAAGATGTATTTCAGATTTGGTGGTCAGTGAAGATCTCACATCGATTACCAAGAAGGTAATGTCGCCATGTTTTGAGTGCATGGACTACAGCTGCAAGCTCTAGATCATGTGTGGGATAGTTATCCTCATGTGGACGCAACTTTCGAGATGCATAGGCAATCACCTGATGATCTTGCATCAGTATGCAACCTAGTCCTTGTCGCGAGGCGTCGCAATAAATAATAAAGTCCATGGAGAAATCTGGTGGTACCAGTACGAGAGCAGACGTTAGGCGTCTTTTCAGTTCCTGAAAGCTGAACTCGCACTTTGGAGTCCACTCGAACTTTTTATCTTTCTTGAGGAGTTCAGTTAGAGGTTTAGCAACCTTGGAGAAATTCTCGACGAAGCGACGGCAATAGCTCGCTAAGCCAAGGAAACTCCTAACTTGCTTGTCCGATTCAGGTGGAGTCCAATCAAGGATGATCTGAACTTACTCGGGATTGACACCAATACCCATACCAGAGATTACATGACCTAGATAGGTCACTTCTGGCAACCAGAATTCAGACTTGGAGAATTTGGCATAAAGGCGGTGCTCGCGAAGTTTCGTCAATACCAGCCTTAGATGCGCGACACGATCTTGTTTTTGGAGTAAATGAGTATATCATCAAGGTATACTACGACGAATTTATCCAAGTACTCCATGAAGATAGAATTCATTAGGCGAGAGAAGGTGGCTGGGGCATTGGTTAACCCGAAGGACATGACGGTGTACTCGTATTGGCCATAACGAGTAACAAAAGCCATTTTGGGAATGTCCCCGTTCTTGATTTTGATTTGATGGTAGCCTAACCTCAAATCCATTTAGGAAAAGACTGAGGATCCAGCGAGCTGATCATATAGGTCGTTGATCCTGGGGAGTGGATACTTGTTCTTTATGGTGACCAGGTTGATGGGTCAATAATGTACAACCATCCGATCCATTCCATCCTTCTTCTTGACGAAGAGGACGGGATAAGCCCAAGGAGAAGAACTAGGACGGATGAAACCCTTTTTCAAGGACTCATCGAGTTGTTTCTTAAGCTCAGCTAGTTCTAAGGGTGCCATCTTATAGGGTCTTCTAGAGATCGGAACCGTTCCTGGGACAAGATCTTTCACGAACTCCACATCTCTGTCAGGTGGAACACCTGGAAGTTCTTCTGGAAAGACGTCCGGGAAGTCCCGGACTACTGGGATATCTTCCAGTTCTGGAAGAGGGCTGACATTAAGGGAGTAGAGCTGACGCTCAGCCATTCGGGCCAAAACATTGACTGTCTTGCCCGATGGGTGCGTAAGTTGAACAGTTCTAGTGTAGCAATCAATCTTAGCCTAATGAGCTATCATCCAATCCATACCCAAGATGATGTTTATATCTAAAGACTTAAGAGCTATCAGAGATGCAAGAAAGACAAGTCTATCAACAAGAATTTCATTGCCATGGCTTACTCTAGAAGTTTGCCATTTAGAACCAGGAGTTTGAATTACCATGGAAGTGGGCATGTCACAAAAAGTCATGTTGTGCATTCGAGCATAGCTCTCTGATATGAATGAATGTGATTATCTAGTATCAAAAAGAACAGTTGCCGGATGTCAGTTAACAAGGAGTGTACCAAGGACGACGTTAGGATCATCATAAGCCTCCTCAACAAAGACATAGTTGACATGGCCATGTGCAGTGGTGACTAGCTTGACATAGGACACCTTTCCTACTGGCTTACCACGACCAACAGACCTTCCTGGCTGGTTCTCAGGACAGTCTTGCATGTAGTGGCCTGGTTCTACGCACTTGAAGCATGTCACAGTGCCAGTGCGTGGGTCAGTATTGCAGTACAAAAAGAAGACACATCCGTGACATTTTGGGCCAAACGAATTTTTTTTCTGTCATACTTATGACAATAATTGTGACAAAACACGGAATCATCATAGATGTGGTGGGGTCCTAATTCTATGACAAAAAATCATGATAGAAAATGGGCTTTTTGTCCTGGGCGGGCTGGAGACGTAGCTGCATGACATTCTTTGGGCCGTCCATGACGAAAAAAACCGTGGTCGAAGCGAGGGCGAGGAAAATATCGGGGTGTTCCTGGTTACAGTGGGTGGTTGGGGCCGAGCGATGCACAATTCTCTCGTACACGCACGCGCGTGGGTGCGACGCGTTGGGATCTAATTGAACCCGAGCGTGGCATTGGGCTCTAACTGAACCCAAGCGATTGCACTGCAGGCTATGCGTTACTGAACCCGAGCGATCGATCGATGGCTGTTAACTGAACCCGACCGAGTGATTCCTTCGCTACTGCTGCTAACTGAAGCCGAACGATGATGCCTCTGCATGAACAGTGAGTGTTGCTCGGGGAGGGGGTTTGGATGAACAGTTCCCGGTGGGTGTGGCTGAGCAGGACCCCGCGGTGTTGAACAGGACCCCGATCGATCGAGCCGGTTGGGGCTACATGAACAGGATCCCGTGGAGAGCTGGATAAATAGGACCACCCCGTGGAGGGCTGGATGACCAGTAGACGGTGGAGGGATGGATGAACAGTAGCCCGTGGAGCGGTGGTTGAACAGGAGCCCGTGGAGAAGGCTGGTTGAACAGTAGCTGATGGAGTAGCGCGCGGTGGAGGCTGAACAGTCGCAGGTGGAGGTAGGAGGATGTCGACGGTGGATGAACAGTAGCCCGTGGAGGCTGGAGGTGGTCGACGGTTGAGATGAATAGTATCCCGTGGAGTCCCGTTTTGCGGTACGCCACACCCCTCCCGTTGAACATGACCCCCGTTTCGCCCGTAGCGCTCCAACACAAGTCCGTTTCCTCCATTTTGCGGTACGCCACACCCCTCCCGATCAACAGGACCCCCGTTTCGATAGTAGGAGGTCCGTTTCCTCTATTTTGCGGTATGCCACACCCCTCCCGATCAACAGGACCCCCGTTTCGACCGTAGGAGGTTCGTTTCCTCTGTTTTGCGGTACGCAAGACCCCTCACGATGAACAGGATCCCGTTTTGACCGTGGCCGGTTGGACACAAGGCCGTTTCCTCCGTCCTGCGGTACGCCAGGCCTCGTTTCCATCGTCTGTTCCGTCCAAGCCCTCCCTGATGAACACGACGAAGCATTCCGTTCCGACCCAGCCGGTTGGCTCCCCATAAACATGACGATGACGATGTTTCTCCTTTCCGACCCAGCCATGTACACGAGCCCTGGCCATACGTATGCACGAGTAGGCGTTCGAGACCCCGCCCATACGTACGTATGTGGCCGTATTTACTTTCTTGCACCCTGGCCGCTGTATGTACGTGTACATGCTACGTGCGTGCCTGTACTACGACACATGCGTGCCTCTACATCGACCAGTATGTACGTACACGTTCGCAACCAGAATGACAACGCTGCGTACGCTTCGACCAGGTGGGTCCCGACTATCACGCAGTTCCTTGCGTGCGAAGATGTAGCTGGTGGGTCCCAGTAGTTAGGGGGGCGAATCGTTTTTTTTGCCCGGATGCAGTTTTTGCATGGAAAGATGTAGCTGGTGGGTCCCAGCAGTCAGGGGGAAACGTTTTTTCGTGAAATATGCTGGCCCGTCCGGTGGGTCCCCGATGTCAGGTGGAGGAATAATTATTTTGCGCGTAATAAGGAGGCACTTCCTTGCTGCGGCCGTGGACGCAGCTGTCAGCCTCTCCACGTACAGTCCACGTCCGATGCAAAGCCGTTCCTTGACCATGTTGATCATGCCGCGCCGAGAGCACCAGGGCGATGGACGACGGCGATGCCTAGGAAGCAGACGATGTGGAGCCGGGGAAGACGCGGCAGTGGAAGCCCATGCGGAGAGGAGTACGAGGGTTCACCAGTTTGGCTGCGGTGTGAAGCTGTCATCGTCGTAGAATAACAGGGGGTGTGGATGAGTGGAGGGATGGCCTGGCCAGCGGTGGGAGTAGTAGGGGGCGGTGAGGCCTCCACGGCAGCACAACCGTCCATGGGAGGCAGGAGCACGAGGCACGACCGACGCTGGTTTTCTAGCTGGTTTGGGCGGCTGGAGCAAGAAGACCAGAGGTTGAAGAAGCACTATGGCCGTTGGATGGACATCGTACGGTCACTGGAGCTAGAATCGTGCATATTGACTAAGTTGACAAAGCCCTCCGTCCCCGTCAACTTAGTAGGCCCACAAGTTAGCCTGCCACTATACTGGGTCCCAGCTAACAGGGGGAGTATTCATTTTTTTGTGCGTAATAAGGAGGCACTTCCTTGCGTGCGAAGATACAGCTGGTGGTCCGAGCTGTCAGCTGCGGTAACGTTTTTTTCACGAAATACAGAGGCCCTTTCAGTGGGTCCCTAATGTCAGGTGGAGGAATCATTATTTTGCGTGTAATAAGGAGGCAATTCCTTGCATGCGGCCATGGGCGCAACTGTCAGCCTCTCCACGTACAGTCCACTTCAGATGCATGTCCATCGTTGACCACGTTGACCAGGTTGCGCCGCGAGCACCAGGGCAGTGGACGATGGTGAGGCCTAGGAAGGGAACAACATGGAGGCAGGGAAGGCTCGACAGTTGTTTCCCACACGGAGGGGAATATGACTGTACGAGGGTTTACTGGTTCATCTGCCGTCGCCGAAGAATAACAACACGTGTGGGTGAGTAGAGGGATGGCTAGGCCAGCGATGGGAGTACGGTGGGGCGGTGAGGCCAGCGCGGCAGCACAGCCGGCCGCGGGGAGGAGAGAGCAGGCAGTCCCGCCAGCGCTTGTTTGAGCGGCTGGAGCAGGAAGAGCATAGATTGAAGAAGCACGACGGCCGTTGGATGGACATCCAACAGTCACTGCTTGTGCGTCAACTTTTTTTAGGAAAGCCTCAAATCTGTGGAAAACATCATACAGTCCATCTGCCATTATTAATAATAAATTACAGCCCATTTGCTAACTCTTAAGGTATTTTTGGAGACCATATTCTTTTTGTTAGCATTACAGCCCATATTGTGGCCACGGTTAAAAAATTATACGAAATTTTGCATATTTTGTTGCGGTCCGAACTGTTTTTAATCCCAAATTTTTGAGTCACATTCAAAATGATTTTAAAAATAAATGTATATCAATATAAAATCCAACAAATTGTCCATGCATAAACATCAATGCAATTTAAAATCTCGAAATGAAAAAGAGAAATTTGAAACTAATTGCCGGTTTTCTGTGTTTTAAAAATGTACAGCCCATTTCTCATTACTGATAGGCCATTTTCTCGGCTAGCCGAATGAAGCTCTCCTCGTCTTGAAAGATCTGCAGCCCAACAGGCCTGACAAAGCGACTTACTTGGCAAATCACAAAAAAACTGGGCCGTGGCCATGGAGCCAGCTGTCAGCCTCTCCACGTACAGTACTCTTCCGATGGAAGTCGATCGTTGACCACATTGACCACGCCACGCCGAGAGCACCAAGGCGATGGACGACGTCGAGGCCTAGGAAGGGGACGACGCGGAGCCGGGGAAGACGCGGCAGTGGATGCCCACGTGGAGAGGAGTACGAGGGTTCACTGGTTCGGCTGCGGTGTGAGGCTTCCGTCGCCGCAGAATAACAAGGCGTGTGGGTGAGTGGAGGGATGGCCTGGCGAGCGGTGTGAGTAGTATGGGGGCGGTGAGTCCTCCGCGGCAGCACAGCCGGCCACAGGAGGCAGGAGCAGGCGGCACGACCGGCGCTACTTTGGGCGGCTGGAGCAAGAAGACCAGAGGTTAAAGAAGCACTATGGCCGTTGGATGGACATCGTACGGTCACTGGAGCTAGAATCGTTCATATTGACTAACTTGACAAAGCCCTCTGTTCCCATCAACTTAGTAGGCCCACAAGTCAGCCACCCACTATGGTGGGTCCCAGCTAGTAGGGGGTATTCATTTTTTGTGCGTCATAAGTAGGCACTTCCTTGCGTGCGAAGATATAGCTGGCGGGTCCTGGATATCACGCGGGGATGTTTTTTTTTTGCGAAATACAGAAGCCCTTCCCGTGGGTCCTGGATATCAGGTGGAGGAATCATTATTTTGCGTGTAATAAGGAGGCATTTCCTTGTGTGTGGCCATGGAACCAGCTGTCAGCCTCTCCACGTACAGTCCATTTCCGATGGATGTCGTTCATTGACCACGTTGACCAGGCTGCGCCGAGAGCACCAGGGCGGTGGACGACGGCGAGGCCTAGGAAGGGAATGACATGGAGCTAGGGAAGACTCGGCAGTTGTTTCCCACATGGAGGAGGACGAGGGTTTACTGGTTCGTCTGCCGTCCCCAGAGAAAACAACATGTGTGGGTGAGTAGAGGGATGGCTAGGCCAGTGATGGGAGTACGGTGGGGTGGTGAGGCCTGCGTGGCAGCACAGCCGACCGCGGGGAGGAGAGAGCAGGCAGTCCCGCCGGTGCTTGTTTGAGAAGCTGGAGCAGAAAGAGCAGAGATAGAAGAAGCACGACGGCCATTGGATGGACATCCAACAGTCTCTGCTTGTGCATCAACCTTTTTTCGGAAAGCCTCAAATCTATGGAAAACATCATACAACCCATCTGCCATTATTTCTAATAATTTACAGCCCATTTGCTAATTCTTAAGGTTTTTTTGGAGCCCATATTCTTTTTGATAGCATTACAGCCCATATTGTGGCCACGGTTAAAAAATTATACGGAATTTTGCATATTTCGGTGTGGTCCGAAATGTTTTTAATCCCAAAATTTCGAGTCACATTCAAACTGATTTTAAAAATAATTGTATATCAATATAAAATCCAACAAATTGTCCATGTATAAAAATTAATGCAATTTAAAATCTCGAAATGAAAGTAAATAAATTTGAAACTAATTGCCGGTTTGATGTGTTTAAAAAATGCACAACCCATTTCTCATTAATGAATGGCCATTTTCTCGTCTAGCCGAATGAAGCTCTCGTGGTCTTGAAAGATTTGTAGCCCAACAGGCCTGACAAAGCGACTTACTTGGCAAATCACAAAAAAACTGGGCTAGCCATTTTCAGAAATAAAAAAAAACTACTGGGCTGGTCTGTGGTAAACATAAAAGAGAAGGCTGTCTAGACAGGCCAGAGACCCCTGCACAGCCCAGTTGACACCCTGCTTCCATCTCAAAAACAAATTAGATAAATGCCACTCCAATTATGGCGATTCATAAAAATGCCACTCCAATTTCCAATTTTTTTGAAAAATGACACTGCAACTTTTGCAAACTTTGGAAAACGCCACTGCAATTGCAAACTTTGAAAAGCGCCACTCTAGACTTCAAAAAATGCCACTGGAAATGGCATGAAATGGCATTTTTCAAAGTTTGGAAATTGCAGTGGCATTTCTCAGAAACACCAAATTTGGAGTGGCATTTATCAAATAAACCCAAAAGAAAAATAATTGGGCGAGCTGCTGGATCCCTGCTGTCAGCCGATGGTTGTGCAATTCTCTCGTTTATTGACTACGTTGATAATGGGATGGGACCCAGATGTCAGAAATCCATTAGGAGGAGCCATTTTTTATTGACTTGAAATAAGGAGGCACTTGCTTGCGTACTGCCATGACCTTGGCGGGTCCCTGCTGTCATCCTCTCCACGTACAATCATTTCCTGATTGTGTATGCGTCAACTTGGTAGGCCCACAAGTCAGCCTCTAAACCCGTGGAGGACAAATACAACCCATTTAAAAAAACTTAGCCCATTCCATATGTTCAAACAAAAAGTTCAACATTCAGAACAAAGTAACAGGACTGATCCACATATAGAGTACTGAACTTCCACGTTGACAACCATCATAGCCAAGTTAACTATCTACTCCCACTAATACTCCAGTAGCGTACAAGTACTAACTTACTCTTAGCTAACTAGATGATGTCGGCCGCCATCTGCGGTACACGCTAAACACCGACACCGGCGTCCTCCGCCTCGCCTCGGACTTGCCAGAGGTGCGATAGGGCGCGTTGCTCGCATGCGTTGGCCCTTTCCATGCCAGCGTGGTCCACCGAAGCTTCGGCTTCTAAGCGGGAAACCCACTTGACGAGCTGGTAGTAAAAATCGGCGTCGTGAACGCGTGCGTGCCCGACAGCCTCCAGGGCTATTTGCCGGGCACCGGCCTCCACGTAGTCAGACCAGTTGCGGGCGCTCTGCTCGCTACTCAGAGCGTCCGTGCGCTGCTGCTCCATGGCCCGCTTGCGGCGCAAATCGGCGATACGCCGCTCCTCCTCCAAGCGGTCACGCTCCAACCACTTCTGCTCCTCCGCCAGGCGGTCGTGCTCCAACAAGTCCTCGATCTCCGCATTGCCATCTAAAGACCAATAAAATGCCTCCTCCCTCCGTCTGCCTTCAGCTGAAAAACCGGACACTAGTTCCGGCGGTGACCGCCCCCGGCCTTGCCTATTGCAGACGGGCGAGGGCATGGCGGACGTGGCGAGAGCGAGCATAAGTGGCGAGCGACGTCGGGCTGGTGGGGGATTATGAGGATAGGGCGAGTTGTGTCACGGTGCCACCATAGATGGCCAGGAAACAGTACTTATAGGCCGAAGGTAGCGCGACGGTCATCGGAATTCAATGCATAATTAAGCAGCCATGGCTTAGTGCACAAGCTTGCCGTCGAAAACTAGAGAAACTGAAATTCTGACTATGCCGTCCCGTCCCATCCGTGCCGGGTCGCACGCCGGCATGACGGTCAAACAAGTGCATTCGAATCATCTCCCTCCTTTTCAATAATGATTCCATGGATTTAAACGGCCCGCAACAATTAAAGCACATCTTTTTTCGCATCAGTTAGTTGCCTTAATTACGGCCGGCTGCATGCAGGCACTCAAAATCGCTCGCAGCCAGTATGCGGAGCACCATGCAACGAGTCATAGTCGAGGGCATTAGTTGATGAACTTTAGCTGGGAGATAAGGCATTTGCGAACTTGAATCATCCAGATGAGGTACTCCCTCCTTGTTAAAAATCATTCCACCACTCATCATCTACCTTGGTTGGTGAGATTTTTGAATTAAGCCCTGTAAACCGAAAAGGACGTAGTACGTACGTGACCCGCTATTTATTTGTGTAGGATCGAGTAGGTCGTTTTTTGAATTGAGCCCTGCAACCGGAAAGGAGGTAATACGTGCGTGATCCGATATTTATCCGTGTAGGATCAAGTAGGTCGGATGGTGTACGTTTACAATCGCATTAACTGATGAACATTTGATGGGCCTCGAACCCCTCGTTGGTTACCCCAAGTGGAAGGTGTAAGATGCAGTAAGTAGAAGTGTTTTCCCTTAGCAAAGATGCCAAGGATCGAATCCCCAGAGACTCCTAGGTTCAACAAGTAGGTGTCAATTGCTACGGCGCCAGATTAGTAGCAATCAACGTGGACTGCACACAGATACAAATAACTTTGCTCCCAACGAGTACAGAGAGGTTGTCAATCCCTCCGGCCTTGTAGTTCACAAAGGATTAAAAGCAATGATAGTAGTGATAGATAATGTTTTGCAATAGTAAATAATAACGGAAAGTAAATAGCGGGTGTGATCAATGATGGTAATATGGACCGGAGTCTCATGATGTTCACTAGTGATGTCTCTCTCCCAAAAGACGATAAAACAGCTATGTGAGGTAAACAAATTACAGCTGGGCAATTGACAGGACCACGAACGCAAACCAATGCTGACTACATTGCAAGAAAGGTTGAGGTTCAAAGCATGGGCGGTACGCCAAAGTAAGTAGAACGAAATCCATAAATATCTACTACTAATCATCCACCTTGAGATATCTATCCAGAACATCTCGCTGCTATTATGTTGCGAGTCCCACCCATAGTGTAAACTCAATGCAACAGACAACTGCATTAAAAGAACTTTGCGTAAAGTAAACAATCCTTGCACCCGCGGGCACAAGCACCGTTGTTTTCCCCCTTGTGGCAACAGCACATCCCCTAGACTCATGTTTCTGTCACTCAAGCTAGTCATCGAGGGGCATGAACCCACAATCGAGCATAACGTTCCCTCTTGGAGTCACTACCTATTACTCGGCCAAAGCAATAAATAACAATGGAGAACATGCAAGAATTACTTATGAACAAAAATATAAAAGAGGTGAATCAAATATATTACTCAAGATCAATCTGAACATAATCTCATAATCCATCGGATCCCAGCAAACTCAACATAGCAACAGCATAAGGATTACATAGGTGCCTCGATCATGTAGGGCAGCTCACGAGGACTAATTAGTGAAGCACAAGAACGGGAGGAGAACATCACATAGCTACTGGTCATGGACTCATGGTCCAAGGGAGACTACTCACGAGTCATCCGGGAGGCGTCCATGGTGGTGGAGAAGCTCCCGGTGGTGATCCTCCCCTCCGGCAGGGTGCCGGGAAGAGTTCTCCTGGTGCTCCCGATCTTGGAAGCGGCGGCGGCGACGGAACAAAGATGGGATCGCGAAAAGAGTTCCTGTTCTGAGGGTTACGGAGGACCCTTTAAATATATGCCAAAGTAGGGCACCGAGGGAGTTTCGGGGGGCCCAGGCGCCCCCCCGGCGCGGCCCAGGGGGGGCGCCGCCAGGGCGCCTGGAGCCCTGGTGGCCCCCGCAGGCTGCCCTTCGGACGCAGTGTTGTTTCCGGATCGCTGATTTTTTATATAATTTTTTTGGATTTTTCTGGGCAGTTCTCGAAACGTGAAAACCTGAAATACAAAAACAGCCAAAAACAGAAACTGGCACTGGGGTGCACTGGATTAGTAAGTTAGTCCAAGTATGATCAAAAGTGTATGGAAGTGTATGAATATCATAGCAATATCACCCAAAAGAGGCATGGAGCAAGCATAAATTATAGATACGTTTTGGACGTATCAACATCCCCAAGCTTAATTCCTGCTCGTCCTCGAGTAGGTAAATGATAACAAGAATTATTTCTGTGGTGACATGCTATTAACCATATAGGACTTTTTCATAGTCATATGACAAAAGCTTACTGAGACAATGATTCTAAAGTAATTAAGTTGCCTCATGAGAAAATCACAAATGACTGAAAGTTTTACAACATGAAACTGAAACATCAAAAAGATTTGCAATGAACATGATGTGCAAATATGATAAAGTGATATCTAGCTTGCCCCCTTTAGTGATGCAAAACATAAATGCAGGGGCACCTTCAAGGTTCAAGTGATGACTAGATACAATCATTTCAGAATAAACGATATCACAATCATGCAAAAGACAATGCTACTTTGGGACAATGCACATTACACTCAGAATGACAATCATGCTCTTAGTAGTTGGTGCTTCAACATAAAGGTAGAAGAAAGGTTAAGTGCTAGAGCTTTTTATTTTGAAAACATGGAAGCAATTGTGTCAACGGTAGTAGTACTTCATATGTGTCATGTATAAGACATCCTATAAGTTGCAAGCCTCATGCATCATATACCAATAGTGCTCGCTCCTTGTCCTAATTAGCTCGGATTCCCATGGGTTATCATTGCATTGCATATGTTTCAACCAAGTGTCACAAAGGGGTACCTCTATGACACCTGTACAAAGGTCCAAGGAGATAGATCGCATTTGATTTCTCGTTTTTGATAGATCTCAACTTGAGGACATCCATACCGGGACAACATAGAAAATAGATGATGGACTCCTCTTCAATGCATAAGCATATTCTCATAAGATATTGAGGATTAAGGTCCAAGCTAAAACTTCCACCATGATGCATGGCTTTGGTTGGCGGCCCAATGTTCTTCTCTAACAATATGCATATTAATTCAACCCACGGCAAATCACCCTTACTTCGGACAAGACGAACATGCATAGCAACTCACATGATATTCAACAAAAGTGTGACAGTTGATGGCGTCCCCAGAAACATGGTTACCGCTCAGCAAGCAACTCATAAGAAATAAGATACATAGGCAACATATTCTTTACCACAATAGTTTTTAGGCTACTTTCCCATGAGCTATGTATTGCATGGTTAGTTCTTAGTACAGGTGGAGGTTAGCAAAAGACTGGGAGCGACCAACTAAGAGAGCAATTGCGGTCATAATCATGCAGAGCGACAAAGCAATATTGAATCAGGCATGGTAGTTATATCGCTACTTAGAAATAAAAGATCATCAAGGCTTGACATACTTTCTTTACAGTCTTGAATATGCGTGAGCATACGCCAAGTCAATCAAAATAAATTCTCGAAGGAAGATATTACTAAACCATACCACATCATAGGCAAACAAATCATGTTGGTACTCCAATAACACATTGGGAACCCCCCAGCTATTTGAGATTAACCATAAGAAAACCTGAACTACTAAGCACCATCATGCAAGTAGCATCTTTATCATAGACACATTAACCAATGCAACGGAAGCAAACTCTCTTAATAAGGTGAACATGGTAATAAAAGAGAGTTCAAGCAACCAACTAAATAAAAGCTCTTCAAAAGATAAGAATGAATACTAAGAGCAGAGCACGATAGTAGCTATTAAAAGAGAAAGAACACACACATCATAGATAGACATAAAAATTCTATGTTATGTTCTAGGTAGAAGTGGAGCGTGTTTCTCTCCCACATAAAGGAATGCTGAGTTCCGACTCGTTATGAAATACTAAAAAGAAAACTAAAAGCAAGACGCTCCAAGCATAGCACATAACACATGAAGTGATAAAAATATAGCGGAACGAAAGACGAACTGATAATGTTGATGGAGAAGGGGATGCACGGGGGCATCCCCAAGCTTAGACGCTTGAGTCTCCTTGAATATTTCTTGGGGGTGCACGGGGGCATCCCCAAGCTTGAGCGCTTGACACTCCCGAATCTTTTTATCATCTTCCCACGCACACTTGAAAACTCCCTTCATACATAACTCATCATAATCTGATTAGCGAGGTTAGTAACCTTAATAAAATAATTATACCTTGCTGGAAATAAGGATATTCTTGAAGTTCTACTGTTTCTCAAGATTGCCAAAAGGTTTTTGCAAAGAAAAAGCAAGTTCTTGATTTGCAAAGTGAAGCAAAGGCAAAACAGGACAGAATCTGTGAAAAACAGAACAGCAGGTAGTAATTGATCTGTTCGGTATACTTCTGCAACTCAAATAAAAAAACTCAGAACAGACGCACGAAAGACAATTATATAGAGAACGCTGTCGAAAAAATTCAGACCAAAAAGATGATCTGGTGATTTTATACGAATTTTTCTATCCAAGGACAGAATCTGTTTCCTGGACAGCACCTCACAACTTTTGAACTTTCTAGCAATCAGAGGCTATACTTGGCACAAATAAGAAAAGCAAAGATACAATGATGATGCTACAGCAGTAAACAACATCAAGACACAACAAAAGCAAAATTTTTATTCATGTGGGCTGCCTCCCAAAAGCGCTTTCTTTTATGCCTTTAAGCTAGGCATAATGCATAGATCAAGTTTTATCAAGAGTAAAAGAATAACTAGCCCGTACAACGGACTCAAAAGGTAACTTGATCTTCTTACGAGGGAAGTGTTCCATCCCTTTCTTGAGAGGAAACTGAAATTTTATATTACCCTCTTTCATGTCAATGATAGCACCAACGGTGCGCAAAAAGGGACGTCCCAAAATAATTGGACATGAAGGATCACATTCAATATCCATAATAGTGAAATCAACGGGCACATAATTATCATTGACAACAATAAGAACATCGTCGATCCTCCCCAAAGGTTTCTTTATGGAAGAATCAATGAGTAGAACACCAAAAGAACAAGAATCATAAGGTTTCAATTTAAACATATCATATATTCTTTTGGGCATAACAGAGGTACTAGCACCAACATCACATAATGCATAACAAGAGAAGTCATTCAAATTAATTTTTATCATAGGATCCCAACCATCTTCTAGCTTTCTAGGTATGGAGGCTTCTACTCTAAGTTTCTACTCCCTAGCTTTGATGAGAGCATTATTGATATGCTCTGTGAAGCCAAGGTTAAGCGTGCTAGTGCGGGGATCTCTAGACATCTTGTGAAGGAAATCAATAACTTCGGTAAGAGTGCAATTATCAAAATCAAGGTCACGAGCATCAAGTAAAGTAGTAGTGGTGTCCTTAAGGTTCACTTGTTTGGTAGTTTCTATAGTCATAGCATCACCATTAATAGGTCCATTGGGACCAGGAGTACATTGGGTGCTAAGAGTGTGAACATCCTCAATAACTTGGATAGTAGCAACAGTATGGTGGGTAGGAAGGCTCTTAATTCTTTCCTCTTCCTCCCTTTCTCTAGCCCATCTTTCTTTGAGTTTAGCCATCATCCTAATATTTTCATTAATTTGCACTTGAGTAGCATTAATAGGGATGACTTCCCTCTCCTTAAGAGGAGAAGTTTCAATTTTTAGCAGTTTTACCTCATTGGCTAAATGGTCTACCTTAAAAGAAAGATCATCTAGTTTATGTAGTTTCTCTTCTAAACTCTTATTAAAGGCTTTTTGGGTAGTGATGAAATCTCTAAGCATGATCTCTAGTTCAGTAGTGAGGTTCTTGGTACTAGGATAAGCATTATTGTTCCCATAAGAATTAGAGGGGAACGGTCTAGGATTGTTACCAAAGTTACTCCTATAAGCATTGTTGTTAAAATTGTTTCTAGAGATAAAGTTCACATCTACTTGTTCTTGAGCAATCAAAGAATTTAAAGGAACATCACGAGGATCAATAGTAGATTGCTTCGAAAGTAGAGACATGATCAAGTCAACTTTTTCATTAAGGGAGGAAATCTCCTCGACAGAGTTTACCTTCCTACCTGTTGGAGCGCGTTCGGTGTGCCATTGGGAATAGTTGGTCATCATCTCATCGAGAAGCTTTGTGGCAGCACCAAGTGTAGTTGACATAAAAGTTCCTCCCGCGGCCGAATCTAACAAGTTCCGCGAGGTAAAGTTCAATCCTGCATAAAAAGTTTGGATAACCATCCAAGTAGTCAAACCGTGAGTAGGGCAGTTCTTGATAAGAGATTTCATACGTTCCCAAGCTTGGGCAACGTGTTCATTATCCAATTGTTTAAAATTCATTATGTTACTTCTAAGTTGGATAATTTTAGCAGGTGGATAGTATTTTCCAATAAAAGCATCTTTGCACTTGTCCCATGAATCTATGCTATTTCTAGGCAAAGACTGAAACCATATTTTAGCTCCTCCTCTCAAGGAGAAAGGAAAAAGCTTAAGCTTAACAATATTACCATCTATTTCTTGGTACTTTTGCATATCACAAAGTTCAACAAAGTTGTTCAAGTGTAAAGCAGCATCATCTCCAGCACCGGAGAATTGATCTTTCATGACTAACTTCAGTAAAGCAGGTTTAATTTCATATGAAGGTGCTGAAGTGGCAGGTGTAGTGATAGGTGTGCTGATAAAGTCATCGTTGTTGTGACTAGTGAAGTCACACAACTTGGTGTTCTCGGTGGAACCCATAGTAGCAAGCAAGCAAGATAACTATTTTTGTGATTTCCGATAAAAGGAACTAAAGCAAAAACGAAAGGTAAACTAACAAGACTAAAAAGCAAAGGTAAAAGATAGCATGCAACTCCCCTATCCTGAAGAGTGGAGTCCCCGGCAACGGCGCCAGAAAATACTCCTTGATGGGCCTCGAACCCCTCGTTGGTTACCCCAAGTGGAATGTGTAAGATGCAGTAAGTAGAAGTGTTTTCCCTTAGCAAAGATGCCAAGGATCGAATCCCCAGAGACTCCTAGGTTCAACAAGTAGGTGTCAATTGCTACGGCGCCAGATTAGTAGCAATCAACGTGGACCTGCACACAGATACAAATAACTTTGCTCCCAACGAGTACAGAGAGGTTGTCAATCCCTCCGGCCTTGTAGTTCACAAAGGATTAAAAGCAATGATAGTAGTGATAGATAATGTTTTGCAATAGTAAATAATAACGGAAAGTAAATAGCGGGTGTGATCAATGATGGTAATATGGACCGGAGTCTCATGATGTTCACTAGTGATGTCTCTCTCCCAAAAGACGATAAAACAGCTATGTGAGGTAAACAAATTACAGCTGGGCAATTTACAGGACCACGAACGCAAACCAATGCTGACTACATTGCAAGAAAGGTTGAGGTTCAAAGCATGGGCGGTACGCCAAAGTAAGTAGACCGAAATCCATAAATATCTACTACTAATCATCCACCTTGAGATATCTATCCAGAACATCTCGCTGGTATTAAGTTGCGAGTCCCACCCATAGTGTAAACTCAATGCAACAGACAACTGCATTAAAAGAACTTTGCATAAAGTAAACAATCCTTGCACCCGCGGGCACAAGCACCGTTGTTTTCCCCCTTGTGGCAACAGCACATCCCCTAGACTCATGTTTCTGTCACTCAAGCTAGTCATCGAGGGGCATGAACCCACAATCGAGCATAACGTTCCCTCTTGGAGTCACTACCTATTACTCGGCCAAAGCAATAAATAACAACGGAGAACATGCAAGAATTACTTATGAATAAAAATATAAAAGAGGTGAATCAAATATATTACTCAAGATCAATCTGAACATAATCTCATAATCCATCGGATCCCAGCAAACTCAACATAGCAACATCATAAGGATTACATAGGTGCCTCGATCATGTAGGGCAGCTCACGAGGACTAATTAGTGAAGCACAAGAACGGGAGGAGAACATCACATAGCTACTGGTCATGGACTCATGGTCCAAGGGAGACTACTCACGAGTCATCCGGGAGGCGTCCATGGTGGTGGAGAAGCTCCCGGTGGTGATCCTCCCCTCCGGCAGGGTGCCGGGAAGAGTTCTCCTGGTGCTCCCGATCTTGGAAGCGGCGGCGGCGGCGGAACAGAGATGGGATCGCGAAAAGAGTTCTTGTTCTGAGGGTTACGGAGGACCCTTTAAATATATGCCAAAGTAGGGCACCAGGGGAGTTTCGGGGGGCCCAGGCGCCCCCCCGGCGCGACCCGGGGGGGGGGGGCACCACCAGGGCGCCTGGAGCCCTGGTAGCCCCCCCAGGCTACCCTTCGGACGCAGTGTTGTTTCCGGATCGCTGATTTTTTATATATTTTTTCTGGATTTTTCTGGGCAGTTCTCGAAACGTGAAAACCTGAAATACAAAAACAGCCGAAAACAGAAACTGGCACTGGGGTGCACTGGATTAGTAAGTTAGTCCAAATATGATCAAAAATGTATGGAAGTGTATGAATATCATAGCAATATCACCCAAAAGTGGCATGGAGCAAGCAGAAATTATAGATACGTTTTGGACGTATCAACATTCACTGGGAGATAAGGCATTTGCGAACGTTTTTGCTGGCAGTTTCTTCAAATTCGCATGGCATTTTCTTCAGAGCAGCTTGTCAGTTTCTTCACAGGTAGTCATTTTTATTAGAAAAACTGCCACTTCGGATCTTGCATCGCTACTAAAACTGCCAGGAGCACATTAGTAGGCTAGCTAGTGATCGATCAGTAACTTGTAAACACTGAGCGAACAGATATAAGGAACTGTTAATGCATCTGAATGATTCACAGATCATATACAAATATGTCGCTCCAAAAGCAAAGATCAGCCACAACTAAAACCAACTAGTACGATTCCCATACATAAGATCAACATGTTAATGCATCTCAATGATTCACAGATCATATACAAATATGTAGCTCCAAAAGCAAGGATCTAGAAAAAGCATATGTTCTTCCTACTAACATGGATGCTTCTCTTTGCCAATATTTAGTACAGACTGAAAGAAAAATTTGTTTGTGAAGTCTACAATCCCTCTTGCAAACAGAAGTGGTTTCACCAATAGCTGGAACCATCAGAATGAACCACACATGATGGAGGAATATCCACTTCAATATGATTTGGTCTTCTCTCGATGACACGGCGAGACTATTTTCGGAATACAAACTTTAACTTAGGCAAAGTGATGCCCATTGTATAATCAGACCAAAGCAATGAAGCACCTAGTGTTGGCCAATAAATAGTACAGTACTACTTTTCTGCAGTCCATGAAGTGACTATCCAATCTTTCTTTGTCTATTTTCAAATGGCACTACATGCAGTGACTATACTATTCTCTTGTGCAGTTCAACCAAAATTGCGGTCACTTTGTGTGTTTGCCAAATAGCAACGGGCAGACACCTCTGTCTGCACAAATATCAAGCAGCTAGTAAACATATACCCCACCGTGTATTTTCGATTTAAACATGTCTCTTTCGCTTAGCATCATGTTTTGCATTGGACAATTTGATACAGTCATGTTTTGCCTTGGACAATTTCATACTGATTTGATTTGCTTGTTCAGAGCAAAAATACAGCGCCTATTCTCCATCAGACCAAGGATATCCATGTTCGCAGTGATGGAAGAGGTGAAATCGATACAACCGAAATTAAGCATCCAATCATTGAATCCTGTCCTCCACCTCCAATGTAGGTCCACCCTGCCAATAAATTCACCTGCAAACCACTAGTATTACTATCTAATGACAGTACAAAAAGAGTAGCAAGATAGTAGCAAACCATGTACCTTCTTAATGAACAGCTCATAGTGCCACCAGTTGGATATAAATGTTTGGAAGAAAACATGCTCCTAATGTAGAACCGGTTGAAAGTTTTGTGTAGTTCCACTAAAACCGAGCATCCCTGTTTGCATAGATATTGAAAGTGTGATTAATATAAAAGTGTCACTAGTTGAAGCATAGACTCACAAATATAAGCATGCCAATTTCTTAATGGGAAAAGGTTTCTATAAGCTCTAGCACTGGAAGATTTCCATAAGCTCTAGCACTGGAAGATTTCTATAAGAGTTAACAATACAAAATGTAAAGGTAACAAGTTTCAGCATTGGTATACTAGCTATGCAAGAGCATTAAAGCAAATACAAAAGTTTGAAGGTAACTAGCATTATTAACTAATGACAATATTAAAAAATTGCAAACCATGTACCTTCAAGGTAAATATCATTTTGAACTCGGGTGAACATGAAAAATTGCTATCCCAATCTTAACAAAGGCGTGACTAGCTTTATTGGCAGTATTTTAGTGAACTCTACACCCTCTGTACCAATGCTGAAACTTGTTGCACAGCTAGTATACCAATGCTGAAACTTGTTGCTCTGGGAAAGCATGCCACACCTTATATATGTCGATACACTAATGCAACACCATTCAAATATTACCTATATACACTAATCCACTAGCTAGTGGAACAGTGGAGTAATTTTTTTATTACGGGGTAGAGTATAATGGTTTTACCGAACTGATCTCCATAAGCTAGCACTTGAAGATTTCTATAAGCATTAACATGTAAAGGTAACAAGTTTCAGCATTGGTATACTAGCTGGCAACAACATTAAACCAAATACAAATGTGTGAAGGTAACTAGCATTATGAATTAATGATTTTTTTTGCAAACCATGTACCTTCAAGGTATATATCATTTCAAACTCGAGAGGACCTGAAAATTGCTATCCTAATATTGATAGTCGATTAAACATAAAACTTGACCAATCGAATCAAAGAAAACAGCCGGATAAGGAGGTGCCCACTCTTGACCTTTCCTCTTGTCTTCATAATTTTTTGTGCAGTTTAACCAGAATAAAAGGACTCAACGCCTTGGCATTTTGGTAACACTGTACAAAAAATTTGACTTATCTCATGAAAGTGAGGTATGTAATCTATAAGCATTAATAGTGCAAAAATCTGAAGGTAGTAACAAGTTTCATCATTGGTATACTGGTTGTGCAACAACATTAGAATGCCTTAGCTGAAAAATCTTTAATACATCCACAATCAACAGCTAACTCTGAAATAATCTAGAGACATTAAATGTCATTGCTTAAATTTATCGGTGGCATTAGACTGAGTGCGGCATTAGTTAAATGTGGCATCACTTTAGTAGTAGCATTGGTTGACTTTACCGCTGGCGTTATACTAACAGCAAAAAAGTGGCAATAAGAGCATGAGAGACCCATTTGAATAGTGGGCGCACCAGTACGATGTACCTCCACAGACACATTTAGTGGTGAGGGAGGTATGGTTGCCCGGAGCAACATATATCCAGGCACCATATGTGGATCACGTCCCATTTTTGTTATGTTCAGCCACCTTTTTCCTATGTGAGGACAACAAAATCGATCGACCTGGTAATTCTCTATTGCGTTGTCATGCCTTTCTACCCTTCTTTAACCAAGAGACATGAGACTCGTTCCTTAGCTACTGATTGTCCCCTTTTCAACCTAGATGCGGGTTCGATGCCTACTCTATTGTACAGTATAGTGTCCCTTCCTTTCCTTATTCAACCCAGACATGGATTAGTCTGCATGAAGTAGGGTTTCCTTTAATTGTGCAAATTAAGGTTTTCTTCTGCATGACCAGCAGAGCAAAGGATAGCAAATTGGGAAGATGGTGGAGTGCAAAAGATCCACATGCAGCGACGTGGCAGACGCGACAATAGAACAAGGGTATGGTTCGAAAAGAGGTAGCATACCCGAAGGTCGGCGGGAAGTGGCTTCGCTCATGGTCGTCGTCCTCCGCACCCACTACGGCAGCGAGCTTGGGGACGGAGGCCATCCCGCGCGGGCGCTAGGTCTGAGAGGACGGCCTTGTCGTTAGTGCATGACCTCGCTCGACGACGACGAGTGCATCAATGACGCATGTCCTTTTCTTCCCCGGTGGATCTGTGACCACCGGTGAGGAGGGAGAGAGAGGCCGTCTTTTTTAGATCTGGAGAGAGGGTGATAGTGCGAGAGGCAAGTGGGCAGCCCTTAGCAAGAAAGCTCTGAAGCTCCAGCCTATATATCTTTTTTATACTACTAGTACTAGAGGTGGAGTAGTGGTAGAGTAGTTTATATGTTCTCTGCAAACAGTACCAGTTAGTCGTGCTTCAAAACTGAACGTCATGACATTAAAAAAAATAAAGGTCGATAACTAATGCGGCACCTCGGGCCAACGCGGCCAGATCGCATTTTGCACGAGAAATTACACACCATGTTCCGTTGACATGTGGTCCCGTGTACCAGATGAATGACTCCAAGTTCGACCACCGTGATGCTAGGTGCGAGCCGAGGAACACTGTTGGAGAGACCCCCTCATAATTTCCCTACATTGGTCGTTTGATTCATAGGATAAAATGCTGTATGATTTTTTTTCCTATGTAATCATGTTTTAATTGGCAATCTAGCATCCACTCCACCTTTTGTTTCACTTCCTTTGATCCTACGAAGAGAGTACTTCCTCTAAATGATGTGCCGCTGCAAGAGCCGCCTATATTAATTAATCATGCTCTAAAAAGGTGGACCAGCTTTGGCTATAGTAGTACTGTAGGTTAGCAGGTGACCTTGCGCTTGGCTCTTCTCCTCTTCCAGAAGTCGAACAATAATGATGGTACTACTTCTGGAAATCTGACAACAAATGAACTGCTGCACGCCCACCGCTTGTAAGCAAAAGTTTCTCCTTGTGCTGCGAGCCACCGCGCACACATTGCCAAGGGAGAAGGCGTAGTAAGCAAGCTTCTCGTCATTCTGTGAGTTGACGGGACACATCAAAGTTACGTACTCTATCATTAGTACTCTCTTCAAATATATTTTTATTAGTACTCTCTTCAAAAAGGGCCGACCATGTCCATGGATACCATCCCGTTCTCTGTCATTGAGTACGAGCACTATTCGCGTGCCATCGAGGAGAAAAAATATTGCGTAGTACTAGGTGCCATCGAAGTGCACGACTCACTTACGCACTGCATATCTCCATTTTCTTGCATGACATGCCACCTTGATGCTAGATGTCTCGCGTGTCATGGAGGCATATAGATGTCCCGCATGCCGGCAACAGGATGAACAAAGCTCATGTCTTAAATGAAAGAGTGGGAGAACATAGATTCCCGACGACCGAGAAGGAGCTACAAACCTCGGGGTGGAGCGTCTGCACTCATAATATTTTATATTATTCAGCGATAACTAATGCGACACCTCGGGCCAACGCGGCCTGATCGCATTTTGCACGAGAAATTACACACCATGTTT
Organism: Secale cereale; assembly: GCA_902687465.1. Taxonomy (NCBI): domain Eukaryota; kingdom Viridiplantae; phylum Streptophyta; class Magnoliopsida; order Poales; family Poaceae; genus Secale; species Secale cereale. The sequence continues at coordinate 296,335,379 of LR738711.1, forward strand.
CGTTGACATGTGGTCCCGTTCCAACATGTCAGTGAGACGGCAGTGAGTCCTTTTGTACAATTTCAGAAAGGACGTGTAGGCCGGGGCACCTCTTCGTGTACCGTGGCAAACTGGCAACCATCCACAGACTCTTCGCCTTTCCCTCTCGATTTGGAACTGCAGTCGCACGCTCTTCCTCCCTCCTCCATTTTCCTTCACCCTTCCTTCTGCCATTGTTCGATCGTCTTCTCCATGGAGGGAACAAGCCGGAAACGACCCTGTTATTCTTGCCCTGATCTGAATGATGACGTGGTGGGGGAACTCATTGATCGGTGCGACGTCATCACCTCGGCTGGCATGGCATGTTCGTTCAAGAACATTCTCGACTCAACTAATAACATCATTACAAGGAACACAAGAGTCCAGGAGCGGTTGTATCTCCCCTATCTTCTTCGCCATGACCCTGCTGACCGGCGCGGGGACGAGGGAAGCCTCGCCTTGTGCAAGTTGATGCCACTTGATAATGATACGTATGATGTTAAGATGCCATCGCTTGAGGGCAAGCATTGGGCAAGCACAAATGAAGATTGGGTTGTTTATATTGGGTACAATTGCGAGTGGGAACTTGTGAATGTGTACACTCATCAGCGGATTCCACTTCCAAAAATCTCTGACTGCCTTGAGGTTGAGCACACAGATGATCGACTTATGTTCAAATATGATCATGGCGACTATCGTCTACAGAAGATAGCAATTTCTCGAGTTCCCAACCGCTCTTGGAATTACAAGAACTATAAAGTTGTTGCTATATTCGACAAGTTTGTTGCCGTCCTTCATGGTTCGACTGGATGGATATTGCTCAAAAATCAGTTTCTATACACGGATGTGTACTGTGATGCAATTGAATACGAGAGGCTTGTGTTTGCTGCCACCACTCGTGGCACTGTTTTTGCATGGGATCCTTATTGTTTCGGTACGTTTGTCTTCCACCGTAATTATAATTGTTTCGTCCACATGCATGCGAGTTAGCAAGTTTCCCTTCTCTACTAATTAACCTTCTTCTTGTGTTTCCAAGGTCCTGTGAACATTCCACCACCTATACTTGAAAAAAAATTATAACCAAGGGGGAGATGACGATGGTGATGATCACGAGGATGAGGACGAGCAGGACCCATATGCTCACTGGCGACTGGCAACTAATTCCAATGGATCACCACTTCTTGTCTATATTCAACCCACTACTGATTTTACTACTGAGGGAGGAGGTGTTGTCTCCCATGGTCGCACTCTCCGGACCTATTCCAACACCCGTTGCATGGTATTCGGGATGGATACTAGTGTGCTAGCGCCAACACCTTCTCCCTGGTACAATATTGATAGTCTTGGAGCAAACTCGCTCTTCCATGGACAAAACTATCCAGTGATGGTGAAAGGCGATCCAACTGCTGTTGACACAACATTACTACCATTTATGAGAAGCAGCTGTATCTATACATCGGACATTGCGGTGGCTCCCTACCCTGGTCGTGATATAGTAGGCCGCTTCAGCCTGGATGATCAGTCCTGCGTTGGTCTCGAGATTGACACTAGCTGGCCCTTCCCAGAGAATCACTTGTGGTTCAAAGCAAGTGTTTCCAACGCCGAGGATTGGTTGAGTTGAAGTTCATTTCATTGCTTGTTATTTGTTGTGTGATGAAAACTTTAGTATTTATAATGTATCCTCGTTGTCGTTGTGGCTTGATGACCTGTTGTAGGTAATAAAATGATATGCCTGTGATAAACTTACTAAATTTGTGAATGGCTTTCAAGTCGCTTCTCTGAGTGGGTGCTGGGACGAGGGAAAGAATATATTTTCCGAATACATAATTGTACGTGCATTGCAACAGGTTATCGGATGAGGCCAATCAACAATAGTACACTATCTGTACTAGCTTCACATGCTGCACTATCTCTACGTCTACGTACATAATACAACAAGTTTTAAACTTGAAAACAACCACCCATCCTCACAAAGAACACTTTTTAACCTAGCATAGACTCCAGGAAATTTGGCCATAGTGTGAGGTGGGCCATATGTTAATGTGTTCGCTGTACGTAACCAGCACCTGTATCCTCGATAATACTAGTATAAGTAGTAGGAGTAGTAGAGTGGCATGGGCCAGAACAAGCATTCACGTCCAGGAGTACGGCACACGCCACCAGCACGACTTCCATCTGACACCATATTTGTTGGAGTCCGGGCTACAACAATCTCTTCAACCTCATCGTTTCTCTAAGTCAGCCATCGCGCGACGGGCAAGGTAGGGGTTTGCCGATAGTCGGTTTCCTCAACTGCGGTCCCACTTGTAAGGCCAACTCCAACACACGACCCCAAACGAACCTCCGTTTTGCCCGGATTCTGTCCGTTTGGGTAGGGCAATGGGGTCGTGTCCGGGCCATTTCTCGGATGCGGTGGCCGTGCGCCGAACGCGCGGACGCATCCCAGCCGCGTACATTTTTCTTTGCAAACACATATCTTTTTTTCATCATTGATTTTTTCGTACATGGAAATACATCACCAAAATTTTGACTAGAAAAACAAGAACCACAAGAATACATTTTAGAAGATATCCAACTTCCATAACTGCTCCTGTAAGTTGGATTAGTGCCTTCTTGATACATTCATTATTGATCTGCGGAAGCTCGATCATGCGTGCTTCTTTCTTCTTCGAGTGTAAAGAAGTAGACATGTCTAGCCTCTATTCTATCAACAAGTGCACTAGTCTCATCTCTAGCCTCTATGCTAGCTAAAAGTGCTAGAACATCTACTAAATTGCGCTCTATCAATATATCGTTGTACTCTTCTTCCCAATACAAAAACTTGCATCTATTCTACACAATAAAATTTTAAGTTAGCACAACTAGTCTAATCCGAGAGCGCAACCGAAGATTTGCTCGAGTTCTTCCTCCTTTTGCCGACACGTGGGACATCCAGCATCCAGGTCGTGTCATGCAAGAAAATAGAGTGGTAGTTGAAGCCACGTGATGTGCATCTTGGGTTAAACTGTAAATAGAATCTTACTACTCTTGTGTAACTCCAAAAGCGGCCACCGAAGATCTTTATTGGATTTGTTTTTCATCACCAGCACGTCGAGGTGAAAGATGTGCAAGTTCAGTGGGTCATCTTACATTTTCACTGACATGTGGGATCACATATGAGCAAACAGACGATGGGCTCCGCACGTCTGCTGGCTGGCTGAGAAGATAGATAGAGGAGGGCTGAGCACGGACTCCAGGAAATTTGTTCTATGTAAGCAGCACCTCGATATAGTGGGGTGGCTTGGGCCATAACTAGCATTCATGTCTAGCAGTACGGCACACGCCACCCACACAAGTCCCATCCGACACAAATTTTCTTGGAGTCCGTGCTACATCCATCTCTTCTCCCTCCCGTTTTCTCAGCCATCGCGCGATGAGCGGGGTGGGGGTTTGCCGATAGTTGGTTTGCTCAACTGCGGTCCCACTTGTAAGTGAAAATGCAACACAACACGCATTCCCCCTTGAGCGGCGTGCCGGACCAACCGTGTGGGGTGCGACGCGAACACGACAGGCTTTTCCTTTTGAACTTGTAACTTGTAAAATTTGGTTCTGCCCCATGGCGCGATCGGTAGATAGAAATAACGATTTTCCCTAGAGTAATGAGAAGTTTGGTTCTGGCGCGGTTCATGCATGGAGTACGTAGGAAAATTATGAAGTTGATGCGAAAGGTAAGATAATTACTAGTAGTACCATATACTACTACATGGATTTGACGGAAAGATAAAGATACATACGGATCCATCAACAATATCCTCACGCCCTAGTGCACCGGGTCACCAACCGACGTGTCAGAAGCAGCGGCGTTGGCGGCAAGCTCAACGTACTTCTGAACAATGCCATCCAAGGTTGCCCTGCGGTCCAAGAAGGCCAGCGTCCTATCGTCCTCCTCCTGCATGTAGTAGTCCTTGTGGACGATTTGCGCATAGACATGGGTGATTATGTCGATGGTGTCTTGCTGCACCAGACGTTGCACGGCGAGCGCCACCTCGAGGTGGACAATCTCCGGCGCGATGGCGGGCAGTCGCAAGGCCACCAGTGCGTTGAAGAGGTTGTCACCATAGAGGCCGTTGAGGGTGGCAGGCATCGCAGAGCCTGGGCGCTTGGGCCGGAGGCGTACGTCAAGGTTGTCCGCGAGCTTCTTGATGACGGTGAACTTGTCGAGGAAGCCGACAAGGACCTCGTTGAACAAGGAGACGAAGCTGTCGTCCAAGTGGCCCCTCACCCTGGCGGCCTCAAGCACTACTTGGAGACGTTCCTCGGTGCCGGGCCGCAGGCCGGCGTCGTGGACCATCTGGCACAGCCGGCTAATGTTCGCGCTGATCGCCTCCATGGGTCTAGCTTCTAGTCAACTGATCTTGCGATTGGAGTGATCACTCTTGCCCTTGGGTGCGTAGGTGCGTAGGATTTCGTAGATTAGACTGGCGGGAGCCTTTATATGAGAAGTGCAGACTGCGTTGAATTCACGTGCGTGTTGGCCATCTACTCCTCGCCCTCTACTGCACCTGCCTTTGGCTGTATGACAGGTTGGCCAGCCACCCGTTGGGCCCACGTGTCATACACCCAAAGGCAGGTGCAGTAAGTCAATGAAGTCGCGTCCCCCTCCGTGCCCGTGCATGCTTTCAATGAGTTGAGACTACCAAACATCACATGCAGTGGTTAGTTAATTGCATGCAATCCTATTAAGTAGCAAAAAGACATTAAGTTATATCACTGATAGGAATAAAACAATACACCATGTATTTATTTGTAGAGGGAGTAGTACATTTTTTGTGACATGCATTACTAGATATTGCTAGTCAAATACTAAATCCACATGGACATGGTAGTACTACTAAATCCAGACAGTGGTGCCAGTACTAGTAGTAGTAGTACTACCAATGTAGTAGCACTGTACTACCCGTTGGTCAAATCATTACGTGCTGCTCCTCACAGTGAAGTGACAAGACCGTACGCCGGAGATGACACCTGAGTATAGGCGCCGTGTTCGGCATACCATAGTCAGCCTCACCATCTGTAGTCATTATCATCATGGCTGTAGACCTAGCCTCCTTACAACTAGCCGTGTTTGACATAATTTCCCGTGCGTAGATGCCCGTGCATTGCACGGAACACCAAGATTGGGGGGTGGACAGCGCCGGCAGCGGCCATCGCGCTAGATTTTTCCATGGCCTTCTAGATGTGGTGGGGAGGAGATAAGGATGATTGTGAGATACAAGGAGTTGTTTGTAAATAGGGAACAAGTTGAGGCATCTTTTTGCAAAACTGGAGAAGTTTGGTTTGTATGCGTCAGATCTAGATCTGACGGCTATTGGTGAAAGATGGCAGGGACACCATCATCACCAACTCAGGACCTGTTTGATTCACATGATTTTGAAAATGCAGGAATAGGACACAGTATTATTAGAAGTTTCAAACTGATATTACAAATGTTAGGAGTAATGCTGCACCTACGAAGGGGGAATTACTAGGAAGTTTACGTAAGAACTTTCGTTACTTTAGGTGGATGCAGCATTATCGTACAAACTAAAATCCACCACCCTGACAAAAAACTAATGGGAAAATAACTTTTCGAGTCTCTGGCCACTTGATGTTTCAAAAACAAATTCAGCTTCTGCGGAGACTTTGTCATTTAGGCTTAGACGCTTGCGGTGATCAACACGCCATTCATTGTTGCGGCAGAGAATGCCAAACCTCATGCTACCTCTTAAGCTTGTGTTGTATACCCTCGAAGAGGAAAGGGAGATGCATCACAGTAGCGTAAGTATTTCCCTCAGTTTTTGAGAACCAAGGTATCAATCCAGTAGGAGACCACGCGCGAGTCCCTCGCACATGCACAAACAAATAAGAACTTCACAACCAACGCGATAAGGGGTTGTCAATCCCTTTACGGTCACTTACGAAAGTGAGATATGATAGAGATGATAGTTTATAGTTTTGGTATTTTTAGTTTAGTAAAACAACAAATAAAAGCGGTAAAAGTAAAGTACATGTAGATTGATATGTTGAGAATAGACCTGGGGGCCATAGTTTTCTCTAGTGGCTTCTCTCATGATAGCGATATTCTACGGCGGGTAAACAAATTACTGTCGAGCAATTGATAGAAAAGCGAATAATTATGAGACTATCTAGGCATGATCATTGTATATAGGCATCACGTCCGAGACAAGTAGACCGAAACGATTCTGCATCTACTACTATTACTTCACACATCAACCGCTATCCAGCTTGCATGTAGTGTATTGAGTTCATAAGAACAGAGTAACGCCTTAAGCAAGATGACATAATGTAGAGGGATAAACTCAAGCAATATGATATAAACCCCGTCTTTTTATCATCGATGGCAACAATACAATACATGCCTTGCTGTCCCTATTGTCACTGGGAAAGGACACCGCAAGATTGAACCCAAAGCCAAGCACTTCTCCCATTACAAGTACTATAGATCTAGTAAGCCAAACCAAACCAATAATTTGAAGAGACTTACAAGGATATTATGAGCACACATAAAAAGTTCACAGAAGGACCAAATATCTTTCACAGATAACCTTGATCATAAACTCACAATTCATCGGATCTTGACAAACACACCGCAAAAAGAGATTACATCGAATAGATCTCCTCGAAGACCGAGGAGAACTTTGTATTGATATCCAGAGAGAGAGAAGAAGCCATCTAGATACTAGCTATGGACCCAAAGGTCCATGGTAATCTACTCACAACTCATGGTGAGGGCGATGATGATGATGATGAAGGCCTCCGTGATGGATCCCGCTCCAGTGGAGCTCCGGAACAGGCTCCAAGATGGGATCTCCACGGGAACAGAAGGTACGGCGGTGGAATTAGGGTTTTCTCCTTGTCCACAGAGTTTCTGGGGTACGTAGACTTTTATAGGAAGAAGGAGGGCACCGGGGGATGCTCGAGGGGCCCACGAGGTAGGGGCGCACCCCCACCCTCGTGGGCGCCTCGATGCTCCCCTGACGTGGTTCTCAAGTTCCTCTGGCGTGATTTTCTCCAAAAATATCTATCGCGAAGGTTTCATTCCGTTTGGACTCCGTTTGATATTCTTTTTCTGCGAAACCCTGAAATAGGCAAAAACCAACAATCTGTACTGGGCCTTTGGGTTAGTAGGTTAGTCCCAAAAATGATATAAAAGTGAATGATAAAGCCCATTAAACATCCAAGACTTCATAAATAATAGCATGGAACAATAAAAAATTATAGTGTAGCATCCCAAAATTCTAAATTTTGGAATGTTATAATAAATAGATAGATTTGATTGTTGTTTGATGTGCTGTGTGAAATTGAGTGAAATTTGAAACTTTTGAAAGTTAAATGAGAGGGAATAAAATGACTTTCCCAAAACTTTCACTTTGCTTTTTGATCTCCGAGGGAATTCAAATTCTTTTCAACACAAAACCCTAGAGTGAAGATAATATGACTTCTTCCATTTATTTTAAATGATAAAGGGCTTTGAAAGGATTTTTGAATTTCATCCTCGAAATCTTTTCAATTCAGAAACTTTATACGACTCAATGATTTTCCAGAGAGAAGATAAAATGACTTCTTCAAATTATAGGAAATATGAGTTGGAAGTTTTCTGAAATTTTCTTTATAACTCATTTTCAAAAAATGAGTTATTTGGTTTTATTCAAATTATTTTTCTCCAAAAAAAAATTACATGGAAAATAGGGTAACATGATTCCCTACAGCAGAAAATTGGAGAGAAATAAATTTGAATCCTTTTTGGTATTTTAGAATGATTTTTATTGGTTTCTATTTGCATCAGTAGCACCTTTCGATTATTTTGAATTTATGGGCATTTTATTTGACAGTAGTAAAATGTTCGTGTTGTAGGGCTTATTATTCTGCAAATTTTGATATATTATATGCCTATAGGATATTTTTATTTACTTTGCTTTTATTCGTTTTCTATGTCTGTTAAAAAATTGTTTAAAAAAATCCTTCGCTGTACTGGGCCGGCCCAGCTCCTGCCAGGCCGCGGCCCAGCTCGCCCCGTCTCCTTTCTCCTCCCGCACGGCATCGCTGCCGCCTCGACGGCCGTGTCCCGAGCGGACTCTTCGCCGCCGCCTTTGCCTCGCCCCTCCTCCAAAAAGCTCTCCCCCCTCCATAAATGCGCCACCGCCGCCGCCCTCTCTTCTCTCCTCCTCTCTCCGCGCCGCAGCCGCGCATCTCGCCGCCGCCGCGGCAAGTCACCACCGCCGCCGCAGCAGCTTCGCCCCCTCCCCGCTCTGGCTCGCCGCCGCCGCACCTTGCGCTGCTGCTGCCACCGCCGCCCGCTTGACCGCCGCCCCGCGCCGCGTCCGTCGTCGCCTTGCCCAGCCTCGCCGGCCGGAGCTTCAAAACCCGGACCCGATCCGCCCGTCGAAGAACCACCCGAACCCGCGGTTTATGAAAATAAAACCGCCTAGGTAATGATACTTTGACCAAGTTTATAAAGAAATTACTTATATCTACAAGACCAAAGATAAATGATAGTATGAAGTAAGTACATGTTGTGATGACTCTAATGATCTTTCCAGATGTAAATGTTTTTTCCACATATACCTGGTCAAACTTTTCTGAAGTTTGATTTTTCAAAACATCCATATTCTTATGGATGTGAGAGAGTCCCTAACTAGAGAGAGAGAGAGAGAGAGAGAGAGAGAGAGAGAGAGCAGGAGTCCTGGAGAGGGGGAGGTCATGTTTTATGCATCAAAGACTGATATAAACCATGTTTCGATATAAACTTGCATTCAAATATTTAAATTGGAGACCATGTTGTCTGCAATACACACTTGAACGGATATATGCATATATCAATCAAGTTCATTAATTTGACTTTCAACATGTTCATGGAGTACTATAATAATGTACAACATGCTATTCGAATGAGGTGTTCAATTTTGGATTTAGTTCACTATTTTGACCTGGTGAACGAGCAATTTCATTGAATCGAGATATTTCATTTTGGGCTTGATTCCCGTTTTTGAGTGGGTCAACTATTTGTCATATAGTAAATCGCTAGCAACGAGCATGTAAAAACACATTACTCCCGAGCATCATTTCTCCATCTAAAAAAGAAGTGGCAAGCTAATATTTCTTCATTTGATTCGAATCGACTTGGTAAGGTAGACGTGGATGCTCGTTCTCCCAAATTTTGAACGAACCGTTAAACATCCTCTGCTCAGTGGAATTTTCCCGAGCAAATAAATGGGAGACGCGAAATTACCGTCCTATGTGGGAGACGCATTAATTGGCCCGTTGTGCATCGAGGGTAGGTTCGTAACTTCATCCAAGCGCACCTTCTCCTCGGCCGAAATGGCATGTGCCGAATAATTCATAAACCATGGTCGAGAAAACACGCTCTCCTTGCCCGAAATAGCTCGCGCCCACTATTTGAAAACACGCTCTCCTCGCCCGAAATTGCTCGCGCCCACTATATTTCAAAACACGCCCTCCTCGCCCGAAATCGCTCAAGCCCACTATTTGGGGAGAAGCAAAGTTACTATACTATCCCCGACCCTCAGTACACAGACCCAAGCCGAGAAGCCTAAAGGCAGGGGTAGAACTGTAACTCCCCCTCACATTTCACACAAATGCATACATGGTTCTACTCCCCTTCCAATCCCCCCATTCATACCTCGTGGGCGCCAAATAACCTTCTCCCCGGAAGCTCCCTTCTCCCGAGCCACGAAACCTCAGCCCCTCCTCCATGGCGCCCCTGCCGCACCAATTTCACAGCCTCCCTCCTCCCTAATGCCGGAGATGATGTCCATTTACCGTTGTCCACTAGGCCGTGTGCCTCTTACTCCGTGCTGCTGGAGCTGCCTCGACAACGGTCGTGTGAACCGTACCGGAGCTGATTCACCCCCGCCGTTATTCACGACTCTGGAGCGGCTCCAACTTCGGATCCGTCCAGAGTCCCGGCGCTGCTTCCCCGTAGCCGTCGACCGTCGCGACATCGCTGTTCCCTGCTGCCGGTGGCCATCGCAACCGCGCCGGCCTCACCGACTCGGCAGCTGGACCAACCTACTTCACCATGCCGCCAGATAGGTCACACCCTCATCTCAAATCACTTTATTTAGGCGTCGGTTGTCTGAATTTTTATTCTAGGCCAATTGATTCCCAATGGGATGCAACACCCCTCGAGGCGGCGGAGCTCCTAGGCTGCCGGTTGGCTGGTGTCTAATGAAAGGGTGCGTGGCCGCAAGTTCACCGTGGAAGCAGCTCTTAGATGGCTATCTTAGAGTTGCGTGGGTTCAAGGTACTGCCGCCGCCGGATCTGGATGACGGGGAGTCTTTGTGGATTGCCCCGGGGGCGGCGCAACCACGACAATGCTGTGGGGCGGGGAGAGGGGTTTTGGCTGGGGCCACGGACGGCGGAGGCAAGCTGCTCTGCCGTTGGTCCCTGGCTCTTTGGGGAAGATTCCTAACAGTGTCAGCCGGGAGGCACAAGACGGCCATCAAGCTCTGGCGTAGATCAGACAGTACAAAAATAAAATAAAATCGTGTGACCCCAATTTAGTCTCAGTCAACAGACGTGTGGCCACTCTCGTACCTTGCTGTTGATCTCTTAGTGTATTTCTTCAGATCAAATAGATGTGTCATTCTTAACATTATGCGTTATCTGCATCTTCGGCCACACCATCTTCCGACTCACCGCAGCTGCTCCAACAAGGGAAGCATACACCAGAAGGGAGCTATAGTGCTCACTCAACAGTTCCCTGCATCGAATGCGCGTGCCCGACATGGACAGCCACAACAACTGCAGGGCCATCGACAAGTCAGGACATGATGCTCACTCCTATGGATGGTGGCCAGATAGGTTGTACCCTCATCTTACTTGTGTGCAACATTTATGGCTTTGTTATTCATCTAAGCATGGAAAATAGATTATCACATTTCACTATATATTCATGCTGATCTCTTACGGGTCTTGTTTCAGGAGTTAACGTTGTTCCATAGTTCAGCTAAGATACTTGTTCTTTAGGTAACGCCGTTCCATAGTTATCATCCATCAGCCAATGCTATCCCATAGGCTGGTGATTATAGTATTATACCACTTCTAGTATTACCTATGTTGTTCTTTAATACTTTTGTGTGACATCTAGTTAATTTCAAGTACAAACGATACATATTCTGTAGCTTTCATCTGTGTTCTCCCTTTAGTTTTTGAGACCTATTGCTGCTAGTTAACCCCAGTCCTACTATTTATGTCATCCCCTACAGGCACTCATTACATAAATCTAACTACTAGTTGTCTTCCATGCATGTCAGATATAATTGCACACACTGATATATCCACAAGAACCTCACGGAGCAATGTAAAGGCCAATAAACTTGATGTCAATGATACCCAATATGATGGAACATGTAAAGGCAGTTCTTCAGAAGACTTGCAGAAAGATGTTGAATCCTATTCACCCCACAAGGTCCTTGCTCTAACTTGGCCCGTGATATGGGTACAACATGCATATAATGTCCTGGAGTGTATCTACTCTGTTGCAATGCCATGTGCTTAGCATGATGATCATGCATGTAAATATGTCATGCCTTCCTGTTTTTCAGTACCTATTCCATTCATGATAACATGTTTTCAAATTCAAGTACTGTCATTCTACTCTATCGCAATGCCATCTGCTTAATTTGGACATCATGCTTCTGAATATCTTATGCACTGTTATTCATCAGTATGAAATTCATCTGTCTACCATACCATGTTTTTTTACATTGAAGTGTTGTTCTAGTGCTCTGTTGCAATGCCATCTTAGTTTCCCAATCATACTCGTGTATGTTGCCTTAGTTTTTTCTGTACATATTCCGCTAGCATATAGTTTTACATTCAACTAGTGCTTTTTTTACTGTGTTGTCCAGTCGTATCCGTAGCTCTTACACAATACTCCCTCCGTCCGGATTACATGTTGCCGAAATGGATAAAAAAGGATGTATCTAGAACTGAAATACGCCTAGACCCATCCATTTTTTCCGAATGGAGGGAATACATGTCAATATGTCATGCCTTTCTATTCTTCAGTACCTATTCCATCTCTCTGCTGTAGCATGTTTTATAATTAAAGCACCATTATTCTATACTAGGCATGTAAGGGGAAGACGACTATGTTAGAATCTGAAGGGTTACAAACCAGGTCTTTGCAAAAGATCCAAACGCTAGGAGATAATAAACCAACTCTAGTTTTTATAGATACTGCTCCAGCATAGAGAAACCCAGCTCCTACTCATAATAAGCAGATTCCAGTGAAGAAAGAACTAGTCCGCTCCAGTGCAGCAAAAATATGTCAACTCCATTCTAAGAAGCGTGTGCGTATCCTTGCATCATGAAATTTTATAGCATGCTGATCATATTTTCTACATGTTTCTTACCCATCTCTCTTTTAGAAAATAAGCTTAACAGATAGAAGAATTTCTGCACTGTTATCATCTGTGAGGAAAGATTCTTGCAGGAATTCTCTGTACTCCAATGCAGATGTAAGTACCTATTGTATATCACTATATTTTTACATCAGCTTGTATTTTGTTAATCTACGTGAATCCAACCTTTATTTGATCTAAATTTAGTTGTAGAAAAATGTATGATGAAAGGCCACAATGTTGATTGTTGTAAGGAAATCTGCCTGGTAGTTTTGCATCCTGAGCTGCATGATGTACTATCTCATATCAGTGGGTTTGATTACTTTGGTTTTGTAGTGGGTTTTCAGTGTTTTTTTACTGCGTTGTCCTGTCGTATCCCTAGCTCTTAAATCATACTCCCTCCGTCCGGATTACATGTCGCATAAATGGATAAAACTAGATGTATCTAGAAATGAAATACGCCTAGACCCATCCATTTATTTTCGGATGGAGGGAATACATGTCAATATGTCATGCCTTTCTATTCCTTAAGACCTATTCCATCTCTGCTGTAGCATGTTTTATAATTGAAGCACCATTCTTCTATATAAGGCATGCAAGGGGAAGACGGCTATGTTAGAATCTGAAGGGTTACAAACCAGGTCTTCGCAAAAGATCCACGCGCCAGTAGATAATAAACCAACTCCATTTTTCATAGATACTGCTCCAGCACAAAGAAACCCAACTCCTAGTGATAATAAGCAGATTCCAGTGGCCAAAGAACTAGTCCGCTCTAGTCCAGCAAAAGAATGTCCACTCCATTCTAAGACGCGTGTGCGTATCCTCACATCATGAAATTTTATAGCATTCTGATCATATTTTCTACATGTTTGTTACCATCTCTCTTTTAGAAAATCAGGTTAAATGATAGAAGATTTCCTTCATTTGCATTGTATTCGAGGAAAATATCTTGCAGGGAATTCTCTATGCTCCAATGCTGATGTAAGTACCTGTTGTATATCACTATATTTTTACTTCAGCATGTATTTTGTCAATCGGCGTGAATCCAACCTTTGTCTGATCTAAAATTAGTTGTAGCAAAATGTTAAAGGTGCCAATGTTGATTTTTGTAAAGAAAACTGCCTGTAGTTTTGCATACTGAGCTTCATGAGTGTACTCTCTCATATCATGCACATTACTGAATTGTAGTGCTGCTCTGGTTACCCATTCATTCATTGTGTCAATGTTGCTTTTGTATTACCTTACCTGGCTGATGATAGCTATGCCATATTGTGTTAATTTTGTGTTTGCTAGCTGCCCAAACGTTCGTTGTGCCAATGTTGCTTTCCTATTATCTGACTTGGCCAATGATAGCAATGCTAGTGTCTTAATTTGGTGCAGGCTGCTGAAGATAAGAAGACAAACTCTGAAAACAGCAAGGCAACCCCATTGTTTCTTTCCAATAAATCTAGGCCAGGTAATATGCCAATAACTCATGATTAATCTGTTTGGTTCCCCTCCTAATTTATGTTATGATGCAGTGGTCGAGACACTCTCCCCTATCAATAATACAAGCCCGCCAAAATCGCGCCATCTGAATCTGTTCAGTATCCTCTGTCTCGAATGCAACGGAAAAAATGTATGTTTGTGAACCAATTAATGGCTGAAGGAATGATGGAAATGGTGGTGGAATCAGAGGTGCAGAATCGTGCGACACAACAACTGATCAATGTTTTCAGAGACAGTGTAGCAAAGCAGCAAGAACTTGCCCACATGCTTATGGGCGTCATCCGTGCTGAGGTTGCAGATTGTGATGTTGTAGATCGTTAGATTCTGTTCATTTATTCGCACTGGCATCAATCTTTGATTGCCCAGTGGATGTAATTTCCTGTAATATATGCTGGATGTGCAATATTTTTCCCTGTATGCTGTACCTTTGCTTGATCGGTTTTGGTCCTCTGCATAATTGCTTGTCGTAATGGGCTCAAATTATCTAATTTGGCCTAAAGATATGTACGAACTTTAGTGGGCCCATTAAGTTAATGGGCCGTTACCAAGCCGAAAGTTAATGGTCGGCCCTCTTAACTCTCGGGTCGTCAACAGGCTGACATCGAAGCGGGCAACAGGTGGGCCCAATTGATTTCATGGGCCATTAACAGGCCGTTACTAAGTTCGGGCTACATATGGCCCAACTATACTGTGGGCCTTTATCAGGTCGAAAGAGACAACGGGCTTGTACTGGACCATGAAGAGCATGGGCCGCTAAGAGGCCGAAAGTCAGGTCGTATTGTAAATGGCCCAACTGTGTTGTGAGCCTTTAGCAGGCCGAAAGAGAAACCAGGCTGGTATTGGACCTTGAAGGGCATGGGCCGTTAAAAGGCCAGAACTCAGGTCCGACTACAAATGGCCCAACTAATTTATGGTCCATTAACAGGCTGAAAGGCACACAGGGCCGGGAATTGGCCCAACACTTAAATGGGTCGCTAAAAGGCCAAAACTCAGGTCCTACTACAAATGGCCCAACAGATATATGGGCCATCACCAGGCTGAAAAACACACCGGGCTGGAAATTGGGCCAACACTTAAATGGGTCGCTAAAAGGCCGAAACTCAGGTCCGACTACAAATGGCCCAACTGATTTATTGGCCTTCAACTCGCTGAAATGCACACCGGGCCAGAAATTAGCCCAATATTTAAGTGGGTCGCTAAAAGGCCGAAAGATGTACATCGTGAAAATTGGCCCATCCACTGAATGAGCCGTTAAAAGGCCGAAATCTCATCGGGCCGATATTGAGCCCAAATATATAGCGGGCTGTTAGTGGGCTCGAACTGACGATAGGCTGCAATGGTGTCAAATCTTTAACGGGCCATTGAGGGCCGAATTGGCACATCTCGTATGAGCCGTGGGCTTAAATGGACCTGACACAAGTAGGCCTTATATGGGCCGGCCTGCTATTTTTAATAGGCCGGCCTTTTTCACCGGAATGGGCCATTGTTGGGCCGTGCCACGTGTCGACCTATCATAGGCGCCACCTGTCCAATGAGTGGATGACATCTGTCCCAATGGTGAGGCAACACGTGTTTCCTCCGACCAATCATGATTTTACACGTGGAAAATCCCCATTGGTCGGGGCTGTTAACGGGTTATCGGATCCAAAACCGGACCCGATAGCTTAACGGCGCTCCGTTCCGGTGGATGCCACGTGTCAGTCACCCTTGACGAAAGCACTTCTATGACGCGCAATTTATCTTCATGGAAGTGGACACTTCCGCGATGATAATTTTGGTAATGTCATGGAACACTTCTACGACATCACAGGTATGACTATCTTCATTCTGTCATAAATTTGTCATGGATGTACATGCATGAGAGAAAATGTGACCTACTATGACAAACACGTATCATCACGGAAGTCTATTTTTTTGTAGTGTTGGCAACTGGTCCACTATAGGTCTTGGGTGGTGCATACTGCTGAGTTGGGCGAGGCGCCTCCTAGGATGGCCTCGGAGTGAACTTTGGTGGCAGAGCTGTGTTTGGAACCCACACCCGGCGTTTGTGAGAGCCAGAACCGGATGAAGAACCAAAATCACGCGGATAATTGTGTGTGGTCTCATAGTCAGTCAGGCCTGTCTCAGAACTGATGGCCTTGTTCACTAGCTTCTAGAAGGAGGTGCACTCGTGCATTCGGAGAGAACGACGAAGCTCGGGGCTGAGTCCCTTGCGGAACCTCGCCTGCTTCTTGGCGTCGGTGGACTCTTCTTTAGGAGCATAGCGTGCCAAGTTTCCAAACTCGTGGCTATAGGCATCCACGGTTAGCCTGCCTTGGATGAAATTGCAAAATTCCTCCCGCTTGCGATCCGTATGACCTTCCGAAATATGGTGTTCACGAAAATCCTCGTTGAAGTCTGCCTAAGTGGTAATCTGGACAACGGGACGCATAGCCTCATAGTTTTTCCACCAAAGGCGAGCAGGGCCCTCAAGATGGTAGGCAGCGTAGGTGACCTTATCAGCTGCGCTACGCGGGCAGAATGTAGCTTATGCATAATCATCAGCATCAAGAGGCTCAACGGAATGATGGAAGGTTGGTGGGCACATCTTGATAAAGTCATTAATAGACACCAAGTCATTCCTTTGGCAAAAAACAGTGTTCTGTTCCATACGTTCCAGCAGTCGGTTGGTCTCTCGTTTATTCCTTTCTGCCTCCAACATGACTTTAGCCAAGGAGGGTGGATGAGGCAGATTCCCATCCCTAGCCCCACTGGCTTCACCATCCTCCTAAACAACAGGGGTGCTGCATGTGTTGACCATCCTAGGAAAACAAAACAATGGTTTAGACAAGGATGGCAAAACTTTAGCATAGCAGTGCAGAATGTAATGGATGACACGGAATGCAGAGATGTTCATCTGTACGACATGATAATATAGAAACTGCCATATATACACCATGGGTCATACACTCCATACATAGTTTAGTACAAGCCCAGGCTAAAGTACAACTGCGATGAAAGACGATACATCTCATCAGAGGCATTCCAAGCTCCTATACATTATTTATCTATGCCTCCAGAACTCGGTACACACTAAGTCATATTCCACAAGACATGCGGGACTGTGGAGATATAACTGCTACAGTACTACTACTGCCACGGTCTAGCTCAGATGTCTCCATAGTAATCTTCATAAATATTACCCCCGTAGCCTGGAAGTGGAACATGAGGATCGGGAAACTCCCGCTCACTTTGGGCCTGTGGAATATAAGGACACGGATGCGGCCTTGGTCGCACAGTTGGTGGCAAATGACGCCCACGTGGTGGTGTAACGCCTCCAACGTTGCGCCAGTCCATACAGTCTGGCAGACAAGACCGCATCGGGTACAAATCCTGCATATCAAGATACCCAGCCTGCATGGCGGGTGCAAGCCATGTCAGAGTGGCCCAGTGGTCAGCTCGAGTGTTGTACAGCTCCATCCGGAGGGCACGGATCTCATGGTCCCTAGTATCTCTATGGTAGTCCGAAGTAACGGCTCCTCATGAGCAGCGTCAGTGTAAAGACCGGTGTAGTAACCCTCCTATCTAGGAAGTGAGGCTGGCATGTATCGAAACTCAGTGTTCATTAACAAGGCATGCCTAGCCCGGATAATAGTTATCATCGAGTAAGCAGCATTCTGCATGGACATCTCGATGGTAACCCCAAGTCCATATGTCTAGAGGATGGGGTCGGTAGCTCCAGGATATGAAAGATATATCCGGACCGTGCAAAGGTACTTGCTCTGGTTGAAATCACGATACTGCTCCTCTACAGTATACCAACGATAGCCAGTCTCGGTCATTACGCGGACCAACATGTCCATGTGACCTGGCACATCGATGCACTGGGTCAGAAGGACCACCTGATGAGGGGTGCGGTCAGACATCTGAAACACGAAATAATGCAAAGGCATTAGAATTTCTAGAAGAAATCGGGTATCATAACAACTGTAAATGCTCAAAAAGGATTTTGAAACATCTTACAAATGATAGCATAGCCACTCAACAACATCATATCAAGGTTCCGGGTCCAACTAACAACATATTGCGTAGTAGAAACTGAACCGAGGTTTGAAACCAACAATCCAAAGAGTCTACGGATTAGTAACACGTGGACCTAATAAAAGGATGAGAAGCCTAGTTCTTAACCCGCGTGGAAGAAAAGGCTGACTCAGATTAGAAGGGCATAAGGTAAAGGAGTAAAAAGAGTCTTACATTCCCTTCCACAATAAATTCGCCTATATATAACAAAAGAATTTCTGGACTCAACATCGACCAGTTTGGATTGATGAACCTACATGCAGTCCGGCTCTGATGCCCACGCTGTCAGCACCCCGATCCTAAGTCACTCTGATCTAGCATGTAACACATTGTATCCCTTTGCGGCTTCACGCATGGTATCCCCACGGGTGCCACCTTACATGGCCTAGGACCGTTTGCACATTTTGGCACACGTATATGATAGTGTCGCTAGTATCCATATGACAGAGAACCCGGGCCGACATGACTAGTTATAAACCAAAAGTGGCGCTAAATTGCAGAGACATGCATACATGACCCAGCAACGAATGTGTCGGTCATCAATCTATGAACCCAAGTCGTAGCAAGCTACAAGGACTTAAAGGAACAACGCGTGAAATTTCCCCTAAGGGACAGACACAGGAACGAAGAAGGACACATGAAGGCCAAACTAAGTGTTCAGGAGAAGTAGCAAGCTACCAAGGCTCAGTGGCAACACTAGGAGACATTTCCCTGTAAGATAGGCTACCAAGGGTAAACAACTAGGTGTCGGATCCCACACATACCAAGCATTTCAATAACATACACACAATATGCTCGATATGTGTAAATACAACATGGCATCACAACAAAACTCTATGACTCAAAGTACTTTATTTAAGAGGCTCCGAAGAGCCATACATAACATATCCATACAGGTAGGGGTCACATGACCCAACACTCAAATCATACAAACATACAAGCACATGCGGAAGCTAAACTTGTTTGAGTACTGGAAAGAAAAAAGGCTTGGTGTTGCATTACTATCTACAGTGGCCCTTCACAGGCTTGAGATAGCCACCTGGGTAGCAAGCTACTTGTCGACATCGAGGTCTATGTAGAAACCATCAGAAGGGGAGGTGTTCTCCTCTGCAACAGTTATTAAGAAAACATGAGTACAAAGGTACTCAGCAAGACTTACATCAGACCCTATCATACATGCAACATTATCAACAAGGGTAGTGGAGTTCATTGCAGCAAGCCAGCTTTGACTCTTGGCTAACATGTACTATGTCTATCAACAGTCTGAAATAGATGAGACAGCGCACACGAGTCCACTAGTCACTACAACAATACTCTACCCTGGATCCTCTCCCGTCATCCTACGAAAGGGCCATCCACGACACTCACACTTGTCTTGAGTCTTTTATGAGTAACCATTAACTTGTCTATGAACTGTATTGGCAACCAAGTTGTCCTTATCCGCGGACGCGGCTATTCGAATAGATTGATAACCCTGCAGGGGTGTACATCTTTACACATGCTTCCACCACTTTATCGACGTTTACTTGACATGTACTTGGCAACCTTCAAGAGGAAGCCCAGCGAGGGTGTCGGCCATGACCTGACTAACCACACATGTCCCTAGTCCAGGTTTATCGCCTATTTGGGTTCCATCCGAGAGGAGATCCGTCCGGGGTGCCGCTCACGGCCCCAAACGATGTGTACAGGGCTCCCAAGACACCAAACGGGCGACTCGGTATACCGGGCCACGTACCTGCCGCATCACAACCCACCCCGAGGGTCAGCGCTGCGCACGGCCTCCAGTATACTACAAACACCAGAAACTAATTGCAACTCCTGGACAGAGGACAAGGGTGATCAATAAGTCGAGAGAGCTTGGAGCGCCCAGAGCCCAATGTGTGGTAGTAGCTGATCTTAAATCACACATATAGATCTCAGTTCTTAAGGATGGTTCCAATGAAACAATCCACCATGTACTCCTACACGACCTTCCATCGATACCTTTACCAAAACATATTCCACACTTCACTTTCATTACCAGACATAATCATTTTACTCCGATCCATCACCCAGGTGAACCAGACCTGACACAACTCTAAGCATAGCAGGCATAGCATGGTAGGAACACATCAACATGGCTCAATCAACTCCTACACATGCTAGTGGGTTTCAACTATTTACTACGGCAATGACAGGTCATGCAAAGGAATGGGGTTCAGCTACCGTAGCAAACAACAGTTGAAACGTTGTTGTCTTAATGTAGTAAAAGAGAGCAGAAGCGAGAAGATGGGCTTGCATCGGAATGTTCAAAGGGGTTGCTTGCCTGGCAGATTGGTCGAGTGGTACTGCCCTTCAACTGGATACTCATGAATATCCTTGGGAGCAGAACCTACCAAGGAGATCACACCGGTAACACAATCAATACATGGCAATATGCAACAATATGATGCATGCTCATGACATGGCAAGATGGATGTGTTTGAGCTAGTGCAACTACAAACAGAAGGGTTTGAGCTTATTTGAATTAAAGATTCAAATGCAAGCCTAAGTTATTAATTTCCAAATTGCATTATCATGTTTTGATGTAAACAACAAGGTTAAGTTGCTTTAACATGCATGAAACCAGTACCAATGGATAGATTTGATTTTTTATCATGTTTCACATATAAATATTTTCCATCTGAGCTACAGTTGATTTATTATGATTTTTAGAAGTTTAAACCTTTTTTGAAATAAATAAATCATTTCTGATTTATTGAAAATCCAAAAAATAGTTACTGCGTCAGGATTGCATCTTAGTGATGTCAGCAATTCAACTGGGTCGCCCAGGTCAAACCTGACCGGTGGGGCCCACTGGTCAGTAACTCAGTTAACTAACTGAGTTAGTTAGTAGTAAACTAATCCTAACAGAACTGTCAGCAGGGCTCGGCCCACATGTCAGTGATTCAACTAACTAACTGAATTAATTAAGTTAATTAACTAACTCCTAACTAAACAGGGGCCTGGCCCCACCTGTCATAGACCCAGGGGAGTCAAACCCTAGGTCTGAACAGGCCAGCCCGCCGGAGGCTCGACGCCGGTGAGGCCAAACGCGGCGGAGGGCCTCGGAAATCCTCCTCCGGCGACCAAAAGGACGGCGGAGGGCACCTACGTGAAGCTGGAGACGAGCTGCATCGAGTGGTGCTCGAGTTGGAGCTCGGGGTCGCCGGAAACGATGCCAGCCACGAGCCTTGCGGCTGCTAGAGTTCAGGCGAGGCCGAACTCATTGCTGTGGTGCTCGTGGAGGCGTGTGCAGGGCACCTACAACATCTACGCGGCGCGGTGAGTGCATTGGGCATGATGGCGTGGCCGTTGCATGGTCGGAGCCACATCGACAGCGAGCAACTGCAGCGGCGCGTGCGGGCGAGCTTGAAGCAATCACTGCATAGGGCTTTAGCAAGAACAGAGAGGATGGGGACGGCCAGCAGCTCACAGCGGAGTCGACAGTGATCTTGGCGAACTCGGAGACGGCCCGGAGCGGCTGATGCGGCGAAGGGGATCTCCGGTGGTGAGCGGCGGGGAAGAGCTCGGTGGAGTCGATACAGCATGTCCAAGGCCTCGTGGCTTGTCGAGGAGGTCGAGGATGGGGTGGCGGTGCTCGTAGACACGGCGAGGCGACGACGGAGCGGCAACGACGGCGAGTTTCACGGCGGCGCGGGCGCTGCAGCGTCGGCCATGGCTTCCAGAGAGCGAGGGAGAGAGCTGGGAGGAGTGTGGTGTAGTGGCGGTCAGGACGACGACATGGAGGACGTGTGAGGCGTCGAAACGACGAGCGGCGTCCAGAAGGGCGGCAAGCAGCTGCTGCGGTGGCGAGCTGGCGCGCGCCGGCATCACCTGCCTACCTGGCGGGATGAAGCAGCTGCCTGGTGTGGACCAGCACAGTGCTGGGCCGCTAGGTGGGCATTCCAGGTAAGTGGCCTCTTGCCTTTCTCTCTCTCTCTCTCTCTCTCCCTTTTCTATTTTGTTTTCTATTTTGTTTTCTATTTTCTGTTTTTTGTACCTGTGTTGCTTTATTAAAAATGCTAAAGCACTTTCATAAATCATGAAACTACTCATGCCCACTGTATATAATATATCCAACAGAGAACATTTTGGTTTATGATTATTTGGACATTTAAAATATTTATAGCATTTAAATGTCCAAATGCAAATAACAAATGATTTAATCCAGTGACCTTAGGATGTCCTAGAAAAATGTGCACCATTTTTGTCAGAGGTTTAGGACCGAGGCAAAGATGATGAACATTTTAGAAGGGCATTTTGGGTACATTGAAAAGTATTTTAGTAAACCCTAGTTGATTTAAGGGGGGTGCTGGGGTTCTGTCATCCCCATTTCCAAGTTCCAAGAAAATTAAACATGATGCAACACTCTAGCTAGTCCTAATGCAAGCACTGACTAGGATTGTGAGAGACAAGTCCTGCCAGATCCATGGCACCCCTGACAAACCTGCAAATCACACCAACCGTAGTTGTTGGGTCTTCAAGCAGGCCGACAAGCTAAATGCCGAACACAAGAGAAAAGGACCACAGAGAAAAGACGAGGACGAACCTTGCCAGCCGAACACAGGGGACAGAAAAAATTTCCACCGGAGGTAAAAACGGTGAACATGATCTACGTCACCCACATCCCCAAGAGGGAGCACAAGCGTGCACTCTTGGACGTATATGCCGTCGAGCCTGTCGCCTCCAAGTTCAAGCCATGGTCGGCTTGCTCGGTCACCTTTGATCGTAGGGATCACCCAACAAGTATCCGCCACGGAGGTTCGGCGGCCTTAGTGCTTGACCCCATAATAGACGGATACCATATTACTCGAATCCGTATGGACGGTGGCAACAGTCTCAATAGGATATCAAGAATTAAGCCCAGCAGCACTACCTTTAAAGGAGAGATTCCAGGCGTAGAAGCCAGCTGCACACGGACATTAACATTGGAACTTGTATTCAGTTCCCCCGTTAAGTTCCGAAGCGAAGAGCTAATCTTCGACATCGCTCCATTCCATAGTGGCTATCATGCACTACTCAGAAGAACGGCCTTCGCCCGCTTCAACATAGTCCCGCATTATGCCTACCTCAAGCTTAAAATGCCTGGACCACGTGGTGTTATCATGGTCAATGGAAACATGGAGCATTCCCTCCATACAAAGGAAGACACTGCGGCCCTAGTGGCCGAAGTGCAAAGCGGCCTATTTAGGCCAAACAACTCGTCAGTCATCAAGACTACAAATACGGCTAAACGTGCCCGGTCCACACTAGAATGCAGAAGCTCAGAGGAACCTGAGCTTGATTAGCAGTTGTGCCCCGATGGACTGCCCCATAAGGTGGCAGCTTACGTACCTCGCGTACACCATTATGCCCTTAAAATACCTTGGGCGGTGATAAGGGCATACAACACATCGCTAGTCCATAGTTCGGCTTGACCCTATTCGGACTCTCCCATATATCTTCTTTAGGTTTATTCAAAAACCTGCATTATTTACGGCCGAACATGGTACTCTTTTCCTGGCTTCCTTTTTATTTTTTTACAGGCGGCCATTAGAACTCTCCTTCTCAAGGACAAACTACCATAGAGAAAAATACGTAGACGTGCAACAGGGCCAATGGTTGAAATTCCTTTCCCATAGATTAGGGCTCTGTGTAAACCTTTCAACCCTTTTCTTTTTTAATTTTTGTTGGCATGTCAAATGCCCGAGGCTGTTATCGGCGTTATTTGTAACATCATGGCTCGCCGTATTAAATGGGATATAAAAGAGGCAGTTCGGTTCAAATTCAGTTGGGCTATTGTTTACTTCCACCACCTGTATTCTCTTCTCCCAAGACAAATCGCAGCGTATGCCTTAATACGTGGACTTCGTACCAGGGGCTGTATTCAGCCTGGCACGCATACAAAAGTCCGAATACCTATAGGGAACTATTCAGTATCCCAGATATTGTGTTATATGCATCGGCTCCGAATCTTGTCTTTGGTAAATAATTGGGTTGCCCGACTCCTGTGCTTGCTACCCGTAATATTTACATGGGGGCTGAAGCCGATGACTGGAAACTTTCAGACTTACATAAATAGTCGCACAGGAGGGAAACGTCGCTCATTAATACAAAAGCACAAAATTTATATACATCGACAAATTGGCTTAGTCCTTACAACCCTAATACATATCACTCAAAGGCTATATCCTTTGAGGATTGTCCCTCTACAAGGCAGGCTCCTTCTAGGACATCATCAAAGTACCTTTCCGTTTTGAGATGATCCTTGCCTTCTGGAGGGCCAGCAGTGGCTATTTCCGCGGCCTTCATCTTCACCCAATGCACCTTCATGCGGGCAAAGGCCATCCGAGCACCCTCTACGCAGGCCGAACGCTTGACAACGTCGACCCACGAACTCGCATCAACGAGCCTCTTCACCAATCCGAAGTAACTACTCGGGATCGGATTAGCGGGCCATAGCGAGACTATTAAGTCTTTCATGGCCGAACTCACCATGTTGTGCAGCTCGACCATGTGCTTCATTTGGTCGTTGAGGGGCACCGGATGGTTGGGCGCAAGGAACTGCGACCAAAATAGCTTCTCCGTGTTGTTCCCCTCTTGTGCTCGGATGTATTGGGCGGCGTCGGCGATGCTCGTTGGGAGATCTGCAAACATGCATGGAGAACTCCACAATCATGTCATCCCAAGATACCTCTGACCTCCGAAGATGCTCTGGAAGAGAAAAACCTTACCAGCTACTACTTGACATGCTTGTTTAATCTCCTCATGAGCACTGCGCGATATCGTTCACGCCTCCTTGGCTTCATTAACTGTCGTAGCGAGTTCAGCCGCCTGCTCCGAATTTGCCTTCTCCAAGGTGTCGCATTTGCGAATCACATCTTTGAGCTCGGCCTCGACTTCGGTCACCCGCGTCTCATGCTGTCGACGCAGGGTCTTCTCGGCCTCCAGGTCGGCAGCCGCTTTATCAGTGGCTGCCTTACTCGCTCTCACCTCCTCTTTGGCCGTGACAAGTTCGCCCTTCAGAGCCTCGACTTAGCTACGTCAGCAGTTTCAAAAGAAGTATATGACATGTATTAGCTCATCTTCGGACATATAGTGCGTCCAAATTAGGATATCCTAAACCTGCATACCTTGCTTTTCGTCAAAACGCTTGTTGACTTGGTCGAGATCCTCATTGGCTAGTCCAAGTTTCCGATTTAGCTCGGAAACCTCTGCGGCATGGGCAGACGCCGTAACTAGCGCAGCCTGCTCAAGCACCAAATTCATAGTTCAGCTCTATCATTTGTTGTAAACATGGATGCCTTGTATGATTCTGTTCAGAATCAAACAAAGAATCATGGGCTTCTGGCTATATATATATTTCTGTCTACAAAATAAAAGTTCCCTTTATAGAACATTACATTGCATACCTCAAAGCCCTTAGTAGGCTGTTGAAGGCTTCAGTTAGTCCGCCTTTGACGGATTGATTCTTCCCCATGACCGCACTCATCAGAGTGCGGTGTTCCTCCACAATGGAAGCACTTTGTAGTGCTCCCTCCAGAGTGTTCGGCGCCTCCAGATTGACGGTAGGCACCGGAGGAGTAGTTGCTCCCTTCCCTGTTATAGGGGGCTGGACCCTTGAGTCCGGAGCCGTACTGGACTCCAGAGCAGTGTTCGACGTGTCCTCGGATTGTTTGGGCCCCCAACTTTGGTCTCCGTAGGGATCGCTCCCCCCTGGTCGACCGAGGCTGAGGGATTGGCCTCAACCGCTCTCTCATCTGCCCCACGCCCACCTGCTGGAACATGGGGAGTTGGTAGGGAGGATACTTCGGTATCACCTACGGTGGGCGACGAGCGCCGTGGAGGCGTACCGCTCTCCGTCTCTCCGGGTGCCAGGGAGTTCCCCGAGGACAATGAAGCCATTGGTATGTCACACGGAGGGCTATATAAAGGTAAAATACATATCAGATGCCAAAGGAAAGTAAATCTTACGAACATAGGCATTTCTAAGCACTTACGATTCAGTCGGGAGCTTGATCCTGGGCTGAACCCGATAACTGTGTTCGGACGATGAGTCCGAACTAACAAGAAGTGTTAGCTTCTTCCTGGGCGTGGCCTTGCCCGCATCAGCAGGGGCCGCTCTTTTCCTCCCCTTGGCTAGGACGGGGGATTTTTCTTCTTCTTCTTCCTCCTCCTCCTCTTTTTCTTCGTGAGAGAGTTGGGAACCTGTTTCCTCGGACCTTGTGTCCGTAGGGCTAGTAGGGTGGGGGTCGCTCTTGACCTGCTTGCCTTTCTTCTTGGACTTCTTCTCCAGCGCCTTGTACGGCATCAGAATCAACATCTCTGTCACTCGAGGTGACTCTGGGTCTTCTGGTAGGGGAGTAGGACACTTGATCCGCTCCGCCTTTTTCGTCCAGACCTGGATTGAACGCAAAAACTATAGCTCCTATTATAATTAAAACAGGGAAGGACATTTGTTCGCCAGAAATCTCAAATACCTCTGATGCTGTGAGCTCAGTACTGAAGCCCTTGTCTTCATACTCCGCTCGCCACCCCTTCTGGGCCTTGAAGAGGTGCTTCCAGATGTCTTCATGCGTAGAGCCGTGGCCCGTCCGGATTGAACTCCCATAGATAGGAGCCCAGGTGTTGGCAAGGGAGGACGAGACGGGCAAGCATTACCTGGACCACGTTGGTAAGCTGGGTGCCCTTGGAGATCATATCGGAGATGAGTTTTTGGAGGGCTACACCTCTGTCTGGGATCCCCAATTAGGACCCGTATCGGTCCAGGAGGTTAGCCTCTCCGGGGGGTCCAGATCTGAATGCAGGAGCAGCCGCCCATTTGGTGTCGCGGGGCTCTGTGATATAAAACCACTCCTGCTGTCAAATCTTATTCGTCTCCACGAACGCCCCCTTTGGCTAGGTAGCATTGGGGTTTGCTTATCATAGCACCTCCGCACTCAGCATGCTGCCCGTCGACCACCTTCGGCTTCAGATTGAAGTTTTTGAGCCAGAGGCCGAAGTGTGGGGGGATTCAGAGGAATGCTTCACACACCACTATAAAAGAGGATATGTGAAGGATTGAATTCGGGGCTAGATCATGGAAATCTAGCCCATAGAAGAATAGAAGGCCCCGTACAAAAGGGTGAAGGGGAAATCCTAACCCCCGAATGAAGTGCGAGAGGAATACAACCCTCTCACCCGCCTTAGGGATGGGAATCACTTCGTTCTTTTCGGAGACCCGATGCGCCACATCGTTGGCTAGATAGCCCGCACTCCAAAGGTTTTTCAGGGTTTTCTCCGTGATCGAAGATGCCTCCCACTTGCCCTTGGATCCGGAACCAACCATTGTTGGATAAAGTGGTGGTGGTGGAGGAGTTGAGGGTTGAGGGCGCAAGAGATGTGGATGCTGGAGGCTGGGGAGATTGGGATGCTAGGGCTTGAGGAGAATGTGGGGATAAAGGGTAAAACTTTGGATCCCTTTATAAGCGGTGAATACTAAATGCCCCTGTCGGAGTCAAAACCGACGGATCTCGGGTAGGGGATCCCGAACTATGCGTCTGAGGATCGATGGTAACAGGAGGCTGGGGACACGATGTTTACCCAGGTTCAGGCCCTCTCGATCGAGGTAACACCCTACTTCCTGCTATATTAATATGGATGTATATGATTACAAGAGTTGATCTACCTCGAGATCGTAATGGCTAAACCCTAAAGTCTAGCCTATGAGGATGTTATGATTCTCTATTAGCCTCTACGGACTAAACCCTCCAGTTTATACATGCACCGGAGGGTGCTAGGGGTTTGTACATAGCCAACTTGTAGAGGAAGGAAAAATTACACCCGAACCAAAAACTGCCATTATACGAATACAGGAGTCCTATCCGGATACGAGAGACGATCTTCAACAATGATCTTCACGGCCCACCAGTCCAGCCCACGACGAGTTATCTGGCCATACGAGGACCCCTCAATCCAGGACTCCCTCAGTAGCCCCTGAACCCGTCTTCGATGTCGATGTGTTTGGCTTTCGTATTGTCTTCGGCATTGCAAGGCGGGTTCCTTCTTCCGAACATATCTTATGCAATAAACGTCTGTGTCCGGCTCTGCAAGGTTAGTACAACCCTTAGACTCGAAGGCAAGGCTTTTAAAAGAAAATGAATAATGTGTCTTTATTGACAACTTATTGGTGAAGCGTCGCGTCCATCCCACTAACATATCGAACCATTTTATTTGGTCCTAGTTTCACGTTTCGAGGTATATCCCCATTGACACGTCTGATCAGAATAGGGATCGTAATTGCTTATTGTGGGATCCTTATCAATGTGACGTGAGCATCCACACCGCGCATTACCCATGGCCGCTTTGGGAACCGGCAAGGTTTATGGTTAAAGTGGGGGGACGCTCTGTATTCACGGCGTTATAAAAGGATACCAATCCCTTTCATCAGCCCCACGCTTCCCTCAAGCTCAAGTTCCCCAATCTTCCTAGCCCCAGCTTCCTCATCTCTTGTGCCCGCCATTCTTCGCCCCTCGACCACTACTTCCTTCCCCAGCAATGGCTGGATCCGGTGCCAAGGGCAAGTGGGAGGCCTCTACGGTACTGAGAAAACCGTGGAGGATCTTTGGAGTGCGGGCTACCTCGCTGCTGACATCGCGCACCGAGTCCCCGCCAAGGGCCAGGTGGTTCCCGTCCCAGAGGGGGTGAGAGAGTGGTGTTTCTCTTGCACTTTGTTAGGTGATACGTCTCCAACGTATCTATAAATTTTTATTGTTCCATGCTATTATATATTCTGTTTTGAATGTTTAATGGGCTTTATTATACACTTTTATATTATTTTTGGGACTAACCTACTAACCCAAGGCCTAGTGCAAATTGTGGTTTTTTGCCTATTTCAATGTTTCGCAGAAAAGGGATATCAAACTGAGTCCAAACGGAATGAAACCTTCGGGAGAGTTATTTTTGGAACCGTATCTACCCAGAAGACTTGGAGTACACGCGAGGGAATGACAGAGGCGGCCACGAGGGTCTAGGGCGCGCCTAGGGGGGGGGCAGGCACGCCGCCACCCTCATGGGCCCCCTCTGGCTCCCCGATGTCCTCTTTCCTCCTATATATATCCATGTACCCTGAAAACATTGAGGCAACAAAGAAAACCCTAATTCCACCGCCGCAACCTTATGTTCCCAAGAGTTCCCATCTTGGGGCCTGTTCCGGAGCTCCACCGGAGGGGGGATCCATCACGGAGTGCTTCTACATCAACACCATAGCCTCACCGATGAGTTGTGAGTAATTTACCATAGACCTTCGGGTCCATAGTTATTAGCTAGATGGCTTCTTCTCTCATTTTGGATTTCAATACAAAGTTCTCCTCGATCTTCGAGGAGATCTATTCGATGTAATCTTTTTGCGGTGTGTTTGTCGAGATTCGATGAATTGTGGGTTTATGATCAAGATTATCTATGAATAATATTTGATTCTTTTCTCAAATCTTTTATGTATGATTATAATATCCTTGCAAGTGTCTTCGAATTATTGGTTTGGTTTGGCCTACTAGATCTATAGTTCTTGCAATGGGAGAAGTGCTTGGCTCTGGGTTCAATCTTACGGTGTCTTTCCCAGTGACAGCAGGGGCAGCAAGGCACGTATTGTATTGTTGACATCGAGGATAAAAAGATGGGGTTTATATTATATTGCTTGAGTTTATCCCTATACAACATGTCATCTTGCTTAAAGCATTACTCTGTTCTTATGAACTTAATACTCTAGATGCATGCTGGATAGCGGTCGATGTGTGAAGTAATAGTAGTAGATACAGAATCATTCCGGTCTACTTGTCACGGACATGATGCCCATATATAATAATCATGCCTAGATATTCTCATAACTATGAGCTTTTCTATCAATTGCTCGATAGTAATTTGTTCACCCACCGTAGAATTCTGCTATCATGAGAGAAGCCACAAGTGAAACCTATGGCCCCGGGTCTATTCTCAACATATTAATCTTCCATCTACTTTACTTTGCTTTATTTACCTTCTGTTCTTCTACCAAAAATACCAAAAATATTATACTATCCTATCTATCAGATCTCACTTTCGTAAGTGACCGTGAAGGGATTGACAACCCCTTATCGCGTTGGCTGCAAAGTTCTTATTTGTTCGTGCAGGTGCGAGTGACTCGCGCGTGGTCTCCTACTGGATTGATACCTTGGTTCTCAAAAACTGAGGGAAATACTTACGCTGCTGTGCTGCATCACCCTTTCCTCTTCGAGGGAGTACAACGCAAGCTCGAGAAGTAGCAAGAAGAATTTCTGGCGTCGTTGCTGGGGAGGCTTACGCAAAAGTCATATACCAAGTACCTATCACAATACCTTATCCTTCACACTGCATTATTTGCCTCCCGTTTCCCTCTCCCCCACTTCACCTTTGCCGTTTTATTCGCCCTTCTTTTTCCGTGTGTTTATCGTTCACTTGCTTGCTTGTCACTATGGCTCCCCTATCAGTGTTGACCCTCACCTTAAGAGGTTGGAGGAGATTGAAAACAATGTTAGACATTTTATGCCTGTGCAATTTGAGCACAATGATTTCTTCAGAACCGAGCTTAAAGAATAGAAAAGCTTTATGGAGTACATGAATAAAGAGCTTGATGATATGTATAAGGAATTTTATGGTTTGAAATCTCAGTTTGCTCATCTTGAGAACTTAATAGCCCAAATTTCGGACAAGCAATCCACCTTAGTTAATAAGATGGCTGCTGAACAGGAAGAATTTGAAAATAAAGATGAAGATCTTAAAGTTATTGATGTGTCTCCTATTAGATCCTGGTTTTCTAGTATGAATCTTGATAAAGATGGGACTGGAGATGAGTCTACTTTAGTTAAAAGGCGTCCCAATGATTCAGAGTTTTTAGATCTTGATGCTAAAATTGTTAAAAGTGGGATTGAAGAGATTAAAACATTGCGTAGTGATGAACCCACTATTTTGGATTTCAAGGGATTCAATTATGATAATTGCTCTTTAATAGATTGTATTTCCTTGTTGCAGTCCATACTAAATTCTCCGCATGCTTATAGTCAAAATAAGGCTTTTGCCAAACACATAGTTGATGCTTTGATGCAATCTTATGAAGAAAAACTTGAATTAGAAGTTTCTATCCCTAGAAAGCTTTATGATGAGTGGGAACCTACTATTAAAATTAAAATTAAAGATCATGAATTCTTTGCTTTGTGTGATTTGGGTGCAAGTGTTTCTACAATCCCAAAAACTTTGTGTGATATGTTAGGTTTCCATGAGCTTGATGATTGTTCGTTAAATTTCATCTTGTCGATTCTACCATTAAGAAACCTATGGGAAGTATTAAAGATGTTCTTATTGTTACCAATAGGAATTATGTGCCCGTAGATTTCATTGTTCTTGATATAGATTGCAATCCTTCATGTCCTATTATGCTTGGTAGACCTTTACTTAGAACGATTGGTGCAATTATTGATATGAAGGAAGGAAATATTAGATTCCAATTTCTGTTAAGGAAGGGCATGGAACACTTTCCTAAAAAGAAAATTAAATTACCTTATGAATCTATTATGAGAGCCACGTATGGATTTCCTACCAAAGATGGCAATACCTAGATCTATTCTTGTATCGTGCCTAGCTAGGGGCGTTAAACGATAGCGCTTGTTGGGAGGCAACCCAATTTTGTTTTCTTTGTTTTTGCTTCTTTTTAGGAATAAATATTGCATCTAGCTTCTGTTTAGATGTGGTTTTGTGTTTTAATTAGTGTTTGTGCCAAGTAGAACCTTTGGGAAGACTTGTGTGAAGTTTATATGATCGTGTTGTAAAAAACAGAAACTTTAGCGCTCACGAGACTGGCTGTAATTTTTTACTGGAGAGTGCTATGTAGTTGATTCTTTTTTCAGATGATTAATACAAAAATTCCTCATGTTTATCAATTTATTTCATTTTTTAATTGTAGAAGTATTCGAAAGTTACAGATTACTACAGACTGTTATGTTTTTGACAGATTCTGTTTTTCGTGTGTTGTTTGCATATTTTGACGAATCTATGAGTAGTATTGGGGGGTATGAATCATCGAGAAGTTGGAATATAGTAGGTTTAAAACCAATATAAACAAATAATGAGTTCATTACAGTACCTTTTAGTGGTGGTTTGTTTTCTTATACTAACGGAGCTCACGAGATTTTTGGCTAAGTTTTGTGTTGTGAAGTTTTCAAGTTTTGAGTATGGCTTTGATGGACTATGGAACAAAGAGTGGCAAGAGCCTAAGCTTGGGGATGGCCAAGGCACCCCAAGGTAAAATTCAAGGACAACCAAAAGCCTAAGCTTGGGGATGCCTCGGGAAGGCATCCCCTCTTTTGTCCTCATCTATCGGTAACTATACTCGGGACTATATTTTTGTTCACTACATGATATGTGTTTTGCTTGGAGCGTCATGTATGATTTGAGTCTTTGCTTTTTAGTTTGCCACAATCATCCTTGCTGGACACACCTTTTCATAGAGATAAATATGATTTAGAATTTATTAGAATACTCTATGTGCTTCACTTATATCTTTTGAGCCAGATAGTTTTGCTCTAGTGCTTCACTTATATCTTTTAGAGCACGGTGGTGGTTTTATTTTGTAGAAATTGTTGATCTCTCATGCTTCCCTATATCATTTTGAGAGTCTTTTAGAACAGCATGGTAATGTGCTTTGGTTATAAAACTAGTCCTAATATGATAGGCATCCAAGATGGGCATAGTAAAAACTTTCATATAAAGTGCATTGAATATGATGAGAAGTTTGATACTTAAAGATTGTTTTGAGATATGAGGATGGTGCTATTAGAGTCATGCTAGTGGAGTAATTGTGAATTTGATAAACACTTGTGTTAAGGTTTGTGATTCTCGTAGCATGCACGTATGGTGAACCGCTATGTGACGAAGTTGTAGCATGATTTATTTATTGAGTGTCATCCTTTGTGTGGAGGTCGGGATCTGGCGATGGTTAACTCCTACCAACCCTTCCCCTAGGAGCGTGTGTTGAATACTTTGTTTTGATGACTCGTAGATTTTTGCAATAAGTATATGAGTTCTTTATGACTAATGTTGAGTCCATGGATTATACACACTCTCACCCTTCCACCATTGCTAGCCTCTCTTGTACCGCACAACTTTCGCCGGTACCATACACCTACCATATACCTTCCTCAAAACAGCCACTATACTTACGTGGGGTGAGGACATAGATGGTAAGTGAGGACATAGATGGTAAGTGAATAACACTCCAAACATAATATAAGCTAAGCTATTCTTATACTATCCTGTTTTAGTACGGCGAGCCGTAGGCTTACAGATAATGCCGATCACTTTCTTGGACATTTTACATGCCAGAAAGCTATAAAGCAAAAAAGAGAAAAAAGGTTTACATATGGTCTTAATCTAAAAAGAAACCTTAGCGCGGATCGCTGTTGCACGTCTGCGCCATTTTCTCCTTTGTGATGTGTCCTTGAAGGGGGGGAGTGTGGTGGCCATCTGTAAAATAGAAAAAGAAAAACCTGGAAAAGAAAAGAAATCTAGTGTGGCCATAAACAAAACCGGTTCGTTTTTAGTGAACCTTGAAAGATAATTTTAGAGTCCGAATAGGGTCGAGCCGAACTATGGACTATTTGAAAGCAGTGTGCCCCAGCACCGCCCAAGGGATTTTGAGGGCATAATTATGTACACGAGGCACGTATGCTATCACCATATGGGGCAGTCGATGGGGGCGTAACTGCTAATCTAGCTCTAGTTCAACTGAGCTGCCGCACTGAGGCGTATGCCGGACACGTTTAACTGTGTCCGCGATTTTAACGACCGATAAGTTGTCCGGCTTGAATAGGCTGTTTTGGACTTCGGCTGCTAGGGCCATAGTGTCCTCTTCCGTACGGAGAGAGCGCTCCATATTTCCATTGACCGTGATAATGCCACATGGTCCAGGCATTTTAAGCTTTAGACTAGCATAATGCGGGACTGCATTAAAGCGGGCGAAGGCCGTTCTTCCGAGTTGTGTATGGTAGCCACTTCGGAACAGAGCTATGTTGAAAATTAGTTCTTCGCATCGAAAGTTATCAGGAGAGCCGAATACGACCTCTAGTGTTAAAGAGCCCGTGTAGCGGGCTTCTACGCTCGGTATCACTCCTTTATAGGTTGTGCTGCTGGGCATGATTCTTGACGGGTCGATCCCCATCTTGCGGAAAGTGTCCTGATATGTTAGATTAAGACTGCTGCCGCCATCCATAAGGACTCGGCTGAGATGGTATCCATTGATTATTGTGTCGAGCACTAGGGCAGCCGAACCCCCATGGCGGATACTAGTCGTATGATCCCTGCGATCGAAAGTGATCGGACAGGCCGACCATGGGTTGAATTTGAGGGCAACAGGCTCAATGACGTAGACATCTTGAAGTGCGCGCTTGTGCTCCCTCTTTGGGATATGATTGGCATATATCATGTTCCCTATTTTGATGTCCGGTGGAAATTTCTTCTGTCCCGCTGTGTTCGGCTCGCGAGGTTCGTCCTCATTTTCACTCTGAGGTCCCTTTCCCTTGTGTTCGGCATTGAGCCTGCTGGCCTGTTTGAGGACCCAACAATTATGGTTGGTATGGTTTGCAGGTTTCTCTGGGGTGCCATGGATCTGGCAGGCCCTATCTAATATCTTGTCCAGACTAGATGGACCATCTTTGTTGCCTTCGAATGGCTTCTGCCGTTAACCGGGTCTAGAGCCGCTGAATCCGGTGTTTACCACTGTATCATCTGGGCTTCCAGCATTATTTCGACATTTGTGTTTATTACGTCGCGGCTTTCCATTGCCATCCCTGACTTCGGATGTTCCAGGGTCGCTCGTGCTACTACGAGCTAAGCAGCTGTCCTCGCTCGCGCAAAATCGGGTCATGAGTGTAGTTAGGGCAGCCATTGTCCTCGGCTTTTCCTGTCCGAGGTGTCTAGCTAGCCATTCATCCGGGAAACTGTGTTTGAAGGCCGCTAAGGCTTTGGCGTCCGGACAGTTGATGATTTGGTTCTTCTTAGTGAGAAACCGATTCCAAAGCTTGCGGGCTGACTCCACGGGTTGTTGGATGAAGTGACTTAGGTCATCAGCATCCGGGGCCCGGACATAGGTCCCTTGAAAATTGGCCCGAAAAGCATCCTCAAGTTCCTCCCAGCTCCCAATGGAATTCTGTGGGAGCCTGTTTAGCCAGTGCCGAGCTGGTCCTTTCAGGTTGAGGGGTAAGTATTAAACGGCGTGGAGATCATCTCCTCGAGCCACGTGGACGTGAAGAATAAAGTCTTCTATCCAGACGGCAGGGTCCGTTGTTCCATCGTACGCCTCGATGTTCACGGGTTTAAACCCTTCTAGAAAATTGTGATCTTGTACCTCATCGGTGAAGCACAGATGGTGTGCAGCACCCCTGTATTTTGCTATGTCATGGCATATGTCCAATGGTTGTGATGTTCGGTATTGACCCTGAACTGGTATGTGACCGGCATGATTGGCTTGATAGCCACCGTCCGTGCGGGACCAAGGTCCCTGGACTCGTATATGGATCTGGTCTTGCCAACCTTTATGTTCAGGTCCTTACGTAGATCGCGTTTCTGGGCCTGAGCCGCATCTTCCTTCCCTTTATGGGGTGGGGTGCGAGCTTGTGCACACCATTGCTAGCCACTCTATCCCGTCAATGAGGTGGTCGGTCCGGCTTGTCGGCGGTGTTGTTCTTCGGCGGTATAGGCGCAGTGGCCTCGTCATCGAATCCGGGCAGCAGTTTGCGCTTGGGATAGCCTTTGGTTTGGCAATTCTAGCCATATTTTTTCTCAGCATCTAGCACTTTGTTCCATCTATCATTGAGCGTGTCTTGTGCGGCTTGAAGTCGTTTATGTTGCTTTTTCAGGCTCCTCGCGGTGGCAATAAGCCTCCGATTGAAGCGTTTTTGTTCTAAGGGTTCTTCTGGGACGATATATTCGTCGTCGCCCAGGCTGACCTCCTCTTCGGAGACAGGTTCGTAATTACTGTCTTCGGCATCACTGTCATTGGAAAGCGGTTTCGGACTATGTTCACCATCCTCTCGCTCATCCTGATCCATCGCTGGGTGTGCGGGGTCTTCGGCTTGTTCCGGACCGTCACCGACGTTGGTGATAGTGTTGATATCTTTTCCTTTGCGGGATTTAGTTTGGCGCTTCGGGCGCCGACGTTTGGGAGGTTCTTCGATAGGCTTGTCCTTTATAGGATTGTTTTCTCCATCTCCCTCCTTCTCCTTAGGTGTATCCACCATATACACATCATATGAAGACGTGACTATCCATTGCCCGGTGACGGGCCGATTTTGGTCTAGATCTGCTTCGGCTTTGTGGTCCATCCCTTCAAAGTCTTCGGAAGCGTAGTCAAGTAGATCAGTTAGATCTTTGACCGTGGCTACCAAGTGGGTGGTGGGTGGGGAGCTAAATTCTCCATCATCAACCTCCAGTTCAAACCAGATATAATTCGGCTGTGTGTCCCCAGCTAAGGAGAGAGATTTTAACGAATTTAGCACATCACCAAAAGGTGAGTGCCGGAAGATATCAGCAGCGCTGAATTCGGCGATAGACACCTGATCGAGCTTGAAGGGCGCAAATATGCGGGGTTCCGAACTTGCGGCCGGAGACGAGTCCGGGGTTCCGGTAACACAGATTTCTCTCAGAGTTGGGTCCGTGTGCAGCTCCAAAGTCGTTGAGTCTGTAGCTTCCGTGGCGGGGTTGAGCTTCCCGTCCTCGGGTGACGCGATCTGTTCCGGATCTAAGCCCGGAATGATTACAGGTGCTATTTCCTAGTCCAATGACAGAGTTAGGTCATGTTCATCATGGTGGCAGGGAGAGGTCGCCGTGGGCTCGAATTCGTCGAAGATCAAATCTTCACAGATATCAGCGACGTGGTTCAAGTTTCCAAATCTGAGTTGATGGCCAGGGGCGTAGCTCTCAACCTGCTCGAGGTGTCCTTCTGTGTTGGTACTGAGCATGAAGCCACCGAACACAAAAAGCTGGCCGGGAGGGAATATTCCCTCGATGGTGTCGTCGTGGTTGATGAAGTGATCCATCAGTCCTTCGGTCGACGACGTAGTGAAACTCTCAATGAAAGCACCAATGTCGGTGGCAAAATCAGCGGATCTCGGGTAGGGGGTCCCGAACTATGCGTCTGAGGATCAATGGTAACAGGAGGCTGGGGACATGATGTTTACCCAGGTTCAGGTCCTCTCGATCGAGGCAATACCCTACTTCCTGTTATATTAATATGGATGAATATGATTACAAGAGTTGATCTACCTCGAGATCGTAATGGCTAAACCCAAAAGTCTTGCCTATGAGGATGTTATGATTCTCTATTAGCGTATACGGACTAAACCCTCCAGTTTATATATGCACTAGAGGGGCCTATGGTTTGTACATAGCCATCTTGCAGGGGAAGGAAATATTACACCCGAACCAAAAACCTGCCATTATACGAATACAAGATTCCTATCCAGATACGAGAGAGCAATGATCTTCACGACCCACCAGTCCGGCCCACCACGAGTTATCCGGCCATGCAAGGACCCCTCAATCCAGGACTCCCTCAGCCCCCCACACCAGCCGTAAACCTCGCCGGTTCCCAACGAAGTCACACGTAAGGCGCGGTTAAGATGCTCACGTCACGTTGATAAGGATCCCGTAATAAGCGGGCATGATCTCTATGATAAGACGTGCCAATGAGGCTATACCTCGAAACGTGAAACCGGGGCAAAGAAAACGGTTCAATATGATAGTAGCATTGAACAGAACACCCTGATGCAACTTCTTGTCCAGAACACTCTGGACAACCAGAACAACAACACAACCCTCCACCACCATCACCCGTGGATAACCTGACCCATTTCTTAAGGTTACAACCACCAGTGTTTGCTAGTAGCATTGAACCAATAGTCGCTGATGACTGGCTGTGCAAGATTGGAAGGGATTTGACCACTTCTAACTGCTCATATGCTGAGTAGGTGCGTTTTGCCGCACATCAGTTGTCTGGACCAGCCGCAGCATGGTGGAAGAATTACACAGCCACTTTTCCCATAGCCAATGTTACTTGGGATCAGTTTCAGCAAGCTTTTCGTACCGCCCATGTCTCAACTGCAGCTATGAGTATGAAGAAGCGGGAGTTTCGCAATTTGCGCCAAGGCAACAGTACTGTGGCTCAGTATGTGGATGAGTTTAGTATCCTATCTCGTTATGCCCCAGATGATGTGGCCACAGATGCCGCTAAGCAGGAGAGATTCATGGAAGGGCTGAATGATGAGATGAGTGTACAGTTGATGGTGGCAACTTTCAACAACTACCAGGAGCTGGTTGACCGAGCTCTAATGATTGAAGGGAAGCACCAACAGACTGAAAGTCGCAAGAGGAAGTATGGACAAGGAAAGTACAATTCTGGAGCTCAGCAGAAGCCTCGTTTTACCCCTAAAACGGTAGGACAATTTCAACATACCCATGGAGGAGGTAGCTCGCACAATCATAGTGGCCCCAAGAATGGGAATGGGAATGGAGGAAGCAACGGACAGAACCGCTCTAACCCAACAACTCCAGCCAAGCGAGACCTGAGTCAAGTCACTTGCTTCAAGTGCCAGAAGACGGGACATTACGCCAATGAATGTCCAGAAGCCGAGAATGGAAATGGCAATGCAAGCTCTGGAAAGAAGCCAAACCCTTTTAATAGGGGACAAGTGAACCACGTTAGCGTGGAGGAGGTTGAAGCTCAGCCAGATGTAGTAATAGGTAAGTTCTTAGTTAAGTCCTTTACTGCACTCGTTCTTTTTTATACTGGTGCAACGCATTCATATATTTCAAGGGGATTTGTGGATAAGTATAAGCTGCCAACCCAAGCCCTTAGGTCACCCATGTTAGTAACCTCACCAGGAGCAGAGTATATGGCTAAGTTATGGTGTGATCAGTTGCCATTAAGGATTGGTAACTACACTTTCCCTTCAGACCTAATAGTATTGGAATCTCAAGGATTGGATGTGATATTAGGCATGGATTGGTTATCTAAGTATGAAGGGAACATCGAATGCGCTAGTAAGTCCATTTTGCTTACTATGCCAGAAGGAAGAAGGATCAAGTCTGTATCCCGGCATGTGCCGAAAGGGAACACAGTAAATTCCTTATTAGGAGTTGTTCAGGAGGAAGTACCAGTGGTGAATGATTTTCCTGACGTATTTCCAGAGGAAATGACAGGAATGCCATGAGATAGAGATATTGAGTTTTGATTGAGCTTTTGCCAAGCACATGGCTAATTTCTAAGAGACCATACAAGATGCCCGCAAAGGATTTGGAGGAGATTAAGAAACAGATTAAGGAGTTACTAGATAAAGGTTATATTCGCCCAAGTTCTTCGCCTTGGGGTTCGCCAGTACTTCTAGTGGAGAAGAAGAATGGATCGTTAAGAATGGTTGTTGATTACCGAGGATTGAATGAAGTAACGATCAAGAACAAGTACCCACTGCCGATGATCAATGATCTGTTCGATAGATTGCAAGGAGCTAAGGTATTTTCCAAGATCGATCTGCGATCAGGGTACCACCAATTGAAGATTCGAGAGCAGGATATACCTAAGACGGCCTTTACCACCAGGTATGGGTTGTACGAGTATACCGTTATGTCTTTTGGTCTGACTAACGCACCACCATACTTTATGAACCTGATGAACAAAGTGTTTATGGAGTATTTGGATAAGTTCATCGTGGTGTTCATAGATGATATATTGATCTTCTCAAAGGATGAAGAGGAACATGCAGAGCATTTGCGTCTGGTATTGGAGAAGCTCAGAGAACATAAGTTGTATGCCAAGTTTAGCAAATGCGAGTTTTGGTTGAAGGAAGTTGGATTCCTCGGACACGTTATATCCGGAGAAGGAATAGCAGTAGATCCCGCCAAGGTGGACACTATGACAAATTGGGAAGCACCGACAATAGTTGGAGAGATCCGGAGTTTTCTTGGACTTGCAGGATACTACCGGAGATTTATTGAGAATTTCTCGCGGATTGCCAAACCAATGACGGAGTTTTTAAATAAGGATACCAAGTTCAATTGGACAGAGGAATGTGAGGCCAGTTTCCAGGAATTAAAGAAACGTTTGGTCTCATCACTTGCGTTGATTCTACCAGATCAACATAAGGACTATGAGGTGTACTGCGACGCTTCACGTCGAGGACTTGGAGCAATTTTGATGCAGGAAGGAAGAGTTGTTTCGTATGCTTCACGACAACTGAAACCTCATGAGTTGAACTATGCCACTCATGATTTGGAGTTAGCAGCCATAGTTCATGCATTGAAGACTTGGAGACATTTTCTCATCGGAAACCATTCTGAAGTATATACGGATCACAAGAGTTTGAAGTATATATTCACTCAGAAGGAGCTGAATCTCAGGCAAAGGAGATGGCTGGAACTCATTAAGGATTACGACATGAGATTGTATTATCATCCTGGAAAGGCTAACGTAGTAGCCGATGCGCTAAGCCGTAAGAGCCATGTCAATACCCTAATGACGAGGAAATTACCAAAGGAGTTAGCCGAGGACTTACGAGAACTATGTTTGGAGATAGTTCTGAGAGGCTATGTAGCAACACTGGAGATCAAGTCTACCCTGATGGATAAAATCAGAGAAGCTCAGAAAACTGACGAGGAGGTTGCCTCTATAAAGGAGAGGATGAATGAAGGAAAGGCTAAAGGATTTCGTGAGGATGAGCACGACACCTTATGGTTTGAGGACCGCATTTATGTGCCTAACGACCCAGGGATCAGGAAGTTGATTCTACAGGAGGCCCATGATTCACCATACTCAATTCACCCAGGAAATACTAAGATGTATTTGGATTTGAAGGATATTTTCTGGTGGACCGGTATGAAGAAGGATATTGCGGAGTATGTAGCAGTCTGTGATGTATGTCAGAGAGTGAAGACAGAACATCAAAAGTCGGCATGATTGTTACAACCATTGCCAATACCCGAATGGAAGTAGGATAAGCTAGGTATGGATTTCATTACGGGATTACCCAGAACTCGTTCTGGCTATGACTCGATTTGGGTTGTAGTCGATCGTTTGACGAAGGTAGCTCATTTCATCCCCGTAAAGACTACTTATACCAGTGCAAAGT
Source organism: Secale cereale (assembly GCA_902687465.1). Classification (NCBI taxonomy): domain Eukaryota; kingdom Viridiplantae; phylum Streptophyta; class Magnoliopsida; order Poales; family Poaceae; genus Secale; species Secale cereale. Next base: position 296,376,514 of record LR738711.1, read on the forward strand.
TGGCAAAGATATACATGACCAGAATCGTATGCCTGCATGGAGTTCCGAGGACCATCCTATCAGACAGAGGAACCCAGTTTACCTCAAAGTTCTGGAATCAGTTACACGAAACTTTGGGTACCAGGCTAGAGTTTAGCACAACTTTTCACCCGTAGACAGATGGACAGACTGAAAGAGTCAATCAGATTTTGGAGGATATGCTGAGAGCCTATGCACTAGATTATGGATCTAGTTGGGACGACAATTTGCCGTATGCTGAATTTTCTTACAACAACAGTTATCAATCCAGTTTGAAGATGGCCCCTTTCGAAGCGTTATACGGAAGGAGGTGTAGGACTCCGCTGTCTTGGGACAAAGTTGGAGACCGCCAGTTGTTTGGGTCAGATCTGATCAAGGAATCAGAATAGAAGGTGAAGTTGATTCGCGATGGGCTCAAGATAGCTCAGTCCAGGCAGAAAAACTACGCGGATTCAAAATGCAAGGAGATCGTTTACGAAGTCGGAGACAGAGTTTACCTTCGAGTATCTCCACTTCGAGGAGTTAAGCGCTTTGGAGTTAAGGGAAAACTAGCGCCACATTTTGTAGGACCATATAAGATTATGTTACGTATGGGAGAAGTAGCCTACAAGTTGGAACTGCCCGAAGGATTGTCAGGAGTTCACGATGTATTCCACGTTTCCTAGTTGAAGAAATGCCACGCAGAGATGGTTGAGATACCGCTGAGGGATACTGTGCCATTGGAAGCTATTCAGTTGGACCGCGACTTGACCTATGAAGAGAAGCCAGTCAAGATTCTTGAGTATGCCAGCCGAGTCACCCGCAACAAGGTTATGAAATTTTGCAAAGTTCAGTGGAGTCACCACACCGAGGATGATGCCACCTGGGAACGAGAAGAAGACATGCGGAAGGACCACCCTCACCTATTTTCTAGCCAACCCGAATCTCGAGGGCGAGATTCATCTTAAGGGGGGCAGGTTTGTAACATCCCAAATTTTCAATTTGGAATGTTATACATTAGATCATCATGCATATCATATTTTCTTGCTTTTGGTGGATCCAAGAAAATCCTAAGCAACTCAAGGACCGTTGGAGAGAGTTGGGAATTTTAATATTTTCATATTTGAGATTTCTCAAATTTTGAAAATAGGATCATTTGATTTTATTTATTTTATCTTCAAATATTTCTATTATGAAAATATGAGATAGGGAGTAAAATGACTCTCCCAAAAATAAAGAAATACGAAGGATTTAATAAAAAAAATCAAATAAGTTTTCTTTGGAGTTTTATTTGAAATAGGAAAAATTGCATGTTTTCGAAAATGCATTTTAGTGCCAAGAAAATGTTCATCTTGTTCTAAATATTCTATTTAGACGGTGAAATTTTATTTTGGCAATTTTAGATTTTTGTTTTTTTTCTAGATGTTCTTTTAGTAGCGTCGGCGTAGTTTTTTTTAAAAAAATAAGAGGACCCGACCCGACTGGGCCGAAGCCCAGCCCCGCCGCGACCGCCTTCCTCGCCGAGCCCCGCCGTGGCCGGATCGGACTGCCGCCGCCGCCATCGTTTTCTTGCCCCCCAAGCTTCTAGCCCC
>LR738711.1:296379545-296421745 GCA_902687465.1 Secale cereale
CAAGCCCCGCCGCCGCCGCCGCGAGCCAGCCGCCCCGCTGCCGCAGCGCACCGCCGCCGCCGCCGCAACACCTCCGCCGCCGCTGCCCACCACCCCACCGCCGCCGCAGCCCCGCCGCAACACCGCCGCCCGCCGGCCAAAATGACGAGGTAGCCGCCCGCCGCCGGTTTTCGGTAGAAAACCACCGGTTTTTCTTTTAGAACCCTAGTTCGTTTTTTATGCTAGATCGTTTTTTTTTATTTTCCGGTTTAGTTAATTAGTGAGCGTTCACCCGTTCGTTCGTTTTAACGAACGAGTTTGTCGTTTAGTCTCAGCTGACGAACGTCCGTTCGTTAAGCTGTTTAGTTTTCTTTTTGTAGTTTATTTTTCTGATCACGATTTCTGATCCGATCTTTGTTTTAGTTTATCTTTTCGCTCGTTTATCGGAATCACGCGATTCAAGCGCCTGGAGTTTCTTCCCGAAATTCTTTTTCCGTCTAACCTAGTCACCCAAGCGTTTGCCTCTGCTAAATTTGGACTTAGATCCAGATTGGTTCGGTAGTAGTTTTCTCTTTCGCCGTTATTTTTCGTTGCTTTTTCTTTTGTTGGTTCTTTTGCAAACCGGAGTTCTTAAGTTGAACTTTCTGGTTAGATCTCTTATTTGAGTTTTACCTGTGCATTTGTTGAGTACTTATTGTGTTCTTGTTTGTTTGCGATAGAGTACCCGGAGTGCGCCGCTTGCTACTTTGAATCTCTAGGTTTTGCGGATCATCAGCAAGGCAAGTAACACTTTGATCATACTTTCCAATTACCTAGTTTTCATTGCATTAGTCAAACCCTCACACATTGCATGAGTAGGAGCTATAACATGTGGGACTGGGAAGTAGATTGAGGTAGTAACTATTACCTGCATTACATTCAAACCTTTGGGAGTTACTTCTACGTTTGCTGCTAGGTCATGCTATGCTCGTAGACGTGGTTTGGGTGAGTGTATCCATGACAGCTGTGAGATTGTTAATTAATGGTTCAACTTAAGGTGGCAACTTTAAAACACATCTGGGTGGATTGAGGCACCTGGGTATTCCAGCGATTGCATGTTTTCTTTATGGACCGCCACCCAGGCTCAAAGGGATCATGAGATTATTCATACTAGAAACTTCCGTGTGCAGCCACAAGCTATTATGGGCTCTAGCATAGTTGACTAAGTTGTGCGAACTCTTACAGTGGTGGACTAGCAGATGTAGGGGATGTAGGTTGGTACGGTCCACCCGGACGTAAGGTGCTAGCGCTTCTGAAAGACTGTGTCTCGGTCATCCGTTTCTCAAACAACATGTAGTGCGAGAATCCCAACGGAGGCGATTGAGTCTTGTGGGGAAAAGTGCACAAACCTCTGCAGAGTGTACAAACTGATCATGATTAGCCATGTCCCCGGTTACGGACGTCTTGAGTATCTAGTACTTGGATATCATGTGAATCTCATCATGTTACTTTAATTAATATTATTGGGTTTTAATGATGATTATTAATTGGAGTTGAGAGGATGTCTATCTTCTCAACGATGTTTCAACTACCATGATAGTTAATTAAAATCTATTCCTTTGCAGTAGGGAAAAATTGGCTTTACGCAAAAACTGTAACCATTGAGCTTTCCACCAGCCATATTGCATATAGTATAGCTTTACTTTTGTTACTCTCTATGTGTTACTTTGCCAGCATATTCCATGTGCTGAACCGTTTTCGGGCTGCAACGTTCATGTTGCAGACTTTTCAGACGACGAGTAAGGTGTCTTTTAGGTCGTGGTTCTATACTCAGTGATGCCCTTGGAGTTGATGGACTCACTTATCTTACAAGTCTTCCGCTGTTATTGTGTTAGATGACCTTAAGCCATTTTTATTGTAATAATTCATCGTTGGAACTATCGATGTAATAAGTGTGTGATTGCTACTCTGTTATAAATCCTTCAAGTACTGTGCGTGTCAGCATTACTGATCCAGGGATGACACTGATGCACAGAGATCAGACTGTTCGAGGTCTGGTCGCTACACATCAGGTTTTAGGTTTCTTTTTACTGGAGTTTTCAATGGCTGACAGGTTTTGATATACTCAATCCGGCAATTTATGTTACCAATTTTCAGCTTGATCCACTGTTTTGGTCAGTGATTTGCATTACCCTCGCCGCTACTCTGCTATGTACATACATAACCCATGACTCTTATCTGTATTATTATCAGGGGAACTCTTGGGTTGTTATTCTACAATTATTGAATTCACAAAGACCGCTTGTAACTCCTCTGGAGGCACTACTGTTCGCGGTCTCTAGGATGGTTTGTCCTCACTACATATGCTGCTGTGATTTAATTCTACTTGTTAACAATGGCTGTCAAATAATCAAACACAAGCAAATTAAATGCTTACTAGTATTCCGCAAAGTGCTTGATGTGCAATGTGTAGTTTTGAATGGTTCAATTATACAGAGCTCTCCTTGCCCAAGATGAGAAATTCTTGCTGTCAGTCATATTATATGTACTGCTCAACATTCAACCTTCTTTAATCTGTCTAGTATTCAATTTGTACCTCATCTAGCACACTACCTAAAATTGCCACTATTATTTCAATGAAATTACTAGAATTAGATTGTGATTCCTCTGTTTGCTTCATATTATGGTTGTTATGCTGCTAGTGTCTTACTAGCTTATTCTGGCTCATCATGTTCCTTCTTGTAGTTGATTTTCCATGTGCCTAAGTATATGAGTAGTACATGTGCAAGAAAAACTTTGAACTCAAACCCATCCATCCTCTTTATTATGATGTACTAAAGAAGTAATGTAGATGAATATACATGCAGTTTTATTAAGTGAATGCCATGCAAACAACGAACTTGCTCTTGTCCATGTAGATGGAGTAGGAGGATGAGCAGCAGCAGCTAATGAGCGTGATGGTGAAGAAGCACCTGATGACCAGAACTCATTCAAGAGCTCTTTAATCATTCCAAAACAAGATCAAAAATGTTCATATATGTTCCTGCATGATGCGTGTGTGCATGCTGGATGGTCACATTCTAGTGTACTAGCTAGCTTGTAAGCTCGTTTTGCTACCAAATGATCTAATGTCATCTCAGTTTGTACCTCATCTAGTTCACCGCCTCAAATTGCCACTGTTTGGTTAGTGTTTCCTTTTGGTTGGCTAAACATATCAGTTTGTTTGATTTGGAGCATTAGACACTCTCCATCGATGATTGCCTAATTTTATTCATCATCTCCACAATATATTCATTTGATTGTCTGCTACATCTACACTTAAATGCTCATAATGCTACTGTCCAGCTTTGTTCAATTGGACTGACTGTATATATCTTGTTAAAATTGTGGTCTTGATCTTTTGCTTAAACCTGAGACATCATGCATAACTAGCTCTTCCTTTTCAGTCTAAACCTGAGACCTCTTTTATTTTTAGTCACACTATTCTTTTGTTGGGCTTGATAAACCTGAGACTTCTTTCTATTGAAATAGTGAAGTTATTTGGTTCTGGCCTTAGCAGTAGTACACTAATATTGAAGTTGTTCAGTCTGTTACAGGAGCTCCAGGCCTATTTTTTTTTGGAGTGTGAAGCCGTGAAACCAAGTGAGAATCAATGAAGCCCTACTTAGCAAAGAGTTTTTTGGTTCTATAGTAGACTGTAAACTGTAATATTGTAACAGATTCTAAAAGACTAATGTAGTGTTATTTGATGAATTATATTTGTCCCGTCCTATTTGAAATAGTGATTATGTATGTTAAAAATATGTGAAATGGAAATTTGACCAGCGGGACCAATTTATATCCCACTTATGAATATAGTGAGAAATTTTGAGATTTTTGACATGTGGGACCAATGTATGGCATTATGACTAGTGGGACCAAGTCCAAAATATAATGATTGAAACATAGAAAATCAATAGATGGTAAGAAGGCCACAACCCAACAATAAAAAAGGCTGCAATATTGGGCTTGGCCCATGAACCCGACCAAACATTGACAGAAAAAACACAAATAGGATGAATTGTTGGGCTTGCCCTAAGTAAAGTGTCGAATTGGACTGGGCTGATTCTAATCACGACCTTTTCATTTGGTCGCAATTTTGCCACCTCAGCTTGCCACGTCGGATCCGACGTGGCCTGGGTAGACATCCAACGACCAAAACAAAAGGTCGTTAAACCAACGACCTTTTGTTTTGGTCATAAACGTGTACGACCATTCCATGAAAAGGTCGTTAATTTCAGTTTAAGATGGTAAGCTTTTGACCATCTATTTTTGGTCACAAAAAGGTCGCAAATGAAAAACAACGACCATTCATCGACCAATAGTGATGGACGCATGTTGACATATTTCTAGTAGTGCCTGCGTGGCAGCATAGCCGCCCACGGGAAGAGGGAGCATGCAGTCCTGCCGGCGCTGGTTTCAGCGGCTGGAGCAAGAAGAGCAAAGATTGAAAAAGCACGACGACCGTTGGATGGACATCCAACAATCACTGCTCTCATGTGTTGACTAAGTTGACACGGCCTTGCGTGCACATCAACCTTTAAAAAAAAAGCGTATGCGTCAACCTATAGTTGGCGCACAAGTCCGCCTCAAATCTATGGAAAACAACATACAACCCATCTGCCATTATTTCTAATATTTACATCCCATTTGCTAATTCTAAAGGATTTTTTGGAGCCCATATCCTGTTTGTTGGCATTATAGCCCATATCGTGGCTACGTTTAAAAAATTGTACAAAATTTTGCATATTTCGGTGCGGTACGAACTGTTTTTATTCTAGAAATTTTGAGTCACGTTCAAACTAATTTAAAAATAATAAATTTATCTCAATTTAAAATCCAACATGATTTTCCCCACAAAAAATCAATTAAATTCTAAATATCAAAATCTTAAAAAAATGATATTTGAAACTAATTGTCGGTTTGCTGTATTTATAAATTTACATCCCTTTTCTTACTAGTTCATTCTCTGGGCATGCTAATACATCGCCCCCTTCTTGAAAGATTTGCAGCCCAGCAGGGCTGAGAAAGCAACGAGGCCTCCGTTGGCTATTTATTTAAAAAAGTAGAACTGGGATAGCCATTTTCAGGAAGAAAAAACACAACTAGGTTCATCATGTGGTAAACATAAAATAAAATCCTGGTTAGACGAGCCGCAGCCCACACACATCCCCTTACCCTGATCCGTCTCTAAAACTAGTATAAATAACAACTGCTTGTTCCTTAAAAAAGTAAATAACAACTGCGCGACCAGGTAGGTCCCTGGTGTCAGGCACTCGTTGTGTATTTCTCTCATTAATGACTACGTTGACAATGGCGTGGGCCCCAGATGTCCAACCATTAGGAGGAACCATTTTTTTGGGTTTGTAGAAACGAGGCACTTGCTTGCGTACTGCCATGACCCTGGTGGGTCCCTACTATCATCCTCTCCCCATACAGTCATCTCCTTGTTCCTCTCGTTTGTTGACGACGTTGACAACGCCAGACGGCGGCGCACCCGGCATGGCGAGCGAACCAAGGTGAAGGACGACGACGAGGCCTCGGAGGGAACGAACATGTGTCGTGGAAGATGTGCCAGTCTAGTCGCGGGTGGAGGGGAGTACGAGGGTTGACTAGTAATTAAGTCGACACCACCTTGCATAGGCTTTTTCCTCATGGGTCCCAAATGTCAGAATCCAAATCTATCACGGTCATGCAACCTTTCTTATGAAAATTTACAACCCATTTGGTGTGCTAGTTCAAAATAAGTTTATGGGTGCTCGTGGGAGCTAATCACTTGGGTCCTGTAATGCACAGTGAGCTCAAGCAGCCGGCGAGAGTGATGTTATTTCCATTGGTTGGGATTTGTTACAATATTTCACTCTTAATTAAACAAATGGTAAGACATTTGCCTTATTTCAAACAAAATATGACAGTCACAGCCGAGTTGAGAAGGGCAACAACATATAACTCCAGCTTACAAACTGTACAAAAGCATGAGGGTTAATTGTGCATCAGGTTTAGAATAAACAAGGATAGAAAAGGGCAACAACATCTAACTCCAGCACTATTTTTGGTAGTCACAGTCAAATCGATCGGTCAGGTCCATAGAATGAACATCCTGGGTCGTAAAATTTACTGGATTATGACAACAAGATGTTGTAAATAAAAACCGGGCACGTTCAGAAGCCCTTTTGTCCACCTGAAACTCCTTTTTTTGCTCGTCTACATACACATGCGTCCAAACATGCTGCTGATAAACTTAAGCGTGATGGACAATAGTAACCTTGCATTCAGCAGGACCTTAACTAGACCCAATACCTTGCTTTTTCCTTTGTCAGCATAGGTGATATGCTTCAGGTGAGATGGAGATAAGGCAGAGTCCAATAATAGGTTCTTCTCACCGGCCATGTGATTTGTGCATCCACTGTCGAGGACCCACTCGGTAGCTTTGAGGGAGTCATCCTGTAGAAGAATTAGTGCATCTTACAACTCATATGCTTCATAGTGAAGAATATGAAATCAATTTCATCAATAAGCATAATATATGAAGAATGAGGATGTGAGAAATGAATGGATCATTTCTACATGATTAGCTTGCGTCCTTTCAAGCATTTTCAGGTCTCCAGTAAATTCTTCAGACGTTTAAGTTCGTCTGGAGACCTGAACCTGCATAAGAGATTAGTTTTTTCCTCACCACCCACATCTGGAGGGGTGGCAAAGAGTTCATCATTCGATGAGAACCAATTGAGAATGGTGGCATTGAATCAAGTGCACTTCGTTTCACAGGAGAGGGTTAGAGTATGAATATGAGTAAGCAGAGAAATTCTTCGAAGACTTATGAACATAATGATTTTAAGAATAATGCACATATTCATAATCCTTATTATTTCCCTGTGAAACAAATGTGTTAGCACGATGATGATCATATGAGTAATTTGATCTACTTGAGGAATTTGGTCCATATGAGGATTTGGATCCATATGAAGATTTTGATCCATATGAAGAATTTGATCTGGGGTTCCTGTTCTTCACAGGTGGTGTCACGAGGACATTAACTTGAAGATTTTCATGGTGCCTCTTAGGGACCTATATTTTCTTCATAGGGGGACCATTCTTGCAGTTAGTTCCAACATATCTAGCAAATACTTCACCACTCTAATTTTTGAACAGTTTATAGTTGGAGTCAAATGACTCATCAGAAGAATATGAAGATTCACAAGTAAGCTAGATATGGTAGATGGATATACGGGAGGTCCTTTTGCAGCAACCCATGAGGTTTTGGGATACCGCTCAGGTTTCCAGTAGGTCTTATCAACATTAAGATTCCTCTTAAATGCAATACCCTCTTTCCTAGGGTTCCTGTTCATAATATGCTTTTTAAGCACATCACAAAGAGTCGGATGACCTTTGAGGCTTTTGTACATGCCTGTCACATACAATTCCTTGAACCCTGCATTTTTGTCAGTAACATCGGTGTTTTCCTCAGTAGAGGAAATTGTCACCACAGAAACAGTTGAAGAATTTGTAATAGTAGAAGCATCTGAACTTTCAGGTGAAGAATTTGCAGTTTCACGTTCAATGCATTTAAGACATGGTGGAATGAATTCCTCCTAAGCAGAGCTGATCTGTTGAGCAAGCAATGAATCATGTTCCTTCTGAAGATCTTCATAACTCTCCCTTAGCTTCTCAAGATCTTGATTTCTTTGAAGAAATTCATTGGAAAGCTTCTCATGATCAGATAAGAGAGTGTTATGATTATCCTGAAGGTTATCAAACTTGGGCTGAAGTCTCTGAAGATTCTCATACAAGAGTTTAGATCGATCCAATTCCTCACCCAACCGGTTATCACTTCTTTCTAGCAGATTTTGAACCTCATGAAAGGCTTTTTTTTGTTTTATGATAATTTTAGCAAGTTTGGAATAGCTAGGTTTGAGGTTTTCATCAGATTCATCTTCACTAGAATCAGACGAGGAACGGTTGAGTACCTTGGCACCTTTTGCCATGAAGCAGTGGTGGGAGCATAGTCATCGTTGTTGTCGTCAGCAGTGTCGGGGAAGTCATTTTCCTCAGTGTTCAAGATGGACTTGCTGACGAATGCGGTAGCGAGAGCCAGGCTCGCCACACTAGAGTCTGATTCCTCAGATTCCTCCTCTTCTTCATTTTCTTCAGATTCAGCTGAGTGCATTTCCTTGCCAATGAATGCCAGAGCTTTCTTGGAATTTCTTTTCTTGTGGGAGGAAGACTTTGATGATTTTGATGATGAGGACTTTGAAGATTTCTTCTTCTTCGAGTCGTCTGAGCTGTAATCCTTGTACTTCTTCTTCTTTGATTCCTTTGCCCACTGAGTACAGTTGGTGCTAAAGTGACCATGTTTCTTGCATTTGTAGCAAGTCCTTTTCCTGGAATCGTGAGATGAGGAATCAGATATCACATCATCACCTCTTGAAGATCTTCCAAAGCGACCACATCTTGAGAATTTCTAAAATTTCCTCACGAGCATTGCCAACTCCTGACTTAGTTCTTCAGGATCTCCAAGGCTGCAATCAGAATCTTCACCTTCGGATGAGGAAACTGCCTTGGCCTTTAGTGGACGAGATCTACCATAGCTTGGACCATAGAGATCTCTCTTCTCAGCTTGTTGGAATTCATGAGTGTTTAGCCTCTCAAGGATATCAGCTGGATCAAGTGACTTGTAGTCTCCATGCTCTTGAATCATCAGTGCCAGAGTGTCGAATGAGGAGTCAAGTGATCTTAGCAGTTTCTTCACCACCTCATGGTCTGTGATGTCTATAGCACCAAGTGCCTATAGCTCGTTTGAGATGTCAGTGAGGCGATCAAAGGTTTGCTGGACGTTTCTGCTATCAGGTATCTTGAAGTGGTTGAAGAGGTTGCGAAGAACATCAACTCAAGAGTCACATTGAGTTGGGACTCCCTCGTTGAACTTGCACAGCCTATCCCAGATGAGCTTTGCAGTCTCCAAAGCACTCACTCTGCCATACTGCCCTTTTCTCAGATGGCCACATATGATATTCTTCGCTTGAGAGCCGAGTTGCTTGATTTCTTCACATCAGCAGCGTTCAAGGAAGGTGAAACAGAGGGAACACCAGTTTCCACAACGTACCAAAGATTGTTGTCAATTGCCTCAAGATGCATGTGCATCTCCAGTAGGGGTAGTCCGCCCATCAAAGGTAGGACACCCAGCCGGGAATTTGATCATGAAGTCGACATAACTAAAAGTCCAGGCGGTTAAACCAAAATCACATAGAAAAAGGGAGTACCTTGCTCTGATACCAATTGAAAGTGCGTTATATCGACTAGAGGGGGTGAATAGGCGACTTTTACAAATTCATCACAAAGGAAATTCTAGGTGAGGAATTTCCTAAGCAACAAACTACTTAGCAGCGGAATAGATACTCAAGTGCAAGCATAACAAGACAGTAGCATGGTCATCATGATGAAATGAAAACAAGCACAGAGTACAAGTAGCATGTAAACAGGATAAGGAGGCTAAGGACTAAAGACTGAAGAAATTGTGTTGAGGAAAATTGAGAAGTCTTTAGTCAAAGTCTTTAAATAGTACATATCAAGTTCATCAACACATGAATGAGTAAATGTAATGGTTGAGGAAATAGAACCAGTAGGCTTGATGAAGACAATGATTTGTTTGACCAGTTCCAACTGTTATGACAGTTGTACGTCTGGTTAGGGCGGCAAGGTATTTAAACCTGAGGACACACAGACTCGGACACCCAGTCCTGAACACACAGTCCAAGACACCAAGTCCTCACCGTTTTCCCCTTGAGGTAAGGTCACACAGACCTCGCCCAATCACTCATGCTAAGTCTTCATTGGTGACTTCCAAACCTTCACAGACTTGGTCACTCGGCGATCCACAATTACCCTTGGATGCTCTAGACTATTGACGCCTAACCATCTGGAAGATCACAATCTTCAAAGGTAACAAGTGTCGGCTCCACACATGAACACTCTATTCAGTTATGCTCAATCACTTTGGGGTTTTAGGTGTTGGGTTTTGGGGTTTTTCCTCACTTGATGATTTTCGCTCAATGTCCTCGGAGGATGGGTTGCTCTTATGACAAGTGTCAGTTTCCCTTGGAGCAGCCAAACAACTAGTGGTTGTAGAGGGCGGATATTTATAGCCTAGGGAGCATACCGACATGATAAGACATAAATGCCCTTAAATGATATGACCGTTAGGTGGATAAGATATTTTGGGACAACTGCGCATAGCACAGCAACGGTCGGAAATTGAGCTCTCAAATTCCTCAGTGCTATCATGTTCCTCACTTGTAGGCAATCCGCACTGGCGAATTCCTAACTCCTCAATCAGAACAAATCCTCAGAGACTAGAAGAACTTCGTCTCTGTCACTGAAGAAATTGGCTGAACAGTATGAGATTTCCAATGGCTTCACTCGAAAGGATTGGGTAGTGTAGGCTTTGAGTTGAGAATCACATGAAAATATGTTTCCTTAGTTTTACCTCGACCCCCTTTCACAGTACAGTGATTCCTATGACTCAAGAAAGAGAAAATGAAACTACGAAAACAAAAGTCTTCACGCTTCAAAATCCTCGCATGAATATCCAAGTCTTCAAGGTCACACCAATTTCCTCAGTTTCAAAGTCTTCAAGAAAGCCAAAGTCTTCAACTGAAGATATAAATTTTTAGGGGTCAACTTTCTTTGTAAATATGAAACTCCTCATAGACTTATAAGACATGTGTACACTCAAAAACACATTAGTCCCTTAACCTATAAGTCTTCAATACACCAAAATCACTAAGGGGCACTAGATGCACTTACAGTATTCCAGCCTCACTATTGTCAGGCGTGTTGTCTAGGGTGTACTGAAGCATACAAGAAGTCCAAAGCTACTCCTTCGTTTGTGTGGCATACTGTTCTTGTCAAGCTTAAGCAGGAAGATGACGTGGCATGCCTCCACAACCAAGTTTACGAGTGGCAAGTCCACAAGGTTATCTTCAGGAAGGTTCACAAGGTTGAGCTACTGACGGACGTCCTCGATGATGTTCAAGGCAAGGTCCGTCTTGTGTCCATCCCAAATTAGACCGGGGCATGAAATAATTGCCTCAGCTAGTGTTTAAAAGTAGTTTGGATTGTGTCTAATTATCTAAACCTTGCCTATTATCGAGACCTCTGGGGCTAGTACTCTGTTTGAATCCGTCTATGGGAACTACTGCTAATTTTGTGTGCACATGAATCAAGAGAGAACCATCCTAATTGTTGCCAAAACAGATGCATGCTCAATTGTTTTTTCATGCAATATGGCATGGTAAGACATAAGTTGTCACGGTTTATCGGTTTATCATACGAGCATCATGTGTTTGATGAAATAGAGTATTTGTTCGAGAACTGTGTTGTCTGACATATAGGCAACTACGATATCTTGTTGCCGTGGTTCTTGCAGTTAACAGAGGCCACAATGTAAATTCCAAATGTTCACACGCTAGTGCAGCGTTCATGTGGAACATTCACATTAAACTCGGCTTCATAAAATACTTGAAAAGCATAAGTTAAGCAATTTATACATCTCAATGATTCATAGAACATAATAAACATTTACTAGTTCACATCAAAGGACAAAGTGGTGAGAAGGTTTATAAATCAGAAAAAATCAAGGAAGGCTTCTCTGAGAAAAGGGCCTCCCTAGGCAAGCTTTAATTTCCTCGAGTTCACTCTGAATTTTTTTGTTGCCACCATCCATGGCTAGGTTCTGTCATTCTAGAATAACCAATTATAATTGTGTTTTCAGTTGGAATGCTGAACTGAACCATGTAGTGTACTGACCATCTGAACTTCTCGTCCAGTGCCACTAAATTTAGGCAACACTATTTGTAGAAACAAGTAGACCACAATGCCTCTTGTCTGCGCACCTATCCCAAAAACCTCCGCGCATCCGTGCAAGGTTGTCCTCTGTCCATCCTTGATCTGGGAGAAAGTGTATTCCCGGCCAGGATGCAGTTATTTTCGCTCGTCCCTGCACTGCAATAAGGAAGTAAACGTATGAATAAGCTTCCTTTAGATTGCGTCGGTCATTCTACCTAGTTACTACCATTGTAGGAATACCTCGAAGACTGGAGGTTAGAGGACGACATCGAGGAATAGCCATCTCATTTTCTGCAGTTCTACTAAAACTGAGCTGCGTACTTTTGATTGCACAAATAGAAACGATATGGAGACAGACATCCCTGTTTGCACAAATATGAAATACGGTGATTTAAGAAGTGACCGTAATTTGCAGTGGCATATGATTAACAACAACATCTATTGTGTTATACTATTAGCACTACACTGACAGTATGAAAAAGTGCCACTAAGTAAGAAGTAGCATCACATCACATCAACACTCCACTAGATTAACATGCAAAACAATAGCATTAGTATTACTGTCATGAGAGAGTAGCACATGGTCAGTGAATGTGCAATCAATTTTGTGTAGTTCCACTGGGATGAAGCAATGATCACGGTGTGAGATTTAAGTGTAACTGCAAAAACACAATTCATGGGAAATAAAGCAAGACAGAAGCACTTCATATAATGGTGGTGTCGTTGCTTCAATTTATCAATGGCACTAGACTGACAATAGCATTACTTAATAGTGACATTAGGTTGCATTGCTTCATGCTTCATGTGATTTCACATTAACGGTAGCAATATGGGCGTAGGGACAGCAAGGTCTGTTTGGATCGACTGCTGGGGGATGCAATCCAAATAGGGCTCCAAGCTTGGTCGACGACCAAGTGGTGAGGCAGATGTGGTTGCCGAGAGCGGCAAACATTCAGGCAGCATGTCTACATTTGTCCCATTTTTTATCTCCTCGGTGACATATTCCTATGTGACCAGAGAAAATCTAGACCTGCTCATTTTGATTTGCGTTGTCCCCCTAACACCCCTCACTTTCTTTCCTTTTTCGGCCAAGAGACGGGTCCACTTCCTCCACCCTTCGCCATCTACCCCGCTTTCTTCGCCTTTTCAACCAAGAGACCGGTTGGGTATCTACTATTTTCCCCCGTTTCCTCTTAGAACCAAGACCTAGATTCATGCTACAGCTTTCCCACTTTCTTCCCTGTTTGAACCAACTCTTAGATTCAACTATGTGAACTAACTTTAACTCTAATAATACTAAAAGCCACGTGGGGAGCTGGGGCAGTAGAGCAAGGCCGATTTCGAACGAAGATATACCTTAGGGTCGTCGGGATGTGGCAAATACGACGTCAATAGAGAGAGAAGAGAGGCATACCCGGGTGGTGAAGGAGTCGTCGTCGTCAGAGGAACCGCTGGATAGGTCATTGAAGAAGACCATGGCGACCCCGGCGGTAGGATGCGAGACGGTGAGAGCGAGGAAGCAAGCATAAGCGGCTATAGCTTAGGAAGGAATGAAGGAGGAAACAGGGGAAATGTGACTTGTGGTCCGGGAGAAAAGGGGGTTGAGAAGGGGGGGCGGGGGTACATATTTCGGCGGTAGGCCAAAAAAATTGAAATGTGGAGGGAAACTTTGTGCGCGGTGCCGCCGAACATAATTCACTTTGAACAATTGTGTGCATCGCAAATGATTCCTCTGTTTCACACGCATGGGATGAGTTTGATAAGTCAAATTTTGGTGGAAATTTACCCGGCTACTGTCCTCATCCACGTCATTGCACAATTTAACATTGCTTGCTAGTTTGGGCACACAAAATAGCGTACAACACACTGACCACACTTACTGAATTGAGCAATTTTATGTTCAAAAAAATGAATCGAGCAATTTTAGTAATTAAACAGAGCCAATTGACCTAAATATTGATCTAACAAAAGACCAGCATTAAAAACAAAGCCTAAGTACGTATAACTTTAACAAAGCTGCCGTTGCGCCATCCTATGCATTGTCGGTGTGAGATGAAACGTCGATGACTTGTCCTGGTGACATGCCGCCATTGGTGGACTCCGCGTCCCCCTGCTGATGTCGACCACGTCCTCGTCCTCTTCCTCGTCCTCGGAGCCACCCTCGAGGTTATAGTACTCGTAGTAGTGGCTGCGCCAGAACTCGCGTTGGTACTCCACCGTCGATTCCTTAACGGATAGACTCTCCTCTACCTTGACCTCGGCCACGCGCAACTCCTCCTCCCAGCGCTCCTCGATCTCCGCCGCCTCCTGCATCTCTAGCTCCCGCTCGGCGATCTCATGAGGAAGCAGGTGCTCCATGGACACCGCCACCTTTTCGGACGTGGGTTGCATGCTGGATTCCGAGGTGGCCTGGAATATCTTGGTGTGTGCGTCCTCGATCCTGGCGTGGATGGCCTCGAGTCGGGCAAGGGCGACATCGGTGACGAACGGCAGCTTGAGCGCTCTCAGCGTTTGCAGCCGCCGTCGCAGTAGCAGCTGCATCCGTCTCGGTTGCCGTAGCTGCACTATCGGCTGCCGTAGACGCCATCTCAGCAGATGTGGCGGCACTCTCGCCGTAAGCGGCTACCCTCTCGGCGCAGCCAGTGCTGCTCTGGGAGGACGTGGCTACCGTACGAGCCTTGACAAAGCGTTTCCACGGTGACACCTTTGCAAGAAGGGGTTGCCGGCACTAGAGCAGACGAGCCGGCGAAGCTTAAGGAGGAAGACTAAAATAGACCGAGGAATTTTCATCGCAAACGGTTCCTACAAAAAACCGTGTGTGATGTTGTTTATATTTTTTATTAGCTGTGAAAGACGAATTTGGAGTAAAGTAGCAATAGATGGTGTTTTAAATGTACGAGAAAAATTGTAGTACTAATACAACTGTCATGTCTAATTTTGGAAAATTGCAGGGGTCATTTGACCTTTTAAGACATTTAAGTGATTTTCTAGCCATTTCATGACCGTAATTCATATATGAACTACATTTACATACTTTAGCTAACCATAACCCGAGTTATAGCCCGAGAGAGACAAGAGAGGTCACAATACTGCATCTTGGCCACAATACCGTAGGGAGGAAGAAGGGGTCGGAGGCCCTCCCTAGCTGGCACTGTCTCGGAGAGAACCATACGGCTACCGATCGGGATGCGCGGGCAGCTGTTGGTCTCCTCCCTCGCCGCTGACGACCGCGTGAACGATGCACCTACACCCATGCCCCGGCCGAGGTGGTTCGGCCGGATTTGTGACCAGCGGTGAGCAAAGAGAGAGTGTGGCCACATATGTCTTGCTTAGATATGGAGAGCATGAGAGAGTGAAAGAGAGGAACCCTAGAAAAGCAAGCGCCGAGGCTCCTGCTTATATGTATAGTGGAGTGATTTTGTTGTAGCAACCGTTATGAAATTGAATACGCGCGAACCACTATTTTCATTTAAAGTTCAAGTAAAACTAAAACTCGATCAATAACGTGCCACCACTTCTAGGTCGCACTATCAAATCACTGCATCCAGGACGCACTATGTACTTTAGCATTCACGTGCGGTCCCCGACCCTCCATTAAGTTGAAAACTAGACTAGTCAAAATAAGGATGACTATCTGTAAACAAATGTGCTCCTAGCTTAAAAAAATAAAATGCGCTCCTACGTGTACCCGCGATTGGGTGTGAGATAACTAGTGCGTGCATGCACTGTTTCTCTTCATGAGAGTACAATATACTACGCCTAAAGAACACTCTCCACAAGTGTAAAAGTATAAGTGTGTGACGTGTGAGTTAAAATAAAAGGTGCGCGATGTCTTTTATTTTTTTTATAAGTTCTTAGGGTAGGGTGTGATGTTGGAGATATGCCCTAGAGGCAATCATGTATGATGATATTTCCTTTGTGTTTATGAATAAAGATAGTCCTTGGATCTAATCAATCATACTTGTTGGCACATACGTGACTTCTCTGTGAGATCTTGTGTTGTATGATATATCCTAAATCGTCCCTTGTCGCAAGTGATGTGTGGGCACACGTCGGACTAGACTAGCATATGACACGGTGGATGGCTCGGTCTCACTAGCCATGGAGCATTGGATGCTAACAGGATAATATGGACTTGGAAAGTTCTTGTCGGAATCGATGTAGTCGGATCCGAGTCGAGATAAGGTCCGAGTCAGACAGACCCAACTATGAGACGCAACGATATGTCATCTGTGAGTCTGTAGTGCAACATACATTCTATGTCCTAAGACCTGAGCTCACACATGTACTCGGGATGGTGACAGACTTGCTTTGGGCCGACCAAACGCTACTCTATAACTAGGTAGTTACAAAGGTAGGTTTCGGGCTCGTCCAAACCCATGATGCGAGACGTGGTCGAGCAAGATGGGATTTGCCCCTTCGGTCAGGAGAGATATACTCCGGGCCCCTCGTGTGATCCGACCAAGATAAGCATGGCCATGCGACAAGGATTATGAGATAATCCGGTTTGGGTCGGCATCACTGGAATGAGAAAGAGGTCGGGCTAGCACAAGGATGATAGAATCACCTTGAGCCCGACAACATATATCATGTGGCAAATGGAATGGAAGTGTGACACGCTGTACATGTTCGTCTAACCAGCTTCATAGTCTGCTTGGTGGTCGGCACGCCTTGCTAGAGCCCGCTACCAACCGTACAGGTCGGAGGTGATTCGAACTGTGACCAAGCCGAGTTGAACCTAAGGGGTCGCGCTCTTAAGGGAAGGAACCTGTGAGGTTGGATCCGACACCATGAGTTAGACTTGGTCGTACTCGGACTCAGATACAGACCGAACATACTTTGGGCTTTAGGGTCCGTGCGAGGCCCAAGTGTTGAGCCCGTGACGGATGCCTATATATTGTGGAGGTGCAGCACACTCATTCAGTTGATCGCTTTGCCGCCGTCATTAGGGCTTTGCATGTGTTGCAACTAGCCACCTGCACTCGCTGCACGGTGTTCCTCCTACACGCGCGGATACCATTAGAGGCGGTGCACTTGTGCTGCTCCGGCGAACTTGTTCGCGGGATTCGATCGGCTACGTGTGAGATCAACAAGGAAGAGACGATTCCGGAGACGCGCTGCCCCAACTCTACTTCCGCTGCACGGCACTGCGCATCTGGTGGTAATGATCTGTGATCCATCTCCCTTAGCATGTTCCTGGATGTTCTGCGTGTAGGAAATTTTTAATTTGCAATCGACGCACCCTATGGTAGAACCCAACAGTGGTATTAGAGCCTCTGCTATAGGATTTGGATTCAGATCGTATGCATATTAGATATTTTTAATTTGCAATCGACGCACCCTATGGTAGAACCCAACAGTGGTATCAGAGCCTCTGCTATAGGATTTGGATTCAAATCGTATGCATATTAGATATGTGGAGGCGGCAGATGAGATCTGTTGTCATTTATGAGTTCGGCTATGTGCACGGTTGATGAGATCAACTGCACATGGGGATTGATGTGGCTACATTTTCTGTTAATCTGGATCGATGAGGTCATGACACAACCTACCCCTACCAAACACTTATCCGCCATCGGGATTAACAGTGAAACGTAAATCCGAATCGGATTCGCGATGATTGATGAGATCGGTCAGATCAGAAAATTCGGCGTGAACGGAGTTCAGAAAATCTGAAGCGGACCGCCATGTGCGTCGCGCCGTGTATTTCGTACCCGACACACAAACTGGTAGAATGTGATTCTATGCAGGTTAGATGTGAACAGTATGGTTCATGTGTATGTGATGCATGTGTGTAATTCATTTATACATGGCATGCGCGTCATGTTTGTCAGCCGGCAGGAGCCAAAGTGATGTCATTATAATGTATAACGACCTGCATGTCGACTTGAGACTCTATGTAAAATTCATTACTAGTTGTATTAGTTGGATATTAGAGATCAAGATGGTGCCTTGGCATTCCGGCGTGACAAACAATATGGAGTTCCAAGATGGTCATCAGAGTTGGAGCCGACCTTGAAGAACATCCATGAAGGAGCCATACTATTTCACAATATATGTTAATTTGTGATTGTTATGCTTCTTACTTCTTTTCATATTAGAATGGTAGAAAGATCCCTGATGAATATCAAGTAAATTGCCATTCCTGATGTTGCACCTTCGCACGTCAAGTACGTCTAGTAGTGGGCTCATAAAATTGGGGTGCTTCTAGGTGTCCTTGAACTGAAGGTTCATGTCGGACACGAACATGCACTGCATGAGGTTAACTTGACAAGGCTATCAAAACGGTTTTGGGCCTTGTGCGAAAGGAGGTTGGGAGCCGGGGTATGAGATACCTACTCGAACGACAGGAGTCGTATAGAGATATGATTAGCAATGAGTTTCTTACCGGATAGTCATTTTGGCTAGCAGTGATGTTAAAGCTCACTAGTCGCACGTGCTAGTCGGATCCTGAATCACTGGGAGTTTGTGGAGGGATGCTAACTTCAGTGGGAGTATTTCTGTTGAAGGCTTGAATTACTCTACATAAACACATTGCTTAGTGATTGCATATTTTCTGTTGTAGATCAATGGCACCAACTGCTCAACCCAACTTTGCATTGATATCATGGAAAAGGATAAACTTAATGGAAGAAACTTTACCACTTGGTATAGAAATTTGAGAATTGTTCTCAAGCATGATAAGAAGGAACATGTTCTAGAGGATCCACTTCCAGATGAACCTGCCGATACTGCTAATGCCACAACCAGGAATTCCTACCAGAAACTCGTTGATGAGTCAAACGAGATCAGCTGCCTCATGCTGGCTTGTATGGAGCCCGATTTGCAGCAGCATTTCAAAGATGTTGGGGCTTTCGATATGATCGAGAGTCTCAAGAGCATGTTTTAGGTTTAGGCTAGGAACGAAAGGTTCAACGTCTGGCGATCCTTGATGGATTGTAAGCTGAAGGAAGGCGATCCACTGAGCCCACATGTGATCAAGATGATTGGATATGTGCAAGCTTTGGATCGGTTAGGCTTCCCGCTCTTGAATGAGCTGGCTACAGATGCAGTTCCGGGTTCTCTTCCGCCCAGCTATGGGACGTTCATCTCGAACTATCATATGCATGGAATGGACAAGAAGCTCACTGAATTGCATGGTATGCTTAAGGTGGAAAAACAGGATATGAAGAAAGGCATGCATCAAGTGTTGATGGTGCAGAACTCGGCTAATTTCAAGAACAGTTGGTCAAAGAAAAAGGCTAAGGAAAGGGCATGGAGAAGGCAATCTCCGCCGTAACGCCGAAGTCCTGACCAAACTCAAAGACCGTTTGCTATCACTGCAAGGAGATTGGTCACTAGAACATGAATTGTAGCAAGTGGCTTGCAGAGCATGGCAAGAAGGCCGGAAATGCTACTTCAGGCAAAGGTACACTTGTTGCATATGTTATAGACATTTACCTTGCTGACATACCTAGTAGCTCTTGGGTATTTGATATCGGATCGGTTGTTCGTATTTGCAACTCGATGCAGGGGCTGGTAAGAACTAGGCGTGTGGCACAAGGGGAGATTGACATCAGGGTCGGCAACAAAGCAAGAGTTGCTGCGTTGGAGGTCGGCGCGATGCAACTCCAGCTCCCTTCCGGATTCATTATGGAATTGAATAATTGTCATTACATTCCTGCACTTAGTCGGAACATTATTTCTGCTTCATGTTTGATGAATCAAGGTTATGAATTCAATTTAAAGGACAATGGTTGTTGAAAGTGTAGTATATCGACTAGAGCGGGGGTGAATAGGCAATTTTTATGAAATGCTTCAAAACATGGTAGTTTTGAAGACAAACGATAAGCTCGAGCCTATTTGTATGCAGCGGAAAGTGGACTACACTAGATAAGGCATAGTCATGTATTCAATGAAGTGAAAGCATGAAGACTAATAGCAACTAGGCAGTAGTGATCACAAAAGAAGAAGGAATGAAGCCAGTCACAACAAGTAGATACTCAGTGAAGACAATCAGATAAAGCAAACATGCAATGTCATCACAACATAGAGCAGTAAGTAAAGGGAAGAAAAGTATAGAACCAGTAGCTCGGGGAAGACAGTGATTTGTTAGACCAGTTCCAGTTGCTGTCACAACTGTACGTCTGGTTAGGGAGGGTGAGATTTAACTCAGAAGACCGCGTCTTCACCTTGTTCCCCTTGAGATAAGAACACCTAGTCCTTGCCCGATCACTCTGGTAAGTCTTCAAGGTAGACTTCCAAACCTTCACAGACTTCGTTCACCGGAAATCCACAATTACTCTTGGATGCTCAAAACGCGATGCCTAACCGGCTGGAGGAAACACATTCCTCAAGTGTAATAAGTCTTCAGGTCACACAGACAGAAAGACTTCAGTGATGCCGAACACTCTTTGGCTCTGGGCGTTTGGGCTTTGTCCTCGCAAGGATTTCTCTCTCAAATGCTTTGGAGGTGGGTTGCTCTCAAACGACAAAAGCCGTGCAATAACTCTGAGCAGCCACCAATTTATGGTGTAGGGGGTGGGCTATTTATAGCCACTAGGCAACCCGACCTGATTTGTCCGAAGTGACCCTGGGTCACTAAGGAACTAACACGTGTTCCAATGGTCAGATTTCAAACACACACGACAACTTTACTTGAGCTCCAAGTAAAGCTGACTCATCTGCCTCTGGATGAGATTTTCTCTCATAGTCTTCGCTCGAAGACATAGGATCTGGTTGAGCATCACATCATTCACTCTGACTTAGTTCACTTGGACCCCACTTAACAGTGCGGTGGTTCCTATGACTCAATAAAGAAGAAAAGGAAACAGCGACAACTCTACATCTTCGCTTTCCATAGTCTTCACCCAATGTCTTCTCATGTCATAATCTTCAATATGATTATCTTCATATACCACCACAGTTATCAATGTCTTCATACATTTTTAGGGGTCATCTCCGGTAGGTTAAACGAATCAATGAGGGACTACTACCTGTGTTATCCTGCAATTCTCACGAACACATTAGTCCCTCAACCAGATTTGTCGTCAGTACTCCAAAACCAACTAGGGGTGGCACTAGATGCACTTACAATCTCCCCCTTTTTGGTGATTGATGACAAACTGGTTGAAGTTTTCAACGGGGATAAAGATATGTGAAATTGTAAAGGATAAAGGTATTGTCTTCGTAAGTAGCAAAAGGCTCCCCCTGAAGATGTGCATATAGTTGATTTTCCTTTGAATGCAAATGCACATGGCAGGTTGTACTTGTGGAGATCCTCTTCAACTTATGAAGACAATTCATCATGCATAATTGATATATCGAAGATAATGACATGCACAATGAAAAATGGACGTCTGCAGAAATGACTAAGTGCGGAATATAAGGTAGCAGATGCAGAATTTATCATCGCATTACAGAGTAGCAAACCAAACATAGCAGACGACCATCAGTTTAAGTGTTACAACTCAAAGAACCAAATGAAGCAAAACGAGAGTTGTAAGCACTAGGCAAATTATAAAAGCAGCCGCCCATATGGACCCGCTTGAAGACTCTCAACTCATATGCTTCTCCCCCTTTTGTCAGTAAGGACCAAAAAGGTTTGAAGACATAGAGCCTCTACTCGTTCCCAGGAGGAGCAGAAGAGGATGCAGGGTCGGTGTTGTCGTTTGGCGGTGCAGAGGTGGTTGGTGCAGTGTCGTTGCGCGCTGAACTAGGAGGTGGCGAAGTAGCATCATCCTGATCATCGATCACCCTGGCGTCAATTGTTGCAGCGGAGGAAGAGTATTCAGAGTCTTCAAGGGATGGAGTGCGACGTATAACAGCAGTCCTTGGAGGAGTGTTGTCAAACTTGAATCTCTCAGTGAAGCCATCGTCTTGAAGATCCGCTTCAGCACTGAGTAAAGTCAAACTCTTCCAGGATCGCCTGCAAGTTTCATGAGCAACAAAAGCATTCTTGGTGGCAAGATTGCGAATGCGATTGACATCCACCAAGAGGCTCTGCATCTGACGCTTTAACCAGAGGTGATGCTTGTCTTGTTTCTGATGAAGAGCTACAAGAAGCTCTCGATTGTTCAGGACACGAGATCGCTTCTGAGGCCTTTGAGAAATGGTGCTATCAGTGGCTTCGGTTTCAGCGTGTCGAGGTAGACGAGTACGGCCAGCCAGAGGATAGACGCGTGAGACTGCTGGGACCCCTTCAATCTGCTGAGTGAAGCTTTGATGATCAGCGTTGTGAAGACTAACTGGCTCCTTAGCAGGCTCTTGGTAAATGGCTTTAGCTGACATATCAACCTCTGGGAAGAAAATCTGATGGTTGCGAGCAGAGGGTTGATAAGTGACAGCTGAGTGCAACTTGATGAGGCGCATTATCCAAGGGGCATAAAATTTCAGTCCAAATAGATCAGCTCAACTTGATGAGTCTATCTTTTGCTTCAGCTCAAGAATTCTTTGAACCAGAGCCAGCTCAGAAGCAATGGCGCCATGAAAGGAGACGCTGAGGCCAACTAGAAGTTGAAGATCATCGAAGCTCAAGTTGGGAGTGTCAAACCATTCATCAATGAAGTTATTGAGCACTTCAACATCAAAGAGCGGCAAATCATTGAAGATTTCAGCATCCTGCTTTCTCTTGATCAACAGCTCGAAAGCATCATCTCCAAGATCTTCATCACTTGAGAGATCAAGGGCGTCATTGGCAGTCTTCAGTACTGCATCTGGGATAAGAGCTGGACTGGGGTTGCGTGTTGGCTTCCTCTTCAGCTGTTTGCTCTTGGAAATTCTGGAGTGTTCCTCAGATTGCACACTTGGTGCAGGTGGAGCAGTGGCCAAAGGCTTCACTCTTGAAGCTCTTGGAGGAGTAGCTTTTGAAGCCTTTGATTTCTTCTTCTGAGGCTTCGGCGTGACAGGTGCTTCTTCAGAGTCATCATCAGCTTCAGGCTGATCGACATCTGCCCCTTGAACCCTTATGTGACTGATGAGGCCCTCTAGGTTGTGGAAGGGCCCAACCATATTCGGTTTAGCTTCGCACGAGCTATCAGCGCGGGGTGTAGAGGGGCCATGATTGAAGTCTAATCCCCACAGCTTCTTGTTTTCCTTGGCCGAGTTCTTGGCGAATTGAAGATTTCGCTTGAAGAGATTGTCGTCGCGACACCAGAGCAGAGCACTCGGATCAGCATCAGCAGGCTGTGGCCCTCTAACCATGCAAGGATAGAAGCCTTGAGGAATGGCTTCAACACGAGTCTTGGGTGGAAGATTCTTATAAGTGATATCTCCCCACGGATGCTTGATGGCGTTTTTCTCGGCATACTCTGGGGTTACGAACCTATATTTGAACCATTGTTCAGCCCAGTATCTTTGAATCCATTGGATTCGGGTCTTCCTCTGATTATAATCCTCCTCTGGATCAGTCTTATATATTTCACTGAGATCAGGAGGCAAATCACGAGAGGTGTTGCCACGGCGCTGTCTGCCACCCTTTCTTACTATCTTGTCAGTTGTCATTTGCTTCAACCTGAATGGCTTCAAATTGAATGGCTTCAAAACAGGCAGATGCTTCGGTTTGCTGGTCAAACAGGAACTAGCTTCAGGAGAATGAATGTGACGCTGCAAAAACTCTGCAAATGAATACAGACTATGAGAACCAAGGGATTCTCCCACGCACATGTACGTGTGACAGCATTAGAGATGCGAGGGAAGGGGAAGAGGTCATATGCATTCTCAGAAGTTTTGAAGATTTAAAACAGTTTTGAAGACTTTGACCTCATAGTGCGAAGACATTCACTCATGGGAGTTGGTTCCAGAATTGTACGAATCCACGAATAAGTACAAGTGAGGAATCTAACTATAGTTGAAGCATATGTGAATGTACTAGGAAAGATATGAGATGCAGACAGGATAGATCTGTATATCTAAGTAGGCAGAAACCTCTTGTGGTAAAGTAGATGAGGCTTTATGGATCTAGGGGATGGTAAAAAGTAAGTTTATTTACCACACGATGAACTGCTTAGACGGGGTAGGAGTTGGATGCCCAGCAGTTTGGTCATCCGTGCCCTAACTTGGCGACGGAGGACAGCTACGGCGACGGCGGGGAGGAAGATGTCCGCGACCGGCGTGAGGACGGCGTCGACAAAGTTGCGGCAGCGAAGTGCTTCGTCACCGGCGTCGTCGAAAACTAGCGGAGGCGCTAGGGTTGTTCGAGGTGGAGAGGTGGTGGAAGAAACTTTTGACCATGATGGGACATGCATTTATAGGCATGGGAGACGACACAACGTAATTACTCAGGTGCCCCTGACGGTTCACGTACGAGTGACACGTGGCAGTCATGTAATGCATTGGGAGTTGTCCCACGATCCCACGTACACCACGACTGTCGGAGTAGTCGTTCCGGCTTCTTCGGGTTTCAGGCATAACGGATGGAGCATTAAAATCAGATTTAAAGTTTGTCTCCGTATCTTCTGCTGACAAGGACGCAGAGAAGATATTCGACTGTTTAAACATAATGCATATGATTTGGACAGACAGAGTGAGATGAGAAAGCATAGAGAGGTTAGGGTCCGATCACATTCACTTAGTCCAAAAGATTCAAATAAGAAGACATAGCTATAAGTGAATGCTGTTGAGGACAGAACACAACTCTCTCTCTCTCTCTCTCTATATATATATATATATATATATATATATATATATATAAAGCCAAACCAAGTGCTTCAAACAAGAATTTGCAAATGTAAAGCCACAGGAAATGCTTCAAACAAGAATTTGGTGGTGGCGTTACCCACTGTATAGGAAGTATTAGACCCAGATACGGCCCACAATTATCGTGGCGCTCCGAAGTCAAATTCCATGTTAATGTATTCACACTTAGAATGTAAGTCTTCATTGGTTGAAGATATACTTTACTTCGTGTGTTGCACATCTAAGTCATCAAAATGCATAAGTGTTAGGATGTGTGCCTGATCATAAGACATTGGAGGATTCTAAGATATTTAGCTCACACCGCAACTTGCAAAACCTTTTCTCATCCAAGGGCTTTGTGAAGATATCTGCTGTGACGCCAGAAGACCGACGTCCCAGAAGATTCCAGATGTTCCGGGTTCTTTCGTGTGCTTCTTTGTGCTTGCTTTATTTATTTTTGCATTGCATCATGTCATCATGCCATCATGACTTTAATTTTGCATCTCAACTTAATTAAATCGTGTGGACCTTCGGTCCATTTAAATCGAGGGAATTGTGATTTCTCTTTAAAACATATTCTCCTAGTATTATGGAGCTATTATTAAAATATTCCATTTGTTTGGAATTAACCCAACACACTTGCAAAATTCCCATGCCTATTCCATCTCAAGTTTGACTTCAAAACCTTTGCCAACAACTCATATCTCTTTTATCGAGGTTCCTCCAAAAATTCGAACATTTTTGGACACTTCAAAAATGTAGTCTTTGTTCAAACCTTTTGAATTAAATTCAAAGGAATTTGAATTTAATGTTTCATTCATGCCCACTTATATTTTCTGGGGTCGCCCTCATTTTTGTGAGTCCAGGGAATTTTACCCCTTGTCCAATTCTTTTTGCAACCCTTCCTTCTTTTCTTTTTCTCTTCTTTGTTTTGTTTATTATTTTTGAGAGAAGAAGAGCAGCCGGCAGCCCAGCCGCAGGCCCATCAGGCCATCTTCTCCCGCATACCAGCATCACCTTGGCCCAAGGCCCACTCCTGGCCCAGGTCTCCCTAACCCTAGCCCACTACGTTCCTCTCCCGCATCGCTCCTTCTTTCCTCCCTCGCGCCGCCAGCATCTCCCAGCGCTCGACCCCGCACCTCTCCCTTTCCCTCGATCTCCCTCTTCCCTCGAGCGCCCAGCGCTCCTCCCTCCTACCACCTCGCCGCACCCCCCCTCTCGCTCGTTAGACCGCGCGGCAGGCCAGAGCCGCATCGCATTGCGCCTCGCGTCGGCCCCCGACGCGCCAAGGCCGCGCCCCGTCCTCCTCGTCCAGTGCGTCGCGGAGCCGCGACGTCCGCCACCAAGGCACCTCGCGCCGCCTCCCTGCGGCCTCCCTTCTCCAGCGCCGCAGTGCCAAGGCCGCTGAAGCAGCTCCCTGCGCGCCCCGGTCGTCCTCCTCACCGGAGCCAGCAGCTGCCGCCGCCGTCCTCCGCCCCTGCTCCCTCCGGCCTCCTCCGCACCTCGCACCGGCCGCCTCTTCCCGACAGCGCCAGCGCCGCCCTGAGCACCTCTAGCACACCTGCCGCCCGTCTCGATCTCCGGCGCCGCGGCCCACCTCTGCTTCGTCACCGCACTGCTGGCCGCTCCTCCTCGCTGCTCCGAGACCGTGCCGTGTTTGTTTTGTTGCTGCTGTTATATTTTTCTGCAAAGTCCAAGTACCTCCGTCGCCGGTGCCTAGTACAACTACTTCCAACGACGACCCGAAGACCAAGTTATGCCGAGATCGACACCGAAAGGGTTCGGGTCCGTCAAGTTCGACTACAAGAAGAAATGCCAAGTTCCACTTCCGTCGCCAAGTCCCGAGACCGACAAGTTCCACGACGACCCCGAGTACCACTACACATGGCGATGCGACAAGTACCCCTACGGAACGTGTACGACGACCGTCGCCGAAGAACCGTGTACCACTATCGTCGCCCCGAAGACGTCCGATGCCGCGGCAAGTACCTCTTCGGAAACGTGAACGGCTACGAACAGAACGACTACTTCCCTCTACGAACGTGTACCACGACTCGCGAGAACGACTTCTTCCTCTACGACATCGAACCGCCCCGAAACGAATGTTTCGAAGGTATAACCCCGAGACGATGACCCGAGAACGAATGCTTGTGTTGTATGAGATGTATCAAATGTTTGCCCGTGCCCGTATCGTCTTTTGTCGTGCTCCTCGGTTGCCTCGTCGCCGACCCGTGGGAACCCGGTGACGGGATCACCCCACCTTTCATCTTGTTCGACTCACTCACACCTCCCTTCATCTTTTGCACCGGTCTCTCAACGAGTTACCGGAACCGAGATGTTGCCGTTGCATCGTTTTCGGATCGTTGCAGTGGCACCCTTTCCTTTCACCACGGTGACAATACTTCTTATCTCTTCATGTTAACCTTTAATTAATAAATTGCCTAAACTTGATCATGTCATCCGCATCATGTTAACAACCTTTGAATGTTTAATTGTTGTTGCTTTAATAATTGCTAAACATGCTCATGGGGATTTTCCCGGAATTGTTGTTTGTTTTTCTGGCCTCATTTAAATTGCCTAGATAGGTAGTTTGTTTTTGCTTCACCGCTTGCCATGTTAAAAACATTTAATCTTGTCTTGTAATAAACGAGAGTCGATTAAATAAATAAAATGTGGTGTTTCATCAATATGCAACTCGTTGCATATTGAGCTCCACTTAACTTGTAGTGTTGTTTGTGCACTCTGCCATGCCATGCATATTTAAACCGGACATGCATCATACTTGTTTGTGCATCATGCCATGGTTATGATATGTGTGTTTACCGTGTTGTTTGCTTCTTTCCGGTTGCTTCTCTTGTTAGCTTCGGTTTCGTTCCAGAGTTGTGAGGTTTCGCTCGACTGTGTTGCTCCGTCCACTTCATGGATCCGTTCTTCTTCCTTGCGGAATCCCAGGCAAGATGGCCATACCCTTGGATACCTTTACTATCATTGCCATGCTTAGTGTCTCGATGCTATCGTTACATGTCGCGCTACCCATCTTTATTGTCAGCCTCTCCTTGTTACCATGAAACCTCTAACCTTTGAAACCTTCCTAGCAAAACCACTGTTTGGCTATGTTACCCGCTTGCTCAGCCCCTCTTATAGCGTTGTTAGTTGCAGGTGAAGATGAAGTTCGTTCCAGGAGGGAACTTGTTGTTGGAATATCACAATATCTATTATTATTATTAACACACCTATATACTGGGCATGGGTGGAAGGCTTGGCCTTTTGCTCGGTGTTTTGTTCCACTCATGCCATCTTAGGCGCCGATAAACCGGCATTATGTTCCTTGATTTTGCGTTCCTTACACGATGGGTGGATGGGGACCCCTTGACAGTTCGACTTTGAATAAAACTCCTCCAGCAAGGCCCAACTTTGGTTTTAATTTGCTCATAATAACAACTTAATTAATTAATTAAATTGCATAGGGAGTTAGCGCTACCCGAGGATTCTTTCTACATAGCAGGGGGGCTAGTGCTGATGGTGTTGGTCCCAAATGGGGAGACTGCGGGGCCGCCTTGGGGAAACCCGAGGTATCTGGTATAACCTGTAGGATCGCACATCCGGTTGTGGCCTGAGACGAGATACGCGCGGCTACTATCAGGGTGTCGACACACCGGGAGGTCTTGCTGGACTTGTTTTACCATTGTCGAAATGTCTTGTGCACCGGGATGCCGAGCCTGATCGATTTTCCCTAAGATAAGGGGTGATGATATTATATTCATCACTTCAGCTAATCGTGAGAGCTTGTGATGGGCTAAGTTGGGACACCCCTGCAGGGTTATGATCTTTCGAAAGCCGTGCCCGCGGTTATGTGGCAGATTGGAATTTGTTAATGTCCAGTTGTAGAAAACTTGACAGAGGATCCGAAGTAAAACACACAACTGTGTGAGTAACCGTGACTGTCTCTTTTCACTTTGAGAAGAGAACACGGTGGGGTTATGTTTGATTCGTATGTAGTTCAGGATCTTTAGCGATCACTTCTAGTTGTGACCGTTTGCGTAGATGCTCATCTTACTCTTGTACTCGTAAGTTAGCCACCATATTATGCTTAGCCGCTGCTGCAACCTCACCACTACCCTCTTCCATACCCTTAAAGCTTTGCTAGTCTTGATATCATGGTTATGGGATTGCTGAATCCTCGTGGCTCATAGATACTACAACACGAGATGCAGGTTAAGCTGAGAAAGATGCAGGAGCTGGTTCAAGTACTTCACTGGGAGCTCAATGAAGAGTTTGGCCGTATGCTTGTGACGTTTTCGACGATCAGTAGTGGTTTCTACTAGGGGCGATTCGGACCTGTGGCTTTATGTTGTTTTGGTATCTTTCTTTTGGATCTTCGCCCGTAGTCGGGTTGTGATGTTTTGAATGATCTTTTGCTTATGTAATGCATTGTGTGAAGTGGCGAGTGTAAGCCAACTATCTCCTTTTGCAATTTCATCCGTATTTTTACATGAGTCATGCAAAGATATCAAACTTGAGATCATTCCAGAATGGGCTTATACCTTTAAGTCGTGCCTCGACACGTAGGAGGTATAGTCCCATTCTGGGCATTACATCTGCCAGTTGCTCTTCAGTGTTGACGTGTATGATATCAATATCTTCCTTCATAACATGATCTCTGAGAAAGTGATGACGAATTTCAATGTGCTTTGTCTTCGAGTGCTGAACTGGGTTGTTGGCAATCTTGATGGCGCTTTCATTATCACAGTAGAGTGGCACATGCTTCAGATGGATTCCATAGTCCTTGAGTGTTTTCTTCATCCAGAGAAGCTGAGCGCAGCAAGATTCAGCAGCAATGTATTCAGATTTAGCAGTGGATAGTGATACAAAGTTCTGCTTCTTTGAAGACCAACAGACAAGTGATCGTCCTAGAAAGTGACATGTGCCAGATGTGGACTTGCGATCAACTTTGTCACCAGCATAATCAGCATCTGAAAATCGTACTAGATCAAACTCTGAGCCCTTTGGATACCATAATCCTAGTGTTGGGGTGTAAGCCAAATATCGAAGTATTCGTTTCACAGCTAAGTGATGCGACTCATTTGGTGCCGCTTGATATCGAGCACACATGCAAACACTAAGCATAATGTCTGGCCTAGATGCACATAAATAAAGTAAAGAACCAATCATGGAGCGGTATACCTGTTGATCAAACTCTTTACCATTGGCGTCGGGAGCCAGATGATGTTTAGCAGGCATTGGCGTCGAGTACCCTTTGCAGTCTTGCATTCCAAACTTCTTCAGGCAGTCTTTAAGATACTTCTCTTGAGATATGAAGATGCCGTTGCTTTGCTGACGAATTTGAAGACCAAGGAAGAACTTCAGCTCACCCATCATAGACATTTGATATTGTTCTTGCATCATGTGACCAACCTCATCACTGTATTTCTTGTCCGTGCAGCCGAAGATAATGTCATCCACATAGATTTGGCAGACAAGTAGCTCATCATCATATGTCTTCGTGAAGAGTGTAGGATCTAGGGATCCAGGTTTGAAGCCTTTGCTCTTCAGGAAGTCTTTGAGGGTGTCATACCAAGCACGAGGCGCTTGTTTGAGGCCATACAGTGCCTTGTTGAGCTTGTATACCATATTAGGACGTTCAAGGTCTTCAAAGCTAGGTAGTTGTGCAACATACACTTCTTCTTCAATTCTTCCATTGAGAAAGGCACTCTTTACATCCATTTGATATAGAAGTATGTTGTGATGATTTGCATAGGCTAGCACTATGCGTATAGCTTCAAGTCTAGCCACATGAGCAAATGTTTCATCGAAGTCAATCCCTTCAACTTGAGTGTATCCTTGAGCAACTAGACGATCTTTGTTTCGGACCACTTGACCATGCTCATCTTGCTTGTTGCGATAGATCCATTTTGTGCCAATTATGTTATGCTTTCTAGGATCAAGACGCTTGACAAGTTCCCACACATTGTTCAGCTCAAACTGTTGAAGCTCTTCTTGCATTGCTTGAATCCATTCAGGCTCCATAAAAGCTTCAGCAACTTTCTTGGGTTCAGATATTGAGACAAAAGCAAAACGCCCACCGAAATTTGCAAGCTGTGTTGATCTTGAGCGAGTGAGTGGACTAGGAGCATTTATGCTATCAATTATCTTCTCAACTTCCACTTCATTTGCAACATGAGGATGAGCTGGACGAAGATTTTGCTCTTGTTGTGCATTGTCTTCATCAGGAGGATTGTCTTCGGGCTAAGCATTGTCGTCTGGTTGATCTGGAGCAGAGATGATGAGTTCCTCGTCAGGTTGTGCTTCAGAAGGCATGATTTCACCGGTTCCCATAAGTTTGATAGATTCATTTGGTGAAGCTTCATCTAGCACATTTGGTAGGGATTCTCTTTGTGATCCATTTGTCTCATCAAACCTCACATCCACAGTCTCAATAGTTTTATGGAGAAAAATGTTGAAAACTCTGTAGGAGTGTGAGTCCTTTCCATATCCGAGCATGAAGCCTTCATGAGCTTTGGGTGCAAATTTTGACTTATGATGAGGATCATTGATCCAGCACTTAGCTCCAAATACTCTGAAGTAGCTTACATTTGGCTTCTTTCCAGTGAGGAGTTCATAGGATGTTTTCTTCAGAAGCTTGTGTAGATAAACACGGTTGATGATATGGCATGCAGTATCAATAGCTTCGGGCCAGAATCTTCTTGGGGTTTTGTACTCATCGAGCATCGTTCGAGCCATCTCAATTAGAGTTATGTTCTTGCGCTCAACGATCCCATTTTGCTGAGGTGTATATGGAGCTGAGAATTCATGAGTGATTCCCATCCCATCCAGATAAAGAGGCCAGTGTTCTTGAATTCAGTGCCATTGGCGCTTCTGATATGTTTGATCTTGATGCCATAGTTGTTCATTGCACGGTTGGTGAAGCGTCTGAAGACATCTTGCACTTCAGTCTTGTAGAGTATTATGTGCACCCATGTGTATCTTGAATAATCATCAACAATGATGAAGCCATAGAGACACGCTGTGGTAGAGAATGTGGAGTAGTGAGTAGGGCCAAATAAGTCCATGTGAAGCAGCTCGAAGGGTTTTGATGTCGTCATGATTGTCTTCGAGGGGTGCTTGGCTCTAGTCATCTTCCCAGCTTCATAGGCACCACATAGATGATCTTTCTTGAACTTGACCTCCTCGATGCCTATGACATGCTTCTTCTTTGCGAGTGTATGCAAGTTCCTCATGCCAGCATGTCCTAGCCTCCGATGCCAGAGCCAGCACGCTGAAGCTTTTGCTAGAAGACAAACTGCCATCTGTGGTCCAGCTGAGAAATCTACCATATACAGATCACCTTTTCTGTATCCTTCAAAGACTAAAGATTTTTCAGATTCCATTAGTACAATGCAACGAAATTTACCAAAGATCACAATCATGTTTAAGTCACAAAGCATTGAGACAGAGATTAAGTTGAAACCAAGAGATTCAACAAGCATGACTTTGTCCATGTGCTGATCTCTTGAGATTGCAACTCTACCTAGACCCAACACTTTGCTTTTACCAGTATGAGCAAATGTGATGTGACTCTTGTTGGATGGACGTAAAGTTGAGTCCATGAGAAAATTTCGATCACCAGTCATATGATTTGTGCATCCGCTGTCCATAATCCATTCTGATGACTTTGGTGTCACTCCTTACAATGCAGTTAGGAGGATAGGCTTCACCAAAAGCCATTGTGAAGCATAAACAGTTGATGCATAAGTGGATTATGAAAGCTTTAGATGTAAGTTAGGATTGATAAGATGTTCAGCAAGTGATTTATGACTAGTATGAGCAGTAAGTCATTTTGGGCATTTGATCTTGTGCCCTACAAGTATTTTAGGTCCCCAGCAATAGCATCAGAAGCCTTTGATTACAGGCTGGAGACCTTTCCCTGCAAGAGAAAGTTAGTTCTTCTTAACCACCCACATCTTCAGGGGTGGCTTAGAAGCAATGAGTCTAAGAGCAGCATCTGAGAATTTAGGCTTTGGGGCCCTAGCAAATAGTCTTGCAGGAGGAGAATAATACTCATATGAATAGGCAGAAAAGTTCTTTGATTTATGAACATAGCGGTTTGAAGAAACACGCTCATATTCATGGGTCTGAGTATGATTTCCCTGCAAAACATCTGTGTTAGGGTGACTCAGGTGAGTCCTTTGTCTGTATGAAGCCTTAGGACCATATGAAGCCTTTGGTCTGGGGATTGTCTTCATCCTAGGAGATGTCATGATAGTATTTGCTGGAAGCTTCTCAAGACAACCTTTGGGTACCCAGATCTTCTTCATAGGAGGTCCATTCCTACAGTTAGTACCAATATACCTGGAAAACACTTCACCATTTTGATTCTTAAACAGTTTATAGTTTGCATCAAAGGATTCATCAATGATAACAGGATTAGCACAAGTGAAGCCAGATAAGGTAGATGGATCCACTGAAGGTTCCTTTGCAGCAACCCATGTGGTTTTGGGATACTGCTCAGGCTTCCAGTATGAACCATCAACATTCATTTTCCTATCGAACCCAACACCCTCTTTCCTAGGGTTTCAGTTCAGTATCTGCTTTTTGAGGGCATCACATAGAGTCTGATGCCCTTTGAGGCTTTTGTACATCCCTGTTTCAAGCAAAGTCTTCAACCTAGCATTTTCATCAGCAATAGTAGTGGTTTCCTCAGCAGAGGGGTTAGTTACCACATCAATAGTTGAAGATATTGTAACAGTGGCAGCAGTAGAGCATTCAGCAACAGATGTAGCATTATCACGTTCAATGCATTTTAGACATGGTGGTTCAAACTCTTCGTGAGTGGAGCTGATCAGTTGTGCGCGGAGTGACTCATTCTCCTTTTGAAGATCTTCATGAGCCGCTTTCACTTTCTCAAGTTCTCGCTTCTTTTGAATGTAATCATGGGAAATCTTTTCATGAGTTTTTGAAAGCGATTCATAAAGCTCTTCAAGTTCTTTGTACTTAACATGAAGATTTTTTATGTCTTCAATTAAGGACTGAGAACGGGTCATTTCCGCGTCCAATAGATCATCACTTTTGTCTAAGAGTTTTTGAATATGTTCCATGGCTTTCTGCTATTCAGTGGCAATTTTAGCAAGTGTTTTGTAGCTAGGTTTTGATTCACAATCAGAGTCATCTTCACTAGATGTTTGAAAGTAAGCATCGCGTGATTTTACCTTGGCACCGCGTGCCATGAAGCAGAAGATGGGTGCAGAGTTGTCGTCCTCATCATCATTGTTGTTGATGGGGCCATTGTCTTCAGTGTTGAAGATAGACTTGCCCACGTAAGCAGTGGCTAAAGCCAGACTTGCAACACCAGAATCAGACTCTTCCTCCGACTCCACCTCCACCTCTTCAGAAGCAGACTCTTCCTCAGAATCCATCTCCTTGCCAACAAAAGCACGAGCCTTGCTAGATGAATTCTTCTTGTGCGATGAATACTTTGATGAAGACCTTGAAGAAGACTTTGAGTATTTCTTCTTTTTCTTGTCATCAGAATCATATTCCTTGCTCTTCTTCTTCTTCTTCTCATTGTCCCACTGAGGACACTCAGAGATATAGTGACCAGGTTTCTTGCACTTATGACATGTTCTTTCTTGTAGTCATGAGCAGATGCTTCATCATTTCTTGAGCTGGATCTTGAAGACTTTCTGAAGCCTTTCTTCCTAGTGAATTTCTGGAACTTCTTCACAAGCATGGCAAGATCCTTTCCAATGTCTTCAGGATCATCAGAACTGTAGTCAGATTCTTCTTCGGATGAGGAAACAACTTTTGCCTTCATCGCCCGAGATCGGCCATAGTTGGGACCATAGATGTCACGCTTCTCAGATAGCTAAAACTCATGTGTGTTGAGCCTCTCAAGTATATCAGACGGATCGAGAGTCTTGTAGTCAGGGCGTTCTTGAATCATCAATGCAAGGATATCAAATGAGCTGTCGAGTGATCTCAGAAGAGTCTTGACGATTTCATGCTTGGTGATCTCAGTGGCGCCAAGTGCTTGAAGCTCATTTGTGATGTCAGTGAGATGATCAAAAGTGTGCTGGACATTCTCATTGTCATGTCTCTTGAAGCGATTGAAGAGATTGCGAAGGACGCTGATCCTTTGATCTCTCTGGGTAGAGACTCCTTCATTGACCTTTGAGAGCCAGTCCCAAACTTGCTTTGACGTGTCCAGAGAACTCACACGACTGTACTGTCCTTTGGTCAGAGGACCATAGATGATGTTCTTGGCCGTTGAATCCAATTGAACGAGCTTCTTGACATCAGCAGCGGTGACGCCTTCACCAGTCTTGGGAACGCCGTGCTAGACGACAAACCAGAGGTCCACGTCAATGGCTTCAAGATGCATGCGCATCTTGTTCTTCCAGTAGGGATATTCGGTGTCATCGAAGACAGGGCACGCAGCGGAGACTTCGATTATCCCTGCAGTCGACATAGCTAAAACTCCAGGTGGTTAAACCGAATCACACAAAACAAGGGAGTACCTTGCTCTGATACCAATTGAAAGTGCAGTATATCGACTAGAGGGGGGGTGAATAGGCGATTTTTATGAAATGGATCAAAACATGGTAGTTTTGAAGACAAACGATAAGCTCGAGCCTATTTGTATGCAGCGAAAAGTGGACTACACTAGATAAGCCATAGTCATGTATTCAATGAAGTGAAAGCATGAAGACTAATAGCATCTAGGCAGTAGTGATCACAAAAGAAGAAGGAATGAAGCTAGTCACAACAAGTAGATACTCAGTAAAGACAATCAGATAAAGCAAACATGCAATGTCTTCACAACATAGAGCAGTAAGTAAAGGGAAGGATAGAACCAGTAGCTCGGGGAAGACAGTGATTTGTTAGACCAGTTCCAGTTGCTGTGACAACTGTACGTCTGGTTAGGGAGGTTGAGATTTAACTCAGAAGACCGCGTCTTCACCTTGTTCCCCTTGAGCTAAGAACACCTAGTCCTTGCCCAATCACTCTGGTAAGTCTTCAAGGTAGACCTCCAAACCTTCACAGACTTCGTTCACCGGCAATCCACAATTACTCTTGGATGCTCAGAACGCGACGCCTAACCGGCTGGAGGAAACACAATCCTCAAGGGTAATAAGTCTTCAGGTCACACAGACAGAAAGACTTCAGTGATGCCGAACACTCTTTGGCTCTGGGTGTTTGGGCTTTGTCCTCGCAAGGATTTCTCTCTCAAATGATTCGGAGGTGGGTTGCTCTCAAACGACAAAAGCCGTGCAATAACTCTGAGCAGCCACCAATTTATGGTGTGGGGGTGGGCTATTTATAGCCACTAGGCAACCCGACCTGATTTGTCCGAAGTGACCCTGGGTCACTAAGGAACTGACACGTGTTCCAATGGTCAGATTTCAAACACACACGACAACTTTACGTGAGCTCCAAATAAAGCTGACTCATCCGCCTCTGGATGAGATTTGCTCTCATAGTCTTCGCTCGAAGACATAGGATTTGGTTGAGCATCACATCAGTAACTCTAACTTAGTTCACTTGGACCCCACTTAACAATGCGGTGGTTCCTATGACTCAATAAAGAAGAAAAGGAAACATCGACAACTCTACATCTTCGCTTTCCATAGTCTTCACCCAATGTCTTCTCATGTCATAGTCTTCAATATGATTATCTTCATATACCACCACATTTATCAATGTCTTCATACATTTTTAGGGGTCATCTCCAGTAGGTTAAACGAATCAATGAGGGACTACTACCTGTGTTATCCTGCAATTCTCACGAACACATTAGTCCCTCAACCAGATTTGTCGTCAGTACTCCAAAACCAACTAGGGGTGGCACTAGATGCACTTACAGTTGTTCGATATTTGTAATGGTATGTTCCACTGCTATGTACCCATTATTGATGGGCTATTTATTTTGAATCTGGAAATGGAACCTGTCTATAATGTGAATGTCAAGAGGCATAAGCCTAATGAGATAAATCCGACATACTTCTGGCATTGCTGGCTTGGACACATTAGTCCCAAACGCACGAAGAAGCTCCATAGTGATGGGCTCCTTACTTCACCCGACTTTGAGTTGTTCGATACATGCGGATCATGCTTGCTGGGCAAGATGACTAAGTCTCCTTTTGCAAAGAGTTGCGAGAGGGCGTCTGATACGTCCAAAACGTATCTATAATTTCTGCTTGCTCCATGCCACTTTTCGGTGATATTGCTATGATATTCATACACTTACATACACTTTTGATCATATTTGGACTAACTTACTAATCCAGTGCACCCCAGTGCTAGTTTCTGTTTTCGGCTGTTTTTGTATTTCAGGTTTTCACGTTTCGAGAACTGCCCAGAAAAATCCAGAAAAATTATATAAAAAATCAGCGATCCGGAAATAACACTGCGTCCGAAGGGCAGCCTGGGGGGGGGCACAGGGGCTCCAGGCGCCCTGTGGGCGCGCCCCCCCCTGGGCCGTGCCGGGGGGGCGCCTGGGCCCCCCGAGGCTCCCCCGGTGCCCTACTTTGGCATATATTTAAAGGACCCTCCGGAACCCTCAGAACAGGAACTCTTTTCGCGATCCCATCTCTGTTCCGCCACCGCCGCCGCTTCCAAGATCGGGAGCACCAGGAGAACTCTTCCCGGCACCCTGCCGGAGGGGAGGATCACCACCGGGAGCTTCTCCACCACCATGGACGCCTCCCGGATGACTCGTGAGTAGTCTCCCTTGGACCATGAGTCCATGACCAGTAGCTATGTGATGTTCTCCTCCCGTTCTTGTGCTTCACTAATTAGTCCTCGTGAGGTGCCCTACATGATCGAGGCACCTGTGTAATCCTTATGCTGTTGCTATGTTGAGTTTGCTGGGATCCGATGGATTATGAGATTATATTCAGATTGATCTTGAGTAATATATTTGATTCACCTCTTTTATATTTTAGTTCATAAGTTCTTACATGTTCTCCGTTGTTATTTATTGCTTTGGCCGTGTAGTAAGTAGTGACTCCAAGAGGGAACGTTATGCTCGATTGTGGGTTCATGCCCCTCGATGACTAGCTTGAGTGAAAGAAACATGAGTCTAGGGGATGTGCTGTTGCCACAAGGGGGAAAACAACGGTGCTTGTGCCCGCGGGTGCAAGGATTGTTTACTTTACGCAAAGTTCTTTTAATGCAGTTGTCTGTTGCATTGAGTTTACACTATGGGTGGGACTCGCAACTTAATACCAGCGAGATGTTCTGGATAGATATCTCAAGGTGGATGATTAGTAGTAGATATTGATGGATTTCGGTCTACTTACTTTGGCATACCGCCCATGCTTTGAACCTCAACCTTTCTTGCAATGTAGTCAGCATTGGTTTGCGTTCGTGGTCCTGTCAATTGCCCAACTGTAATTTGTTTACCTCACATAGCTGCTTTATACTCTTTTGGGAGAGAGACATCACTAGTGAACATCATGAGACTCCAGTCCATATTACCATCATTGATCACATCCACTATTTACTTTTCGTTATTATTTACTATTGCAAAAACTATCTATCCCTACTATCATTGCTTTTAACCCTTTGTGAACTACAAGGCCGGAGGGATTGACAACCTCTCTGTACTCGTTGGGAGCAAAGTTATTTGTATCTATGTGCAGGTCCACGTTGATTGCTAATTGCGCCATTAGCAATTGACACCTACTTGTTGAACCTAGGAGTCTCTGGGGATTCGATCCTTGGTATCTTTGCTAAGGGAAAACACTTCTACTTACTGCATCTTACACCTTCCACTTGGGGTAACCAACGAGGGGTTCGAGGCCCATCAAGGAGTATTTTCTGGCGCCGTTGCCGGGGACTCCACTCTTCAGGATAGGGGAGTTGCATGCTATCTTTTACCTTTGCTTTTTAGTCTTGTTAGTTTACCTTTCATTTTTGCTTTTGTTCCTTTTATCGAAAATCACAAAAAAAAAATATTTGTCTTTTTATTAGTAGTCCTTTCTGCTTAGCCAAACATGTTAGGATTTGGTGCTTTGAGGGAATCAGAAGTTTTAGATTTCCATCAAAGGGATGGAGAAAATATGAAGAAGGCATGGGACAGAATTTCTGATGCACATAGGAGAATTATGCCTTGGCTACCTATAAAAATTGTGCTTAGGAATTTTTACCATGGTCTTTTTAAATGGTGTAAACACTCCCTTGACATTATAGCTGAGGGAGATTTCTTAGAATGTTATGAGGCTAGAGCTCTTGAGATTATACATGGTCTATCTAGTTACTTTGTTTATGATCATAACTTTGATACTATCATAGATAGACTTGCTACTATTGAGAAAAGAATGGATGCTCTAGACTTAATGAAGGTAGAGAAACCCAAACCCAATAAGAGAGATATTTTGGAAATAGATAATGACTGGGAACCTCTTGTTAGGATTAGCATCTCTAATCAAGACTTCCTTGCTTATTGTGATATTGGATCTATGGTTTCTACTATGCCAAAAATTGTTCATGATTCTTTAAAATTTAACATGGATAGATTACCATCTTATCATGAACACACTAATGGAGATATTTTTGAAATCCAAGGAAAAATAAAAGACGTACCGGTTAAATTCCTTAAAGGGATTGCAATGATTGATTTCTTCATCGTGGAGCCAAACCAAGGAAATATAGTGCTTGGAAGGGACTTCCTCCGAGCAGTTAAAGGCTTCATCGATATAGGTAAGGGACAAATCCGCTTACGCGGGAAGGCAAAAGGTGTGTACCCCTTTCCTAGAAGGAACAAGAATGAACTTATTGAGGAACCATTTGAAACAATTTATAACTCCGATTATTATGATGATTATTGATTCCTCTATGCATTATGCCTAGCTTAAAGGCATAAAAGAAAGCGCTTTTGGGAGGCAGCCCACATGAATAAAATTTTTGTTTTTGTTGTGCCTTGATTTTGTTTACTGCTGTAGCATCATCATTGTATCTTTGCTTTTCATATTTGTGCCAAGTATAGCCTCTGATTGCTAGAAAGTTCAAAAGTTGTGAGGTGCTGTCCAGGAAACAGATTCTGTCCTTGGAT
This sequence comes from Secale cereale, assembly GCA_902687465.1. Classification (NCBI taxonomy): domain Eukaryota; kingdom Viridiplantae; phylum Streptophyta; class Magnoliopsida; order Poales; family Poaceae; genus Secale; species Secale cereale. The sequence goes on from LR738711.1 coordinate 296,419,093, forward strand.
AGAAAAATTCGTATAAAATCACCGGATCATCTTTTTGGTCTGCAATTTTTCGACAGCATTCTATATATAATTGTCTTTCGTGCGTCAGTTCTGAGTTTTTTGATTTGAGTTGCAGAAGTATCCCGAACAGATCAATTACTTCCTGCTGTTCTGTTTTTCACAGATTCTGTCCTGTTTTGCCTTACCTTCACTTTGCAAATTAAGAACTTGCTTTTTCTTTGCAAAAACCTTTTGGCAATCTTGAGAAACAGTAGAACTTCAAGAATATCCTTATTTCCAGCAAGGTATAATTATTTTATTAAGGGTACTAACCTCGCTAATCAGATTATGATGAGTTGAGTATGAAGGGAGTTTTCAAGTGTGCGAGGGAAGATGATAAAAAGATTCAGGAGTGTCAAGCGCTCAAGCTTGGGGATGCCCCCGTGCACCCCCAAGAAATATTCAAGGAGACTCAAGCGTCTAAGCTTGGGGATGCCCCCGTGCATCCCCTTCTCCATCAACATTATCAGTTCGTCTTTCATTTCGCTATATTTTTATCACTTCATGTGTTATGTGCTATGCTTGGAGCGTCTTGCTTTTAGTTTTATTTTCAGTTTTTCATAACAAGTCGGAACCCAGCGTTCCTTTATGTGGGAGAGAAACACGCTCCACCTCTACCTAGAACATTACATAGAATTTTCATGTCTATCTATGCTGTGTGTGTTCTTTGTCTTTTAATAGCTACTATCTTGCTCTGCTCTTAGTATTCATGCTTATCTTTTCAAGTGTTTTTATTTAGTTGGTTGCTTGAACTCTCTTTAACTACCATGCTCACCTTATTAAGAGAGTTTGCTTCCGTTACATTGGTTAATGTGTCTATGATAAAGATGCTACTTGCATGATGGTGCTTAGTAGTTCAGGTTTTCTTATGGTTGATCTCAAATAGCTGGGAGGTTTCCAATGTGTTATTGGAGTACCAACTTGGTTTGTTTGCCTATGATGTGGTATGGTTTAGTAATATCTTCCTTCGAGAATTTATTTCGATTGACTTGGCGTATGCTCACGCATATTTAAGACTGTAAAGAAAGTCTGTCAAGCCTTGATGATCTTTTATTTCTAAGTAGCGATATAACTACCATGCCTGATTCAATATTGCTTTATCGCTCTGCATGATTATGACCGTCATTGCTCTCTTAGTTGGTCACTCCCAGTCTTTTGCTAACCTCCACCTGCACTAAGCAAACTAACCATGCAATACATAGCTCATGGGAAAGTAGCCTAAAAACTATTGTGGTAAAGAATATGTTGCTTATGTATCTTATTTCTTATAAGTTGCTTGCTGAGCGGTAACCATGTTTCTGGGGACGCCATCAACTGTCACACTTTTGTTGAATATCATGTGAGTTGCTATGCATGTTCGTCTTGTCTGAAGTAAGGGTGATTTACCGTGGGTTGAATAACTATGCATATTGTTAGAGAAGAACATTGGGCCGCCAACCAAAGCCATGCATCATGGTGGAAGTTTTAGCTTGGACCTTAATCCTCAATCTCTTATGAGAATATGCTTATGCATTAAAGAGGAGTCCATCATCTATTTTCTATGTTGTCCCGGTATGGATGTCCTCAAGTTGAGATCTATCAAAAACGAGAAATCAAATGCGATCTATCTCCTTGGACCTTTGTACAGGTGGCATAGAGGTACCCCTTTTGTGACACTTGGTTAAAACATATGCAATGCAATGATAACCCATGGGAATCCGAGCTAATTAGGACAAGGAGCGAGCACTATTGGTATTCGATGCATGAGGCTTGCAACTTATAGGATGTTTTATGCATGACACATATGAAGTACTACTACCGTTGACACAATTGCTTGCATGTTTTCAAAATAAAAAGCTTTAGCACTTAACCCTTCTTTTACCTTTATGTTGAAGCACCAACTACTGAGAGCATGATTGTCATTCTGAGTGTAATGTGCATTGTCCCAAAGTAGCATTGTCTTTTGCATGATTGTGATATCGTTTATTCTGAAATGATTGTATCTAGTCATCACTTAAACCTTGAAGGTGCCCCTGCATTTATGTTTTGCATCACTAAAGGGGGCAAGCTAGATATCACTTTATCATATTTGCACATCATGTTCATTGCAAATCTTTTTGATGTTTCAGTTTCATGTTGTAAAACTTTCAGTCATTTGTGATTTTCTCTTGAGGCAACTTAATTACTTTAGAATCATTGTCTCAATAAGCTTTTGCCATATGACTATGAGAAAGTCCTATATGGTTAATAGCATGTCACCACAGAAATTATTCTTGTTATGATTTACCTACTCGAGGACGAGCATGAATTAAGCTTGGGGATGTTGATACGTCCAAAACGTATCTATAATTTCTGCTTGCTCCATGCCACTTTTGGGTGATATTGCTATGATATTCATACACTTCCATACACTTTTGATCATATTTGGACTAACTTACTAATCCAGTGCACCCCAGTGCCAGTTTCTGTTTTCGGCTGTTTTTCTATTTCAGGTTTTCACGTTACGAGAACTGCCCAGAAAAATCCAAAAAATTATATAAAAAATCAGCGATCCGGAAACAACACTGCGTCCGAAGGGCAGCCTGGGGGGGCCACAGGGGCTCCAGGCGCCCTGTGGGCGCCCCCCCCCCCCCCC
>LR738711.1:296421873-296514029 GCA_902687465.1 Secale cereale
GCGCCGGGGGGGCGCCTGGGCCCCCCGAGGCTCCCCCGGTGCCCTACTTTGGCATATATTTAAAGGACCCTCCGGAACCCTCAGAACAGGAACTCTTTTCGCGATCCCATCTTTGTTCCGCCGCCGCCGCCGCCTCCAAGATCGGGAGCACCAGGAGAACTCTTCCCGGCACCCTGCCGGAGGGGAGGATCACCACCGGGAGCTTCTCCACCACCATGGACGCCTCCCGGATGACTCGTGAGTAGTCTCCCTTGGACCATGAGTCCATGACCAGTAGCTATGTGATGTTCTCCTCCCGTTCTTGTGCTTCACTAATTAGTCCTCGTGAGCTGCCCTACATGATCGAGGCACCTCTGTAATCCTTATGCTGTTGCTATGTTGAGTTTGCTGGGATCCGATGGATTATGAGATTATGTTCAGATTGATCTTGAGTAATATATTTGATTCACCTCTTTTATATTTTAGTTCATAAGTAATTCTTGCATGTTCTCCGTTGTTATTTATTGCTTTGGCCGAGTAGTAGGTAGTGACTCCAAGAGGGAACGTTATGCTCGATTGTGGGTTCATGCCCCTCGATGACTAGCTTGAGTGACAGAAACATGAGTCTAGGGGATGTGCTGTTGCCACAAGGGGGAAAACAACGGTGCTTGTGCCCGCGGGTGCAAGGATTGTTTACTTTACGCAAAGTTCTTTTAATGCAGTTGTCTGTTGCATTGAGTTTACACTATGGGTGGGACTCGCAACTTAATACCAGCGAGATGTTCTGGATAGATATCTCAAGGTGGATGATTAGTAGTAGATATTGATGGATTTCGGTCTACTTACTTTGGCGTACCGCCCATACTTTAAACCTCAACCTTTCTTGCAATGTAGTCATCATTGGTTTGCGTTCGTGGTCCTGTCAATTGCCCAACTGTAATTTGTTTACCTCACATAGCTGTTTTATCGTCTTTTGGGAGAGAGACATCACTAGTGAACATCATGAGACTCCGGTCCATATTACCATCATTGATCACATCCACTATTTACTTTTCGTTATTATTTACTATTGCAAAAACTATCTATCACTACTATCATTGCTTTTAACCCATTGTGAACTACAAGGCCGGAGGGATTGACAACCTCTCTGTACTCGTTGGGAGCAAAGTTATTTGTATCTGTGTGCAGGTCCACGTTGATTGCTAATTGCGTCGTTAGCAATTGACACCTACTTGTTGAACCTAGGAGTCTCTGGGGATTCGATCCTTGGTATCTTTGCTAAGGGAAAACACTTCTACTTACTGCATCTTACACCTTCCACTTGGGGTAACCAACGAGGGGTTCGAGGCCCATCAGCGTCCGAGCTGTTGGAGCTTATACACGCGATGTGTGTGGTCCAATGAGCACAAATGCTAGAGGTGGCTATCAGTACTTCGTGACTTTCACCGATGACTTGAGTAGATATGGCTATATCTATTTGATGAGGCACAAGTCGTATACTTTCTAAAAGTTCAAAGAGTTTTTGAACAAGCTAGAGAATCAGCTCGGCAAGACTATAAAGCTTCTACGATCTGATCGTGGAGGTGAGTACATGAGACGGGAGTTTGATGATCATCTGAAAAGTCGAGGTATGGTACCTCAGCTCACACCTCAGGGTACGCCATAGAGAAATGGCATGTCAGAACGGAGGAATCGTACCTTGTTGGACATGGTTTGATCTATGATGAGCAAATCGGATTTACCCTTGTCATTCTGGGGATACGCTCTAGAAACAACATCTTTTACACTCAACAGAGTACCATCTAAATCCGTAGATAAGACACCACATGAGATGTGGACTAGGAAGAGTCCCAGTTTGTCTTTTCTAAAGATTTGGGGTTGTGAAGCATTTGTCAAGCGACTTATGTCAAACAAGCTTACACCCAAGTCAGATAAATGCATATTCGTGGGATATTCGAGGGAAACCTTGGGATATAGCTTCTACAACCGCGAAGAGAACAAAGTGTTTGTTGCTCGAAACGGGGTCTTGCTTGAGAAAGAGTTTCTCGAGCGGGAGGCTAGTGGGAGGCATGTGCAACTCGAAGAAGTTCGAGCACCACTTGCGTACAAATCGGCGGGTGATATGATCATACCGGAGTCTGTCAGGGAACCCGAGGTGGAAGCGGCACCGAAACCGCGGAGGTCGGAAAGATTGCACAGAGTGCGTGATGTGTTGTTGCTAGAAAGTGACGAGCCAGTTACATATGCGAAAGCGATGGTAAGCCCGGATTCTGAGGCATGGCTGGAGGCCATGAGGTCCGAATTAAAGTCCATGGATGAAAATCAAGTTTGGGACTTGGTTGATCCGCCGCCTGGCGTAAAAGCCATAGGTTGCAAATGGATATTTAAGAAGAAAACCGATGTGGATGGAAATGTTCAGATCCACAAAGCTCAGCTTGTCGCTAAAGGTTATGGACAAGTTCAAGGAATTGACTACGACGAGACTTACTCACCGGTAGCGATGCTGAAGTCGGTGAGGATCATACTAGCTATAGCTGCCTATTTTGATTATGAGATATGGCAGATGGATGTCAAAATGGCTTTCCTTCACGGAAATTCAACCGAGGACGTGTATATGATATAACCCAAGGGTTTTGTCGATCCGACTAGCACTAGTAAGGTATGCAAGCTCAAAAGATCCATTTATGGGTTGAGACAAGCATCTCGGAGCTGGAACGTTCGTTTTGATGAGGTTGTCACAGGTCTCGATTTTATCACAAGTGAAGAGGACGCTTGTTTATACAAGCAGTTGAGTGGGAGATCCGTAGTGTCTTTGATACTATATGTGGATGACATATTGCTGATCGGAAACAATGTTTCGATGCTGAACTCGTTCAAGGAATCATTGAATCGAAAGTTTTCAATGAAGGACCTTGGTGAAGCGGTCTATATATTGGGAATTAAGATCTATAGAGATAGATCGAGGAGGAGGCTCGGCTTGAGCCAATGCACGTACATATATAAAGTGTTGAAGCGGTTCAACATGAGTGAGGCCAAGAAAGGGTTCTTGTTTGTCTCACATGGTATAAGGCTAAGCGAGACTCAGAGTCCTTCGACATCTAATGAGCGAAGCAGGATGAGTCGGATTCCGTATGCCTCAGCAATCAGATCCATCATGTATGCCATGATATGTACATGGCCTAATGTTGCTTTTGCAATAAGCCTAACAATTAGATACTAGGCCAACCCAGGTTAGAGTCACTTGGCGGCGATAAACACTATTCTGAAGTACCTAAAGAAGACTCAAGAGATGTTCCTAGTTTATGGAGGTGAGGAAGATCTCGTCGTAAAGGGTTACGCCGACGCTAGTTTCCAAACCGATAGGGATGATTGTCGATCACAGTCAGGATTCATGTATGTCATGAACGGAGGAGCAGTGAGCTGAACAAGTGATACGTCTCCAACGTATCTATAATTATTGATTGTTCCATGATATTATATTATCTATTTTGCATGTTTAATGGGCTTTAATATGATCTTTTATATTATTTTTGGGACTAACCTATTAACCGAAGGCTGAGTGCCAATTCCTATTTTTTTTGCCTATTTTAGTGTTTTGTAGAAAAGGAATACCAAATGGAGTCTAAACAGAACGAAACCTTTGGGAGGATCTTTCTTGGACCGAAAGCAAACCAGGAGACTTGGAGTTGAAGTCTGGAACGCCACGAGGCGGCCACAAGGTAGGAGGCCGCGCCTAGGGGGGTAGGCGCGCCCCCACCCTCGTGGGCCCGTCGTAGCTCCACTGGCGTACTTCTTTCGCCTATATATACTCTTAAACCATAGAAACATCAGGGAGAGCCACGAAACCACTTTCCACCGTCGCAACCTTCTATACCCGTGAGATCCCATCTTGGGGCCTATTCTGGCGCTTCGCTGGAGGGGGAATCAATCACGGAGGGCTTCTACATCAACACCAAAGCCTCTCCGATGATGTGTGAGTAGTTTACCACAGACCTTCGGGTCCATAGTTATTAGCTAGATGGCTTCTTATCTCTCTTTGATTCTCAATACAAAGTTCTCCTCGTTGTTCTTGGAGATCTATTCGATGTAATATTCTTTAGCGATGTGTTTGCCGAGATCCGATGAATTGTGGATTTATGATCAAGTTTATCTATGAATAATATTTGGTTCTTCTCTGAATTCTTATATGCATGATTTGATATCTTTCCAAGTCTCTTCGAATTATCGGTTTAGTTTGTCCTACTAGATTGATCTTTCTTGCAATGGGAGAAGTGCTTAGCTTTGGGTTCAATCTTGCGGTGTCCTTTCCAAGTGACACCAGGGGCAGCAAGGCACGTATTGTATTGTTGCCATTGAGGATAAAAAGATGGGGTATATATCATATTGCTTCAGTTTATCCCTCTACATCATGCCATCTTGCTTAATGCGTTACTCTGTTCTTATGAGCTTAATACTCTAGATGCATGCTGGATAGCGGTCGATGTGTGGAGTAATAGTAGTAGATGCAGAATCGTTTTGGTCTACTTGACACGGACGTGATGCCTATATTCATGATCATTGCCTAGATATTCTCATAACTATGCGCTTTTCTATTAGTTGCTAGGCAGTAATTTGTTCGCCCACCATTATTTATGCTATCTTGAGAGAAGCCACTAGTGAAACCTATGGCCCCCTGGGTCTATTTTCTATCATATAAGTTTTCGATCTACAAGTCTAGTTTCCTATTTATTTTATTTTGCAATTTTTACTTTCCATCTATACAAAAAAATACCAAAAATATTTATCTTATTATCTTTATCAGATCTCACTTTTGCGAGTGGCCGTGAAGGGATTGACAACCACTTTATCACGTTGGTTGCAAGGTTATTGATTGTTTGTGCAGGTACTAGGTGACTTGCGTGTTATCTCCTACTGGATTGATACCTCGGTTCTCAAAAACTGAGGGAAATACTTACGCTACTTTGCTGCATCACCCTTTCCTCTTCAAGGGAAAACCAACGCATGCTCAAGGGGTAGCAAGAAGGATTTCTGGCGCCATTGCCGAGGAAATATACACTCAAGTCAAGGCATACCAAGTACCTTCACAAACTCTTGTCCCTCGCATTACATTATTTTCCATTCACCTCTCGTTTTCCTCTCGCCCACTTCTAAAATGATTTTCGAAAATCTTTGCCTTTTTCTTGTTTGATCTTATGTTTGCTGGTGTTGCCATGTGCCTTCTATTTGCTTGCATCTTCGCTTGCTCAAAATATATTTATGGATCCTGTCGTGGAATTAACACGGCAGATGTCCGGTTCAACGGACTTGATGATGGAACCATCGCATGGGTTAGCTTGAAGGGGTTCGTAGCACACAAAGGACATAGAGGGTTTATACTAGTTCGGCCCCTTCGATGAAGGTAAAAGCCTACGTCTAGTTGGTTTGGTATTGCTTGGGCGTCGGATTACAGGGAGCGGATCGCTTGCCTGTAGTCTCGACGGGTTGATTCTTGCTTGTCCTTGAACCGTTGCCGGGCCATCCCTTTATATAGAGGCGACGCCTGGTCCGGTTTACAGAGTCCCGAGGCCGGCTCATACTTGTGTCCGCCTCGGTCTCTGTTCTTTCTTCCTTATCTCTCAAGTTACATCATCGGGCGGTTTACAAACCTTAATTCTATACATGGGCCCTAAGATCTTATGGGCCGTAGCCTTTACTAAATATTACAACCATACAAACTTATTACAATGAGCCGGTTTATACTAGCTGGTTCATACCTGCTAGTAATATCCCTGACATTAGGCCCCAGAATGATTTGAACTTTGTTCACATCAATCTCCCTTGTCTTGTATAATTTTCTTCCGTGTCTTCTCATTTTTTGTAAACCGGCCCTGACGTCATCCTGGAGAATCACTGAATCTGACCGTGACATCACTTCCGCATTTAACGCCGCCAGCTGTACTGTAGCTTTGTTTAATGGTTATCCCGAAAATCGAGGCGTCAAAGGATCTTTATCCGAGCCTTTGCTCCCTCGAATCCCGCACCTGTCGCTTCGGATCTGACTTTTCCTTATAAATACCGTTGTCCCCATTCATTATCTTCTTCCGCTCTTTCTTCTTCTTCCATCGCCCGAGCTTCAAGACGCCCTTGACACCCGAGCTCGAACCGCCGCCATCGACCACCGAAACCAAGTCCTCGCCGGCCGCTGCATCACCCTGAGTTTGACCAGAGAACCTCCGCCGCTGATTCTTGCCATTCCAGGTATGTCTCCCTCCTCATTGCAGATCCGTAATTTCTAGGGTTCGTACCTCCGCCATTAGAACTTCAGTAAAAAGCTTCATCTTCGTTCGACCTAAACAAATAGTTCTCAGTAACTTTCACTTTTAGATCTTGCCCTTTAAGTTTTTGCCTTTACTCCGCTGCATATGCTTCAGATCTTAACCGATAGGTTATCTGCTCTGTGTAAGACCCTTGTAGTTCTTCCCGTATACTCTTGCATTTCTTTTTCTTTTTCTCGCATGCTCAGATCTGTTCCATCTTAGCTGTCTTTGAAAACCTGTTTTTCTCCTCTGTAGATCTGTTAAGTACGCTCCGGTTTAAACTGTCGTACACTGTCCTTGTAAGAAATTTCTCGATGAGCGCGACGGTTTAGCTCTTTTCTTTATTGCTGTCATGAACCGGCAGTAACATAACTCCCTGTTATTGCCGGGTTAGCCATATCGTTAGTCCCTTGTCTAAACCGTTGCGTGATTTTCGTATATATCTTCCGGTTTATGACGCTGCACTTAAATAATCCGGTCTTTACACTTTATCTTTTTAGCGCTCGCTCTTCTGCTGCCATGGCCAAACAATTTGTGTCTTGCGATTGGGTTCCTTCCATTATTACGGAAGAAGACATGGTCAATGCCGCTGCCGTTGGTACTTTAGGCCCTCAATCTGTTTTAAAGTGGCGGGCTCCAGGAAATGAATGCCCTCCTACTCCCAGAGAAGGGGAGGTTATTGTTTTCTTCGACCACATAGCTCGGGGCTTCACACCTCCCGGTTCAAAATTCTTCCGAGATGTGCTTGGTGCCTTCCAACTCCATCCTCAGGATATTGGGCCCAACTCCGTTTCCAATATCTGTGACTTCCAAGTTTTCTCAGAGGTATACCTGCAAGAAGAGTCGTCTGTTGATCTGTTCCGGGATTTCTTTCACCTGAACCGGCGTACGGAGTTCACCAGCGGACCACATCAGGAACTCGGCGGGGTTAGTATCCAGAAAAGGAGAGACGTAGTCTTTCCCCATGCCGCTCTCCACACGCACCCAAAGGAGTGGAACAAATCTTGGTTTTACTGTGTTGATACTTCTCCTGAAGGGGAAAACCCACTGTCGGGTTATCGCGAGCACCGTCTTCCGGAGGATCACCCTCTGCCACGACGACTCAGCTCCGCCGAACGGCCCCGGTTTGCTTCTCAGCTTTCCAAACTGAAAGCTTTTATGGCCAACGGTTTAATTGGAACCGATTTTATGCGTTGTTGGCTTTCTTGGAGTATCCTTCCCTTGAGTCGGCGATCGCAATTGATGTGCAAGTATTCTGGTAAACCGGATGATCCTCAACGGTTTACCAAGGATAAACTTTCTGAATCGGAGGTCATTGAATCGGCTTAGAAGATGCTCAACGTCTCCCTGGAGGATTGCAGCAAAATCGGATTGGCTCCATATTACAAGAAAAATAGACTGCCTGCAGTAAGTATTTTTCTCTGTCATGTATTTGTAATCCGTTCTTTTAAACCGTTCTTTCAATTATCTTTTCTTCTTTCGAACAGGCTGAGGATCCCTTTTGGAAAAGAAAGCTTCAGGAGAAACCAGGCAAACAGGCACGTCGAAAAACCCTTGCTAATAAGAAGAGAAAAGCGGCTGGTGGCTCCAGTTCTCACGCTGAGGATGATGATCCGGACTCTGAGGTATGTATTAATCCGGTTTTAACTTGCTTGGTTTTACTCATATCTGTATCTAATGATAACTTTCCACAGGAGTTGGCTGAAGGTGATAAACCGGCCGAAGTTGAGGTAACTATCCTTTCTTTCGATTCAGAACCACTTCCACAAAAAAGTCGTCGGACAGTCCGGAAATATCAATTTTCTCACCCTTATGCTCAATTGGATCCTAATTTTCTTTTGAAGAAACAACAACATGAAGCTCTTCGCCGGACCACTCGCCACAGCGGCCTGGCAGTGGAATCATCCGGAATCTCTCTCACTCCGGCTCGGAGGCGTCGTTCTGAGGTTATGCTCTCTCCAACCCTCCTTCATCCCAAGGCCGGGCTTATCCGTAAACCTCTTAAACCGTCTGACCCTGATTATCAGGAGACTCCATTATCTTCCTCTGGTGAATCGACTGCCACGCAACTTCCCTCACTGAAAACTGTTCCAGGGTAAGTCTTTTTAACTTTTCCGGTTTATGATTACCTTTTGTTTCATAATCTTAACTCATTTTCCAAACTTCTTCTAGCAAGCCAAAGCCTAGCAAAAAACCAAAGGCCAACAAACCCACTCCTGAGACTACTGTTGATGATCTGGCGGTTGATCCGGCAACAACCCTTCCCCCAGAAGGCGAGCCCACAATTCCTCTTGAGAATCCTGCGCCTACGGATCATATTTCAATGCCCGAGAACCCTACTGCTGATGATGTTCATGATCCGCCAAGTCCTGCCCGGGCCAATTCTCCTCAGTCCAATCCGGCATCTCCCAATCCGGTTCATGCTGCAGCTCACCAACAGCACCTGCTTCTCCAGAAGTTGTAGTGACTGGCACTGCTTTTACTGCTTCGGATGAGCCCACTGTTTTAGCCAAACATACGGCTAAAGCGGAAAAACTGCATAATGAGAAGGGTAAATGGAGTACCGAGCTATCCAACCTTGCTGACATGAGTGCCCAAGAGCTCTATTCCGGGTACTTGAACCGGCTCCACACCAGCCGAGATTATGAAGCGGGCTTGGTTAACATGATGAAAGAAAAATATGAGGTAATCCTTTCCTTCTGACTTTGTTCTTTTGATATGCTTCTAACTATCTCATAGTAGCCCCCAAGTTCCGGTTTAGCTGTGCGTTGAAGGTGAACCGGAACTTATAACTTGAACAACTGATCTTACATTAGCCCCCAAGTATCAAGTAGATAACTTGGTTATGTATTTGATACTTGTAAGAATTTCTTCTGATACTTCAATTTTCCATTAGCCCCCAAGTGTCAAGTAGACAACTTGCTTGTGTGCTTGAGACTTTTGTCTTTGAACTGCTGCTGTTTATTGCTTCAACTGTCCATTAGCCCCCAAGTGTCAAGTAGACAACTTGTTTGTGTGCTTGAGACTTTTGTCTTTGAACAGCTGCTGTTTATTGCTTCAACTGTCCATTAGCCGCCAAGTGTCAAGTAGACAACTTGTTTGTGTGCTTGAGACTTTTGTCTTTGAACTGCTGCTGTTTATTGCTTCAACTGTCCATTAGCCCCCAAGTGTCAAGTAGACAACTTGTTTGTGTGCTTGAGACTTGTCTGATTTTTGCTTCTTATAACTTGATTTTACTTGCAGGCTGATTTAAACCGGAGTGCTAACGAAATCAATGAGCTTCGGAGCCGTCTTGCTGAAACGGAGTCTGCTGCTTCGAAAGCCAAGAAAGACCTGAAGGTGAGTTTAAAGACTGCTGAAGATCTGAAAAAATTCTTTGAAGAAGAGCAGACCGCCTTTGAGGTTCGGAAGAAAGAGCTGGAGAAAAGGGCTCAGGATGCTGAGGAGGCGCTTAATCCGGTTACTGAAGAGTTAACCGGTTTAAAGCGGCAAACTTAGTTAATGACTTCTGCCATCTTCGGTAAGTATATAATCTGTATTCCTGCCTTCATCTTTGTAATCCTCCATATGTGTCGGTTTAACTGTGATAATCATATGCAGGGCGCCGTGTCTCCCATCTTGGGGATGACTTACGGAAAAAACTTAAGGCTTGTTACACTTTGGTCGAGCAGCTGTATTCCGGCGCTCAAAGGATCATAAGTGCAATATCTTTCAGTAAACCGGCCCCCATGACCATCCAAGGTACATTAGAAAAGTTGTCTGTTTTGCCAGTGCGTTTGGAGGAAGTCAAGAAATCTGCTGCTCGAGCCGGTGCCCTCATGGCACTTACGAGAGCCAAGGCTTGGGTTCCGGACTTTGATCCGGAAGAGGCTTTAAATGGGTGTCCAAATACCAAGGAAGACGGATCATCGTTTACTGCAAAGGATCTCTATGCTTTGACAAAGGAGATGCGTCCTCTTGCCAGCAAACTTGCGGCCGAAGCAGATCTATCCAGGTATCATCCGGGGTATGACTTGCAAAACGAGCGGGTGGAGCGGCCGGTTTATGAAACCGTCAATCTAATCCCACCAGTGCGTCCTCATACATTCGCTCCAGATATTGAACCGTCGGAACTCATCAATGAAGAGATGTATTTTCGTACTTTAACGAAGATCGACTGGTGCGCCCCGGATTTCCAACCGCTTCAAGAGGAAGAGGAGACTCCGGATAAAGTCGATGCCCAGCCGTCGCAGCAGGAAGGAGCATAGCTCATAGTTTAATGTTTGCAATTGCAGTCTCATTTATTGAACAATCTTCAATCCGTCAGGCTTGCTATGCCTTGTAATAGGATAGCTGATAACATTGTCCGTTTTGATCCGGATATTCCAACTTCTCGTTTTATCATTACCAGTTTGGTCTGATATGAATTGTCTTATATATCATCTGTTCCTGCATATACAATATTTGAAAATATGTCCTAACGGTTTGACCGTTGGACCCATTAAATTGTTCTCATGATATATCAAATAAGTATATACTCATATCATAAACAACTCTATACCTGAGACCAAGTATGCCCAATACTCTTAATCCGGTAGAATTTAAAATTTCTTGATGAAGACCTTCATGGATCCAAAACCCGGGCTTGATAAAAGACACCGGTTTATATCATTCCGAGACTTTGTCCAGAAGTTTGTAGCTTTTTGCCTGATGGATGATCCGGGTTATAATGAGCACCGGTTTATCTCATGCTGGTATTCACGATCCGGCTTTTAACTTTGTAGTTGTGTGGTCAATTTCTTGAATTGTCCCACTCCGGATTAAAGAATCATAACACATAAAGATCAGAAAACGTAAATTTGCAAATAAAACCATGTAGTCGAGGCTTTTTACGAGCTGCCAGGCTCAAAGCAAGGTTCAGCCAATCACTGGATGCGGGTAATCCCGTCTTTCCAGAGGGCCGGTCGATGGATGCGGGTAAACCTGTCTTTCCATAGGAACCATAAGAAAAAAAATTAGCCAATCACTGGATGCGGGTAATCCCGTCTTTCCAGAGGGCTGGTCGATGGATGCGGGTAATCCCGTCTTTCCATAGGAACCATAAGAAAAAATTTTAGCCAATCACTGGATGCGGGTAATCCCGTCTTTCCAGAGGGTCGGTCGATGGATGCGGGTAATCCCGTCTTTCCATAGGAACCATAAGAATTTTTTTTAGCCAATCACTGGATGCGGGTAATCCCGTCTTTCCAGAGGGCCTCCATGGTTCCTTGAAACCATGGGTAAATATAAACCAATCACTGGATGGATTACCATCCAGAGGGTTTCCGTGAAGCGTCCTCTTTGAGCCGGATGTGACTTCATGCTCTTCAGGGAGTTTTATTCCTTCTGAGTATATATTCTGCAAAAATTAGTTTTAAACCGGCCGATATCTTTGAAATATGACATATGATGATATATATATGGTTGTTCTCATAAGATATTTGTATTGGAAAAAAGGCTGAGCCACCGGTTTACCGAGGGTGACGGTTTATTCATTAATCATAATATATACATCGGATACAGTGGAGCTCATAGCTCAAGTATAGTATGGCCGTAAGTGGGCGATGTTCCATGGCCTCTTCGTCTCCTCCTCTGATGTCCGTGAGTCCTTGTGCTCTTGAACCTCCAGCAGGTAATATGAACCGTTATGTAGATTCTTGCTGACCACAAATAGCCCTTCCCAAGGTGGGGATAGCTTGTGCATATCTGTTTGGTCTTGGATGAGCCGGAGTACTAAGTCACCCTCCTGGAATGTTCTGCTCTTGATCCGGCGGCTGTGATATCTGCACAAGTCTTGTTGATAGATTGCAGACCGTGCTGCTGCTATATCAAGCTCTTCATCCAACCGGTCCAAACTGTCTTGTCTTGCCTGCTCATTGGCCGCTTCAACATATGTTGTCACCCTTGGTGAATCATGAAGGATATCACTTGGAAGGACCGCTTCAGCACCATATACCATGAAGAAAGGTGTGTAACCTGTGGACCGGTTTGGTGTAGTGTTGATACTCCAAAGAACAGATGGTAACTCCTCAACCCAGCATCCTGGGGTTCTCTGCAAAGGAGTCATAAGCCGAGGCTTGATACCTCGCAAAATCTCCTGATTTGCTCTTTCAGCTTGACCATTGGATTGGGGGTGAGCCACAGAAGATACATCTAGGAGAATATGTTCTCGTTGACAAAACTCTTCCATCTCGCCCTGAGATAAATTTGTGCCATTGTCTGTGATGATGTTGTGTGGAAAACCAAACTGGAAAATTACCTTTTTGAAGAATTTGACTGCTGTGGCCGCATCACACTTGCTCACAGGCTCTGCCTCAATCCACTTTGTAAACTTATCCACCGCCACCAGTAGATGAGTTTTCTGATCTTGAGATCGCTTAAAGGGTCCAACCATATCAAGCCCCCAAGTCGCAAACGGCCAAGTTATTGGTATCATCCGGAGCTCCTGCGCCGGAACAAGAGCACGTACCGAAAACTTCTGACAAGCATCACACTTCCGGACTAGATCTGCCGCATCAGCATGAGCTGTTAACCAATAGAAACCATGTCGGAAAGCTTTAGCCACCAATGATTTTGAACCGGCATGATGATCACAATCCCCTTCATGGATCTCGCGAAGAATCTCACAACCTTCCTCAGCTGATACACACCGCTGAAATACTCCAGAAGCACTGCGATGATGAAGCTCTCCGTTTGCAATTGTCATGGACTTAGAACGCCGGACTATCTGTCGTGCCTCTATCTCATCGTCCGGTAACTCTCCTCGGCTCAGATATGCCAAATAGGGCAGTGTCCAATCCGGGTTAACATGAAGTGCTGCAAGTAGCTCTGCCTCCGGATGAGGAACAGCTAGGTCTTCCTCTGACGGTACATGTACTGATGGACTGTGCAGCTCATCCAAAAAAGTATTTGGCGGCACCGGTTTACGTTGAGATCCCAACCGGCTTAAAGCATCAGCCGCTTCATTCTTTCGCCGGTCTATGTGTTCCACTTGATACCCTTTGAAATATCCAGCAACTGCTTCAACTTCCCGTCTGTAAGCTGCCATGAGGGGATCTCTTGAATCCCACTTGCTTGAAACTTGCTGTGCCACCAGATCTGAATCGCCAAAACACTTGACCCGGCTCAAGTTCATCTCCTTCGCCATCCGTAAGCCATGAAGTAATGCTTCGTATTCTGCCGCATTATTAGTACAAGGAAACAATAGACGAGGGACATAACAAAACTTAATCACATCGGGGGGAAGTTAAAACAACTCCAGCCCCCGAGCCTTCCAACTGTCTTGAACCGTCAAAATGAATCGTCCAGTATGTAAGATCCGGCTTCTCCTCAGGAATTTGTAATTCTGTCCAATCATTGATGAAATCCACCAATGCCTGAGATTTTATAGAGGTGCGTGGCACATACTTTAACTCATGTGTGCTGAGTTCAATGGCCCACTTCGCAACTCTACCTGTAGCTTCCCTGTTCTGGATTATGTCCCCCAACGGCGCTGAACTAACCACAGTTATTGTATGACCTTGGACATAGTGCTTCAGCTTCTGGTTTGCCATGAACACACCATACACTAGCTTTTGCCAATGTGGGTACCTTTGCTTGGATTCAATGAGTACTTCACTTACATAATAAACCGGACGCTGAACCAGGTATTCCTTTCCTGCTTCCTTGCGCTCAACAACAATTGCGACGTTGACTGCCCATGCATTGGCAGCAACGTATAACAGCAACGGCTCCTCATCAACTTTCTAATCTTTTTAAGAGATCCAACTATGATGAACCAATTGCTAGTGAGTCGAGTGCACTAGATTATCTTTATGAGGTTTTGCTTGAAATTCGTGAATCTGAAAATTGTGATGAAGTGTTTAAAGAGATTCACGATAGCTCCTTGAATAAAAAGCATGATTGCAATGATGTTATTATAAATTCTATTAATGTCAATTGTGTTAATCATATGCAAAACCCTATGCTTGGGGATGCTAGTTTTGATATGTCCACTACTTGCAATGATCATGATTGGTGTGATTCTTCTTATGATCTTGAAAAATTATTTAATCCCACATATTACGATAGCTCCTTGAATAATAATGTTTGCAATAATATTGAAAGTGGGTTTGGAAGAGTGTCAACTTTAGATCCCACATATTTGGAGTATGATAAATCTTATGAATTTTTTGATAAAAGTGGGTTTGGAGAGGTCATGACGTTAGTTAATGTTAATCCCACTATTTTGGAAGAGTGTTAACTTCGCGAGCATGTGGATCATGTTGAGAATATGTTTTGTGATAGCTATATTTTTGAATTTTCTTTTTATCCTACATGTAATTATTATGAGAGAGGAAAATATGGTTGTAGAAATATGCATGTTGCTAAATTACCTCTCTTCATGTTGAGATGGATATCGTCTCTTTCTTCTTCCTTGCTTGAGCTAGTTTTTGCTTGCCTTGATAATTTGTTTACTTATAAAATGCCTATGCATAGGAAGTATGTTAGACTTAGATGTGTTTGTCATGTGTTTTTTGATGCTCTTTTTGTTATTCAATTCTTGTCTTTCATGTGAGCATCATTGAAATCCCAATGCCTAGCCAGGGGCGTTAAACGATAGCGCTTGTTGGGAGCCAACCCAATTTTATTTTTATTCTTTGCTTTTTGTTCCTGTTTAGTAATAAATAATTCATCTATCTTCTGTTTAGATGTGGTTTTATGTTTTAATTAGTGTTTGTGCCAAGTAGAACCTTTGGGAAGACTTGGGTGAAGTCTTTGCGATCTTGCTGTAAAAAAACAAAAACTTTTGCGCTCACGAGATTAGCTGTCATTTTTTTACTCGAGAGTGCTTTTAGGTTTATTATTTTTGCAGATGATTAATAGACATATTCCTCACGTCCACCAATTTATTTCAGAATTTTTAGAGTTACATAAGTATTCGAAAGTTCCAAATTGCTACAGACTGTTCTGTTTTTCGTGTGTTGTTTGCTTACTTTAATGAATCTATGAGTAGCATCGGGGGTATGAACCATATAGAAATTGGAATAAAGTAGGTTTAACACCAATATAAATAAATAATGAGTTCATTACAGTTCCTTAAAGTGGTGGTTTATTTTCTAATACTAACGGAGCTCACAAGATTTTCTGTTAAGTTTTGTGTTGTCAAGTTTTCAAGTTTTTGGGTAAAGATTTGATGGACTATGGAATAAGGAGTGGCAAGAGCCTAAGCTTGGGGATGCCCAAGGCACCCAAGATAAAATTCAAGGACAACCAAAAGCCTAAGCTTGGGGATGCCCAGGAAGGCATCCCCTCTTTCGTCTTCGTCCATCGGTAACTTTACTTGAGGCTATATTGTTAATCACCACATGATATGTGTTTTGCTTGGAGCATCTTGTATGATTGCAGTCTTTGCTTTTTTCTTTACAAAAATCATCCTTGCTGTACACACCTTTTGGGAGAGACACACATGAATCGGAATTTATTAGAATACTCTATGTGCTTCACTTATATCTTTTGAGCTAGATAATTTTGCTCTTGTGCTTCACTTATATCTTTTTAGAGCACGGTGGTGGTTTTATTTTGTAGAAATTTTTGATCTCTGATGCTTCACTTATATTATTTTGAGAGTCTTTTAGAACAACATGTTAATTTGCTTTGGCTATAAAATTAGTCCTAATATGATGGGCATCCAAGATAGGTATAATAAAAAACTTTAATATAAAGTGCATTAAATACTATGAGAAGTTTGATGCTAGATGATTGTTTTGAGATATGATGATGGTAATATTAGAGTCATTCTAGTAGAGTAATTGTGAATTTGAGAAATACTTGTGTTGAGGTTTGCAAGTCCTATAGCATGCACGTATGGTAACCGTTGTGTAACTAATTTGAAGCATGAGGTGTTTCTTTCATAGTCTTCCTTTGTGTGGAGGTCGGGATCGCGCGATGGTTATGTCCTACCAACCCTTCCCCTAGGAGCATGTGCATAGTGCTTGGTTTTGATGACTTGTAGATTTTTGCAATAAGTATGTGAGTTCTTTATGACTAATGTTGAGTCCATGGATTATACGCACTCTCACCCCGTCGGTGAACAAAAGAAGGGGCGCTCTTTTTTACCCCTTATTTGTGCACGGGCAGTCAGAGCCACGCCTACAACCACACATAACAAAAGCAGAGGAGGGAAGCCAGAGACACAAAGTTACAGGAGCAAAGCCAAGACAGTGGCACAAGAAGACCAAGCAAGAATACAGGCTCTCCTGCGACAAGGACTCTTGCCGGGGCGGCCTGCACTTCCCCGGCAAGAACCCTTGCCGAGGCGATTCACCCAAATGCCTCCATCGCAGCCACCCTAGAGCCTAGGAGCTCCAACGTCATCAACAACATTGGAACCAAGGCTCGGGAAGCGCCCACGTGATGGCATGCAGATCTTTGTGAAGACAAAGGTTTATGGCTCACGAGATGAGAACCAGACGACAAGGCCATCACAAGGCTCCTTGCCCAGGATGCCCATGAGGCCCCGACAAGGCTCCTCACCAAAGACACCCCAAAGCCCCGGCAAGCCTCTTGCCGACGACGCTCACCAAAGCCCCGGCAAGCCTCTTGCCAAGGACGCTCACGGAGGCCTTGGCAAGCCTCTTGTCAGGACCCCGATCCTAAGTCACACCGATCTAGCTGTAACACGTCATATCACTTTGCGGCCTCACGCACGGTAACCCCACGGGTGCCACCTTACCTGGCCCGGGACCATTTGCGCATTTTGGCACACGTATATGACAGTGTCGCTAGCATCCATATGACAGAGAACCCGGGCCGACATGGCTAGTTATAATCCAAAAGTGGCACTAAATTACAGAGACAGGCATCCATGACCCAGCAACGAACGTGTCGGTCATCAACGTATGAACCCAAGTCGTAGCAAGCTACATGGACTTAAAGGAACAACGCGTGACATTTCCCCTAAGGGACAGACACAGGAACGAAGAAGGACACATGCCGGCCAGCCTACGTGTTCCGAGCAGTAGCAAGCTACCAAGGCTCATTGGAATCACTAGGAGGCATTTCCCTGTAAGATAGGCTACCAAAGGAAAACAACTAGGTGTCGGATCCCACACATACCAAGCATTTCAATCATACACGCAATATGCTCAATATGTGCAAATACAACATTGCATCACAACAGAACTCTATGACTCAAAGTACTTTATTTAAAAGGCTCCAAGAGCCATACATAACATAGTCATACAGGTAGGGGTCACATGACCCAACACTCAAGTCATACAGTCATACAAGCACAATCGGAAGCTACATGTCTGAGTACAGACAACTTAGAAAATAAAACAGGCTTGGTGTAGCCTGACTATCTACAAGGCCCTTCACAAGCTCCTGATCACCGTCTGGGTGTCAAGCTACTCGTCGACGTCAACGTCTATGTAGAACCCATCAGCAGGGGCAGGGTTCTCCTCTGCAACAGTTATTAAGCAAACATGAGTACAAAGGTACTCATCAAGTCTTTCCACAGAACCTATCATACATGCAACATTATCAAAGGGGGTAGTGGAGTTTATAGCAGAATGCCAGCTTTGACCTTGGCTAACCTATACTACAACTCTCAACAGATTGCAAGATGTTATTACGAACACGAGTCCTCTAGTCACCACATCAATACACTACCGAGGATCCTCTTCCGTCATCCTACGGAAGGGCCATCCACGGCACTCACGCTTATCTTGAGGCTTTTAGTAGTATCCATCAACTTGTCTATGAACTGTAAGAGTAACCAAGTAGTTCGTACCGCGAACAACGGCTATTCGAATAGTTTGATAACCCTGCAGGGGTGTACTTCTTCACACACGCTTCCACCGCTTATCGCCGTTTACTCGGCGTGTACTCGGCAACCTTCAAGCGGAAGCCCAGCGAGGGTGTCGGCCACGACCTAACTAACTACTCAAGTCTCTCGTCCAGGTTTATCGCCTATTTGGGTTCCATCCATGGGGAGATCCGGCCGGGGTGTCGCTCACGGCCCCAAACGATGTGTACAGGGTTCCCGAGTCACCAAACGGGCAACCGGTACACCGTGGCACGTACCTGTCGCATCACAACCCACCCCGAGGGTCAGCGTTGTGCACGACCTCCAGTAAGCTATAAACACTAGAAACTAGTTGCAACTCCTGGACAGAGATCAAGGATAGCTAATAAGTCGAGAGGTTCCATTGGTTTCGGGCCCAATGCATGGTAGTAACTGCAACTTGAACCACACATACAGATCTCGGGTCCTATGTACGGTTCCAATGAAACAACCCACCATGTACTCCTACATGGCCTTTCATCGATACCTTTACCAAGCGTATTCCACACTTCCTTCTCTTTATCGAAAGATTGTTTCACTCTGATTCATCACCCAGATGAATCAGACCAGACACAACTCTAAGCATAGCAGGCAACATAACAAATAGCATGGTGGATCACACATCACATGGCTCAATCAACTCCTACACATGCTAGTGGGTTTCAACTATTTACTGTGGCAATGACAGGTCATGCAAGGGAATAGGGTTCAACTACCGCAGCAAGTAGCAGTTCACGCGCTGTTGCCTTAATGCAGTAAAAGAGAGCAGGAGCGAGAAGATTGGGTTGTATCGGAATGATCAATGATTGCTTGCCTGACAAGGTAGCTGTCGGGTACTGCTCTTCAACTGGATACGCAGCAGTATCCTCGGGAGCAGGACCTAACACAAGAAATACCGACGATACAATCATTAACAAACAAATGCAACAATATGATGCATGTTTATGACATGGCAAGATGCATGTGTGTTGGCTAATGCAACTAAGACCAGAGGGGTTTGAACCTATTTGAATCAAGGATTCAAATTGAAGTTCAAACTAGTATTTAAATAAGTGCATTATCATGTTTTTGATATATACAGCAAGTTAACTTGTTCAAACATGCATGAAACCAGTGCCATTAGATAGATTGGATTTTTCTGATCATTTTTCATATATAAATCTTTTCCATCTGAGCTATGGTTGATTTTATATGATTTTTAGAAGTTTTGGGTATTTTCTGGAATTTCCTGAATTAATATTATATCTAAAAATCCCAGAAAAACCTTTACTGCGTCAGCATGACATCATGCTGACGTCAGCCAGTCAACAGGGCCAGTCTAGGTCAAACCTGACCAGTGGGTCCCTCATGTCAGTGTCACAGCTAATTAACTGAGTTAATTAGAGTTAACTAAAACTAATTAGCTGTCAGTGGGGCCAGGGCCCACATGTCAGTGACTAAACTAATTAACTAATTAATATTAAATTAACACCTAAACTGAGTTTGACTTGCGGGCAGGGCCCACATGTCATTGACCCAGGGGGTCAAACCCGTGGTCAAAACAGGTCAAACTCGCCGGCGTTTAGCCGCCGGCGAGGCCAAACGCGGCGGCGTGCCTCGGAAAACGTCTGTGGTGCACGGTTCGAGCTGGGGTTGGGTGCGTTGGAGAGCTCTTGCTCTTCCGCATCGGATGGTGGTGGTCGCCGGACCTGGGGTGGCCGGAGACGACGGCAACAAGCTCGACGGCGGCGACCGGCGTCGGGCGAGTGTGGGGATGCGGCTGCAGGTGCCTAGGCGATGCGTGCGTAGCACCGTTCGCATCTACGTGCTGCGGTGAGTGCGATGGACGGGTGCCGGTGACCAAAAGGTCACCGGAGCATCACCGGCGACGAGCACGGCGGCGGTGCGTGCGGTGGAGCTACGTGCAGTGGGTTACAGGGCAAGAGGGAGCCAACGGAGAGGGGGAGGAGGTAGCTAGTCTCACAGCGGTTGCAGCGAGCACCGAAGCGAGCTCGGAGGTGGTCGGAGCTGAGCAGCACGGCGAGGGGGATCTCCGCGGCCGGAGTTGGGGAAGAAGAGCTCGGGGGCGTCTCCAGGGCGGGCGAGCGCTCGGGGCTCGGCCTGTCGAAGCAGTCGAGGACGGCGGAGACGAGGGACAACACGGCGGAGCTCGGGGACGACGGTGGACGTGGTTTCTACGACGGTGCGATCACGGCGGCGTCGGCCATGGCGCGGGGAGAGCGGAGGAGAGGAGCCGGGGAGAAACGGAGGTGTCTGGGGGGTCGAGGGAGACGTGGACGCTCGATCCACTCCTCCAGGACGACGAGGGGGCGAAGCAGGGCGGCGGGCAGCTGCGTGGCGCGCGGCGCGGTCGCCGTCGAGCACCTGCCTGCCTGCCTGGCCGAGCCAAGCAGCTCGCTGGAGCGGCAGCTGGGCTGGGCCGGCAGGTGGGCCGGGTGGGCGCCAGGTAAGTGTTCTCTCTCTCTCCCTTTTCTAATTTCTTTTCTGTTTCATTTCTTTTGCAACTTTGTTCATTTAATAAAAATGCCTAAACATTTTTATAAATCAAAACACTTGTCATACCTGCTGTATATAATATGAACAGTAGGAAACATTATAGTTTATGATTATTTGAGCATTTAAAATATTTTAAAGAATTTAAATGCCCAAATTCAAATACCATATGATTTAATCCAAAACCCTAGATTGTCCTAGAAAATTGTGCACCAATTTTGGCAGAGGTTTAAGACCAAGGCAGAAATGATGAACATTTTGAAGGGCATTTTGGGTACATTGGAAAATATTTTATCAAACCCTAGTTGTTAGGGGAGGGGTGCTGGGGTTTCTGTTAATCCCATTTCAAGTTTCTTTGAAAGTAAACATGATGCACACTCTAGTCAGGTCCTAAAGCAAGTGCTAGCTAGGGATGTGACAACTCACCCCCACTTAAAAGAATCGCGTCCCGACATTCGGGTTCCTCCGGAAAGAGGGTGGGGTACTCAAGTCGAAGACGATCCTCCCTTTCCCAAGTGGCTTCACTCTCGGAATGATGTGACCATTGAACCTTGAGAAACTTGATATTGTGGCGTCGAGTGGTGCGCTCAGTTTGATCAAGAATACGAATGGGGTATTCTCGATATGTGAGATTGTCTTGGAGATCAAGCGTTTCGTGGTCCAATCCACGGATAGGATCCGAGAAGCAACGCCTGAGTTGGGAAACGTGGAAAACATCATGAACTCTGGAGAGGTGCGGAGGTAGTTCCAATTGGTAGGCAACTTCTCCTCGTTTGGCAAGAATGGAAAAAGGACCGATGTAACGAGGGGCCAATTTGCCTTTGATACCGAAGCGATGGGTTCCCTTAAGAGGAGTAACCCGAAGGTAAGCCTTATCGCCGACTTCAAAAGTCACAGCCTTATGATGACTATCATATTGGCTCTTTTGGCGAGACTGGGCTGTTTTCAATCTCTCACGAACGATGCGAACTTGTTCCTCTGCTTCCTGAATCATATCCGGGCCAAAGAATTGTCTTTCGCCGGTTTCTGACCAGTTAAGAGGTGTTCGACACCTTCGTCCATATAGAACTTCGAAGGGAGCTTTACCCAGGCTGGCTTGATAACTATTGTTATAAGCGAATTCGGCAAATGGAAGACACTTTTCCCATTCCATACCGAAAGAAATGACAGAGGCTCGAAGCATGTCTTCCAGAATTTGATTGACTCGTTCCACTTGACCACTTGACTGCGGATGGAAGGCGGTACTGAAAGAGAGATGAGTCCCCATAGCGTTCTGGAAACTTTCCCAAAATCGTGAAGTGAAAAGACTTCCACGGTCTGAGTTAATCTCCAACGGTACACCATGTAGTGATACTATTCGAGAGATATATAAGTCTGCTAGCTGGCTAGCGGTAATACTCTCCCGAACAGGCAGGAAGTGAGCTACTTTAGAGAGGCGGTCGATAACGACGAAGATAGCATTATTCCCTTTCCTGGACCTGGGAAACCCGGTAATGAAGTCCATACCGACTTTATCCCATTTCCATTCAGGAATAGCTAGAGGTTGAAGGGTGCCAGCAGGCCGTTGATGCTCTGCTTTAACTCGACGACAAACGTCGCAGTTAGCGATGAACTGAGCGATTTCTCTCTTCATCCTAGTCCACCAGAATCTTTGACGTAGGTCTTGATACATTTTGGTACTACCGGGATGAATTGTGAGAGGAGATTCATGAGCCTCCTTGAGGATCAAACGTCTTAGGTTTCGTACTTTAGGAACCACTAAACTGTTGCTAAAGAATACGACTCCTTGATCATCAATTGAGAAACATCCTGCAACTCCTTTCTTGATGTTCCTCTTAATACGGGAAATTCCGGGATCAACCTTCTGTGCTTTGATGACTTGATCCAAAAGGGTAGGTTTTGCCACCAAGGTGGAAAGGAATCCTCGAGGAACAATGTGAAGGTTAAGCTTACGAAATTCCTCGTGGAGAAGTGGTTGACTTTGTTGTAACATTAAATTGTTACAATAAGACTTACGACTTAGTGCATCAGCCATGACATTGGCCTTTCCAGGAGTATAAGTGATTCCTAAATCGTAGTCGGTGAGCAACTCAACCCAACGTCTTTGTCTGAGATTTAGATCTGGTTGGGTGAAGATATATTTCAAACTTTGGTGATCGGTGAAGATTTCACAGCGATTACCAAGAAGGTAATGCCGCCATGTTTTGAGTGCATGGACTACAGCTGCAAGCTCTAGATCATGAGTAGGATAATTATCCTCATGTGGGCGCAACTGTCGGGATGCGTATGCAATCACTTGACGATCTTGCATAAGAATGCAACCTAGTCCTTGTCGCGAGGCGTCGCAATAGATTATAAAATCCTTGGAAAAGTCTGGTGGTACCAGTACAGGTGCAGATGTCAGGCGTCTTTTCAGTTCCTGAAAACTGGACTCGCACTGTGGGGTCCACTCAAACTTTTTATCTTTCTTGAGGAGTTCGGTTAGAGGTTTAGCAACCTTGGAGAAGTTCTCGACGAAACGTCGGCAATAGCTCGCTAAGCCAAGAAAACTCCTAACTTGCTTGACCGATTCAGGGGAGGTCCAATCAAGGACGGCTTGAACTCGCTCGGGATTGACAGCAATACCCTTGCCAGAGATTACATGACCTAGATAGGTTACTTCTGGCAACCAAAATTCACATTTAGAGAATTTGGCATAAAGGCGGTGCTCTCGAAGTTTCGTCAATACCAGCCTTAAATGCTCGGCATGATCTTCCTTGTTCTTGGAGAAAATGAGTATATCATCGAGGTATACCACGATGAATTTATCCAGGTACTCCATGAATATAGAATTCATTAACCGAGAAAAGGTAGCTGGGGCATTGGTTAATCCGAAGGACATGACGGTGTACTCGTATTGGCCATAACGAGTAACGAAAGCCGTTTTAGGAATGTCCCCGTTCTTGATTTTGATTTGATGGTAGCCCAACCTCAAATCCATCTTAGAGAAGACTGAGGATCCAGCGAGCTGATCATACAGGTCGTTGATCCTGGGAAGCGGATACTTGTTCTTTATGGTGACCAGATTGACAGGTCGGTAATCTACAACCATCCGCTCCGTTCCATCCTTCTTCTTGACGAAGAGGACGGGGCAAGCCCAAGGGGAAGAGCTAGGACGGATGAAACCTTTTTGCAAAGACTCATCAAGTTGTTTCTTTAGCTCAGCTAATTCTAGTGGTGCCATCTTATAAGGTCTCCTAGAGATTGGGACAGTTCCAGGAATAAGATCTATCACGAACTCGACATCTCTGTCAGGTGGAACTCCTGGCAGTTCTTCTGGAAAAACATCCGGAAAGTCACGGACTACCGGAATATCTTCGAGTTCTGGTAGAGGGCTGGCATTAAGAGAGTAGAGCTGACGTTCAGCCATTCGAGTCAAGACATTGACTATCTTGCCGGATGGATGTGTAAGTTGAACGGTCCTAGTAAAGCAGTCAATTTTGGCGTAATGGGTTGTCATCCAATCCATACCCAAAATGATATTTATGTCCGAGGACTTGAGAGCGATTAAGGATGCAAGGAAAACAAGTCTATCGACAAGGATTTCATTTCCATGGCTTACCCTAGAGGTCTGCCACTTTGAACCAGGAGTTTGAATAACCATGGAAGTAGGCATGTCACAAAAAGTCATGTTGTGCAATCGAGCATAGCTTTCAGATATGAACGAATGGGATGCTCCAGTATCGAAAAGAACAGATGCCGGATGGCAGTTTACGAGAAGCGTACCAAGGACGTCGTTAGGATCCTCATAGGCTTCTTCAGCAGAAACATAGTTGACATGACCACGTGCAGTGGGGATTGGCTTAACATAGTTCACCTTGCCGGTTGGCTTACCACGGCCAACGGGTTTTCCTGGCTGGTTCTGGGGACAATCACGCATGTAGTGTCCCGGTTCTCCACACTTGAAACATGTCACAGTGGTGGTGCGTGGAGCAAAGTTGGAGGGTGGACCTCCATAGGTCTTAGCAGGTGCAAACTGTTGAGTTGGACGAGGCACCTCATAGGATGGCCTCGGTGTATACTTGGGTGGCAGAGCAGTGTTAGGAACCCATACACGGCGCTTGTGAGAACCAGAGCCGGATGAGGAACCAAGGTCTCGAGTATGCTTGCGGGTGGCCTCGAAGTCGGTCTGGCCTGTCTCAGCACTGATAGCCTTGTTAACCAACTTCTGGAAAGAGGCGCACTCGTGCAGACGTAGATCACGACGAAGTTCAGGGCTGAGTCCCTTGCGGAACCTCGCCTGTTTCTTGGCATCGGTGGATACTTCCTCAGGTGCATAGCGTGCCAGATTACCAAACTCACGACTGTAGCCATCCACAGTCAGACGGCCCTGGGTGAAATTGCATAATTCCTCCCGCTTGCGATCCATGAGACCTTCCGGAATGTGATGTTCACGGAATGCCTCACTGAACTCAACCCAGGTAGTGACTTGGCCAGCAGGACGCATAGCTTCAAAATTTTCCCACCAAAGACTGGCAGGGCCCTCAAGATGGTAGGCGGCGTAGATAACCTTGTCAGCTTCGGCCACACGGGCAGAGTGTAGCTTGTGGGTGATACTACGTAGCCAGTCATCAGCATCCAGAGGTTCAGTAGAGTGATGGAACTTCGGTGGACACATCTTGATAAAATCGTGGATTGACACCACGTCATTCCTCTGACGGAACCCAGTGTTTTGCTCTATGCATTCCAGCAGACGGTTGGTCTCTCTCTTGTTCCGTTCTGCTTCAAGCATAACTTCCGCCAAGGAGGGTGGCTGGGGCAGATTTCCATCTCTAGCCCCACTAGCCTCACCCTGCTCCTGAGCAGCAGAAGTGTTGCGAGTGTTGACCATCCTAGGAAAAACAAAACAACGGTTTAGACAAGGATGGCAAAATTTGACATAGAAGTGCAGAATGTAATGGATGACACAGAATGCAGAGATGTTCATCCGTACGACATGGTAATATAGGAACTGCTATATATACACCAGTGGTCATACACACCATACAAAGTTTAGTACAAGCCAAGGCTAAAGTACAACTGCGGTGAAAGACGATACATCCCATCAGAGGCATTCCAGGCTCCTATACATTATTTAACTACACCTCCGGAATTCAGTACACACTAGTCATATTCCACAAGACACGCAGGACTGTGGAAATACAACTATTACAATACTACTACTACCACGGACTAGCTCAGACATTCGCGTAGTAATCCTCGTAAAGATTACCACCGTAGCCTGGAAGTGGTACAGACGGATCTTGGAACTTGCGAGCACTCGAAGGTTGTGGACCATAAGGGCATGGGTGTGGTCTCGGTCCCGATGCTGGTGGTAACCGACGCCCACGTGGAGGTGTAATACCCCGAACGTCACGCCAATCCATGCGATCAGGCAGACGAGTCCGCACAGGATACAAATCCCGCATGTCCAGATATCCGGCGTGCACAGCAGGTGCAAGCCGTGTCAAAGTAGTCCAGTGAGCGGCTCGGGTGTTATACAGCTCCATTCGGAGGGCACGGACCTCACGGTCCCTATCCTCCAACATCTGAACAGTAGTCTGAAGCAGTGACTCTTCATGAACAGCATCGGTATACAGACCAGTGTAGTAGCCTTCTTCTCCGGGGAGTGAAGCTGGCATGTAACAGAACTCAGTGTTCAGCAACAGGGCATGCCTAGCACGGAGAATGGTCATCATCGAATAAGCGGCATCCTGCACTGCCATCTCGATGGTAATCCCGAGTCCATAAGACCAATGGATGGGATCATTAGCTCCGGGATATGAGGGGTATATCCGGACTGTGCATAAATACTGACTTTGATTAAAATCCCGATACTGTTCCTCCACAGTGTATTCAGGATACCAGCGATAACCGGTCTCAGTCATCACACGGACTAGCATGGCCGTGTGACCGGGCACATTAATGCACCGAGTCAAACGAACCACTTGGTGAGGAATGCGGCCAGACATCTGAAACGCGAGATAATGCAAAGGCATTAGTGTTTCTGGAAGAAATCGGGCAGCATAACAACTGTAAATGCTCAAACAGAGATTTGAGACATCATACAAATGATAGCATAGCCACTCAACAATTCCATATCAAGGTTCCGATTCAACAATCATCATACTCAACAGGATAGAAACTGTACTAAGGCTTGAAACCAAAAATCCTAAGATTCTACGGATTAGTAACACGTGAACCTAATAAGGATAAGAGGCCTAGTCGTAAATCCCCGTAGAAAGAATAGACAGACTCAGATCAGAAGGGCATAAGGTAAAGGAGTAAAAAGAGCCTTACGTTCCCTTCCACAATCTATTCCCCTACATATAACTAAGAATTTTTCTAGACTCAACATCGACCAGTTTGGCTTGAGAAACCTACAAGCAGTCCAGCTCTGATGCCAACGCTGTCAGGACCCCGATCCTAAGTCACACCGATCTAGCTGTAACACGTCATATCACTTTGCGGCCTCACGCACGGTAACCCCACGGGTGCCACCTTACCTGGCCCGGGACCGTTTGCGCATTTTGGCACACGTATATGACAGTGTCGCTAGCATCCATATGACAGAGAACCCGGGCCGACATGGCTAGTTATAATCCAAAAGTGGCACTAAATTACGGAGACAGGCATCCATGACCCAGCAACGAACATGTCGGTCATCAACGTATGAACCCAAGTCGTAGCAAGCTACATGGACTTAAAGGAACAACGCGTGACATTTCCCCTAAGGGACAGACGCAGGAACGAAGAAGGACACATGCCGGCCAGCCTACGTGTTCCGAGCAGTAGCAAGCTACCAAGGCTCATTGGAATCACTAGGAGGCATTTCCCTGTAAGATAGGCTACCAAAGGAAAACAACTAGGTGTCGGATCCCACACATACCAAGCATTTCAATCATACACGCAATATGCTCAATATGTGCAAATACAACATTGCATCACAACAGAACTCTATGACTCAAAGTACTTTATTTAAAAGGCTCCAAGAGCCATACATAACATAGTCATACAGGTAGGGGTCACATGACCCAACACTCAAATCATACAGTCATACAAGCACAAGCGGAAGCTACATGTCTGAGTACAGACAACTTAGAAAATAAAACAGGCTTGGTGTAGCCTGACTATCTACAAGGCCCTTCACAAGCTCCTGATCACCGTCTGGGTGTCAAGCTACTCGTCGACGTCAACGTCTATGTAGAACCCATCAGCAGGGGCAGGGTTCTCCTCTGCAACAGTTATTAAGCAAACATGAGTACAAAGGTACTCAGCAAGTCTTACCACAGAACCTATCATACATGCAACATTATCAAAGGGGGTAGTGGAGTTTATAGCAGAATGCCAGCTTTGACCTTGGCTAACCTATACTACAACTCTCAACAGATTGCAAGATGTTATTACGAACACGAGTCCTCTAGTCACCACATCAATACACTACCGAGGATCCTCTTCCGTCATCCTACGGAAGGGCCATCCACGGCACTCACGCTTATCTTGAGGCTTTTAGTAGTATCCATCAACTTGTCTATGAACTGTAAGAGTAACCAAGTAGTTCGTACCGCGAACAACGGCTATTCGAATAGTTTGATAACCCTGCAGGGGTGTACTTCTTCACACACGCTTCCACCGCTTATCGCCGTTTACTCGGCGTGTACTCGGCAACCTTCAAGCGGAAGCCCAGCGAGGGTGTCGGCCACGACCTGACTAACTACTCAAGTCTCTCGTCCAGGTTTATCGCCTATTTGGGTTCCATCCGTGGGGAGATCCGGCCGGGGTGTCGCTCACGGCCCCAAACGATGTGTACAGGGTTCCCGAGTCACCAAACGGGCAACCGGTACACCGTGCCACATACCTGTCGCATCACAACCCACCCCAGGGTCAGCGTTGTGCACGACCTCCAGTAAGCTATAAACACCAGAAACTAGTTGCAACTCCTGGACAGAGATCAAGGATAGCTAATAAATCGAGAGGGTCCATTGGTTTCGGGCCCAATGCATGGTAGTAACTACAACTTGAACCACACATACAGATCTCGGGTCCTATGTACGGTTCCAATGAAACAACCCACCATGTACTCCTACATGGCCTTTCATCGATACCTTTACCAAGCGTATTCCACACTTCCTTCTCTTTATCGAAAGATTGTTTCACTCTGATTCATCACCCAGATGAATCAGACCAGACACAACTCTAAGCATAGCAGGCAACATAACAAATAGCATGGTGGATCACACATCACATGGCTCAATCAACTCCTACACATGCTAGTGGGTTTCAACTATTTACTGTGGCAATGACAGGTCATGCAAGGGAATAGGGTTCAACTACCGCAGCAAGTAGCAGTTCACGCGCTGTTGCCTTAATGCAGTAAAAGAGAGCAGGAGCGAGAAGATTGGGTTGTATCGGAATGATCAATGATTGCTTGCCTGACAAGGTAGCTGTCGGGTACTGCTCTTCAACTGGATACGCAGCAGTATCCTCGGGAGCAGGACCTAACACAGGAAATACCGACGATACAATCATTAACAAACAAATGCAACAATATGATGCATGTTTATGACATGGCAAGATGCATGTGTGTTGGCTAATGCAACTAAGACCAGAGGGGTTTGAACCTATTTGAATCAAGGATTCAAATTGAAGTTCAAACTAGTATTTAAATAAGTGCATTATCATGTTTTTGATATATACAGCAAGTTAACTTGTTCAAACATGCATGAAACCAGTGCCATTAGATAGATTGGATTTTTCTGATCATTTTTCATATATAAATCTTTTCCATCTGAGCTATGGTTGATTTTATATGATTTTTAGAAGTTTTGGGTATTTTCTGGAATTTCCTGAATTAATATTATATCTAAAAATCCCAGAAAAACCTTTACTGCGTCAGCATGACATCATGCTGACGTCAGCCAGTCAACAGGGCCAGTCTAGGTCAAACCTGACCAGTGGGTCCCTCATGTCAGTGTCACAGCTAATTAACTGAGTTAATTAGAGTTAACTAAAACTAATTAGCTGTCAGTGGGGCCAGGGCCCACATGTCAGTGACTAAACTAATTAACTAATTAATATTAATTTAACACCTAAACTGAGTTTGACTTGCGGGCAGGGCCCACATGTCATTGACCCAGGGGGTCAAACCCGTGGTCAAAACAGGTCAAACTCGCCGGCGTTTAGCCGCCGGCGAGGCCAAACGTGGCGGCGTGCCTCGGAAAACGTCTGTGGTGCACGGTTCGAGCTGGGGTTGGGTGCGTTGGAGAGCTCTTGCTCTTCCGCATCGGATGGTGGTGGTCGCCGGACCTGGGGTGGCCGGAGACGACGGCAACAAGCTCGACGGCGGCGACCGGCGTCGGGCGAGTGTGGGGATGCGGCTGCAGGTGCCTAGGCGATGCGTGCGTAGCACCGTTCGCATCTACGTGCTGCGGTGAGTGCGATGGACGGGTGCCGGTGACCAAAAGGTCACCGGAGCATCACCGGCGACGAGCACGGCGGCGGTGCGTGCGGTGGAGCTACGTGCAGTGGGTTACAGGGCAAGAGGGAGCCAACGGAGAGGGGGAGGAGGTATCTAGTCTCACAGCGGTTGCAGCGAGCACCGAAGCGAGCTCGGAGGTGGTCGGAGCTGAGCAGCACGGCGAGGGGGATCTCCGCGGCCGGAGTTAAGGAAGAAGAGCTCGGGGGCGTCTCCAGGGCGGGCGAGCGCTCGGGGCTCGGCCTGTCGAAGCAGTCGAGGACGGCGGAGACGAGGGACAACACGGCGGAGCTCGGGGACGACGGTGGACGTGGTTTCTACGACGGTGCGATCACGGCGGCGTCGGCCATGGCGCGGGGAGAGCGGAGGAGAGGAGCTGGGGAGAAACGGAGGTGTCTGGGGGGTCGAGGGAGACGTGGACGCTCGATCCACTCCTCCAGGACGGCGAGGGGGCGAAGCAGGGCGGCGGGCAGCTGCGTGGCGCGCGGCGCGGTCGCCGTCGAGCACCTGCCTGCCTGCCTGGCCGAGCCAAGCAGCTCGCTGGAGCGGCAGCTGGGCTGGGCCGGCAGGTGGGCCGGGTGGGCGCCAGGTAAGTGTTCTCTCTCTCTCCCTTTTCTAATTTCTTTTCTGTTTCATTTCTTTTGCAACTTTGTTCATTTAATAAAAATGCCTAAACATTTTTATAAATCATAACACTTGTCATACCTACTGTATATAATATGAACAGTAGGAAACATTATAGTTTATGATTATTTGAGCATTTAAAATATTTTAAAGCATTTAAATGCCCAAATTCAAATACCATATGATTTAATCCAAAACCCTAGATTGTCCTAGAAAATTGTGCACCAATTTTGGCAGAGGTTTAAGACCAAGGCAGAAATGATGAACATTTTGAAGGGCATTTTGGGTACATTGGAAAATATTTTATCAAACCCTAGTTGTTAGGGGAGGGGTGCTGGGGTTTCTGTTAATCCCATTTCAAGTTTCTTTGAAAGTAAACATGATGCACACTCTAGTCAGGTCCTAAAGCAAGTGCTAGCTAGGGATGTGACACCTCTTCTCAAGGACGCTCACGGAGGCCCCGGCAAGACCCTTGCCGGGAACAGACACAAGACCACGGCAAGCCCTTGCAGCCCCCTCGTCGCCCCAGCTCAGCGGCCGACCCACTAGCCCAAGCAACTACCCACGTGGCGGTACGTGGTTCCTGGTCCAGCTAGTCAAGCACTTGCGTGGTGGCATGCAGATCTTCGTGAAGACCCTACGACCACGCCACCTCAGCTGCCTGACCCACTGGCCCGGACGCGCGTTGCAACCAGACGGAGCGGCCACAGATGAGACGGGCCTCATTTCGGTCCCCGATAAAGCAAGTGGACACCTAAGTAGCGCATTTAATGCGTCTTGTCCCGTAATGGCATGAGATAAGCTTGTGCACTGTACACCTTTCCACCTCCTGTGTGCCACTATGGCAGCCCCTTTGGACTATAAAAGGACGCCCGTGGCATACTAGAGGAGGATTCGGACACGGGAATAGCTAGACATGCACCGTAGCTAGTTTAAGAACTCAAGAACACTCGAATATACACCAAAGCAGGACTAGGGTATTATGCATGCTCGCGGCCTAAACCTGGGTAAACGATCCTTGTACTGACTCTTAGACCCACTCTTTGCACAACCTCGCGCCCGCCAACCGTAGAAGGGATACTAGTGATCCCATAGGTGTCGTTTCGTACCGACATCTTTGGCGCGCCAGGTAGGGGGTGTAGTTGTGAAAATCCAGTCTAGCAATTAGCGTAGCAGTTCTTCATCGCCATGGCTACCAAGAAGAAGACGATCGTGGCGATCGGTTCCTCTGGAGATGAACGGCCCATGCCGGCGCGGGCTGGCGACGGGGTGGTCGCAGTTGGAAGCCGAGGCGTGACCTGCGAACACCCGCATCGTTCGTGCACGAGACGACGAGCCGCACGGCACCAAGTCCACCAGCGGAGCCAGGCCCCCCGCAGGTGGCGCGGGGTCCTCCAAGAGCGGTGTCATACCACGTACGGGCGACGCGGCGACTTCCAAGACGCCCACGGCGGCGCCCACGACGCGCTCCTCCGAGGTTGTGCGCGATGAGCAGCGTCGACACGCTGAGGACCCCGAGCGGCAGCGCGGAAAGAGCCCTACGCATCAGCCGCATGATGTAGAGGATCGGCATGCTCGCCGAGGCGCTGGCGAAACGGCGTGCAGCGGCAAGACCATGACAGAGCTCCTTCTAACATGGTTAGAAGTCCCAGCGCGTCACGGTCCACACAATTATCACCGCCACCCACGCCGGCGGAGGCCTTAGTGCGCGCGCAGTTTCTCCTCAACTTCCCTCCTGCTGAGGGTAAGCTCGACGAGTGGAGAGCTACCATTCCGAGCCTCGTCGCTGTCGCCAACAAAGACGAACCACGGCCGGCGGGGCCCTCAGGCTGACACTCCGTCGAGCCGCCGCACGCAGCAGTGGAAGGACCGGAAGCGCCGTAGTCACGGTGCATTCTCCTCCTCCTCGCCAGCTACCACGAGCCCCGGTCCGTCGAGATGACGCTTGTGATAACATATCCATAGCATCGTCCGACCCGCGGACCCACCGCGATAAGCGCCAAGTTCTTCGAGAGCATGCTCACGAGGACGCTTTAACTACCATCGAGCGCCGGCGCAAGGCACGCTACCAGTCAGATAGGCGGGCAGGGCCCACTGCAGACAAACCAGCATCGGGAGGCTCTGGAGGGTTACCTTACGAGGCAGGCTATCGAGCCTTTACCCGCAAGCTACGGCGTTTCCAATGGCCCACCCACCGCACCTTCAAGCCCGACGTCGGTGGGAAGTACAATGGCAAGACTCACCCATCAAAGTTCCTCAGCATCTACACCATCGCGATGCAGGCTGCTGGGGCATGTGAAGACAAGGTGCTTGCCAATTATTTCTTGTTGCCACTTAAACCCAACGTCATGTCAAGGTTGATGCACTTGCCAGTAGATTCTATTTCTTCCTGGTCGGATTTGTGCCATGAGTTTGTTGGCGCCTTTAAGGGAGGCCACCAGGCTCATGGCAAAGAAAGCGATTTGCACGTCATCCCCCAGAAGGAAGGTGAAAGCCTGCGCAACTACATACAGAGGTTCAGACGAGTGCAATACAACATCCCAGACGTTCATCCCGCCGCCATCATCAGCGCGCTCCATCAGAATGTGCACAACCGCAAGATGCGTGAGGAGCTGGCGATGAATAAAGTCTAGGATGTGGCCGAACTCTACATTCTGGATGACAGATGTGCTTGGGCTGAAGAGGGAAGGAAGTACCATGGCGAAGACGCCGGTTTGGAAACCGGTTCCTCGGAGGAAGACGCCATCGCCCCGATGAAAAAGGGCCGAGCCACAACAGGAAGCGCAAGGGTAAGGCCGTGCTTGTCGTCGAGGGATCCGACAACGCCGGCGCCGCCAAGAAAACCAAGGCAGACGACCCCGGCAAAGAAATCGCCGGGTGTGTCGCCTGCCGGGCCTTGGCGGCCGCCAACAAGCCAGGAAGCTCCGACAAGCAGTACTGCAAGATCCACCGCACCAAAGGCCATGACCTCCAGAACTGCCGACAAGTCGATCAGCTCGCAGAGAAGCAAAAGGCCGAATATGAAAGGTGGGACAAGGATAAAGGCCAAGATGGTGTTGAGGCATCTGGCAAGAAACGTCGCGGCCAGCCTGGCCGCTGTGGAAAAGACAACCAACAGGAACGGCCCGCCCGTGGCCGTGACAAGAAGCGAGAACATGATGATCACGATGAGGACGACGAGTCCGGCGAGCAAGAGTTCCAGAAAGCCACGGAGGCCACGTGTGTCGACGGCGGTGCCTCCCTGCACACCTCTCACCGCCAACTCAAACAGTGGGCGTGTGACATCACAGTAGCGGAACCATCGTTCGATGCCCAGAAGTCGCTGAAGTGGTCCAACACTCCTATCATCTTTGACACTGAGGACCACCCTGATCGCACAACTGCGGTCGGGTGTTTGCCATTGTTGGTTTTGCCAACAAGATGCAACCTCAAGGTGACAAAGATGTCGGTTGATGGCAGGGCCGGTCTGAACTTGATCTCGCCCGTCGTGATCAAAAGGATGCAAATCCTTGATGGAGACCTCTAGGAGACATGCACGTTTCAAGTGGTCAACCCTGGAAGGAGTCAGCCCAAGGGTAAAGTCACACTGCCCATGACATTCGGGGGCGAGCTAAACTACAGGACGGAGAGGATTGTTTTTTTATGTTGCCGAGATCCCCTTGCCTTACAACGGGATCCTTGGTCGCCCGGCATTGGCCAAGTTCATGGCGGCATCACAGTACGCCTATAACACTCTGAAGATGCCTGGGCCGATGTCCATCATCACCATCCCCTCCGACAAGAAGGATGCGCTGATTTGCGCTGATCAGCTTTACGGGGAGGCAGTTGCAGCAACTGCCGCCAAGGCACTTGCTCCTGCCACTGAAGCACCGGGAGAGAAGAAGACCGGTAGGACCTCTCGCACCCACTACGGCAAGCGCTCCTCCTCGAAGTGCAGCGCTCCCGTCGAGAACGCGCCATAGAGCTCCACCGGCAAGAGCGAGAAATCCAGAGCTGCTCCACCAGAAACCAAGCACGTGCCCATCAAGGAGGATGGGACGGGAGGGGCTTTCACCATAAGCTCCGGCCTCAACAGCAAATAGGAAGACGCGCTCGTCACCTTCCTGCGGGCGAATGTCACTGTGTTTGCATGGCAAGCGTCTGACATCCCTGACATTCCAAGGGAGGTGATTGAGCACCATCTTACCGTCTACCCTCATGCGCGACCCGTCAAGCAGAAGGTCAGGAAGCAAGCTCTAGTGCGGCAAGAATTCATCAGAGAGGAAAGCAGGAGGCAGGCTAAGTGAGAGGAGTGCTCCATCCAACATGGCTGGCCAATCTGGTGGTGGTGCGCAAGGCAAATGGGAAATGGAGATTATGTATTGATTACACAGACATCAATAAGGCTTGTCCAAAAGACACTTTCCCGTTGCCGTGCATCGACGAGATTGTGGACTCCATGGCCGGATGTGACCTGTTATCATTCCTCGATGCTTACTCAGGCTACCATGAAATCTTCATGGCAAGATAAGATGAAGAGAAGAGAGCACTCATCACCCCATGTGGTATGTATTGTTTTATACGGATGCCTTTCGGGTTGAAGAGTGCTGGCTCAACATTCGCAAGGGCAGTACAAATTGTTTTGAGACTCAGCTACACAGAAATATGGAAGCCTATATGGATGATATAGTGGTCAAAACCAAGGACAAAGCAACGCTCATGCAAGATCTGGAAGAGACGTTCGTGAATCTGCGCAAGATCAACCTTAAGCTGAATCTTGAGAAGTGTGTCTTCGGCGTTCCGTCCGGCAAGCTTCTCGGTTTCGTCGTGTCGCGGCGTGGATTTGAGGCGAACCCAGACAAGATCGAGGCCATCGAATAGATTGAAGGACCCAGGCGGATCAAGGATGTGCGTTGGTTTGCTGGCTGCGTTGCCGCCATGAGCAGATTCATCTCGAAATCTGCCGAGCGCGCCCTCCCCTTTTTCATGATTTTGAAAAAGGCGGGCCCAATGGAGTGGACCCCAGAAGCCGAAGCAGCACTGCAAGATTTTAAGAAATACCTCTCCTCTACACCGATACTAGTCGCGCCTAAACCACAAGACCCGTTGCTATTGTATCTAGCGGCAACGATTCAAGTGGCCAGTTCTGCGCTAGTGGCCTAGAGGGAGGTCAATACGGAAGCAATAGCAATGACAGAACCTGATGCCGCTGGGGCCGAAGCAGCGCAACCAAATGGAGTAGTGCATAAAAAGAAGATGATGCAGCACCTGGTTTACTTTGTCAGCTACCTTTTGCAGGGGGCTAGGTCGAGGTACTCCGGTGTGCAGAAATTGCTCTTCGGCCTCCTTATAGCCTCGAGGAAGCTGCGTCATTACTTCCAAGCACATGAAATCAACGTCGTCACCCGCCTCCCATTGCAGCGGATATTGCAAAACCCAGATGCGACTGGAAGGATTGTGGAGTGGGTCTTGGAGCTGTTGAGCTTCGGATTGAAGTTTGAAAGCACTTTGATGATTCAAAGTAGAGTCTTGGCGGAGTTTGTTGCAGAATGGACCTCAACGCTCGACGAAGAGATCCAGGAGACTACTCTCCCCGGCAAGGATACGAGTCACGACTGGATTATGTACTTTGACAGGGCTTTCTCGCTGCAAGGCGCCGATACTGGTGTGCTCCTCGTTGCACCCACCGGAGAGCACCTCAAGTATGTGCTCCAGATGTACTTCCCCAGGGAGATGTCGACGAACAACACTACCGAGTACGAGGGACTTCTTGCTAGTCTCAGGATCACGGCAAACCTTGGAATCAAAAAGCTCATCGTCAGAGGTGATTCGCAGCTTATCGTCAAGCAAGTGAACAAAGATTACCAGAGCCCGTTGATGGAAGCCTACGTGGATGAAGTGAGGAAGCTGGAGGAGCGTTTTGACAGTATACAAGCGGAGTATGTCCCCCGAGCGGAGAACAACATCGCCGACTATTTGTCAAAATGTGCCGCCCTCAAACTACCTGTGGAACCAGGTACCTTTGTGCTTCGATTAATTCAGCCATCCGTTGAACCATCGACCGAGCAGAACAAGCGAAGGAAATCAGGCCCCGGCAGGTACTTTCCCACTGAGCCCCCCACGGGTGGCCGACAAAGATGTTGCCGGGGACGTTGAGCCTGCCATGGGACGACAGACTCCGGCAGGGCATCAAGCCCTGACCGTAGAGGCAACCGCTCCCGTGGCAGAGGAAATGCCCTTGGTCCTTGCCGCCGAGCCCCAAGCTCCGGCATGGGCACAGCATACCGTCCAATTCCTCCAAACCGGGGAGCTTCCTGAGGAGTAGGAAGAAGCGGAGAAAGTAGCCCGTCGGTCTGCAATGTACCAGTTCGTCGATGACGTCTTGTACAGAAAAAGGCCTAACGGTGTGAAATTGAAGTGCATTCCCCGGGAGGAAGGGCTGGGGCTGTTGGCAGAGATACATGGAGGCATATGTGTCTCCCACATAGGGTCGAGGGCCCTTGCCGCCAAGGCATTCCAGCAAGGTTTCTTCTGGCCCACTACCCTCCAGGATGCAACGACACTAGTAACCAAGTGTGAAGCATGTCAGTTCCATTCAAAGAAGCTTCATAAACCAGCTCAAGCTCTCCAAACAATCCCTCTTTCCTGTCCATTCTCGGTCTGGGGGCTCGACATACTGGGCCCTTTCCCCCGTGCTGTCGGCGGCTTTGAGTACTTGTACGTTGAAATCGACAAGTTCACAAAGTGGCCAGAGGTGGAAGCAGTGAGAAAGGTGATAGCGCAATCAGCCATTAAGTTCTTCAAAGGCCTGGTCTGCCGATTCGGGATACCAAATAGAGTCATCACCAACAACGGCACGCAGTTCACAAGCCACTCCTTCATGCTGTATATTCAAGATCTCGGCTGCAAGGTCTGTTTTGCTTCTGTTGCGCATCCTCGAAGCAACGGCCAGGCAGAGAGGGCAAATGCTGAAGTACTGC
Source organism: Secale cereale (assembly GCA_902687465.1). Classification (NCBI taxonomy): domain Eukaryota; kingdom Viridiplantae; phylum Streptophyta; class Magnoliopsida; order Poales; family Poaceae; genus Secale; species Secale cereale. The sequence goes on from LR738711.1 coordinate 296,459,563, forward strand.
AAGGACTCCGGACAAGAACTTTCGACAGACTGCACAAGTGCGGAAGACGCTGGATTGATGAACTATGGGTGGTTCTTTGGTCAATCAGAACGACACGAAATAGAGCCACCGGCTAGACACCTTTCTCCCTCATTTATGGGGCGGAACTCACATATGGGTCACCCCGAGTGCTCTCTTATGATGAGCTTAAGCAAGAGCTGCGCCAAGATGACGCAACGCTCCTCAAGGAAGATCGTCTTCAAGCGGCTGTGCGAGCAACGCGGTACCAACAGGCCTTGCGCCGCTATCATAGCCGCAAGGTTCATGCCCGAAGTTTTGAGGAAGGCGACCTTGTTCTTCGGCACGTTCAGTCGGCCAAGAATTCCAACAAGTTGACACCGAAGTGGGAAGGTCCTCATCAGGTAATACGAGTCACCAGGCCTGGCGTAGTCCGCCTAGACACCGAAGATGGTATTCCAGTGAGTAACTCCTGGAACATCGAACATCTTCGCAAGTTTTATCCGTAAGGCGCGGTTGCCGGGCTTCCCGGCAAGCCACCCTTTTTGTACAAGCCTTGCCAGCAAGGCATGTAACCCTTCGTGCAAAGCCAGGTGCATACCCTGAGCATAAAAAAATGAAGCGTTGGCGCCCTAAGTTTTAGCATGCATGCTAGGTTGAGTCCCTTTCTCTGCTGGGGTTGATAGTGCTCGACGGTGGCTAACCCCTAGCATAGAAGTCGAGTTTGCGTCTCTCTATTTCCTTTCCGTCCCCTTTGTTCGCAGGACGCATGACATTTCTGCTGAGCTGTTTGGAACAAAGAGAACGAGTCGACGCTCCAACCCTAGCAAAACTGAGGTTGCCCGGGGCTGCACGACCAAGGGTCAAGCCACGACAAGACAAGGTTGTCGGGAGCTACAGTACCAGATAAGTCTTTCATCCCCCGCTCCTTCCTTACGTATGGAACTTGGACGTACGAGGCTTCATTCGCTCTTAGGCCATCATGCCCCTTTTTTCCCTGTGTCCAAGAAGCTTTGTCTTAGGCCGGGGCTCGGTAGTAGTGTGATGGGAAGGGAGCAGACGAAGGGCCTAACCCTACCTTGCTCCTACTTCCACCAAGGGCGCGAATACAGTTATGGAGCGGGGGATGGACGGCAAGGCTTGTTGGCAGGGCACGTTGTTTATCTTAAGATAACAAGGATCCGTTCCTTGGTGTGGCTCCTGCCCAGGCACGAAGAAACCCGGCAAACACCCTTCTCTTCATTAATATGTTGTAAACAAGTACAATTCGTACGGAATGCTTACATGAACAAGGGGGTTACAAGATTTAAATCTTACAAAGGCCCATAGGCTTAAAAACTAAAAGGAGATAAGATGCCCATAATCTCTTTCTTGTCCCTCTCCTCGGGAAATGGAACAACATGGCGAAGGGCAACAGGAGCGCGTAGGCGAAGCGCGAGCAGCAGAAAGCACCAAGAGAACATCCCGGTGGCCGTCCCGAAGGAAGCCGACGATGATGGAGCCGGGATAAGAGCCGAAAGATGGGGCAGCGGGCCGGCAATGCGCGAGTTGACGCTAGCGTACTCCGACATGACCACCGCCGCCCACCTTCTTCGCCTTCACCGGCCTCCCAACGCCTGCCGCCCAAGGAGGAGACCCCGAGGAGTTCGAGGGGCTGGCGGTGCAGATGATGGTGCTGCAGGCATCGCCCGGGGACGGCGTATCCGCCGCCTAGTCGGACCCGTCATCCTCCCGCCCACTGCCATCGTCGTCGCTATCGCTGTCCTTCCCATCGCTCTCGCTCGGGGAGGAGTCTTCGTTGGAAGTCGAGCTCTCCGCACACCACCCTAGTCCCTGTCCTGAGCGCCCGAAGACCTTGAGGGAGAGCAGACCAGTCTCCGCCAACCTGAAGCAGAGGACGTGCCCCTTCGTCGAGCAGTGGGCGCGCGCGAAGGTTTTCCACCCCCGGTGAAGGAGCATCACGTGAAGAGCGGGGAACTTGGTTTTCACCCACATGGCGCCATGGCAACACCCATCCATGTGAAGCCTCAACCTCGGTGGCTGATCGACCTCCAACACCCTCGCAAACGCTTCGGGAAGACGGAGGCGACTGCGCGGCGGCTCGCGCAGTTGCAAGATGAACTCCAGCAACGTGTCCCTGACATGACCGCGTGGGGAGGTAGGAGGAGACGACGGAGGAGATGGAGATGGAGATAATGACAGTGCGGGTGTCCCCCAGCCTCGTCCGCCTCTGCCTCGCCGACCATGACCACGGTCGGCTCCTCTACCTCCTGCGTGACCCTCGTCCTGGGCATCCGGCTCTTCTTTAACCTCCGCCACCCTCTGATGGGAGGACGACCTGGTCGCCTCCGCGGAGGCACGTCCACGGCCACACCCTCTCAGCATATCTTGGGGAGGAAAAGGATCGAACTGGAAGAAGATGAGTGGAGGGGTGAGAGGCACCGTCCCTCTCCCCCTCTCTTTATATAAGGGCGACCGCCCGAATTAACTAGTCCAAACGCCGACCGACCGTCTGCTCCAATCAGCAGCGCCCGGCCCCCCGCCCCACCATTAAAGCCCACACCCTCTGCGTCCGCCGCCTGCCCTCCCAGATGCATGAGGGGCATGTGGCGAACAGATCAGGGTTTCAAGTGGCATGTGGTACTACCGTTCTTCACACCCCGTGATCGTGGAGCGACCCAAGTCCGCCTAGTGAATGGGCCGCGCCCCTGCAACTTCCTCTATTTTTTACGGGGAGGGCGCGAACCGTCTCTTTACTATTGGGACCGCAAGGTGACTCAACCATGTTGTGGTCATCCCACGCACGACCCCCACTTCAGGGTAGATCATGGGGAAGCGCAACCACCGGGGGAGTTACTGCGGTAAAAAGGATCCAACCCTACTGCCCGCGCACCGTTCTGGGCCTAGCCCAACAACGTGTTGCGCTTATGTATGGCCTAGGCCCGGGGGCTCCTGTCGGTGTACAAAAGAAGGGGCGCTCTTTTTTACCCCTTATTTGTGCACGTGCGGTCAGGGCCACGCCTGCAACCACACATAAGAAAGCAGAGGAGGGAAGCCAGAGACACAAAGTTACCGGAGCAACGCCAAGACAGTGGCACAAGAAGACCAAGCAAGAAGACAGGCTCTCCCCCGACAAGGACTCTTGCCGGGGAGGCCTGCACGGCCCCGACAAGAACCCTTGCTGGGGCGATTCACCCAAATGCCTCAGTCGTAGCCACCCTTGAGCCTAGGAGCTCCAACGTCATCAACAATATTGGAACCAAGGCTCGGGAAGCGCCCACGTGACGGCATGCATATCTTTGTGAAGACAAAGGTCTATGGATCACGAGATGAGAACCAGACGACAAGGCAATCACAAGGCTCCTTCCCGAGGATTCCCACGAGGCCCCGACAAGGCTCCTCACCAAAGACACCCCAAAGGCCCGGCAAGCCTCTTGCCGAGGATGCTCACGGAGGCCCTGGCAAGACCCTTGTCGGGAACAGACACAAGACCACATAAAGACCTTGCCGCCCCATCATTGCCCATGCTCAGCGGCCGACCCACTAGCCCAAGCAGGTACCCACGTGGCGGTACGTGGTTCTTGGTCCAGCTAGTCAAGCACCTGCATGGTGGCATGCAGATCTTCATGAAGACCCTACCACCACGCCACCTTAGCTGCCTGTCCCGCTGGCCCGGACGCGCGTCGCTACCAGACGGAGCGGCCACGGATGGACGGGCCTCATTTCCATCCCCGATAAAGCGAGTGGACACCTAAGTAGCACATTTAATGCATCTTGTCCCTTAATGGCATGAGATAAGCTTGTGCACTTTGCACCATTCCACCTCTTGTGTGCCACTGTGGCAGCCCCTTTGGACTATAAAAGGAGGCCCGCGGCATACTGGAGGAGGTTTCGGACCCGGGGAGAGCTAGACATGCACTGTAGCTAGTTCAAGAACTCAAGAACACTCGAATATACACCAAAGCAGGACTAGGGTATTACGCATCCTCGCAGCCCGAACCTGGGTAAACGATCCTTGTACTGACTCTTAGACCCGCTCTTTGCACAACCTCGCGCCCGTTAACCGTAGAAGGGATTCCAGTGATCCCATAGGTGTCGTTTCGTACCGACACACCCTTCCACCATTGCTAGCCTCTCTAGTACCTCGCAACTTTCGTTGGTACCACACACCCACCATAGACCTTCCTCAAAACATCCACCATACCTACCTATTATGGCATTTCCATAGCCATTCCGAGATATATTGCCATGCAATTTCCACCGTTCCATTTATTATGACACGTTCCATCATTGTCATATTGCCTTACATGATCATGTAGTTGACATCGTATTTGTGGCAAGGCCACCATTCATAATTTTTTCATACATGTCACTCTTGATTCATTGCACATCTCGATACACCGCCGGAGGCATTCATATAGAGTGATATCTTTGTTCTTGTATCGAGTTGTAAGTAAATAGAAATATGATGATCATCATTATTAGAACATTGTCCGATGTGAGGATATCAAGAATAAAAGAGGCAAATGAAGCCCAAATAAAAAAGAGGCGTAAGAAGCCCACAAAAAAAAAAGAGGCCAAAGAGCCCAAAAAAGGGGGGGAATAAAAAAATGAGAGAAAAAGAGAGAAGGGACAATGTTACTATCTTTTTCCACACTTTTGCTTCATAATAGCACCATGCTTTTCATGATAGAGAGTCTCCTATGTTGTCACTTTCATATTACTAGTGGGAATTTTTCATTATAGAAGTTGGATTGTATATTCCAACGACGTGCTTCCTCAAATGCCCTAGCTCTTCATGAGCAAGCAAGTTGGATGCACACCCACTTAGTTTCTTTTGTTGAACTTTCATACATTTATAGCTCTAGTGCATCCGTTGCATGGCAATCCCTTCTCACTCACATTGATATCTATTGATGGGCATCTCCATAGCCCATTAATATGCCTAGTTGATGTGAGACCATCTTCCTCTTTTTTGTCTTCTCCACATCCACCATTCTATTCCACCTATATGCAATGTCCATGGCTCACGCTCATATATTGCGCGAAAGTTGAAAAGGTTTGAGAATACTAAAGTATTAAAAAATTGCTTGGCTGAAACCGGGGTTGTGCATGATTTGAATATTTTGTGTGACGAAGATGGAGCATAGCCAGACTATATGATTTTGTAGGGATGATCTTTCTTTGGCTATGTTATTTTGAGAGACATAATTGCTTTGTTAGTATGCTTGAAGTATTATTATTTTTATGTCAATATTAAACTTTTGTCTTGAATCTTTCGAATTTGAATATTCATGCCACAATAAAGAAAATTGCATTGATAAATATGTTAGGTAGCATTCCACATCAAAAATTCTGTTTTTATCATTTACCTACTCGAGGATGAGCAGGAATTAAGCTTGGGGATGCTTGATACGTCTCCAACGTATCTATAATTTTTTATTGTACCATGCTATTATATTATCTGTTTTGGATGTTTAATGGACTTTAATATGCTCTTTTATATTATTTTAGGGACTAACCTATTAACCGAAGGCCCAGTGCCAATTCCTGTTTTTTTGCCTATTTCTGTGTTTTGCAGAAAAGGAATACCAAACGGAGTCCAAATGGAACGAAACCTTCCGGAGGATCTTTCTTGGACTAGAAGCAAACCAGGAGACTTGGAGTTGAAGTCTGGAACACCACGAGGCAAGAGGGCGTTCCTAGGGCGGGTAGGCGATCCCTCACCCTCGTGGGCCCCTCGTAGCTCCATTGACGTACTTCTTTCGCCTATATATACTCTTATACCCTAGAAACATCAGGGAGAGCCACAACACAACTTTTCGCCTATATATATACTCTTATACCCTATATATACTCTTATACACTAGAAACATCAGGGGGAATCGATCACCAAGGGCTTCTACATCAACACCATAGCCTCTCCGATGATGTGTGAGTAGTTTACCATAGACCTTCGGGTCCATTGTTTTTACATAGATGGCTTCTTCTCTCTCTTTGATTCTCAATACAAAGTTCTCCTCGATGTTCTTGGAGATCTATTCGATGTAGTATTCTTTTGTGGTGTGCTTGCCGAGATCCGATGAATTGTGGGTTTATGATCAAGTTTATATACGAATAATATTTGGCTCTTCTCTAAATTCTTATATGCATGATTTGATATCTTTGCAAGTCTCTTCGAATTATCGGTTTAGTTTGGCCTACTAGATTGATCTTTCCTGCAATGGGGGAAGTGCTTAGCTTTGGGTTCAATCTTGCGGTGTCCTTTTGCAGTGACAGCAGGGGCAGCAAGGCATGTATTGTATTGTTGCCATCAAGGAGAAAAAGATGGGGTTTATATCATATTACTTGAGTTTGTCCCTCTACATCATGTCATCTTGCTTAATGCGTTACTCTGTTCTTATGAACTTAATACACTAGATGCATGCTGGATAGCGGTCGATGTGTGGAGTAATAGTAGTCGATGCAGAATCGTTTTGGTCTACTTGACACGGATGTGATGCCTATATTCATGATCATTGCATAGATATTCTCATAACTATGCGCTTTTCTATCAATTGCTCGACAGTAATTTGTTCACCCACCATAATTTATGCTATCTTGAGAGAAGCCACTAGTGAAACCTATGGACCCCCGGGTCTATTTTCTATCATATAAGTTTCTGATCTACAAGTCTAGTTTCCTATTTAATATATTTTGCAATCTTTACTTTCCAATCTATACAACAAAAATACAAAAATATTTATCTTATTATCTTTATGAGATTTCACTTTTGCGAGTGGTCGTGAAGGGATTGACAACCCCTTTATCGCGTTGGTTGCAAGGTTCTTGATTGTTTGTGCAGGTACTAGGTGACTTGCGTGTTATCTCCTACTGGATTGATAGCTTGGTTCTCAAAAAATGAGGGAAATAGTTACGCTAGTTTGCTGCATCACCCTTTCCTCTTCAAGGGAAAACCAACGCATGCTCAAGAGGTAGCAATGAGTTCCAAGCAAGATACGGTGGTTGATTCTACCACAAAAGCCGAATACATTGCGGCTTGTGAAGCTGCAAAGGAAGGTGTTTGGATCCGGAATTTTCTGGATGATCTTAGTATTTTCCTAGCCTCGGTGAAACTGTTGTACCTTTATTGTGATAATTCTAGTGCCATCACACAAGCCATGGAGCCGAGGAACCACCACAAGACAAGACACATAGATCAGAAATATCAACTGATTTGAAAGATCGTAAAGAGTTCTGATATAGAGTTATGCAAAATTCACACGGATGCAAATGTTGCAGAACCATTGACTAAGCCGCTTCCACAACCCAAGCATGAGGGGCACGTTAGAGCTATGGGCATATGATGTCTATTTGATTGACTCTAGTGCAAGTGGGAGACTATTGGAGATATGCCCTAGAGGCAATCATGTATGATGATATTTCCTGTGTGTTTATGAATAAAGATAGTCCTTGGATGTAATCAATGATACTTGTTGGCAAGTACGTGACTTGTCTATGAGATCTTGTGTTGTCTGATATATCCTAAATTGTCCCTAGTCGCAAGTGATGTGTGGGCACACGTCGGACTAGACTAGCATATGACACGGTGGATGGCTCGGTGTCGCTAGCCATGGAGCATTGGATGCTAACCGGATAATATGGACTTGCAAATGTCTGGTCGGATTCGACATAGTCGGATCTGAGTCGAGATAAGGTCCGAGTCGGACAGACCCAACTATGAGACGCAGCGATATGTCATGTGTGAGTCTCTAGTGCAACATACGTTCTATGTCCTAAGACCTGAGCTCACGCATGTACTTGGGATGGTGACAGACTTGCTTTGGGCCGACCAAACGCTACTCCGTAACTGGGTAGTTACAAAGGTAGGTTTTAGGCTTGTCCATACCCATGCCGCGAGACGTGGTCAAGCAAGATGGGATTTGCTCCTTCGATCAAGAGAGATATACTCTGGGCCTCTCATGTGATCCGACCAAGATAAGCATGGCCATGCGACAAGGATTATGATATAATCCGGTTTGGGTCGACATCACTAGAACGAGAAAGAGGTCGGGCTATCACAAGGATGACAGAATTTCCTTGAGCCCTACAACATATATCATGTGGCAAAGGGAATGGAAGTGTGACACGTTGTATAGGTTCGCCTAACCAGCTTCATAGTCTACTTGGTGGTCGGCACGCCTTGCTAGAGGCCGCTACCAACCGTACATGTCAGAGGTGATCGGAACTGTGACCAAGCCGAGTTGAACCTAAGGGGTCGCGCGCTTAAGCGAAGGAACCTGTGAGGTTGGATCCGACTCCATGAGTTAGACTTGGTCCTACTCGGACTCGGATACAGATCGAACATACTTTGGGCTTTAGGGTCCATGCAAGGCCCAAGTGTTGAGCCCGCGACGGATGCGTATATATAGTGGAGGTGCGGTACACTCATTTGTTGATCGCTTCCGTGTTGTCATTAGGGCTTTGCATGTGTTGCATCTAGCTACCTCCCCTCGCCGCCGGTTGTGTGATCGGACCTAGCAGTCCGTCGCACAACGTTCCTCCTGCATGAGCGGATGCCGTTAGAGGCGATGCACTTGCGCCGCTCTGGCAAACTTGTTCGCGGGATCCGATCGGCTACGTGGGAGATCGACGAGGAGGAGACGACTCCGGAGATGCGCTTCCCTAACTCTACTTCCGCTGCACGGCACTGCGCGTCTAGTGGTAACGATCTGTGATCCATCTCGGATAGCATGTTCCTGGATGCTCTGCGCGTACGAAATTTTAATTTGCAGTCGACGCTCCCTACGGTAGAATGCAACATGTGAAGAGCACATATGTGTGTGACATCTACCTACAGATAGACGGTGGGTGCGAGAGGACTCGGGAGAGTTGTGACTCGTGAGGGTGCATGTGTGTGTGAGAGAGAGGGGGCACGTATCAATGCAATGCATGTGTCCATAAATCATATCTGACAAACGTTTGCCACTAGCCGTTTCCTGACGAACGCCGTAAGAACCGTTAGATGGGCATCCGACAGTGTCAGTTTTACCATGGCATTTAACGGAACAAACACTCCAACACACAAATCTTCCACGTGAGTGTTAGCAACTGTCGTATGCTCCTCCCCCCATTCCAAAATGTAGTGCATATAGCTTTATTGAAAATTAGAACCTCACAAACTTTTTCCGAGTTCTTGTATACCAACATGCTCGTATAGAATACCCAGTATATATCATTTCATTCATATTCAATAGGTAACTATAGAGATGGGGGAGGAGTGTACAAAGAAAGAATGTCGTATCACCTGCAGCAATTTCAACCATCCTTTGGTGTGGAGGAATATCATAGCAACTCTATATGATATGATTTTACAGGAACTTTTCCTCTAGAGACAATTGGTTCATAGGAATAGATTCATATACTCCACATTTCAAAGGAAAATAAACATTAGGCAAGACTCAATAGAATAGTTCTTATGATGTGAACCAAATGACATCTCTTTTCCAATCCCTCCTCATAGGAGTTGAGATACATGTCATCTCTAGATTCAATAGAAAAGTTCCTATGATGTGAACCAAATGACCTCTCTTTTCTAAGCCCTACTAATTCATAGGAATTGAGATACGGAGTAGTACATGTCATCTCTTTCCCTACTAATTCCATATATACATCTTCTATACCTAAATAGCTACTACAACCCACTAGCTTTTTTTCCTGGACATGCAACTATGGCACACGAACATATCATGCATGCAAGGCATAAATCACATTGTCTTTGTACTCTATGCATGCAAGCACCACATCATCAATTCGTGCATGTTACTCATAAGTTATTTCTTGCATTAGATTATGTATTGACAATATATTGTTGGTCATGTGCACACATATGTAGTTCACATTCACATTATTGTTAGTAATGTCATTCTTTTAACTGCAATTCATTTTTTCTCTTTGTATTACATTTTCATTTTATTTTCATTTTAAGCAGACATTCACTTCCCATTAGTTATAGATGTTTTTGTAGGAGATTTTATGCATTATTTTGAGTAGCAAATTTAACGCGGCCGAGGGTATATCAAAATGCGGGGCCCATGCATCATTGCCTTTCGGTCCAACCTACGTCCAAATTTTTTTGTACGTACTAGCAAGATGCCCGTGCGTTGCACGAAACATCAAGATGCATTTATATGAGTAGTTTATCTCGTGGAAGATAAGGATGAACGAGAGAAGACCTTATCTGCAAATATGGAGAGGAGTGCGGGTATGTTTTTTGCAAAATTGTCATAGTTTCCGTCCTATCCATCAGATATAGATCGGACGGCCTATATTGCAGGATGGCAGGCACACTATCAACACCAACTCTGTTTTTAATAAGAGTAGAGATATCTCCATTACTCCCGAAACCTAAAATTCTGCCTCGTTCCATAAAACCGAGTGGCCTACCCGTATTATGGCGTCGCCTCGAACTTAATCCCTCTCCCGTTTATTATGGCGTGGACCCGCACGCCGTAGTATTCCTACAAACCCTACCCGCCGCACGCATGATCCGTTTATTCAAGAGGATGAGGGAGAAGAGGATTTGTAGTGGAGGCTCCTACCCTAGGGTGCTCTAGGTAGCTGCCGCATGCATCATTGCTCTTGCACCCAAGAGTGAAATGATGGTTGCTTCGTCCGTCCAGCTTAATGCGGGAAAGGTGGGGCTTTGTGATTTGACCCCTCATCACTCATTTACTACTATTGCGGCGCTACGACCAGGGTGCCTCCAAGTCCAACCGCTGCTCTGACCTGTAATTTGGTGCATCGCACGTTGAACAAAACGGTGGATGAGCCACATGTCGGCCAAAGGGTCCTTTATGGGTGTCGCCATTTCGTGTGTGGACTGACCCTGCTGAGTTGCTACGACAACGCGACAGGAGTAGCCTACCACTTCATTTTGCTCCTTGGTGAATCCCGACTAATATTGATCTAAAAATATAGTATCTAGATTTCTACACTTATAGAAAACCTTGGTGGTGATGATGGTGTGCCTGCCATCCTGCAATATAGACCATCCGATCTATATCTGACGAATAGGAAGAAAAGTATGGCAATTTAGCAAAAAGATACCTGCACCCCACTCCACATTTGCAGATAAGCACTTCTCTCATTCATGTTTGTCTCCCACAAGATAAACAACTCGTATAAATGCATCTTGATGTTCCGCGCAACGCATGGGCCTCTTGCTAGTTAGTAGTAAAAAGATGTGATTTTACCGAGCGGTGGGTGGGGGAGCATGGCCTGTCATGCGGTCCCACATATAATGATGTACCAAGGCGATGCGCGTCCCTCTTGAGGCAGAACAATGGCAGAAGCAATGCATGGTTTTCTTGAAGGTGATGATGGAGAAGCGGATTCAGCAAAGTGTGAAATAATGGTTGCTTCGTCCGTCTGGGGGAAAGTTGCGGCTTTTTGATTTGATGTCTCATTGCTCATTACTACTACTACTAGGGCGCTACAACTGGGGTGCGTCCCCTGCTGTTCTGCACTATTATTTGGTGCATGACACATCTACCTGATTGCTATATGCCCCACATGTCGGTGAGAGGAAGTACAACATTCATGAAAGCCATCGTCTCCACTCTTTTAGTACGACAGAGGAGTACACGACACGGCTTGGTTTGCTTCTTCGCACGATCCATTGATTCAAACCTGGACTAAAAATGGCGAGCGCGAGTCTTTTCCCGCGCGGTAGGGTAGGGGAGTTTGGCATTGTCTGTTCGAGGCAATGAGGCAGGAAGGGAAACAAGCAAATTAAGGTTGGGTGACTTAGTTTTGGGAAAATCTGATTTATGGAATATGTACCCACCATGGAGGTAGTACTACTTACTAGTCCCTCCTTTCTGGTATAGGGCTCATCTAAAAAATCATTTTTTTCGTTTGATAAGTCTTAATTGTACTAGTAAATACCATCACATGTTTGGATTTTGAGGTGCATTAAATCATCCGATGCAAGCAGTATCAAGAGAAAACTCACCAATGCATGTAGAAGTTCATGGAAATTTAGTGGTCATGCATGCATTCGTTGTAATTAATGCATCTGTAAACTTAACATTTTGAGAAAAACAAGCGTACTAATTAAGTACTTGTGCAAACTACAAAATTAATTCCGCCACTCATAGTCTACCTTGGTTGGAAAGGAGGGAGTAGTAACATAGCCTAGGGTAGCTTGCTGTAGCACAGACTGCAAGGAAATTGATGTAGTACTACTCCTACCACTCTACACTACGAGTACTATGAGGCCATCCAACCGTGTCCCGACAGAAGACCGTGGACACCGATTATTCATTCATATTTAAATTTATTTTCACACAGCAACATATCCATGAAAACAACACATGGCAAAATTTCACGGCGAATGAGGGATTTGAATGTGCTCGGAGGGGTGGGGCTGGAAGGGGTTGTTTGGATCTTGCCCGGGCTAGCCATAATATTGGCGACCCTTTTGTTTGCTCGTGCCTTTGCCACCTATGAATGAGGTAGAGCTCGGGTGCTCATTCTCCAGCGCGCGCGTTGGAGACGAGGTAGAGCTCTTATGAGTTGTGCTTTTTTTGTCCCACCTCGCCGCCCAATCCGGCCGCACACCGACTGGCGACCCGCAAATTACGCCATCCAACTATAACCATACAAATTCTGACAACAACAGAGCAACTCAACCAACTGGACGAAATTCATGCAAACACGTCGATATTTCATACATATAAACAATGACGAAATTCATATAAAATACCAGATTTTCATATAAACATGACGGATCTCATTACATTTAAATGAACTAAGTGGTGGTACTCCTGAACAAAGGTATAACAATACCTAGCCTAAATGGTCGCCCGTGGATCCATTTATCTTCCTCATGTCCGGCAGCACGATCACCGGACTACCGAGAGCCCCGGAGATATATGCTTCAGCACAAAGTACGGCTGGCTTCCCCATCATCTAAGGGGTTTTCTTTACTTTCGTAGAGCCCATGCGGGGTCGATAAAGGTCCTCACAACAAAAGGACCCGGCAAGACATCTGTTGTGTATGCCGGTGTCGCCTCGGCGGTGGCCTTCATGGGACCCAAGCGGCGTGTCCTCCCGTGTTATACTTCCCCACGATGATGGCGTTAGACGCGGAGGCACTGGCCACTGACTCGTCACTCTCTGCGCACCCAGCTTCTGTCTCTGCTTGCATGGCACGGCCTCAGGAATGGGAGTCTCGCCCATAGACATGGGAGACGTGGTCGCAGACATGGGAGGTGCGGTACGAGGCGGCGCCGTGGACGGCAGCGACAACACCCGTGCTCCCCGTCGTGGCGGCGTGGAGCAGCTCGCCACTCTTCGTCGAGCTGGCCTAGAGCGGCGAATTGTTGAACCACGTGCCGGCTTGGGGTGGCAATATGCTCCATCGAGTGACAAGGCTGGCCCTGTGTTTTGGGAGGCCCTAGGCGAACTCGATGACATGGGCCCCTAAGTCCTAAGACCATATATATATATATATATACATGTATGGGTTTGGGTGATACATAAACAATATATATAACTTCATTTGCATAATATTAAAAGTAAACTTTCAACCACACATCTTTAGTTTGAATTGGACTACAATAATTGTTGGACAATGCAAAATAAAACTAACATGACATGATTACCTAAAATAGGAAACACATTTATTAGCCCCTATGCACTTGCACCATCTTCATTAACCTTAACATCTGAATTTTCATGATTGGGCTTAGTTCCTTGCATATGTTGTTCACTGACATCAACAATACTTGAAGATGTAAAATACTATGTCAAACAACCTTTCAGTGGTTGAATTTTTAGATCTATTTCTTTCTTTCTTTTTCTTCTACAGCACCCGACAAATGCTTCTTAGGCAACATGGCATGCTAATGCCCTAATATTGTGAAGCAAAGAGTAGACAACGAATTAGAAATTTATAGATTAGATGATCAGAACCCTAGACATGTACACAGAATGACACAAAATTAGGATGGTTGAATGCATACTATGAAAGATTGAATTAGAAAATTATACATAACAATTTGATACTTCATGGGATGAATCATGGATGAATAGTTTAATATACATACTAAAGAAACTACTGAAATTGGGCATTGGACGACTGAATCAGGAACATCCGAACATGGATATTGGGTATGTACCTCTGTTCGCATACATACGTATCGCTGTATTGCTGGAAGGCCGAGTTGCCGGATAGCTATGTGCCGTGGCGGCAACGAGCGGCTGAGGCACCGAGCGAGGAACGATGGAGCGATGGGCTGAATGAAGACGAACCGACGAGCGAGGAATAGGAAAGGCCAGATATTCCGATTGATCCGTTTCACACGTACGCGTGCGTCGGGCGGCCGTGACTTGCGTGCGCAACGCTTCGCTATGCTTTACCTTTTTTTGAGAAACCGCTATGCATTAGAAGGTGATCTATGTGGGCACTACATCATGTGCCCCCCTCTGGCCTGGGCCCTTGACCGTCGCCCCTCTGGCCATACCCCAGGGCCGGCCCTGTCGAGCGAGGTGGATCAGTGAGCTGCATAGCTCGTATCTGCAGGCTCGACGGGCCACCCAGCCCGCTTGGTTGATGGATAACTACTCTTCGTAAGCCATTGTAAGAGTGGAGAAACTGGTGAAGGAGGAGATAGGGGAGCAGAGGAGGTGTGTGATTCTGGGCCGGCGTCTGGACTCGTTTAAATAGGAGATTAAATAGATGGCGGACGGGAGGAGCTCGGCCGGCGTTCCATTTAATGCCGACCCGGTCATGAACGGACGTGTGGCCAGAGTGGGTTTCTCGGCTTCCACACGGGTTTCATGGAGGCGTTTGAATGCAACAGGGAGGAGTGTTCAGTCGAGCGTGCAGCGAGCGGCGCCCTTGAATCAGACGTACGACAATGCGCTGCTCTTCCACGGACGTGTGGGCATGTTGGGTACCTGGCATGCATGTCAGTGACCCAATGCAGGCAACACACGACAAAGGAGCCGGCTCCGCATGATAAGATTGATTCATAAACCATTGCAAACATCAATGTGCGGCTTATCACAGATAAAATTTATTAATACTTGTAACAATCCATGTCCTTAAGAAAGGGTGCATGCACGTATAGGTTGAGAGTGTGTCTTACGTCGGGGATGTGTGAATGCAGGCGTGCGAGTGTTCCGTGCGTGCAAGTGTATGTTTTAGTGTTGCATGCATGCGTGCGTGTGTTTGTGCGTGCATGTGTACGTGTCAATGTTCCACGCCTACATGCGTGTGTGTGTGTGTGTGTTCGTGCGAGTGTTGCATGCGTGCATGTGTACGTGTCAGTATTGCGGGCGTTGCGGGCCTGTCTGTGCGCATGTGTGATGTGTTTGTATTCACCACAGTGGCTCGTGCGTGCGTGCAATTAAAACGGACGGCTCAGCATATCATCACAAGGCAACCTTGTCCCTGTGGTTAGGGCTGCCAACTAGAGGTCTCAGGACATAGAATCCCACCGACCACTAATTTATTACCATTTCTGCTTTTCATATATGCGCTGGCAGGTGGGCCCCACGGGTAATGTGCGCTGATGAACGTGGACCATTTGACTGGTCAATTGATCGTGTCATGAACAAACATAGAGCTGTATGGTGAGCTAGTGACCGTATGATAACCACAAATGTATTTTATTAGCATACTACATACGCAAGCTACGATTTCCTTCTTTCATATACTCGTTGACAGGTGGGCCACACGGTTATGTGCGCTGAGTTGCGCCAGGTGGAACATTTGACTAATCAATTGATCGTGGCATCAGCAAATTACGGAGTTGTACGGTGAGCTAGTGACCGTATAATCACGACATGTATTCTTTTAACACATTACATGCACAAGTGCTCATATATATACGCGCAAACACTCGACGCTATAAGCGCACACACGCACACCCTACCCCTATGAGCACCTTCGAGAGAGTGAGCCAGCATATCATCTTGATATTTTACAAAGTGAACATATATGGGCGCCTTGTAGTCGAGGGGAACGTCTCCTCCCACTGAACGCACATCGCCGGAAATACTGAAATTATTTCAGGATATATGCGAGCACAAGGATTTTAACCCTCGTGGGATGGGGATACAACTGTCCGCCTAACCTTCTAACCATAGGTTGGTTAGCACCACAAAATGTATATGGTGACAATAATGAGCTTATTATGAAGTCCAGTGACAATATCATGCTTTCACTTCAAATACAATGACTGTAAGTGTCATCAACAAAATACGGAGCACGTATAAAATACAATGACCATCGGTGTCATCAACAAAATATAGAGACATATGGTGAGCTAGGTATTGTATATCACCACAAGAATATATATACGGTGATCGTAATGAGCATATGCTGAAGTCCAATGACCGTATAGTGCTTTCGCTTGAAATACAGTGGCCGTCACGTGTCAATGTGTCAGGGGCATACTTTTAGAGGGCCGAGAAATAGTTTGTGTGCGTACGTGAAAGTGGTGTAGAGAGAGGGGGTGCAGTGGTGACAAAGAGAGACATGCCCTTTCTTTCTCTTTCCCGTGACTAAATTTTTAGGAGAAGATATAAACATTCACAATGCGGAACAAATATTATTGGATGCACCATGCAATTAACATTCATGCATAACTTTTTTATGTTGTATATGCTTAGTTTCTTAGTGGCCGATTGTGTGTGGGGTGTGGTGGGCACATCATTTCTAGTTGTGGTGGGTCGACGTGAGGACTCACGGGTCAGTTCTATCCTGCGCCACATAGGTTGGACCACGATGCGTTATACGAAGCCCATGGAGGACTCGACGTATAAGATGAAGCTACCCGAGTCATGGAGGACTCTATCTCAACTGATGATAAGCCGAATATATATGATTTGTAACCCTAGTTAGGCCTCGAGTATGTTATATAAGCCCAGGGGCTAGTTCGTCGATAGTATACAAACACACAACGTGTGGTATTCACGTGTACTTTGTACACACCCCTATCACAAATATACAGTACCAGGAGTAGGCTTTTTCCTCAACTACAAGGGCCCATACTTGGGTAAAACTTTGCCTCTTATTACCATCCAGCCTGACAGTCAGGGATATCTTACCGAATGATCTAATGGAATCATATTCGCCAACTAGTAAGAGAGAGGTGGGGTGGGGGCAATGTGTGCGAGAGAGGCCTAAAGATAATGTGAGTGCGGGAGACACGTAGACACATGTATGTGCGTATAGAGGGCCAACACATACCGTCCGTGTGTATATATGCATGTGAGAGAAATAGTGAGTTCCAACTGAGATAAGTGAAAGGAGTGGTACGTAGTAGTAAGAGAGAGATAGAGGGAGATATATAGAGAGTGTGTGCATAAGACACCCCGGGAGAGAGTGTGAGCATGTGTGAGAGAGAAATGCCGATGTATATAAAGTGTGTGCCCTTATGTGTCATATAGAGAGAGATATAGCGCGTGTGTGAGGACGGGCAGATGCATAGTGCATCTACGCGTAAAAGACAACGCATTAAATTAAAATATAAATTGCATTTTTTGGATGAGATCATGAATTTTGCAATTTGCGTATGAACGAACATTGGTCTATCAGACACCCATACTCTATTGAATTCGAGCATGTGTATGGGTTTATATCATATTGTCGGTCCATAGAGAGAGAGTGAGAGTGTGTGGTTTGAAATCCAGACAATGCATGGCTTTTGCAATTCATTTGTGAACATTAATTAGTGCACTCCGTGTTGTTAGTGTCAGGCACTTTATAAATTTGTCACATACATGGATACATTCCAAATTTCTAGCTACGATAAGATACATGTTCAATTCTACATCAAGGTGTGTTTTTGAAGATTCGAATTCATAGGAAGTGCATTCATCTATTTGAATTCAAGATAATGGCATTTGTAAGTCAGATCTAAAAGCGAGCATCAATCTTTGTCGTGCGTTTGAACATGCTATAAATCCATATGCATGTTTAACTATTTTTTGCAACCAAGGAGATTATATCTCGAACCATGCATGAATTGAGCTAAGCTGCATATTTTTTTAATATATACTCGTGTACAATGTATATTTAAATGTACCCCCTCCATTCTGAAATAATCGTAGTTTTAGGATTTTCAAGAGTCAAGATTTTGGAAGTTTGACAAATCCTGAAAGTTCAGTTTAAGGGAACTGTAAACGTTAATCCTTCCATTCCCAAATATTGAATGAAGCGCCATAGAAGCCTCTGGTCATCCGAAACCGCCCGAGACTAATGTTTGGTGGTAGGAAATTACTGTCCTGACTCTGAACCGTGTAGCCTATCGGCCCGATGTCCAAAGATCTAAACCGGGGTAGGCTTGTAACTTCACCAAGACGCCAATCTCAACTGCCTCCGAGAAGCATTCATACACCATGGGCGCATAAACACCCATGCGCTCGACTGAAATCTATCCTGCCCACTATTTGGGACACCTGGTATTACTGTCCTACCCGATCCGCAATATGTCCGAAATTTTAGATGGGGGCAAAGTTTGTAACTTTCCCCAAATTTCAAACAAGCGCGTCCCAAATCGAAACATTGTTCCCCCTTAGTTCCCCATCCCACCATTTCCCCATTCATACTCCGTGGGCGCAAAAACGCCCTCTCCACCAGCTGCAAAACCCCAGCCTCCTCCGTCCTCCATCCCATCACACCTAATCCACCGCCGCCCTCCACCACCACGCCGGAGCCAGTACCCAGACATCGTCGTCCAACGCAACCGCAACCGCAACGCCCTCAAGGACTTAGCAGCTGAAGCCGAGGCAGAGCTGCCTCCAAGATGCCAACGCCGATGTGCGTTGTACCAGAACCACTTCGACCACGCCGGCATGCTCCTCGTCGCTGCCGTTCCACTATCGTAACCATCCACCGCACCAGAGTTGTTCCCGCTACGCCGTCGTTCGCTGCCTCGGATCTGGTTCCCCCTGCCGAAAGACGACCACCGCACCACACTCAACAACTTGGCCAAGGGTTCATCTGTTGGATTTTGGGTTCCGGCAAACCCTTGAGGTTCGAACACTGGGGTGCGCACGAAGATGTCTCCTTCCCGCCCTAGTTTGCTCTCACACCGATTCCTAGGCCTAGCTCGTCGAACCCAAAGAACAAGAGACACAAGGGTTTATACTGGTTCAGGCCACCGTTGTGGTGTAATACCCTAATCCATTGTGGTGTTGTGGATTGCCTTGTAGGCTGAGGATGAACAAGTACACGAGAAGAATAGCCTCCTGAGGAAGGTGTTCTTGCGCTCGGTGAGCTGGTGGATGTAAGGGTGGTCTCAATCTGATCCGATCGAGATTCGATCAAGACCAGATTCCATCCTCCCTATGGTGGTGGCTAGTCCTATTTATAGAGGCCCGGGTCCTCTTCCCAAATATTGAGCGGGAAGGGATCCCACAACGGCCCAGTTTGAAGGGGGACAGCTAGTATAAGCTATCCTGACAAAAGGTGGTCTTCGCCTGCCAAAGGCTCTGGCGGTGACGTCGTCGTGGGGTCCTTGGTGACCTTTGCCCTGCCGTCCTTTTGGTCTTTGTCTTGTTGCACCGATATGCAAACCTTTGCCTGACGCCTAGGGACTCCTCGCCTGCGCTTGCCCCTTTAGCACTAAAGAGGAAACAGGCTCCTTGTGCCCGTTGGTGCCCGCCTGGCCTTGGTCGTCATGGCTCATGTCACACGAACCTCGTGAGGTGCCCCTTGCCTTGATATCTCCGCTCCTCGGGAGCCAGCCTAGTGAGGCCGCCCCAGGGGAGGTCTTGCATCGCCCGCCTCGTGAGGCTTGGCCCCTCAAGAGGGTCTTGAGTGGTTGCTGATGAAAATGGGCCGTACCAGGCCGCTGGATGAGCCACGCTCTGGACCGCAGGCAGGCAATTCTGGGTACTCCCATTCTCAGAACACCGACAGTAGCCCCCAGGCTCAAGGCCCGCTGGGACTTAGCTTCGCGACGAAGCCAAGGGTCAAGTGCGGAGCGCCGCAGGCCCCAAAAGCCCGCGGCCTTGATTGACGTGTGGCGATTGACAGGACGTGGGCGTCTCTGTCGGATATAGGGTTCCGGCAAACCCTTGAGGTTCGAACACTGGGGTGCGCACGAAGATCTTTCCTATCCGCCCTAGTTTGCTCTCGCACCTAGGCCAAGCTCGTCAAACTCGACGAACAAGGGACGAAAGGGTTTATACTTGTTCGGGCCACCGTTGTGGTGTAATACCCTAATTTAGTGTGGTGTGGTGGATTGCCTTGTAGGCTGGGGAAGAACTAATACATGGGAAGAACAACCTCCCGAGGAGAGGTGTTCTTGTGCTCAGATGAGCTTGTGCGTAGGGTGGAATGGATCAGATCGCCCTAGGTTTGGTCAGCTCCCGATGAGATCCGTCCATATGGTGGTGGCTAGTCCTATTTATAGAGGCCCGGGTTCTCTTCCCAAATATTGAGCGGGAAGGGATCCTACAACGGCCAAGTTTGAAGGGGGGCAGCTAGTACAAGCTATCCTAACAAAAGGTGGTCTTCGCCTGCCAAAGGCTCTGGCGGTGACATCATCGTGGGCTCCATGGTGATATACTCCTTGCCGTCCTTCTGGTCTTGGTCTTGTTGCACCGATATGGAAACCTTTGCCTGACGCCTCGGAACTCCTCGCCTGCGCTTGCCCCTTTAGCACCGAACAGGAAACTAGCACCATGCGCCCGCTGGCGCCCGGCTGGCCTTGGTCGCCATGGCGCACGTCACGAGAACCTCGTGAGGTGCTGCTTGCCTTGATATCTCCGCTCCTCGGGAGCCAGCCTAGCGAGGCCGCCCCAGGGGAGGTTTTGCGTCGTCCGCCTCGCGAGGCTTGGCCCCTCGCGAGGGTCTTGAGGGGTTTGCAAATGAAGACGAGCCGTACAAGGCCGTTGGAAGCCGCGCTCTGGGCTGCAGGCAGGCAAGTCTGGGTACCCCCATTTCCAGAACACTGACAGTAGCCCCCGTGCCCAAGGTGCGCCCGGGCTTGGCTTCGCGGCGAAGCCAAGGGTCAAGTGCGGAGCGCCGCGGGCCCCAAAAGCATGCGGCCTCGATTGACGCGTGGCAATTGATGGGATATGGGCGTCTCCACTTCCCCATGCAGCCTCGATTTCCGCCCGGCTAGTCGGCCACCATTGCCTACACAACTCCATCTCCTTTGCTGGCAGCACGCCCAGCGGCTCCTTCGTCTTCTCAATTCCTCCTTCTAGCTCGATCTGACACCAATTCCCTCCGCCACCATGGTATCCAGCCGGAAAAAGTGGTAGAACACGAGTCTCATACCTAGGCCCCCGCGCCGCCGGCCTTCGGGCCTGCCACCAAACGGTCGGTGGTGATCAACCAAGAGATGATGGACAAGGTGCGCCCGGAGCTCGCCGCCGATTCCAATGAGTGAGGGGTAACGGTAGCCTGGCCCGCTTCCCGCGGAGAAATTGACAGGACGGCCACCAAGGTCCCCCTCTACCTTCATGACATCTGGGTGGGCCTTATTCCTCCCTTCTCTCACTTCTTCAATGCGGTGCTCTCACATTACCAGATCAGCGTGCTGCACCTTGATGCCCAATCCGTCGTCCTCCTCGTTGTGTTCGGCTTTGTCTGCGAAGCCATGGTGGTCATTGCCCCTTCTATGGCCTTGCTCCGCCCCTTCTTCTCGCTGCACCTAACAGATGCACTCCAATGCTCAGGGTGTGTTTCCTTTCAGGCTATCATGGTGATGGCCGGCTCGGGGATCGACTTTTACCTCTCGCCAGTCATCGGTGGCTTTAGGAAGCGGTGGGTGTTTGTGGATGTTGGTGTGCACAAACCCCTGCTGCTTCTCCCGCGGATTCCAGCTGCTCCGAGCTTTGGCGGGAAACATCAGAAGCTCGCCGACCAGCGGCTAGCCCACATTTGGCGCCGGCTGGCCAGGCTGAAGAAGCTTGGGGTGACGGCGCCCATGGTGGTGAAGGAGTACATCCAATGCCGCATCGCTCCACTTCAACGCCACTCTCGGCCGATGTGGACCTTCTCCGGCTATGGGGACTGCATGAGGCTCCAAGCATCCGCACTTCCTCACGAGGTACGATGCACGATGCTCGAGATTCTGACGGGCGACCCAGCTCTAGCTAGCCTACCAGAGGTAGGTTGTCTTATGTACTGCTGCTTGAACAAGGTGGAGTTTGTGAGGCAGATGCCCTCTTTCGACGAATGGGGGCTTCGTCCGGCCGGCCTTGAGGGGCGTAGCGAGAACCCTGTCTACGTGGCTCCCCTGCCCGCCACCGGCGCAGCAATTGCCCCAGAAAGGGGTGCGGGGGCCGATCGCCGCCGTGTGCCGGTGGCACGGCTGCGTCGGTGTTGGCGTCTCTTAGGGCTCCTGGGGCGTCGCCCCCGGGGGCTCAGGAGAGCCGCCCAGAGGGAACGGTCGAGGGGCCGATGCTACCTGGTGCTCCTGAGGCCAAAGCTCCCATGAGTCATCCTGAGGCGGGGGCCGGAGGCCCTGCACGACCTAGCATTCCTGAGGGCGCCTTTCCTGGAGCCGCCCCGGTCGCGCCTGGTGCCGGTGACCACATCCAGGGCTTCGGCCGGCTCCAGCTGAACTTAGATGCACTCTGTAAGAGGAAGGGATCTCCAAGTTGAAGTGGTGATGCCTTCCGGCCATTGAAGCAGAGGAAGTACATTGCCATAGACGAATGAGTACCTTATCTTTGTAATTCTTTGAGTGATGCTTTCCCTCCTGACCGTGGTTCCTCAAGTCCCCTTCCGCCAAGGCGATGAAATCTCCTGAGAAGCAACCCCTTGCTGCCCCGAGTTCTCCGCCGATCCTGAGCGCCTCAGTCGATGTGCCGCCTCTAGAGCGAGGCCGCCTAGGGGGACGGATACGCTGGCCTGGCGCCTTGACCCTGTGTTCTTGTTGTTCCTCCTTTGCGGTCCTGCCCGGGGTGCGGAAGGCGCGCCAAGGGCTCCTCCCACGGTTGTCGATCACGATTGGGTTACCTCGACCCTGGCATCTTCTTCGAGCAACGAACCCCGGCCCCTCCGGGTCCCAGCTGACGCCCAAAAGACTACAGGGACAGAGGAGACCTCGAACCCCCCGCCAGGAGGGGACGAGCCTCCTTGAGCTTCTTCAATGGCCTCAAGTGCCGAGGAGGATCTCGGTCGCGCGTTCGAGTTTGTGCACAAGCAGGGCGTTGTCCGTCATGAGATTCTTTAGGAGGCGATGAGTGCACATAATCGACTCGGGGAAGAGCTTGTGGATATTGATGCCCGTCTTGAGACGAATGGCATCAACTGACGATGGCCATCAACCTCGGGCACCTCCAGCATTAGCGTGCCCACGCGAAGGCCGAGGCATCCCTTGCAGCCTCGCATGAGGCCAGCCCCCGAGCCTTGGAGGACGCTAGGGAGGCTGACCACCACCGCGAAGTTGCAGAGAAGCGCAGGCAAGACCTTCAGGTCCTGAACGCCTGCCTGGAAGAACGAGCTGAGGCATGCAGAAATGCATTGGCATCGATGAAAGGGACGCCTTCGGAAGAGGCGGAGATCTTGCGGTGTGACGAAGCGTTGATGTTGGAGGCCACGGAGCGCGGCCTTGAGCCTGAGCGGCTGGAGATGAGGGAGCGCCACATGTGCCTGGACGAGGATGTTGTTTGTTCCCACGAGGACAATCTTCAGGAGGAAATCGATCAGATGGTGGCGAAGGCCAGTGCAGATCTTGCCAAGGAGTATGGCATGAAGTTGGAGCTCCAGCGGGCATAAGCTGATGGGAGAACTGTTGCCCTCAGGATGAAGCTGGAAGAAGTAGAGCAGCGCGAGAGGGTCGCCACGGTAGCCCAGTCTTCTGCTCAGGCCAAGCTGGACTCCACGCAGGATGACCCGGCCTTGCTCTAGTGACGCCAGGGCGGAGGTTGCAGGACCGTGCTGCCCGCAGCTGGTGGCATTAGGCAGTGCGCGAGCCGCCTGAAGGACGGAGTCGAGGCCTTCTTGAGCAGACATCGCCGCCCGTGCAGGCCAGGCCGCCCAGCGGTCAGTATGAACCCCCTGATCGTCGGCCATCGGGGCAGCGGAACTGAGACAAACCAAATGACCCCTTGAGGTTTGAACAAATGTCGGATTTCATGTTTCGGCAACCCCTTGAGGTTCGAACACTAGGGTGCGCACGAAGGTCTCCCCTATCTGCCCTAGTTCGCTCTCGCATCGATTCCTAGGCCTAGCTCATCGAACTCGAAGAACAAAGGACAAAAGGGTTTATACTAGTTCGGGCCACCATTGTGGTGTAATACCACAATCCAGTGTGGTGTGGTGGATCGTCTTGTAGGCTTGGGAAGAACTAGTATATGGGAAGAACAGCCTCTTGAGGAGAGGTGTTCTTGTGCTCAGATGAGTTTGTGTGTAGGATGGAATGGATCTGATCGACCTAGGTTGGGTCAGCTCCCGATTTGATCCCTCCATATGGTGGTGGCTAGTCCTATTTATAGAGGCACGGGTCCTCTTCCCAAATATTGAGCGGGAAGGGATCCCAAAACGGCCAAGTTTGAAGGGGGACAACTAGTACAAGCTATCCTGACAAAAGGTGGTCTTTGCCTGCCAAAGGCTCTGGCGGTGTCATTGTCGTCGGCTCCATGGTGACCTTCACCTTGCCATCCTTCTGTTCTTGGTCTATTTGCACCGATATGGAAACCTTTGCCCGACGCCTCGGAACTCCTCGCCTGCGCTTGCCCTTTAGCACCGATGAGGAAACTGGCACCCTGCGCCCGCTGGCGCCCGCCTGGCCCTGGTCGTCATGGCTCACGTCACGAGAACCTGGTGAGGTGCCTCTTGCCTTGATATCTCCGCTCCTCGGGAGCCAGCCTAGCGAGGCCGCCCCAGGGGGAGGTCTTGCGTCGTCCTCCTCGCGAGGGTCTTGAGGGGTTTACTGATGAAGATGGGCCATACCAGGCCGCTGGACGAGCCGCGCTCTGGGCCGCAGGCAGGCAAGTCTGGGTACCCCCGATTCTAGAACGCCGACATCATCCAAGGCTCCACCGTCCTCCACAACTTCTCGTTTCCAGCGAACCACAAGAAGATCGTTGGAAAAATAGAAGGAGGACACAGCACTGCAAGCAGAAAGAGGTACTCATCTTCCCTTATTCGTGCAAATCCTACGTCTCTGCTCACACATCATATTCATGCCATGAAAGAAACTAGTTGAGCGCTTCTTACTGCACCTTCTTTGCGATACTAAATGCACAAGGTTTCCTGCCATTTACTATTTCAACTTAGCCACAGGTCAGTCGCCCGCCTAGATTTCAATTCAGGGTCAATTGATTTGCAATTCAAGGTCACTTGCGATCCAAGGACGTTGACGCAGACGCGCAGCCCGTCCCCCGAGCCCAGGGCGACAACTGCACTCTGCGGTGATGGGCGGCGCTCACCTCGCATTGCCCTTGGCACCTACAAGTCTTTGATTGTCTGGTTTATGAACTCCTGAGCGCTTGGTGCCTCACACCTTGAGGCCTCTGGAGGGAAACGAGCAGCGAAGCACGCCTCCACATGGTGCCCGAGCGCCTCCCTCATGACATTGGCTAGGTTGGAGGCCTTCCAGAGGAGAGCCCCCGAGTCCAGCCTGAGGGGAATGCTGGGCGCGCCTTTCTATGCAAGGGAGGGAGGCGATCCATTCGAGGGCGCAGGTCCTGAGATGGTGACGTTGCTCTCCTGAGGCCCCTGGTGCAGCAGCTGCTTCTTCTTCCTCAAAAATTCCTCAGGAGGGTAGATGGCGCCATCATTGTGTGTATCCTTGATACGTCCATTTTGCATCATGCTTATATGTTGATACTTATTGCATTATGGGCTGTCATTACTTGTTTTGTCACAATACTTATGCCTTTTCTCTCTTATTTTACAAGGTTTACATGAAGAGGGAGAATGCCGGCAGCTGGAATTCTAGGCTGGAAAAGGATCAAACTCTAGAAACATATTCTGCACAACTCCAAAACCCCGAAACTCCATAGAACTCCGTTTCAGAAAATATAAAAAATATCTGGCGAAAGAAGTTCACGAGGGGGGGCACCCGCTGTCCATGAGGGTGGGGGCGCGCCCCCTGTCTCGTGAGCCCACCGATGGTCCCCCGATGCCCATATTCTTCTATATGAGGTGTTTTGACCTGGAAAAAATCATAAGGAGGCTTTCGGGACTAGACACCGCCGTCTCGAGGCGATACCGAGGCAGAAGCCAATCTAGGGCTCCGGCAGAGCTGTTCTGCCGGGGATACTTTCCTCCGGGAGGGGAAAATCGTCACCGCCATCATCACCAACAACTCTCCCATCTTGGGGAGGGCTATCTTCATCAACATATTCACCAGCACCATCTCCTCTCAAACCCTAGTTCATCTCTTGTATCCAATCTTTGTACCCAAACCTCAGATTGGTACATGTGGGTTGCTAGTAGTGTTGATTATTCCTTTTAGTTGATGCTAGTTGGTTTACTTGGTGGAAGATCATATGTTCAGATCCATTATGCATATTAATACCCCTCTGATCATGAACAATATTATGTCTTGTGAGTAGTTACTTTGGTTCCTGAGGACATGGTAGAAGTCTTTCTATTAGTAGTCATGTGAATTTGGTCTTCGTTCGATATTTTGATGAGATGTATGTTGTCTCTCCTCTAGTGGTGTCATCTGAACGTCGACTACATGACACTTCACCATTATTTGGGCCTAGAGGAAGTCATTGGGAAGTAATAAGTAGATGATGGGTTGCTAGAGTGACAGAAGCTTAAACCCTAGTTTATGCGTTGCTTCGTATGGGGCTGATTTGGATCCACTTATTTCATGCTATGGTTAGGTTTACCTTAATAATTCTTTTGTAGTTGCGAATGCTTGCATTAGAGGTTAATGACAAGTGGGAGGTTCGTCCCAGAAAGGACAGCACCCAAGCACCGGTCCACCCACATACCAAATTATCAAAGTACCGAACGCGAATTAGACGACCGTGATGAAAACTAGCTTGACGATAATTCCCATGTGTCCTCGGGAGCGCGTTCCTTTATATAAGAGTTTGTCCAGGCTTGTCCTTTGCTATAAAAAGTATTGGGACACCTTGCTGCACCTTATTTACTTTTACCTTTTTTCACTTGCTACCAATTACCTTATCACAAAACTATATGTTACCTGTAATTTCACTGCTTGTAGAAAATACCTTACTGAAAACTGCCTATCATTTCCTTCTGCTCCTTGTTGGGTTCGACACTCTTACTTATCGAAAGGACTACGATAGATCACCTACACTTGTGGGTCATCAAGACTCTTTTCTGGCGCTGTTGCCGGGGAGTGAAGCACCTTTGGTAAGGAAAAATTTATATAGTGTGCTGAAATTTATTGTCATTTGTTACCATGGCTCATAATCCTTTCAGGGGCATGTTCGGGGTATCTTCACCCCGACCTGAAGAGCAAAGAGTTGCTCCTCAACCTACTGCACCTACTAAAATTTTTTGCTTTGAGATTCCTTCGGGTATGATAGAGAAACTGCTTGAAAATCCTTTTACAGGAGAGGGAACACTGCATCCCGATTTACACCTCATCTACGTGGATGAAGTTTGTGGATTATTTAAGCTTGCAGGTATGCCTGAGGATGTTATCTAGAAGAAGGTCTTACCTTTATATTTGAATGGAGATGCATTGACATGGTTTAGGCTATGTGATGATATTGGATCATGGAACAATAATCGTCTGAAGTTGGAATTTCATCAGAAGTTCTACCCTATGCACCAGGTTCATCGTGATCGTAATTATATTTATAATTTCTGGCCTCGCGAAGGTGATAGCATCGCTCAAGCTTGGGGGAGGCTTTAGTCAATGTTTTATTCATGCCTCAATCATGAGTTCTCAAGAAAAAATATCATTCAAATTTTTTTTGCTCGGCTTTCTCTCAATAATCGCACCATGCTCGATAATTCTTGTTCTGGCTCTTTTATGATGAAGACTGTTGAATTCAAATGGGATTTATTGGGAAGAATTAAACACAACTCTGAGGACTGGGATCTCGACGAAGGTAAGGAGTCAGGTATGACCCCAAAGTTTGATTGTGTTAAATCTTTTATGGACACCGATGTTTTCCATGAGTTTAGCACTAAATATGGACTTGACTCTGAGATAGTAGCTTCTTTCTGTGAATCATTTGCTACTCATGTTGATCTCCCCAAGGAGAAGTGGTTTAAATACCATCCCCCTATTGAAGTAAAAGTAGTTGAACCTGTTAAAGTTGAAGAAAAGACTATCACCTATGATGTTGATCCTATTGTTCCTATTGCTTATATTGAGAAACCACCTTTCCCTGTTGGGATAAAGGATCATGGTCAAGCTTCAACTATAGTTCATAAGAGTAATACTAGAACACCTACACCCTTTGAGAAAATTAAAGTTGAACCTAGTGTTGCTATGGTTAAAGATCTCTTGGTAGAAGATTTAGATGGACATGTTATTTACCTCCAAGAGGAGTCTGCTAGAATAGCCAAACCCAATGCTAGGAATAAACATAGACCTGTTGCAGGCTTGCCTGTTATCTCTGTTAAGATAGGAGATCATTGTTATCATGGTTTATGTGACGCGGGTGCTAGTGCGAGTATTATCCCTCACACTTTATATCAAGAAATTATGCATGACATTGCACCCATTGAGCTAGAAGGGATTGATGTTACTATTAGGCTAGCTAATAGAGACACTATTTCACCAGTTGGGATTGTTAGAGATGTTGAAGTCTTGTGTGGAAAGGTTAAATACCCTACTGATTTTCTTGTTCTTAGTTCCACACAAGATGAATTTTGTCGCATTATAATTGGTAGACCCTTCTTGAATACTGTTAATGCCAAGATAGATTGCGTGAAAGATATTGTTACTGTTGGATTAGGGGATATGTCTCCTGATTTTAACTTTGCTAATTTTAGTAGACAACCCCTTGATAAAGAGCTACCTAGTAAGGATGAAATTATTGGTCTTGCTTCTACTGTTGTGCCTCCTAATGACCCTTTAGAACAATACTTGCTAGACCACGAAAATGATATGCATATCAATGAGAGAAGGGAAATAGATGAAATATTCTTTAAACAGGGACCGGTATTGAAAAACAACTTGCCTGTTGAAATTCTAGGGGATCCTCCTCCACCCAAGGGTGATCCCGTGTTTGAACTTAAACCTTTGCCTGATAATCTTAAGTATGTTTATCTTGATGAAAAGAAGATCTATCCTGTTATTATTAGTGCTAACCTTTCAGAGTAGGAAGAAGAAAAACTATTGAAAACTCTGAAGAAGCACTGTGCTGCTATTGGATATACTCTGGATGATCATAAGGGCATTAGTCCCACCTTATGCCAACACAAGATAAAATTGGAAGAAAATGCTAAACCGGTTATTGATCATCAGCGACGGTTAAATCCTAAGATGAAAGAAGTGGTAAGTAAGGAAATACTAAAGCTTTTAGAGGCAGGTATTATCTATCTAGTTGCGGATAGCCAATGGGTAAATCATGTCCATTGTGTCCCTAAGAAGGGAGGTATGACTGTCGTTCCTAATGATAAAGATGAATCGATCCAGCAAAGAATAGTCACAGGTTATAGGATGGTAATTGATTTCCATAAGTTAAATAAAGCTACTAAGAAAGATCATTACCCCTTGCCATTTGTTGATCCAATGCTAGAAAGGTTATATAAACATACTCACTTTTGCTTTCTAGATGGTTATTCTGGTTTCTCTCAAATACCTGTGTCAAAAGGGGATCAAGAAAAGACCACTTTTACTTGTACTTTCGGTACCTTTGCTTATAGATGTATGCCTTTTGGTTTATGTAATGCACCTGCTCCCTATCAAATATGCATGATGGCTATATTCTCTGATTTTTGTGAAAAGATTGTTGAGGTTTTCATGGATGATTTCTCCGTTTATGGAACTTCTTTTGATGATTGCTTAAGCAACCTTGATCGAGTTTTGCAGAGATGTGAAGACACTAATCTTGTTTTGAATTGGGAGAAGTGCCACTTTATGGTTAATGAAGGCATTGTCTTGGGACATAAAATTTCTGAAAGAGGTATTGAAGTTGACAAAGCTAAAGTTGATGCTATTGAAAAGATGCCATGCCCCAAGGACATCAAAGGTATACGGAGTTTCCTTGGTGATGCTGGGTTTTATAGGAAGTTCATTAAGGACTTCTCCAAAATCTCCAGGCCTCTAACTAATCTCTTACAAAAAGATATCCCTTTTGTCTTTGATGATGATTGTCTAGAAGCATTTGAAATACTTAAGAAAGCATTGATCTCTGCACCTATTGTCCAGCCTCCTGACTGGAATTTACCCTTTGAGATTATGTGCGATGCTAGTGATTATGTTGTAGGTGCTGTCTTAGGACAAAGAGTTGAAAAGAAATTAAATGTTATCCAGTATGCTAGTAAAACTCTAGACAGTGCCCAAAGAAATTATGCTACTACTGAGAAAGAATTTTTAGCAGTTGTATTTGCTTGTGATAAGTTTAGACCCTATATCGTTGATTCTAAAGTGACTATTCACATTGATCATGCTGCTATCAAATACCTTATGGAAAAGAAAGATGCTAAACCTAGACTTATTAGATGGGTTCTCTTGCTGCAAGATTTGGACTTGCATATTATTGATAGAAAGGGAGCTGAGAACCCCGTTGCAGATAACTTGTCTAGGTTAGAGCATATAGTTGATGACCCACAACCTATTGATGATAGCTTTACTGGTGAACAATTAGTTGTCATAAATACTTCTCGTACTGCTCCATGGTATGCTGATTATGCTAATTATTTTGTTGCTAAGTTTATACCTCCTAGCTTCACATACCAGCAAAATAAAAAGTTCTTTTATGATTTGAGACATTACTTCTGGGATGACCCACATCTTTATAAAGAAGGATTAGATGGTATTATTAGACGTTGTGTACCTGAGCATGAACAAGAACAGATCCTATGCAAGTGCCACTCCGAAGCTTACGGAGGACACCATGCAGGAGATAGAACTACACACAAGGTATTGCAATCCGGTTTTTATTGGCCTATGCTCTTCAAGGATGCCCGTAAGTTTGTCTTATCTTGTGATGAATGTCAAAGAATTGGTAATATCAGTAGACGTCAAGAAATGCCTATGAATTATTCACTCATTATTGAACCATTTGATGTCTGGGGCTTTGATTTTATGGGACCGTTTCCTGCCTCTAATGGGTACACACATATTTTAGTTGATGTTGATTACGTTACTAAGTGGGTAGAAGCTATTCCAACTAGTAGTGCTGATCACAACACCTATATTAAGATGCTTAAAGAAGTTATTTTCCAGAGGTTTGGAGTCCCTAGATATCTAATGACTGATGGTGGTTCACACTTTATTCATGGTGCTTTCCGTAAGATGCTTGCAAAATATGATGTGAACCATAGAATTGCATCCCCATATCACCCACAGACTAGTGGTCAAGTAGGACTAAGTAATAGGGAGTTGAAATTAATTTTGCAAAAGACAGTTAATAGGTCTAGAAAGAATTGGTCCAAGAAACTTGATGATGCATTATGGGCCTATAGAACTGCATACAAAAATCCTATGGGTATGTCTCCATATAAGATGGTATACGGAAAAGCATGTAACTTACCTCTTGAGCTAGAACATAAGGCATATTGGGCTGTTAAAGAGCTCAATTATGATTTCAAACTTGCCGGTGAAAAGAGGTTATTTGACATTAGCTGTCTCGATGAATGGAGAACCCAGGCCTATGAGAATGCCAAGCTGTTTAAAGAAAAAGTTAAAAGATCGCATTACAAAAGGATACAAAAGCGTGAGTTTAACGTAGGTGATTATGTATTGCTATACAACTCTTGTTTATGATTTTTTGCAGGAAAACTTCTCTCCAAGTGGGAAGGACCTTACGTTATCGAGGAGGTCTATTGTTTCGGTGCCATAAAAATCAACAACTTTGAAGGCACAAATCCGAAGGTGGTGAACGGTCAAAGAATCAAACATTATATCCCAGGTAATCCTATAAATGTTGAAACCAATGTTATTGAAACATAACCCCGAAGGAATACATAAGGGACACTTTCCAGAACGATCCAGACTCCGAAAAGGAAGAGGTATGTGGTACGGTAAGTAAACCGACTCCAAAATAGTTCTAAAGGCAATTTTTCTCCGTTTTGGAATATTTAGAAAAATAGAAAAGAAAGTAGCAGTCCGGAAGAGACACGAGGCGTCCACGAGGGTGGAGGGATGCGCCCCCTGCCTCGTGGGCACCCCGTGTGCCTCTCGGACTCCATTTTCTTGTGGGTCACTCCTTTTGGTCGGTAAAAATTCATTATATATACTCCCGAAGGTTTTGACCTCTGTAACACGGAAAAATCCTCTGTTTTTGTTTTGAGCTGTTTCTGTCGCAGATAAAAGCAACATGTCATCTCAGGATTCGAAGGGAGAAAGCTATGTGGCTGATTCCCTTGGTGACCCTAAGGTCTATGGGGACTGGGAGCATTATGGTTGGACCATGGAGGAAGAAGAGGACCATGATCCCAAGGGGAAGGATTGGACCAGCTCAGAAGAAGACAAAATCCCACTACCTCAACCGAGGGACATGCATGTGGAGTTCAAAAAGTCAAGCCTCCCCGACAGAGTAAAGAAACCTAAGATCGAATTTATCCCTTTAAACCACTTGCAGGAAAACAAGCAGGCACTATGCAAGAAGATATTAAATCTTGAGCAAGTGATCAATGATCTAATGGAGCAAAATTCTGTCCTTAAGCGCAAGCTGAGGAAGAAGCCATCATCACCACCCCCGAAGAAGGAGACATAATCATATGGGTATGGGCACTCCCCTTGGCAACTTCCAAGCTTGGGGAAGTGACCCCGGTATCGTATAACCATCACTCCTATCTTTACCATTTTTCTTAGTTCGATCCTTTTGGTAGTATCTTGATCTAGTAGAATAAAGTTAGCATGATCTAGTTGTCAGCTTTTGCTTTTTGATCTTTACCCTTTGTAATCGAGTTCGTGAGCTATATAATAAAGATTAGTGTTGAGTCAAGGGCTAGATTTCCTCACTTGGGTCATGATAAACAAAAAGAAAACATAAAGAGTATCCAAGAGATCATATTGATCTTATGGGATGTAATGACTTCACATATAAGAGTATGACAAATAAAAGTTGGTTGTAGTTGACAAACATAGTTTTGGTCATCGTTGCAATTAATAGGAAGTAATAAAAGAAGAGAGGATTCACATACAAATATACTATCTCGGACATCTTTTATGATTGTGAGCACTCATTAAAATATGACATGCTAAAGAATTGATGTTGGACAAGGAAGAAAACATAATGGGTTATGTTTTCCTATATCCGAAATAAAGTATATAGTCATGGATCATCCAACATGTTGAGCTTGCCGTTCCCCCTCATGCTAGCCAAAACTCCCCGCACTAAGTAGAGATGCTACTTGTGCTTCCATACATCCTTAAACCCATTTTTGCTATGAGAGTCCACCATACCTACCTATGGATTGAGAAAGATCCTTCCAAGTAAGTTGTCATGTTGCAAACTTGCTAAAATATGTATGATTTATTAGTGTGGAGGAAATTAGCTTTATACGATCTTGTGATATGGAAGTAATAAAATTGACGGACTGCATAATAAAGGTCCTTATCATAAGTGGCAATATAAAGTGACGTTCTTCTATGCTAAGACTTTGTGCATCCAACCATAAAAACACATGACAACCTCTGCTTCCCTCTACGAACGGCCTATCTATTATTCTTCTATAAGAGTCAAGGTGAAATTCACCTTTCCTTTTTACATTTTATCCTTTGGCAAGCACATTGTGTTGGAAAGATCCTGACATATATATCCACTTATATGTAAGTTTTCATGATCTATTAGTGTTGACATTACCCTTGAGGTAAAAGGTTGGGAGGCAACACCATAAGCCCCTATCTTTCTCTGTTTTCGATTAAAACTCCATAAACATATGTATTGCATGAGTGTGAGCAATTGTGAAAGACTATATGATAGTTGAGTATGTAGGCTTGCTGAAAACCTCTTACATTGACTCTTTCCGATGTTATGATAAATTGCAATTGCTTCAATGACCGAGATCAAAGTTTGTTAGTTTCCAATGAAGTTTATGATTCATGCTTGATATTGTGGATGAATTGTTACTTTAGCATAAGAATCATATGACAATATATATATATATATATATATATATATATATATATATATATGTATGTATATATATGTATATATATATATATATATATATATATATATATATATATATATATGTTGCTGTTATGAGAATGATCATGATGCCCTCATGTCCGTATTTTATTTTTATCGACACCTCTATCTCTAAACATGTGGGCATATTCTTCGGTATCGGCTTTCGCTTGAGGACAAGCTAGGTCTAAGCGTGGGGGAGTTGATAAATCAATTTTGTATCATGCTTATATGTTGATATTTATTGCATTGTGGGATGTTATTACTTGTTTTGTCACAATACTTATGCCTATTCTATCTTATTTTACCAGGTTTACATGAAGAGGGAGAATGCCGACAGCTGGAATTCTGGGCTGGAAAAGGCGCAAACTCTGGAAACCTATTTTGCACAACTCCAAAAGCCTTGAAACTCCATAGAACTCCGTTTCAGAAAATATAAAAAATATCTAGCGAAAGAAGTTCACTAGGGGGGCCACCGGCTGTCCACGAGGGTGGGGGGCGCGCCCCCTGTCTCGTGGGCCCATCGACGGTCCCCCGATGCCCATCTTCTCCTATATGAGGTGTTTTGACCTGGAAAAAATCATAAGGAGGCTTTCAGGACTAGACGCCACCGTCTCGAGGCGGAACCGAGGCGGAAACCAATCTAAGGCTCCGACAGAGCTATTCTGCCGGGGATCCTTCCCTCCGGGAGGGGGAAATCATCACCGCCTTCATCACCAACAACTCTCCCATCTTGGGGGGGGGGGCTATCTTCATCAACATCTTCACCAGCACCATATCCTCTCGAACCCTAGTTCATTTCTTGTATCCAATCTTTGTACCCAAACCTCAGATTGGTACCTGTGGGTTGCTAGTATTGTTGATTACTCCTTGTAGTTGATCCTAGTTGGTTTACTTGGTGGAAGATCATATTTTCAGATCCATTATGCATATTAATACCCCTCTGATCATGAACAATACTATGTCTTGTTAGTAGTTACTTTGGTTCCTGAGGACATGGGAGAAGTCTTGCTATTAGTAGTCATGTGAATTTGGTCTTCGTTCGATATTTTGATGAGATCTATGTTGTATCTCCTCTAGTGGTGTCATGTGAACGTCGACTACATAACACTTCATCATTATTTGGGCCTAGAGGAAGGCATTGGGAAGTAATAAGTAGATGATGGGTTGCTAGAGTGACAGAAGCTTAAACCCTAGTTTATGCGTTGCTTCGTAAGGGGCTGATTTGGATCCACTATTTTCATGCTATGGTTAGGTTTACCTTAATACTTCTTTTGTATTTGCAGATGCTTGTATTAGAGGTTAATCATAAGTGGGAGGCTTGTCCAAGTAAGGATAGCACCCAAGCACCAGTCCACCCACATACCAAATAATCAAAGTACCAAACGCGAATCAGACGATCGGGATGAAAACTAGCTTGACGATAATTCCCATGTGTCCTTGGGAGCTT
The DNA here is from genome assembly GCA_902687465.1 of Secale cereale. Taxonomy (NCBI): domain Eukaryota; kingdom Viridiplantae; phylum Streptophyta; class Magnoliopsida; order Poales; family Poaceae; genus Secale; species Secale cereale. Next base: position 296,495,225 of record LR738711.1, read on the forward strand.
TTTCCTTTATATAAGAGTTTGTACAGGCTTATCCTTTGCTATAAAAAGGATTGGGCCACCTTGCTGCACCTTATTTACTTTTACCTTTTGTCACTTGCTACCAATTACCTTATCACAAAACTATCTGTTACCTATAATTTCAGTGCTTGCAGAAAATACCTTACTAAATACTGCCTACCATTTCCTTCTGCTCATCGTTGGGTTCGACAATGTTACTTATCGAAAGGACTATGATAGATCCCCTACACTTGTGGGTCATCAATCCTCGACCACCGCAGCCTGGTAAGCATGCTGGAGTGAGCACAACGCATCCTTTTCTTTGTAGGAAACCGTGATGATGCCGCCGCTTCCTGGCGTCTTGAGGATGTTGTAGCCGTGGTGAGTCACTATCGTGAACTTAGCCAGGGCAGGGTACCTGAGGATGTCGTTTTAGGTAAGATGAATGTGGGTGACATCGAAGTTGATGAGCTCAGTGTTGTAGCTGTCACGCTTGCCAAAGATGACGGGCAGGCGAACCTGCCCTATCGGGGTAGTGGAGCCGTCAGTCACTCCAGAGAAGGGCTTGTTAGGTTGTAGCTGATCGTATGGCAATTGGAGGTTATCGAATGTCTCGACGGACAGGACATTGAGTCCTGCGCCGCCGTCGATGAGGTTCTTGGTAACTTGAACGTTGCTGATGACGGGTGAGCAGAGCACCGGGAGGGCGCCGGCAGGCGCCGCGCACTTGAGCTGGTCTGCTGAGCTGAAGGTGATGGCCCACTTGGACCACCTAAATGGGTGCGTGGCTTCGAGCTTGGGGAGAGACGCGTTCACTTCTCGTGCAAACTGCTTTAAGAGGCACTGAGAGGCTGGAGCCTGCGCACCGCCAAAGATGCAGGCGATGGCGCGTGGCTCGTGGAAGCCCCCAACCCCCTCGTCCTAGTCGTCGTTCCTCCTTGGTGGTGGCAGTGGAGGGAGGCCGGCCTTGCCCTGAGGACAGTCCTCGCGAGGTTGGTCCCTCCAGGCACCCTCACGACGCTGGTCCCTCCAGGCACCCTCACGTGGCTGATCGCTCCAGGCATCCTCACGGGGCTGATCATGCCAACGGTCCTCACGAGGCTAATCACGCCACTCCTGATCTTGTCTTTAGGTTCAATGGTGGGGAGGTCAACGAGGGAGAGGCGCCCCTCCTCAGCCCTGGCGCACTTGGTCGCGAGGTTGAACAACTACAGGGTCGTGCACAGATCTTCGTGGATGGCGAGCTCCTCATTCATCTTGACATCGCGGACGCCATCTGAGAATGCTGAGATGATGGCCTCGTCCATGACCTTGGGGATCTTGACACAGCCGCTGTTGAAGTGTTGGATGAACTTCTGCAGGGTTTCTCTTGGTTGTTTCTTGATGCGCCGCAGGTCACCCGCAGCCGGAGGGTGATCGCGGGTGCCCTGGAAATTGGTGATAAACCACTTGCGCATCTCACCCTAGGAGGAGATTGATCCCGTGGGCAGGTTCAGGAGCCACGAGCGCGCGCCATCCTTGAGAGCCATGGGGAACCAGTTCGCCATGATCTTCTCATCAGCGCCGGATGCCTCAATGCTCAGCTCGTAGAGCTGCAGGAACTCAGTAGGGTCCGAGGTGCCGTCGTAGCATGGAGGCGGGTCGGGCTTGAACTTCCCAGGTCGGTTGATGTTGCGCAGCCCAAGGGCAAGGGCCTTGCAGCGTGCTGTTGATACTGGAGCTTGTCGTGGAGGCGGAGCTTGGTCTTGGTCCTCGCACGCCACCATGGCAGGGGCCGCACAGTCTCGACGCGGCGGTGGAGGGAGTGCTGGCGGCCCTCCTCGAGGCCGCTGGATCTCTTGGCAGCTTCTTTCTTCATGCACGGGCGCCCCGCACGGTTGGTCGCGCCACGGGGCCATGTGCTTTGGGTCGTGGACGACGCCTTGATGCAGAGGCGGTGGAGGTGCTTCACGGGCTACCTTGCCTGCAGAGGGAGACGGGCGAGGTACCGAGAGGGGCGGTGCAGGAGAGGCCCCAGCGGTGTTGACGAGCTCGGCGATGCGGTCGAGCCAGTCTTCGTATAAGTTGTCGATGGGGCGGTAACGCAGGAGCTCGAGTGCCATGAGCAACACAGCCTATGCCTCCGCAGGTCCGTGACGAGCATGGGACGATGAGCCTGCCAGAGTCAGCGACGGGGTTGCGGTGCGTCCATTTTGCCGCACATAGGGGTGCAGTGACGAGGCTTGCTGCTCGTGCCGCGCCGGGCCGGTGGCGGTGTTGGCAGCAGGCGATGGAGAACGGCGAGGAGGTCCGCTGGTGGGAGCTGTCTAAACGACGTGAGCGCCAAGGGCAGACCGTCGCTCAGCCCGAGCACGGCGAACGTCGGCCATGGAACCGGTGAGACGATGGAGCGTGGATCGACGGAAGGGGACCTTCAGTGCACCCCTACATGGCGCGCCAAATGTCGGATTCTTGGTTCCAGCAAACCCTTGAGGTTCGAATAGTAGGGTGCGCACGAAGATCTCTCCTTACCGCCCTAGTTCACTCTCACACCGATTCCTAGGCCTAGCTCGTCGAACCCAAAGAACAAGAGACACAAGGGTTTATACTAGTTTGGGCCACCATTGTGGTGTAATACCCTAATCAAGTGTGGTGTGGTGGATTGCCTTGTAGGATGAGGATGAACAAGTACACGGGAAGAATAGCCTCCTGAGGGGAGGTGTTCTTGTCCTCGGTGAGCTGGTGGATGGAAGGGTGGTCTCAATCTGATCCGATCGAGATTCGATCCAGACCAGATTCCATCCTCCCTATGGTGTTGGCTAGTCCTATTTATAGAGGCCTGGGCCCTCGTCCCTAATATTGAGCGGGAAGGAATCCCACAACGACCTAGTTTGAAGGGGGACAGCTAGTACAAGCTATCTTGACAAAAGGTGCTCTTTGCCTACCAAAGGCTTTGGCAGTGATGTCATCGTGGGCTCCGTGGTGACCTTCGCCCTGCCGTCCTTCTTGTCTTGGTCTTGTTACACTGATATGTAAACCTTTGCCTGACACCTCGGGACTCCTCGCCTGCGCTTGCCCCTTTAGTACCAAAGAGGAAAGTCTCTCCCTGCGCCTGCCTGGCCTTGGTCGTCATGGATTACAGCACGCGAACCTCGTGAGGTGCCCCTTGCCTTGATATCTCCGCTCCTCGGGAGCCAGCCTAGTGAGGCCGCCCTAGGGGAGGTCTTGCGCCATCCGCCTCGCGAGGCTTGGCCCCCCGCAAGGGTCTTGAGTCGTTGCTAATGAAGATGGGTCGTACCAGGCCGCTAGATGAGCCACGCTCTGGGCCGCAGGCAGGAAAGTCTGGGTATCTGTCAGGCACAAGATGCGATTCTATCCCGATCACGTGACACTTACGTGATTGGGGCACAACCGCATTTCGGGCGCTTAGCATGATGGATATCATTACATCATACCATTACATACATACATGGGGGATACAACAATACATACAAGTCACATGAATACAACACCATCAATACACGGTATCCGACTACGGATACAAACATGAAAAGAAAAACGACATCCATCTGCTATCCCAGGCTGCCGACCCGGAACCTAACCTAAGACTGAAGAAGAAGAAGAAGAAAGAACTCCAACACAACGATACACGCTCTCACGTCAAGACATCGGAAACCTGCACCTACAACTGTTGTTGTAGTATGTGAGCCACGAGGACTCAACAATCCCATAACCATGGGTAACAAGACTAGCAAAGCTTAGTAGGTAGGAAGGGGTAAAGTGGTGTGGTTGCAGCAGCGGCTAAGAAAAATATGGTGGCTAACTTACGAGTACAAGAATAAGATGAGCATCTACGCAAATGGTCGCCAACTAGAAGTGATCGCTAAAGATCCTGAACTACCTACGAGTCAAACATAACCCCACCGTGTTCTCTTCTCAAAGTGAAAAGAGACACTCACGGTTACTCACACAGTTGTGTGTTTTACTTCGGATCCTCTGTCAAGTTTTCTACAACCGGACATTAACAAATTCCAATCTGCCACATAACCGCGGGCACGGCTTTCGAAAGATCATAACCCTGCAGGGGTGTCCCAACTTAGCCCATCACAAGCTCTCACGATCAGCTGAAGTAATAATAATTATTACCCCTTATCTTAGGGAAATCCGATCAGGCTCGGCATCCCGGTGCACAAGACATTTCGACAATGGTAAAACAATTCCAGCAAGACCTCCCAGCGTGTCGACACCCTGATAGTAGCCGCGCGTATCTCGTCTCAGGCCACGACCGGATGAGCACAGCGTACAGCAGCCAAACCCCAAGTTTCCAAGGGGGCGCCGCGAACGACTCTATTTGGGGCCAACACCATCAGCACTGGCCCCTCCTGCTATGTAGAAAAGAATCCCGAGGGTGCGACCCCCTATGCAATTTTAATTAATTAATTAAGTTGTTATTATGAGGCAAATTAAAACAAATGTTGGGCCTTGCTGGTGGAGTTTTATTCAAAGACGAACTGTCAAGGGGTCCCCATATACCCAACCGTGTAAGGAACGCAAAATCAAGGAACATAATGCCGGTTTATCGGCTCCTAAGGTGGCATGAGTGGAACAAAACACCAAGCAAAAGGCCAAGCCTTCCACCCATGCCCAGTATATATATGTGTTAATATAATAATTGATATTGTGATATTCCAACAACAAGTTCCAACATGGAACGATCTTCATCTTCACCTGCAACTAACAACGCTATAAGAGGGGCTGAGCAAGAGGGTAACATAGCCAAACAAAGGTTTTTGCTAGGAGAGTGTCAAGGGTTAGAGGTTTCATGGCAACAAGGAGAGGGGCTGACAATAATGATGGCTAGCGCGACATATAACGATAGCATCGAGACAACTAAGCATGGCAATGGTAGTAAAGGTATCCAAGGGTATGATCATGTTGTCTGAGATCCCGCAAGGAAAAAGAACGAATCCGTGAAGAAGACGAAGAAGAAGCCTTGAAGATGAACCACGGGTAGACGAACGAATCCTCACGATCGCAACAGAACAAGCACTAACGAGTAGAAGCAAGCAATACGGTAAACACACAACACAAGAACATCACAATATGCTCAAGCAAGTATGATGCAAGACAAGTCTATATATGATGCAATACATGGCAAGGTAGGAAGCACAGAAAAACAACACAAGAACATGACAATATGCTCAAGCAAGTATGATGCAAGACAAGTCTATATATGATGCAATACATGGCAGGGTAGGAAGCACAGAAAAACAACACAAGAACATGACAATATGCTCAAGCAAGTATGATGCAAGACAAGTCTATATATGATGCAATACATGGCAGGGTAGGAACCATAGAAAAATAACACAAGTCAACAAGTTTAAATGAGGCCGGAAACTACACATAACAAATCCGGAAAGTCCTCATATGCATAGTTTGAAATTAGTCCAGATCTGAACAAACTTAAGTTAAAGTTGGTAAACAGCAAGTTAACATGCTCCATGATGATATACACGAAATTCTAGTCAATTTTCATATAAAGTTTGTTTAATTTGGAGCTACGGTCTAGAAGATATGAGCAAAACTAGACAATCATGTCAACGGTGCAAGATGCACCCAAACATCAAGAAAACACACTCCAAATATGTAAACACCATGATATTATGATTCTACATGAAAAATCACACAAGTTTCATATAAGACACACCCAAAACGGAGCAACGGGCTAAAAGATACACATGAAACAAGATATAACAACAAGCTGAAGTTAACAGCCACATAGCAACTTCGGAGCAAGGTAAATATATGCTATAGCACCCAAACATGATAACAAGAAGCATGGTCATGAAGTAGACATGTTACTTAACGAGCATGAACTTAGAACACACCCAAAAGCTTGCTGGAACACATTTAAATAAGCATGGCGAGTTGCAATAAAATTATCGAGACTTAGCCAAAATCTGGGAAGGCAAAAACATCATCACGATGCTGTCTTCGGAGGCACAAAACAACATGCATATCAACTTTAATAAGAACATAAAGAGCATGGACATGTAGTATACATATCTTACAGCAAACAACTCCATTGGAGCAACTCCATAGGAGGCATGGATCAATAGTAACAAGCTGCACCAAATTGAACATGCTGTTACAAACCTGATAGTCATATTTTATAGAAACTTGAGAGCAAGAAATAAATAAGCTACAACAGGTCATATGAGAAAGTAAGGGCATGAATGGATAGACAATAACATGGACAACAAGACATGATAATTGGCCACTCCAAAACAAGCATGGATTTGACTAGGGCATCAAGCAAACATAGCATCAGGTTATACAGATTCCAGACTTAGCAGTTTTTTCACTAAGTATAAAACAGTAACAACAACATGGCATGTTTACAAGCATGTTTAAGTCACCTCAAGGCATATCATGGAAAATGAATTACACCACAGCAAAGACCATATTATTGTGATTCTAAAACAACTAAACATGTGGCATGAAGACAAACACATCAATAGCAAAGAGCACTTCAAATCAGCATCTCATAACAAGTTTCAGCACTTAACAATCAAATGCACTTTTGCAACAGATATTAACATGGCAATAAGGACTCAAACAAGCATGCTACAGCAACCATCATGTAGTACACTTCACAAGGAACATTTTGACATATCATATGCATCATTTGGATAAACATGCACCAAGTTATCACATCTCAAACATGGCAAAAAAATAACAAGTAGCAGCAGTTTATAACAAGTAGCACTCTTGCAACAGAGATTAGGGCATCTAGATGAACTCAAAAGAGCATGGCACAATGGAACAAAGTGTAGAGCACATCACCACGATCATTTTGACATATCATTCACTCAATTTGGATAAGTACACACAAAGTTATCACTATGCAAACTTGCACATAAAATTACACAGAAAAAGGACTTGGCAGTATTCTGAAGAAAAAAACGACGGGCGCAATATAACTAAAGTGTGACCGGGGCGGGATTGGCAGAGGCTAACCATGTGGGCTTCGGCCCAGTTGGAGAGGCGGTCGGGCCGAACTGAGCTGGGCCCGACAGAGGAGGCTCGGGCCTCGCGGGAAGGCCGACTGGGCCGATGGGCGAGGAGGAGGCCCATGCGGCGGCGGAGCAGCTGAGGAAGGGAGACGGGCCGACACTAGGGCCCACAGAGGTGGCCCGAGCTAGCATCGGCCCAGGAGGGGAGCGAGGCCTTCGTCCTCCTCCTCCTCCCATTGACGACGTGCGGCGCAGCCGCAGGATCCGGTAGCGGCGCCGGTGAGGGAACTGGCCGGAGGTTGGGGCAGGGAGGCCGGCGGCGAGGGAAAATCAGGCGGAGGAGCGGATCCGGCCTCTTGGCCGCCGGATCTGGCAAGGAGGGGCGGCGCCGGCCCTTGGCTTGCGGGGCACAGCGAGCGGCGGCGCTCTCCGGAGATGTGCGAGGCGGCGGCGCACAGAGGAGCGGGCGGCGGGGACGCAGAGGCGGACGGCGGCGCAGCCACTCCGGCGATGCTCCGGCGCTCCTCCGGTGAGCGGAGACGGCGGGGGCCGGCCAGGCGAGGGTTCGGGCGGCGGCTCGCGGTCGGGCCGGGCGGGCCTGGCACGGGCTCGCGGGCCCGCGCTGCGGTGGGAGGCGGCGACGGCCACGTGGCGCGAGGGGAGATGCGGAGAGCGGCGGCGCGGCTAATGTGGCGGGCGCCGATTGGCTGCAGTGAGGTGGAGGGGTGCTGGACATGTCCGGCGGCGAGCGGACATGTGCGGCTGCGCATTGGGAGTGGGGCTAGGGTTGGATCTGCGAGAAAAATACGAGGGAGACACATATTTATAGGTAGAGGGAGCTAGGAGTGTCCAAATGAGGAGCCGGTTTTGGCCATGCGATCGTGATCGAACGGCCAAGAGCATGGAGGGGTTAGAATGGGCTTGGTGGGCTGTGAGAAAGCGGTGCTGGGCCAAAGACAAAAGGCTTCCTGTGGTTAATGCGGTTATCCGTTGGGCTATCAAACAAACTCCGAACACGATGAAACTTGACAGGCGGTCTACCTATGCTATAATAAGACCACACGCCAAGTTTCAACCCATTCCGAGAACGTTTTTTGGCCACTCACAAAATAATAATTCGGAGGCGCCGCAGGCGCGTGTGAGTGTGTCTGGGCTCAGAACGGACAACGGAAAGGACGAGGGGACTCGGGCGGATGCAAGTTTTGAAAACATGCTGATGCAACACACATGATGACATGGCAAGATGCAACACGCAAGCAGATGACATGGCAACGGCGACGAATAACTGGCTGACACCTGGCGCACCGGTCTCGGGGTGTCACAACACTCCCCTACTAACAAGAGATCTCGTCCCGAGTTCTTAGGAACGAGACGGAAGACAAAAGGAAGAACAAAGTTCTTCGAGGACAAAAGAGTGAAACCAAGAACCTTGAGAGTTGAACAACGGGAAAGAAAAGATACAACGGAGATGAACGAGATTTGCAAAGACTTCGTTAAACAAGAGGAAGAAGGAATACGACGAGAACCAAAAGGTTGAAGGATATGAAGCACGGGTTGAAGGAATAAGAATGAATTCGAAACCACTCCGATTAACACAGATAGAAAATAAATCTCCACGAAGGAATTCGGGCAGCACTTCGGCTGAAAAATGGAAGGAATAGGACTTGAACTTGACGAGATGAACAACACGATTCCTCCGGAAGAAATGAAAGACTGAAATAAAAGAACAACGAAGAAGATGACATCTTACACCACGAATGACTTGAAAGAACATCTTCAACAGAAAGACTTGAACGGAGTTGTTGAGAAAATCAACAACAAAATAATAAGCTTGTCATGGACTTATGAAAACATCTCAAAACTTGAGGTGAATTATGCCGCAACCAAAATATTGATGAGCTGAGAAGAGCGAAGAATGCAAAACTCCACTTCAAAAGAATACGGAGAATTATTTACACTCGAGAGGCAAAAGAATAAGAATGCTTGCGCTTGATCCAAAAGAATTTGATGCTCACTTGAAGGATTAATTAGATTACGAAGAACCACCATGAAGAACTCTGGTAGCGAATGGATGATGATATAGAATCAAGGATGAAAAGAATAAGAATAAGATTAAAGCCTTGCGATGATTAGTCGGGGTTCCGACGAGATAGCCGAGAAAACTATGAACTCCGGAAAGAAAAGATAAAAGCACTGGGAGTAGAATTTATTCATCAAGAATAAACTCCGAAGGAAGGAATAAAACAACTTGATTAAAAGAATAAGAATTATGTTATGATTATCCTCCACCAATTAAATTGATGAGAAGCAATGGATTCACATACCACTTATTCGCGTTGAAAATTGAATAAAGAGGGATATATCGCGAACTCGAGAAAGTCTTCATGAACCACCGGTAGGATTGAAACAAAAAGAATGAAATGATATGTTAACACCGGAAAAGAACTGTTGAGCGAATCACCGTAAGAATTGAAGCCGATTGAAGAAAAAGGAACGAACCATCTGAAAGAATAAAAATCGTGTGATGAAGGAGAACAAACCACCGTAAGGAATTGAAATTGGGTGAATACGAGAGGATGAATCACCGGGAAGAATAAAGGACTTGGGGAATTTAGATGAAATAGAACGAAGAGATCATGAACTGATTAACGAATACTTGAACGAAGCACCGGACAAATGTGAGACGAACGAAGAGGCATCAAAGAAGAATATTTGGAGGACGAAGTTGAAAACTGAGAACGAAGAAATCTTCTGAAATGATGGCCATCGGAGGAACACAAGAAGAGAATTCATGAATTACTCCGGAAAAATGAAAAGAAGAAAGGTTGAACCAACGATGAAAAGAATTTGAAAGCGATCTTGGAGAAGGCATATGACTGATGGAATCCATACTTACGTCACATTTGAAAAGAATTTCGGAACACTCCGGAAAATTAAAAGAGTCAGGTAAGATCCTGGGAAAGACTTGTGGGTTATGAGCCCACCGAAGAGAAAACACTGTCGGGAAGGATCAAAAAGGAGATAATGCACCGGAACAATTGAAAAACTCGAATGAGGTGACAACCTCAAATGAATTAGAACACAGACGAATATCCTGAGATTTCTTCGGAACTCCGGAATAATTAAATGGCGAGAGGTAAACGAGCAAGGGGAAAAACACTTGAACCGATGAAAGAATAAGAACAACACTGAGATATTGGAATTGAGTCCACCGGAAAAGAAGGAGAGGTGAAGAATATCAAATGAGAGGAGAATTCATCGGAGAAGAAAAGAGATGAATGATGACGAACTAGACGAGAATTCACCGGTAGAAACAATTGAGGAAAGAAAACATAGACTTCACACTAGTATGATGGATACTCGATTAAGGATTCCGGCTCCGAGAAGCAAATAGGATGGGTGTGTGGGAAAAAGAAATACCACTTCGGACGGGGAAAACACCGTCGGTTAAAGAACTGAGGGATTGAACTTGCAAAGAAGAACAGGGTTGAATCCACTTGACGAGAGATGCTCCAGATGAAAGAACTGACGATGCAACGAACAAAAACTAACCGCGTGATCCTAAAAAAAATTTGAAGGGGAAGAGGAGTAATACAAAATACCTACGTCAAGATTCCTCACCAGAGCGACGAAGGGACTGAGGAGTAAAAAGAATTCCTACTCTCCGATATAACTAGACTCCGAAAAAGTTTTTTTTGCTAGACTCAACAACGGCCAAGCTACAAACAATCAAGGGGGCTCCTATGGTCGGAATTGGTATCTGATACCAACTTGTCAGGCCCAAGATGCGATTCTATCCCGATCACGTGACACTTACGTGACTGGGGCACAATCGCATTTCGGGCGCTTAGCAAGATGGATATCATTACATCGTACCATTACATACATACATGGGGGATACAACAATACATACAAGTCACATGAATACAACAACATCAATACACGGTATCCGACTACGGATACAAACATGAAAAGTACAATGACATCCATCTGCTATCCCAGGCTGCCGACCCGGAACCTAACCCAAGACTGAAGAAGAAGAAGAAGAAAGAGCTCCAACACAACGATCAACGCTCTCACGTCAAGACATTGGAAGCCCTCACCTGCAACTGTTGTTGTAGTATCTGTGAGCCACGAGGACTTGGCAATCACATAACCATGGGTAACAAGAATAGCAAAGCTTAATAGGTAGGAAGGGGTAAAGTGGTGAGGTTGCAGCAGTGGCTAAGCAAAATATGGTGGCTAACTTACGAGTACAAGAATAAGATGAGCATCTACGCAAACGGTCGCCAACTAGAAGTGATCGCTAAAGATCCTGAACTACCTACGAGTGAAACATAACCCCACCATGTTCTCTTCTCAAAGTGAAAAGAGACTGTCACTGTTACTCACACAGCTGTCGTTTTACTACGGATCCTCTGTCAAGTTTTCTACAACCGGACATTAAAAAATTCCAATCTGCCACATAACCGTGGGCACGGCTTTCGAAAGATCATAACCCTGCAAGGGTGTCCCAACTTAGCCCATCACAAGCTCTCACGATCAGCTGAAGTAATAATAATTATTATCCCTTATCTTAGGGAAATCCGATCAAGCTCAGCATCCCGGTGCACAAGACATTTCGACAATGGTAAAACAAGTCCAGCAAGACCTCCCGGCGTGCCGACACCCTGATAGTAGTCGCGCGTATCTCGTCTCAGGCCATGACCGGATGAGCATAGCGTACAGCAGCCAAACCCCAAGTTTCCAAGGGGGGCGCCGCAAATGACTCTATTTGGGGCCAACACCATCAGCACTGGCCCCACCTGCTATGTAGAAAAGAATCCCGAGGGTGCAACCCCCTATGCAATTTTAATTAATTAATTAAGTTGTTATTATGAGGCAAATTAAAACAAATGTTGGGCCTTGCTAGAGGAGTTTTATTCAAAGACGAACTGTCAAGGGGTCCCAATATACCCAACCGTGTAAGGAACGCAAAATCAAGGAACATAATGCCGGTTTATCGGCTCCTAAGGTAGCATGAGTGGAACAAAACACCGAGCAAAAGGCCAAGCCTTCCACCCATGCCCAGTATATAGATGTGTTAATATAATAATAGATATTGTGATATTCCAACAACAAGTTCCAACATGGAACGATCTTCATCTTCACCTGCAACTAACAACGCTATAAGAGGGGTTGAGCAAGCGGGTAACATAGCCAAACAAAGATTTTTGCTAGAAGGGTGTCAAGGGTTAGAGGTTTCATGGCAACAAGGAGAGGGGCTGACAATAATGATGGGTAGCGCGACATATAACGATCGCATCGAGACAACTAAGCATGGCAATGGTAGTAAAGGTATCCAAGGGTATGATCATCTTGCCTGAGATCCCTCAAGGAAGAAGAACGGATCCGTGAAGAAGACGAAGAAGAAGCCTTGAAGACGAACCACGGGTAGACGAACGAATCCTCATGATCGCAACGGAACAAGCACTAACGAGAAGAAGCAAGCAATACGGTAAACACACAACACAAGAACATGACAATATGCTCAAGCAAGTATGATGCAAGACAAGTCTATATATGATGCAATACATGGCAAGGTAGGAAGCACAGAAAAACAACACAAGAACATGACAATATGCTCAAGCAAGTATGATGCAAGACAAGTCTATATATGATGCAATACATGGCAGGGTAGGAAGCACAGAAAAACAACACAAGAACATGACAATATGCTCAAGCAAGTATGATGCAATACAAGTCTATATATGATGCAATACATGGCAGGGTAGGAAGCACATAAAAACAACATAAGTCAACAAGTTTAAATGAGGCCGGAAACTACACATAACAAATCCGGTAAGTCCTCATATGCATAGTTTGAAATTAGTCCAGATCTGAACAAACTTAAGTTAAAGTTGTTAAACAGCAAGTTAACATGCACCATGATGATCTACACGAAATGCTAGTCAAGTTTCATATAAAGTTTGTTTAATTCGGAGCTACGGTCTAGAAGATATGAGCGAAAAAAGACAATCATGTCAATGGTGCAAGAAGCACCCAAACATCAAGCAAACACACTCCAAATAGGTAAACAACATGATATTATGATTCTACATGCAAAATCACACAAGTTTCATATAAGGCACACCCAAAACGGAACAACGGGCTAAAAGATATACATGAAACAAGATATAACAACAAGCTGAAGTTAACAACCACATAGCAACTTCGGAGTAAGGTAAATATATGCTACAGGAACCAAACATGATAACAAGAAGCATGGACATGAAGTAGACATGTTACTTAACAAGGATGAACTTAGAACACACCCAAAAGCTTGCTGGAACACATTTAAATAAGCATGGCAAGTTGCAATAAAATTATCGAGACTTAGCCAAAATCTGGAAAGGCAAAAACATCATCACGATGCTGCCTTCAGAGGCACAAAACAACATGCATATCAACTCTAATAATAACATAAATAGCATGGACATGTAGTAGACATAGCAACTCCATAGGAGGCATGGATCAATAGCAACAAGCTACACCAAATTGAACATGTTGTTATAAACCTGACAGTCATATTTTATAGCAACTTGAGAGCAAGAAATAAATAAGATACAGCAGGTCATATGAGAAAGTAAGGGCATGGATGGATAGACAATAACATGGACAACAAGACATGATCATTGGCCACTCAAAAACATGCATGGATTTGACTAGGGCATCAAGCAAACATAGCATCAGGTTATAACAGATTCCAGACTTAGCAGTTTTTTCACTAAGTATAAAACAGTAACAACAACATGGCATGTTTACAAGCATGTTTAAGTCACCTCAAGGCATATCATGGAAAATGAATTGCACCACAGCAAAGACCATATTATTGTGATTCTAAAACAACTAAACATGTGGCATGAAGACAAACACATCAATAGCAAAGAGCACTTCAAATCAGCATCTCATAAGAAGTTTCAGCACTTAACAGTCAAATGCACTTTTGCAACAGAGATTAACATGGCAATAAGGACTCAAACAAGCATGCTACAGCAACCATCATGTAGTACACTTCACAAGGAACATTTTGACATATCATATGCATCATTTGGATAAACATGCACCAAGTTATCACATCTCAAACATGGAAAAAAATAACAAGTAGCAGCAGTTTATAACAAGTAGCACTCTTGCAACAGAGATTAGGGCATCTATATGAACTCAAAACAGCATGGCACAATGGAACAAAGTGTCGAGCACATCACCACGATCATTTTGACATATCATTCACTCAATTTGGATAAGTACACACAAAGTTATCACTATGCAAACATGCACATAAAATTACATAGAAAAAGGACTTAGCAGTTTTCTGAAGAAAAAAACAACGGGTGCAATATAACTAAAGTGTGACCGGGGCGGGATTGGCAGAGGCTAACCATGTGGGCTTCGGCCCAGTTGGAGAGGCGGTCGGGCCGAACTGAGCTGGGCCCGACAGAGGAGGCTCGGGCCTCGCGGGAAGGCCGACTAGGCCGGTGCGCGAGGAGGAGGCCCGTTCGGCGGCGTAGCAGCCGAGGCAGGGAGACGGGCCGGCACTAGGGCCCACAGAGGCGGCCCGAGATAGCATCGGCCCAGGTGGGGAGCGAGGCCTTCGTCGTCCTCCTCCTCCCGCTGACGACGTGCGGCGCACCCGCAGTATCCGGTAGCGGCACCGGTGAGGGAACCGGACAGAGATTGGGGCAGGGAGGCCGGCGGCGAGGGAAAATCAGGCGGAGGCGCGGATCCGGCCTCGGGGCCGTCGGATCTGGCGAGGAGGGGCGACGCCGGCCCTTGGCTTGCGGGGCACAGCGAGCGGCGGCGCTCTCCGGCGATGTGCAAGGCGGCGGCGCACAGAGGAGCGGGCGGCGGGGACGCAGAAGCGGACGGCGGTGCGGCCACTCCGGCGATGCTCCGGTGAGCGGAGACGGCGGGGGCCGGCCAGGCGCGAGGGTTCGGGCGGCGGCTCGCGGTCGGTCCGAGCGGGCCTGGAACTGGCTCGCGGGCCCGCGCTGCGATGGGAGGCGGCGGCGGCCACGTGGCGCGAGGGGTGAGGCAGAGAGCGGCGGCGCGGCTGATGTGGCGGGTGCCGATTGGCTGCGGTGAGGTGGAGGGGCGCTGGACATGTCCGACGGCGAGCGGACATGTCCGGCTGCGCGTTGGGAGCGGGGCTAGGGTTGGATCTGCGAGAAAAATACGAGGGAGACACATATTTATAGGTAGAGGGAGCTAGGAGTGTCCAAATGAGGAGCCGTTCACGGCCACACGATCGTGATCGAATGGCCAAGAGCATGGAGGAGTTAGAATGGGCTTGGTGGGCTGTGAGAAAGGGGTGCTGGGCCAACGACAAAATGCTTCCGGCGGTTAACGCGGTTAACCGTTGGGCTAACAAACAAACTCCGAACGCGACGAAACATGACAGGCGGTCTACCTATGCTATAATAAGACCACACGCCAAGTTTCAACCCATTCCGAGAACGTTTTTCGGCCACTCACAAAATAAAAATTCGGAGGCGCCGCGGGCGCGTGTGAGTGTGTCTGGGCTCAGAACGGACAACAGAAAGGACGAGGGGACTCGGGCGGATGCAAGTTTTGAAAACATGCTGATGCAACACACATGATGACATGGCAAGATTCAACACGCAAGCAGATGACATGGCAACGGCGACGAATAACTGGCTGACACCTGGCGCATTGGTCTCGGGGTGTCACAGTATCCCCGTTCCCAGAACGCCGACATCATCCAAGGCTCCACCATCCTCCATAACTTCTCGTTTCCAGCGAACCAGAAGAAGATCGTTGGAAAAACAGAAGGAGGACACATCGCTGCAAGCAGAAAGAGGTACTCCTCTTCCCTTATTCATGCAAATCGTACGTCTCTGCTCACACATCGTATTCATGCCACGAAAGAAACTAGTTGAGCGCTTCTTACTGCACCTTCTTTGTGATACTAAATACACAAGGTTTCCTCCCATTTACTATTTCACCTTAGTCGTAGGTCAGTCGCCTGCCTAGATTTAAATTCTAGGTCAATTGATTCGCAATTAAAAGAAGCATCACCTGCTTAGGCACGCGGAGCACCTAGTCCGCCAGTTCTTCGGACAACCGGCACATCGGTGTCTATCATAGGGGTGTGGGGCGCATGAGCTGCTTGCGCCTGATCAGGAGGTTGGCGGGGCTTGAATTGATGGCCAAGGGGCGGTGCCATGCACGGCAGTGCGGTGAGGTCGAGTGGAGGGCGGAGGTGGGGGACAGGGCCGGTGGTCGCTGGCATTTCAAGGAAGAACGTCAATGCTAACTGGCTGGAGGTAGATGAAGGCCATGTGCCCGTTCTTTGTACGTCGGACGGTGTAGAAAAAATGACTGACCTATTTGTTTTCAGTTGTTTATTATTTACGTAGGACCACATCTTGTGGTGTGCTGGAGGATTACCTGCCATGTGCTCATATGTCAAAATCCTATAATATAATTTCGTGTGCCCTACATGTTATAGAGCTATAAAATGTCTCCCGTCATTTATTTCTCACACACTTGCTATGCTACTTTTACAGTGTACTACTTGTGCACACACTTCACCCATACTCACACTATTGTTTTTTATGCATTGGTATTTCAGACTCTGACGCTCTATTGATAAATACACGAAAGAAAAGACAGAAGTCGCTCCAGTTTAATTTGAGGATAATCAATAAGTGTTCCAGCGTTCTAAAGGGTCTAGTGTGAGTAGACGCTGACAGTAAATGTAGCTCTACAGATGATGATGATCTCGTTCACCATGAACCAACATCCCAATTGCTTGCTTTAACTTCACGATGTCATATGTGGTTGAACGTTGCATATGGTGTCTAGCTTGTATTGCTTCCAATTTGGTTAAACTGCATCTGCTTACTTTACAAAGTATACCTTTGATAATTACATGCCTTCCTATTTTTGATACATACTACATCTATCCATTAACCCTGTTCTTACATCAGACTAATACTCTTGTGTATCCCTCATCAATCACTTATGATGAGATAGTCAGGACAGTGGGTTACGGTGCGACGTGCTACTCTTTTAAAGAGTGAAGTGTCATCCTCCCCACATGATTCTCAAGAAATAGCAATGCTAGATGAAGTTAGTCAACGTAGCTCTATAGTTGCTGACCGCATTTCCTCTACACCACCATCACAAGTGCTTGCTCTTACTTGACAGTGTGATATGTGGTTGCATGTTGCATCTGGTGTCTACCCAGTATTGCTTCTAATTAGTGTAAATTGCATCTGCTTAGTTAACACATTATACTTGTGAATATGGCATGCCTTCCAGTTTTTGGTACATACTCCGTCTTTCTATTAACCATGTTCTTACATCAGACAACGTTTCTTGTGTACCCCGCATCAATCACCTTCAAATTGAAAGTGTGATATTTGTTGCATCTTGCATATCATTTCAAGCATGTACTGCCTCTAATTAGTTTGAATGCCACTTATGACGAGACACTTTTTACTTGGTACAGTGATTTTGGTTGGATCTTTAATATGGCGTCTAGCTTGCATTGCTTCTAATTTGTTGAAATGCCTTCTGCTTAGCATTTTTCGTACATATTCCATCCTCCTACAATGCGGTTTCCTTACAAAAGTTTTGTTCATTAGTATGATGCATCAACGAATTTGGAAGCGCGAGTTTCATTCCTTTTTCTTGTGGGTCTGACTTGACAAGGCAAAATCTAAAAGGAAGAACCCATGGGATGATGGTGGTCCTCTAGAGCAACCGAAATAGATGATCTCTGCAGATTCTCCTACTACTCACTACTAGAAAAAGGCCTACTAATGGCGCACCAGTTTTGGCCATTAATGGCGCACTACTGGTGCGCCATTAGTACCTCGCCATTAGTATTTGGATAATAATGGCGCACCACTGGTGCGCCATTAGTATAGGGCACGGTGCACCATTAGTATGCCTCTCAGGGCCATATATATCCAGGTGCTTTGGCATACTAATGGCGCACTACATTGAAGTGCGCCATTAGTAAATTTTTTTCAAAAAAAAATTTCAATTTTTTTTCTTAATCTCAGGTCATTATGGCTTAATATGGGGTCAATTTGCTTAATCTCAAGTCAAATCGCACTCTATGGTCAAACTTCCCATAAGGTCACCCATCCTCACACTACTCCAGCCCGAGCACGCTTAACTTCGTAGTTCTATTCAACCCCAACACCAGCTCACTTCACACGCACTTGTTGATATATCTATCATATCAATCTTATTAGCCCTTTTTGATGTCTAGGAGTTTGTTAATGTTCATGAGTATGACGAAATTTTGAAAATATATTTCAAACTTCCCGGTCATATTACGTATAATATTTTGGGAAACAAATTATAAAAAAAATCGAAAATTTTATAATTTTTTTTTCTGTTACTAGTGGCGCACCTAGCAAACGGTGCGCCACTAGTAAGTTTGAAATTTTTTGAATTTTTTTGCCTCTAGATCTTAAAAGCCCTCTAACTTTTTTTCTGTTAGGTTTTTGGGGATTTTGAAAATGTTTAACGGGTTCATCCCGTTAAATTTGGATGTAACTTTTCGAGTAGATGATTTTTCATATAAAAAAACTTTTTAATCTGAGTTCGTATGCAAAAGTTATGCTCGTTTTACTAAATTCCAGACATATTTTGCGAATAAAGTCAAAATTCATATTTGTAAATTTTCCCAACAAGTAGACCACATATCACATGGGAAACTTATTTTCTTTTATTTTTTTGACATTTACATCATTTTCTTTTATTTATTTTTGAACTGGAAAAGGTGGTCC
>LR738711.1:296514084-296614307 GCA_902687465.1 Secale cereale
AATGGCCAAGTTAGTAATGGCGCACCGTGGGAGTGGTGCGCCATTAGTAGTTCAACTAGTAATGGCACACCACTCCCACGGTGCGCCATTACTAGTTTTGAAAAAAATAAATAAAATAAAAAAATAAGAAAAAAAAATTAATGGCGCACCGTGGGAGTGGTGCGCCTCCCACGGTGCGCCATTACTAGTTTTGAAAATAAAATTAAAAAAACACAAATTTTGAAAAAAAAATTACTAATGGCGCACCGTGGATGTGGTGCGCCATTAGTAGTCTAACTACTAATGGCGCACTATCCACTGGGCGCCCTTTTCCTAGTAGTGACTCCTACTGCAGCGCAAGTTCTAAATCTCATCTCCCCTACTCCACAACCCCAGGTGCTTGCTCTAACATGGTAGTGTGATATCTGGTTACATGTTGCATATGGTGCCTAGCTTATATTGCTTCTAATTTGTTAAATTGCATCTCCTTAGCTTACACATTATACATGTGAATATGACACACCATCCTATTTTTGGTACATACTACATCTGCCTATCACACCATGTTCTTCATCAAACCACTGCTCTTGTGTGTCCTGCATCTATCACTTATGATGAGACGGTCACGCCCGTGGGTTAGTATGAGACGCGCCACTCTTATAAAGAGTACACTTCCATCCTCCCCACATGATTCTCAAGAAACAACAAGTCTAAATGAAGATATTCAATGTAGCTCTAGTTGAAGACCCCATTTCTCGGACACCACCATCATAGGTGATTCCTCTAACTTCGAAGTCTGATATGTGGTTGCATGATGCATATGGTTTCTAGCTTGTACTGCTTCTAATTAGGGTAAATTGCATCTGCTTAGTTTACACATTATACCTGTGAATATTACACGCCTTACTATTTTTGGTACATACTTACATCTATCCATTAACCATGTTCTTACAGGAAACTACCGCTCTTTGTTATTGAGGGAGTTCTGGATTAAGGTGTCCTCGGGTGGCCGGATTACTCGTTATGGGCCGGACTAGTGGGCCGTGAAGATCATCGCTGAAGATTATCCCCCGTATCCAGATAGGACTCCTATATGTGTAGAAGGGCAAGTTTAAAGTCTAGGTGTAATGTTTCCTTCCTCTGCAAGATGATCGTGTACAACCCTAGGTCCCTTCGGTGCATATATAAGCCAGAGGGTTTAGTCCGTAGGGACATAATCACAACATCATAGGCTAGACTTCTAGGGTTTAGCCATTACGATCTTGAGGTAGATCAACTCTTGTAACCCTATATTCATCAAGATCAATCAAGCGGGAAGTAGGGTATTACCTCGATAGAGAGGGCCTGAACCTGGGTCAACATCGTGTCCCCAGTCCCTTGTTACCATCGATCCTTAGACACACAGTTCGGGACCCCCTACCCGAGATCCGCCGGTTTTGACACCGCATTAGTGCTTTCATTGAGAGTTCCATTGTGTCATCGACTGAAGGATTGATGGCTCGCTTTGACATCAACGACGGCGCCACCCCCGGGGAGATTTTCCTCCCCGGTCAGCTTTTCGTGTTCGGCGGCTTCGTGCTACGCGCCAACTTGGATGGCCACCTTGAGCAGGTTGACAGCTACGCCCCTGGTCATCAGATCAGGTATGGAAGTTTGAACTATGTTATTGAGATCCGGGTGGACTTGATCTTCGAAGGATTCACACCCACGGTTGTTACGCCGTGCCTACGTGATGAAGACATCTCAGATCTATCATCCGATCCCATCCAGGGGTCAAAACCCGCAACCGCTCTGGCCTTAGATCTGGAGCAGATCGCTTCATCCGAAGACAGGAGGGTAAACCCCACCAGACTCTCCCCCTCCATAGAACTCCTAACTGGAGACTTAACGGCGGTTGCGCCGCTCATAGACCCAGAATCGAGCGGGATCCTCCCCGCCATTGGAAAGCCGGACTTGTCTCAAATTACGAGCTCCGAACTTTTGGGATCCGCACTCTCCAGGCTCAATCGAGGGGTCATCACTGAGCCTGGTTCCGCAGACCCCCAAACTCCTATCCATCTCTCTCTCTTAAACGAGGCGCTGGACTTAACACAATCTCTCGCCATAACGCAGGATTCTCCGCCAAACTATGCCCAGTCAAAACTGGGGGCTGAGATCAGGGAATTTTGCTTCCCACGCACCACCCACTTGGTAGCCACGGTCGAAGACTTAACCGACGTACTAGACTACGCTTCCGAAGACATCGATAGGATGGACCACGACGTCGAAGCCGATCTAGGTAAAAACCCACCTGTAACCGAGAGATAGACGGCCACTTCTACCTAGGACGTGTACATGGTGGACACTCCCAAGGAAAAAGATGACGATGGCAATAAAGATCCAGAGCAGGATAAGCCCGTCGATGAACCTCCTAAACACTGACGCCAGCGGCGCCGCTCACGATCGCGTCGAGGAAAGGACAGTAATACCGGCACCGGAGACAATGAGGACCCAGAGGAAGCCAAAGACCCCGTAGAGCCAGCAGTGGAGCAAGACGAGCGGGAGGATGGTCAATACATTCCCGAACAACTCACCGATCACAATGATTCCGAAGACAGTAACTATCTACCTACCTCCGAAGAGGATGTCAGCTTGGGAGACAAGGAATTCATCATCCCAGAAGAACCCCTCGAACAAAAACGCTTTCAACAACAGCTTATTGCCACAGCAAGGAGCCTGAAAAAATAGCAGCAGCGGCTTAAAGCCGAGCAGGATACGCTCAATGACAGATGGAATGAAGTGCTAGACGCGAACAAAGATACGGCCGTGAGCGCCAAACAAAGAGCTATCCCAAGCGCAAGTTGCTGTCACAATTCGACAACGAGGCCCATGCGCCAATTCTGTCGAACCACGATCAGGCCGATCAACCGGACTGGCCACCTCATGGATGGGAGAAAGCGGCTAGCAATGACATACACCATCCCGCACCTCCCCACCATAAAGGAAAGGATACATCGGCTCAGGGCCATAAGTACGATTTATGTCAAGGCCTGAATAAAAAAGCCGGTCAGGCCAGATCGATCTACAGATCAAGAGAACATGCTCCCACATGGGAAGGTGTCTACCAAGCCAAGCACGCCGGATACAAACAAGTTTGGAGTCAACACCGAACAGAGATGCCGTCCGAACTACGTCATGATGTCGCACGATATAGGGGCACTGTGCACCCTCTGTGCTTTACCGATGAGGTGATGAATCACCAATTTCCGGAAGGGTTTAAACCCGTAAACATCGAGGCATATGATGGAACAACGGATCACGCGGTATGGATCGAAGACATTATTCTTGAGATCCACATGGCTCGTGGAGATGACCTCCACACCATCAAATACTTACCTCTAAAGATGAAAAGGCCAGCTCAACACTGGTTGAATAGCCTCCCAAAGAACTCCATTGGAAGTTGGGAAGATTTAGAGGACGCTTTCCGGGCTAACTTTTAGGGGACTTATGTCTGACCACCGGATGCTGATGATTTAAGTCACATAATACAGCAACCCGAGGAGTCTGCCCGCAAGCTTTGGAATTGGTTCTTAACTAAAAAGAACCAAATTGTCGACTGTCTGGACGCCGAAGCCTTAGCGGCATTCAAACACAGCGTCCGAGATGAATGGCTTGCAAGACACCTTGGCCAGGAGAAGCCGAAGACAATGGCAGCTCATACTACACTTATGACCCGCTTTTCTGCAGGTGAATACTGCTGGCTAGCTCGTAGAAGCAACAGTACCAGCGACCCTGGCACTTCCCAAGTCAGCGATGGCAATGGCAAGCCACGATGCAACAAGAACAAGCGTCAGAACAATGCCGGAGAAACATATGTCACGATAGTAAACGCCGGATTCAGTGGCTCCAGGACCGTTCAACGGAAGAAGCCATTCAAAGGCAACAGAGACAGTCCATCTAGCTTGGACAAGATATTAGAGAGACCTTGCCAGATTCATGGCACCCCGGACAAACCTGCAAACCACACCAACAGAAATTGTTGGGTCTTCAAGCATGCCGACAAGTTAGATGTCGAACACAAGGGGAAAGGACCTCAAAGCGAGGACTAAGATGAGCCTCGCCGACCGAAAACTGGGGGGCATAAGAAATTTCCCCCCGAGGTAAAGACGGTGAATATGATCTACGCTACCCATATCCCCAAGAGGGAGCGCAAGTGCGCACTCAGGGACGTGTATGACGTAGAGCCCATCGCCCCCAAGTTCAACCCATGGTTGGCTTGTCTGATCACCTTTGATTGTAGGGATCACCCAACCAGTATTCGTCACCGAGGTTCGGCGGCCCTAGTACTCGATCCCATAATCGATGGATATCATCTTACTAGAGTCCTTATGGACGGCGGAAGTAGTCTCAACTTGATATATCAAGACATTGTCCACAAGATGGGGATAGACTCGTCAAGAATTAAGCCTAGAAGACTACCTTTAAAGGAGTGATACCTGGCGTAGAGGCTCGCTGCACAGGCTCATTAACACTAGAAGTAGTATTCAGCTCTCCAGATAATTTTCGAAGCAAAGAGTTAATCTTCGACGTCGCTCCTTTCCGAAGTGGCTATCATGCACTACTCGGAAGAACGGCCTTCGCCCGCTTTAATGCAGTCCCGCATTATGCTTACCTGAAGCTTAAAATGCCTGGACCACATGGTGTCATCATGGTCAATGGAAACATGGAGCGCTCCCTCCGTACAGAGGAGGACACTGCGGCCCTGGCAGCCAAAGTTCAAGGCGGCCTATTCAAGCAGAATAGTTCATCGGTCATCAAGACCAGAGACACTGCTAAACGTGTTCGGCCTGCACTACAATGCGGTAGGTCAGAAGAACCTGAGCTTGATTAGTAGTTATGCCCTCGCTGATTGCCTTATAAGGTGGCAACATACATACCTCATGTACACAACTACTCCCTTAAAGTACCTTGGGCAGCACCGGGGGCACACTGCATAGAAACAGTCCATAGCTTGGCTCGACCCTATTCGGACTCTACAATATATTTTCTTTAAAGGTTCATTAAAAGAGCCCACCCTAACTATGGTTGTGCAAGGCATTCTTTTTCAGATATCCCCTTCCTTTTTCACAGGAGGCCATCAAACCTCTCTCCCTCAAGGACACGTTACAAAGGAGAAACGGCACAGACGTGCAGCAAGGCCCATCGAGATTTTTTCGTTAATTTTACACTCTGTGTAAACCTTTTCCCTTTATCGCTTCCCTTCTTTTCTGTTGGCATGTAAAATGCCCAAGATGTTATTGGCATTATCAATGACCAGGCGGCTCGCCGTATTAAAAAGGATATAAAAGAAGCAATTTGGTTCAAATTTTCTTGGAGTTTATTTTATTACCATCTGCATTCTCTCCCTACTTCAGATTGCCACATGTGCTCCAAATCTGGATTTAATACCAGGGGTTGTATTCGGACTGGCACACTTCAAAGTTCGAACACCTATAGGGAATTGTTCGGCGTCCCGAATATTGCGTTATATGCATCGGCTCCGAATCATGTCTGGGGTCTATAGTTGGGTTGCCCAGGTCCTGTACTTGCCACCTTACATTCTACATTGCTTTGCTAAGGTATCTAAGGGAGAACTACTGCGATTGTATTTCTGGTTTATCCGGTCAAGCACCTCAGTAGATAAAGCCGAAAACTGACTGTCATGATAAGAGAGAGCTGGTCGGCGATTCGGCAACTTAGTGGTATACTATGATCGTTAGCGATCTACCCCGTG
Organism: Secale cereale; assembly: GCA_902687465.1. Lineage (NCBI taxonomy): Eukaryota > Viridiplantae > Streptophyta > Magnoliopsida > Poales > Poaceae > Secale > Secale cereale. The sequence continues at coordinate 296,519,816 of LR738711.1, forward strand.
TTATACGAGGGGCTGGTCTTCGCCCAGCCGCGTAAAGTGGGAACCATAATCCGGATAGCCGCACGCGCACCAGGGGCTAGTACTTAGCCCCATAGGTCAAGCTCCTATGGCTAAGTGAAAAGCCATATTGTCCGATTGCCTGGTTCGCTTCGCGTACACCTCCTTTATGGACGAAGACGTTGGATAAAGCGTGGTCACGCGCAATACTGAACACCCCAGTAGTATCTACATGGGGGCTGAAACCGGCGACTGGAAACTTTCAGACATAATAAACAGCCGCATAGGAGGAAAAATCGCTTGAAATATAAGGCGCAAAATTATATACATATCGGTTCATAAGCTTAGTCTTTACAATCCGAATACAATTACTCAAAGGCCGCGTCCTCTGAGCACTGGCCCTCTACAATGCGGGCTCCTTCTAGGACATCATCGAAGTACCTCTCAGGCCTCCGATGATCCTTGCCCTCGGGCGGGCCAGCATTTGCCACTTCGGCGGCCTTCATCTTCGACCAGTGCATCTTGACGCGGGCAAAGGCCATCCGTGCACCTTCTATACAGTTCGAATGCTTCACAGCATCGACCCATGGCCTCGCATCGGCGAGCTGCTTCAATAATCCAATATAGCTACTCGGGATTGGCTCAGCGAGCCAAAGCCAGACTATCAAGTTCTTCATGGCTGCACCTACCATGTGGTGCAGCTCAACTAGCTGCTTCAACTAGTCGTTCGGAGGTACTTGATGTTCTGGTGCAAGGAATTGCGACCAGAACAGATTCTCCGTGCTATTCCCCTCCTGGGCTCTGAAGAATTGGCCGGTGTCGGCGATGCTCTTCGAGAGATCCGCAAATCGACCTGGAGAACTCCAACATCGCGCCAGCGAAAGATACTTCTAACCTCTGAAGATACTCTGCAGAAGAAAGGCCTTACCAGTCGCTATGTGCCGCGCATGTTTAATCTCCTCATGAGCACTACATGACTTGACCCGTGCCTCCTTGGCAGCATTGACAGCCTTGCTGAGTTCGGATGCTTGATCAAAGTCTTCTGCTCCAGCTCCTCGCACTTGCGAATAGCATCCCGCATCTCTTGTTTGACTTCGGCCACCAGTGACTCATGCTATCGGCGGGAGGCCTATTCGGTCTCCAGCTTGGCAGGCACTTTGTCAGCGGCTGCTTTGTTCATCTCGGCCTCCTTCTTGGCATGTGCAAGAGCTATTTTGAGGGTCTCGACATCAGCTGTGCCAACTGTGACATATTCACACCGAACAATGAATTCATACTCTTGCAATCAAACACATTGTCTTTTGACATAATAACTTTTTGAATGTCCGCATACCTTCCATTTCATCAAATTGCTTGTTAACGTGATCAAGCTCCTCGTCAGCTAGTTGAAGCTTTCAATTGAGCTCGGAAACCTCTGCGGCCTGGGCAGATGCCGCTACCAGGGAAGCATGTTCAAATATATGGCACAATATGTTCTATTAGATGACAATATATGGAACCTCTGTCCGATTCTCTTCAGAATAAAACAAAGCATCAGGGGCAACTGTCCGTAAACAGGTTTGTTATCCTATACATATAAAACGTAATAGTTCTTTTAGAATATTACGTCGCATACCTCAAAGCCCGTCAGTAGGCTGTTGAAGGCTTCATTCAGTCCGCTCTTAGCAGACTGAATCTTTCCGATGACCGCACCCATCAGGGTGAGGTGTTCTGCCACGATGGAAGCACCTTGCAGTGCTACCTCCAGCTTGGTTGGCGACTCCGGATTAGTGGAGGACACTGTTGGAGCTGATGCTCCTTCCCCTATCGTAGGGGGCTCACTTCCCAATTTTGGAGCCGTACCGGCCTCCGGAATAGTGTTTGGCATCAGCCCGGATTATTTGGGCTCCCCGCCATCGGTCGCCATAGTGACTGCTCCCCCTTGGCTAACGATGGCCGAGGTGTTGGCCTCGGGCACCTTCCCGTCTGCCCAGCTCCCACCTGCTTGTGGAGGGGACGCCCATTGGGAGGACACTTCGATATCCCATAGGACGGGCGATTGAGCCCGCGCTGGCGTGTGACTCTCCACCATTTCAGCTGGCAGAGAGTTCCTTGACGATAGTGAAGTGCCAGGGAATGTGTATGGAGGGCTGCAAAATAAACGAATAAAATTACTTAAGCAATGGTAGCTGACTAAACCAAACGTAATAGCGAAAGTATGAATACTTATGATTCGGCCAGGGGCTTGATCGTGGGCTGTACTCAGAAACTGGCCTGGGACGTTGAGTTCGAGTGGTCCGGGATGTTCAGTTTCTTCCTCGGCGCCCCTTTTCCCATGTCTAGGAGGGCCGCCCTCTTCTTCCCCCTTGGCTTGATGGGGGAGTCGCTCTCGTCCTCCTCCTCCTCCTCTTCTTCGTCGTGGGAGGAGTGGGCATCGGCCTCTCCGTACGCTGTGTTCGCGGGACCCTCAGGGCGGGGGTTGGTTTTGACCTCCTTGCCCTTCTTCTTGGCCTTATTCTCTGGTGCCTTGTACGGCGCCGGAACCAGCATCGTCGTTAGCTGGGGCGTCGCTGGGTTTTCGTGCAACGTAGCCGGGCAGTTGATCTGCTCCGCTTTCTTCGTCTAGGCCTGAATGGAACGTAAGAGTTCTAATTCCTGTTATAATTGAAATATGGACATGATACGTATTCGGCGAAATTGTGCTTACATGTGAGGCCGAAGCAACGTTGTTTATGCCCTTGTCTTTGGTCTCCTAAGGCCACTCCTTCTAGGCATTGAAGAGCTGCTTCCAAATGTCTTCGTGCGTAGTAGCGAAGAAGCGCTTCAAGGTTCGTGGTTCTTCCGGATTGAACTCCCATAAGCAGGAGGCCCGGAGTTGGCGGGGAAGAGTGCGGTGGAAGAGCATCACCTAAATCATGTCTGTGAGATGGGTGCTCTTCGCGATCATACTCGAGATGCGGTTTCAGAGCGTCTTCATCTCTGTCTAGGACCCCCAATCAAGGCCCTTGGTGGTCCATGAGGTGAGCCTCTCTGGGGGTCCATATCTGAATTCGGGCGTGGCCGCCCACTTGGCATTGCGAGGTTCGGTGATGTAGATTTACTCTTGCTGCCATATCTGGTTTGTCTCCGTGAAAGCCACCTTAGGCCAGATGGCATTCGGGAGCTTGCTCTCCATAGCTCCCCCGCAGTGCTCATGCTGCCCGTCGACCACCTTCGGCTTCAGATTGAAGGTCTTCAACCATAAGCCGAAGTGTGGGGGGACGCGGAGGAAAGCCTCACATACAAGTATAAAAGCTGATATGTGGATGATAGAGTTTGGGGCCAGATCATGGAAATCTAGCCCGTAAAAGAATAGGAGACCCCGAACAAAGGGATGAAGCAGAAACCCCAGCCCCCGAATAAAGTGAGGGATGAATACCACCCTCTTAGGTGCTTGCTCTAAGTGACATTCTGATAATTGGTTTCATGTTGCATATGGTTTTTAGCTTGTATTTCTTCTAATTTGATAAATTGCACCTGCTGAGTTTATACGTTATACATGTGCATATGACATGCCTTTCTGTTTCTATAATACACTACATCTATCTATCATACCATATTCTTACATCAAAGTACTACTGTTGTGTATGTCGCATCAATCACATATGATTGGATGCTTTTTACTTGGCAGTGTGATATTGGTTGCATGTTGCATTGATTTATAAGTTGTACTGCTTCTAATTTTTTGAAATGCCACTTATGACAAGACAAGTTTCACTTGGCAGACTGATATTGGTTGCATCTTTCATATGGTGTCTAGCTTGCATTGCTTCTAATTTCTTGAAAATCATTCTTCTTAGTTTACACATCGTAGGTCTGGATATGTAAGGCTGGCTTGTTTTTTTAACATATTCCACCCTCCTCATACGGTTGTCTTACATCAAAGTATTGCTCATCTATATCATGCATTAATGCGTTCTGAAGAGGTAATTTTATTATTTTCTGTTGCGGGTACGTCTTGACAAGGCAAAGTCGAAAAAGAGCAAGGAAAAGAATATAGTAGGGAATGGTGTTACTCCCGGGGTGCAACGGAAAAGGAAATTCCCTCAAGATTCTGCTGGTACTTATAGTTCAGCAGAATGTCCAAGTCCGCCAGCTAAACCCACAAACATAGTATCCCCTGCTCCACTAGCTGCAGCACCTCCTTCAACTGTTCCGACATCTCAACGAGTTACTAGTTCGTTTGCTTCGCAAGTGGCATGTTCCCAAGCTTCCTTCACACCTAGCACTACTTCCGAAGCACTAATGACAGTACAGGACTTGGCAAGATCATATGAACCTCATGAGCATCAACACCAAGACAGTACCTGGCCGAGTCAAGTTGTAGTTGCATGCTCCTTTATATGTACTCTCACATTTGATGTGCACTAACACTTTCCATATTCGTTGTTGAACTAGCACCACGCTGCAAGAGGAAACAAACATCAAGGATAATGGTTGATAGATTAACAAAATCTAAAGGAGGAAGAATGGAGATCCATTTTGAGGAAGGTATAAAAAGGCCCGTAATGCTACCGTCAGCCAAGTTAGTATTAGAGGTAGCCGTTGCCATTAGGTGTCACGCACGTATCCTCCCAACGTGGATCCATTACAGGAATGCGAAAGACGATACCCAGTTTAACATCTTCCTTCACCATTTATCCGTATGTAATGTTATTCATCGCAATTTGTAATATTGTATTGCTCTGTCTCATAATTTCTAGCTTCCTCCTAATGAGACTACCATTCTTTTTTCAACAGATGAGGTTCAAGTTGGATCTGAAAGCTGATGCAACTAAACAAGCATGCACTCATGTTTTTACGTCTTCTCTGTGACAATATCGGTATCACCTTAGAAAAACTCACTTTGAAGGCAAGGCTAACCATGAAATTGCCCACACATCTCAAGTGGAATATATTACGGATGATGACTGGACAACCCTTGTTAAACACTGGTCTGATCCAAAGTATCAGGTAGGGTATATGTATGTGATGAGATCACATATTGAACTCATATTAATGTATGTGCCTTACAAGTCTATCTTCTTCTAGGCTAACTATTTGAAGAACAAGACCAACTGTTCTAAAGTGAAATTCCAACAAACGACAGGATCTCGGAGCTATATTGCACACTGCGAGGCTCTTGTAAATAGCTGCTTTTTCCTTATTTTTGTTCTATCATATTATCGTATCTATATTGACTTGTTTCAAATATAGAGGAAAGCTCGTGCGGCGCAAAAAGAACCTGAACCGAATGCAGTGCAAATATTCAAGGATTGTCACACCATCAAGACGAAGGGCATGAGCCCACCAGTTCAAGCCGCTGTTGTAAGTCCTTACTTCTCATGCCTGTTATTGTGACGTGTTCATTTAATTGCCTGGTTTGTAGCCAATGTCAGTTACTCTGTTCACTTTTATACACAGTTGGCTTATCGTATCATTTCACCTTACACGGTTTAAAAGAGAGGAAGGATATTCCTTTGGTCTTGATCAGTAATCTAGCTGTGATGTTCATGTGCCCACACAATGATACAATAGCATGTTTGTTTGACATCTCTTTGCCTGTGATATGAATGATGTCATACTATGTTCATCCTACTTTAAACATGTCTCCTTTATCCTTAGATGTCAATGGATGTGAGGAAATAGACAATACAGTCGGCATGGTACATGGACATAGGTTCTGAAAGTGATTTTATCGCTACAGTGCATGCTAATGTATTACAGCATCTCACCAAAATAAGTTATGTATAAACATGAAACCTAGTTTGTTTGTTTTTGTCTCATTAGTAACTTATCTGGTACACTAATCTACAAATTCAAACTTTCATCAAGCTATGGAACAAATGATTGAACAGCCACAACCACCTAAACATGAAGACGCTACCACAAGCACAATGTCGCCTCTTTCGGCAGTGCGTCAGTATCTCTCCCTTAACAGTGCAAAAAGCACCTTCGTGCGTAATTCTGGGTTGGTTGTCAAGGTAATCTCATCCAAATTGCCTAATGAACAAAATCTTCCGGCTAGACAAAGTGATATATCTGTGCTCCAGACACAAGTCCAATCCCTAATGGATGTCGTTTCTGAAACAACAATAGTGGTTGACAAATTTCATCAAGATATGAATGGTTTTGAAACCAGACTATCAGACATTTGCTTCGTTTTTCAAGAGAAATGGCAGAAAAATGGGGAAGGTCATGCTGCTCCATCAAATTCTACAACCTGAAACATTAGCTCTTAGGTCAAATGATATGTGCTTCTATACATCTCATGGTGCAAGGACTGTAAACTTTTATGCCAACATGCCTTCTGTTGTATGTCTGGAATTTATTTTATTGTGATACAACATTTATCATGCTGCCAAAGACAGTATAAATTATGATGCTCTTTTTGTATAGCGTAAGTTTATCTTAGTAATGTATTCGGCATCATCGATCTCCTTTCGGCCGAAATTCAAATTCCGTAAAAAACAATTATGGGCCGTAATTGGCATGTAGCCAACTTAAAATATCTGGGCCTAAATCAGTATAAGATTGATAGGCATGTGCCCGCAGTGGGCCGTTAACAGGCCTAACATAATTTGGGCCCTTAGAAACAACAGGCCCTTAACATGTATAAATATCTCGCAGGCCTAATACGACCCATAAATAAGAAGGGCCTTTAGTAGGCCGAAAGTCAGATTGGGACGTAATTGGGTCAGATTACGGCAATGACTTTTAAGAGGCCGAAAGATGATTGGGCCAGATTAGGCCCATGTATCTCAACTCCTGTTGGACCATTAGCAATTCGGAACGTTCACGGGCCAAAGTTATACGGGCCGCAAATACGCCGACCTACTAAATGGGCCTTTAACAGGCTCAAAGAGTGGTCGGGCTTGATTTGTATGAGCGAGTATATGGGCCCTTAGTAGGTCTGATGTGACGTTGGGCCACAAATGGCACATGGGGTAAATCCGGCGTTAACAGGCCGAAAAGCATAACAGGCTGGAAGTGGGACAAATCTGCAATGGGCCGCTTACATGTCGTATGTCAGACCAGGCCGAATATGGCCGAAATTCATCCCAGTCTTATATGGGCTGAAAGTTTCATCAGGCAATAAATGGGACCGAATGTAGCAGGACCTTTAACAGGCCGGAAACACACTGGGGCGTAATTCGGCCCAAATACTTAGCGGATCGTTAACGGGCCAGAACACACCATGGGCCGCAATGATGCAAAATCTAAAACGGGCCATGGACGGGCCGGTTTGATACTATTCCTACGGGCCTTAACGGTGAATGGGTCGTCTGCAAGCATGCCGTTAATGCGCTAGCATAGTAATTTTGGTCGGGCTGACCTTTTTAAAACTGAATGGGCCAATTTTGGGTCGGGCCACGTGTCGCTGTATCATAGGCACCTCCTGTCCATTGGTCGGTTGACATCTGTCCGCATGGGGATTTGACACATGGTCCCTTTGGCCAATGAGAATTTTACACGTGGAAAATCCCCATTCGTCCTGGCTGTTAGCGTGTTATTGTATCCAAAATCGGACCTGATAGCTTAACGGCGACCCGTTATGGTGGATGCTACATGTCAGTTAGCCTTAACGAAAGCACTTCCATGACGTGCCATTTATCTTCATGGAAGTGGACACTTCCGTGATGATAATTTTGGTATTGTCATGGAACACTTCTACGACAGCACAGGTATGATTATCTTGATTCTGTCATAAAATCATCATGGATGTACATGCATGACAGAAAACGTGACCCACTGTGACAAACACGTATTATCATGGAAGTTTTTTTCTATAGTGTGTATTAATCATGTTTTATAGCTTTCGCTTCAATAAAGTTCCAAGTAAAGCTTTTGGGATAGTGTGGATGATAGTTGACTTGATTCTTTGCAAAAACATAAAGTTTTGCGTTCATTGCAGAACATTCTATAAATTACTGGAACATGATAATTAGCTTATTTTTTGCAAATTATTCATATATAAAGTCCCTACGTTGTCCTAATTTGTTAGAATTTTTAGCGTTGCAGAAGTATGATCATTGTTCAAATCATTACAGGTTGTTCTGTTTTTGACAGATTATGTTTTCAATGCATAGTTTTCATGTTTTATAGTTTCTATGGGTTACATTGGTCAATATAAATTGTGTAAATGATAGAGTACAATAGGAGTTGTGTGAGAAAAATTAAGAATCTTGTCTTGATAGTACAAAAGTGAATTATTTAATCTTTATCATACTAACCTATCTCATGAAGTTCCGTTAAGTTTTGTGTGGTTGAAGATTTCAAGTGTTGGGTCATTGAAGTTTTCTAGTTTTGGGTGAGATATCGATATGAGGAGAATAAGGAGTAGCAAGAGCCTAAGCTTGTGGATTACCAAGGCACCCCAAGGTAATATTAAAGGAATGCACAAGCAACTAAGCTTGGGGATGCCCAGAAGGCATCCTTCTTTCGTTGCCTACATTATAGGTAACTTCACTTGGAGCTATATTTTTATTCGTCACATGATATGTGTTTTTCTTTGTAGCGACCATGATCCGAATGGACCGAAGTCTCTGTGCTCTGTGTCATCTCTGGATCGGTAATGCTGACACACACATTACTTGAAGGATTTACAACAGAGTGGCAATCACACACTTATTACATCGAATGTCTCAAAAGAGAACTTATTACAAAATATATGGCATAAGGCCATCTAACACGATAACAGCGGATAGCTTCGAAGATAAGTGAGTCTATCAACTCCAATGGCATAGCTGAGTGCATGATAAACGACCTAGCGCACCTTACTATTCTTCTAAAAAGTCTGCAATATGATATGTTGCAGCCCGAAATGGGTCAGCACATGGAATATGCTGGCAAGATAACACAGTAGAGCAAGTAGCAGAACAAAGGCTAACACTACATGCATATATGGCTGGTGGAGGCTCTAAGGTTATAATGTTTTTGCATAAAGCCATTTTTTCCTACAACAAAGAAATAAAATTTATTTTAACTATCATGGTAGTTGAAACATCATTGAGAAGGTTCCTCCAACTCAATCCCAATTAAAGCCATCTTTATTAACGCACAAAATTAGTTTTAGAGTGATGAGATCAATCCAATAATTCAAGTACCAGATACTCAAGATGTCCATAACCGGGGACACGGCTAATCATGATTAGTTTGTACACTCTGCAGAGGTTTGCGCACTTTTCCCCACAAGACTCGATCTCCGCCGTTGGTTTTCTCGCACTGCATGGTGTTTGAGAAACGGATGACTGAGACACAGTCTTTCAGAAGCAATTACTCTTTACCCCAGGTGGACCCGTACACCTACTCTCCCCTACATATGTTAGTCCACCACTCAAAGAGCTCACACAACATACTCAACTATGCCAGAGCCCATAATGGCATTGTGGCTGCACACGAAAGTTTCTAGCATGAATAGTCTTATGATCCCCTTGAGCCTGGGTGGCATTCCATAGGATAATCACACGGTTCCTCCAGGATTTCCTAGGACAACACTGGATTATCCAAGTGCCCTGCAACCAATCCACCTAGATGTGTATTAAAGTAGCCACCTTAAGTTGAACAATTAATTAACAATATCACATCTGTCATGGATACTCTCAAACCCAATCCACATCTACGAGCATAGTATGGCAACCAAAGAATAACGTAGAAGTAATTGCCAGGGGTTTGATAATAATGCACATAATAGGTTCTACCTCAATCTACTTCCCAGACCCACATGTTAAGAGATCCTACACATGCAATGTGTGAGGGTTGAACTAATGCATAAAAACTGGGAAATAAACGGTCTGATCAAAGAGTTACTTGCCTTGCTGACCATTCGCAAAACCTAGGGACTCGTAGTAGCACGCTTCGCACTCCGGGAATTCTATCCCAAGCAAACAATAGCGCACGTAAGCAACCAGGCAAAGATGCACAGGTAAAACTCAAATAAGAAGATCTAACCAAAAAGTTCAACTGAAGAACTCCGGTTTGCAAAAAGAATAATATCAAACGGAGCAATGAAACTCAAACTACCAAAGAAACAAGATCTGTTTACTAGATTGAACTAAAGTCAAATTTTACAGTACAAAAAGCTTGTTCAAGTTGGTTAAATAGAAAGAGGGCTTCGAGACGAAGATCTAGACGCTTACTTCGCCTGATTCCGACTAACGAGCGAAAAAGTTATACTAAAACGAAGATTAGGGCAGAAATCGTGATCGAAAATAATCGCGGAAAAACCCTGAAAAAGAAAACCCGACGAACAGGCTAACAAACGAACGTTCGCTAAACGAAACTGACGAACGAAAACGTTCATTAACAGATCTAAACGAACGAAGTTCGCAAATTAGATCCGAACGAAAAAAAACCAAGGAAAAATCGATCTAATCAAAAGACGGGTTTAGATCTAGGGTTTCCCTAAAAAAACGAACGAAAACAAACGCGGCAACTCCAGCGAACTCCGTCGAGGCGGCGCGGGCGGCGGCAGCGACACAGGCGGCGGTGGCGGCGATGACGGGGCTAGGGTTTCGGGCAGGCTGGGGTGGGCTGCGGTAGGGGCGCGGCGGCTTATAAAGGTTGGCCGGGCTAGGTGTCCGGGTCGGACACGGCCCGTAGGTCGGTTCACCTTTTTTGTAGTCCTGACGCAGAAAAATATACAAAAGAAATACTAAACAGAGTCGAAAAATTCCGAACTAAATTTTCACCGTCCTCTAATAATATTTAGGACAAAGTGAACATTTTTCCCGGACCGAAGTGCAATTTTGAAAAACTCGTATTTTTCCTATTCAAATAAAATTGCAAATAAATCCAAATAAAATAAAATAATTGATTCTAATATTTTCCTCCAATATGTCATTTGTTTTGGTGAAGTCATATTATCTCCGCTCATATATTTTATTATGATACGTTTTTGGAGAGAAAAACAATTAAAAAAATGATCCTCGTTCTGATATTTGCAAAAAAGAATCAAATATGAAAACAGTGAAATCCCCAACTCTCTCCGTGGGTCTTTGAGTTGCTTAGAATTTCGAGGATCACAACACACAAATGCAAATAAAATATGATATGCAAGATGATCTATGTATAACATTCCAATTTGAAAATTTGGGATGTTACAAACCTACCACCCTTAAGATGAATCTCGCCCTCGAGATTCGGTTGGCTAGAAAATAGGTGTGGGTGGTCCTTGCGTAGATCACCCTCTCGATCCAAGGTGGCTTCATCCTCGATATGATGGCTCCACTGAACTTTGCAGAACTTGATAACCTTGCTGCGGGTGACTCTGCTTGCAAACTCGAGGATCTTGACTGGTTTCTCCTCGTAAGTTAGATCACTCTCCAGCTGAATTGCTTCCAGGGGCACTGTATCTTTCAAAGGAATATCGGCCATCTCAGCATGGCACTTCTTAAGCTGGGAAACGTGAAACACGTCATGAACTCCTGACAATCCTTCGGGTAACTTTAACCTGTAGGCAACCTCTCCTATGCATTCCAAAACACGATATGGCCCTACACATCTTGGGGCTAACTTTCCCTTAACACCGAAATGTTTAACTCCTCGCAGAGGTGACACTCTCAGGTATGCTCTGTCTCCGATTTCATATACTATTTCCTTGCATTTCGAGTCTGCATAACTCTTCTGTCTGGACTGAACTACCTTCAGTCTGTCTCGAATCAGCTTAACCTTCTCTTCTGACTCTTTGATCAGATCTGGTCCGAATAACTAACGGTCTCTGACTTCATCCCACATCAATGGCGTTCGACTTCTCCTCCCATACAATGCTTCCATTGGTGCCATCTTCAAGCTGGCCTGATAACTGTTGTTGTACGAAAACTCTGCATAGGGAAAGTTGTCATCCCAACTAGATCCATAATCTAGCGCACAAGCTCTGAACATGTCCTCCAGAATCTGATTGACTCTCTCGGTCAGTCCATCGGTCTGCGGCTGAAAAGCTGTACTGAACTCTAGCCTAGTACCCAAAGTCTGGTGTAACTCATGCCAAAACTTTGAAGTAAACTGTGTTCCTCTATCTGATACGATGGTCCTCAGAACTCCGTGTAGACATACGATCCTGGTCATGTATATCTTGGCCAACTTTGCACTGGTATAGGTGGTTTTCACGGGGATAAAGTGGGTTCCTTTGGTCAAGCGATCCACTACTACCCAAATCGAGTCATATCCCGAACAGGTCCTGGGTAATCCGATGATAAAGTCCATGCCAAGCTTATCCCACTTCCATTCGGGTATCAGCATAGGCTGTAGTAATCCTGCTGGCTTCTGATGTTCTTCCTTCACTCTCTGACATACATCACATATGGCTACATACTCGACAATGTCCTTCTTCATTCCCGTCCACCAGAAACGTTCCTTCAAATCCAAATACATCTTAGTGTTTCTAGGGTGTATCGAGTATGGCGAATCATGTGCCTCATGAAGTATCAATTTGCTTATCTCAGCGTTGTTGGGCACATAGACACGGTCCTCAAACCACAAGGTGTCGTGTTCGTCCTCACGAAAACCCTTGACTTTTCCTTCACTCATCTTCTCGTTTATTTAGGCAATTTCTTTGTCATCCTTCTGTGCTTCTCGTATCCTTCCCAATAACGTTGACTGAACCTCCAAGGCTACAACAAAACCTCTAGGGACTATCTCCAAACTGTTGGAAATATGCCCTAGAGGCAATAATAAAAGGATTATTATTATATTTTCTTGTTCATGATAATTGTCTGTTATTCATGCTTGAATTGTATTGTACGGAAACAGCGATACATGTGTGAATACATAGACCACAACGTGTCCCTGGTAAGCCTCTAGTTACTAGCTCGTTGATCAACAGATGGTCACGGTTTCCTGACCATGGACATAGGATGTCATTGATAACCGGATCACATCATTAGGAGAATGATGTGATGGACAAGACCCAATCCTAAGCCTAGCACGAGATCGTATAGTTCGTAATGCTTAAGCTTTTCCAGTGTCAAGTATTTGTTCCTTAGACCATGAGGTTGTGCAACTCCCGGATACCGTAGGAATACTTTGGGTGGGCCAAACGTCACAACGTAACTGGGTGGCTATAAAGGTACGCAACGGGTATCTCCGAAAGTGTCTGTTGAGTTGGTACAAACCAAGACTGGGATATTGTCACTCCGTATGACAGAGAGGTATCTCTGGGCCCACTCGGTAAGACATCATCATAATGAGCTCAAAGTGACTAAGGAGTTAGTCACGGGATGATGGATTACGAACGAGTAAAGAGACTTGCCATGATGACATTGAACAGGTATCGGGCATACAGACGATCGAATCTCGGGCAAGTACCATACCGACAGACAAAGGGAATATCATACAGGATTGAGTGAATCTTTGACACAGTGGTTCATCCGATGAGATCATCGAGGAACACATGGGAACCAACATGGGTATCCAGATCCCGCTGTTGGTTACTGACCGGAGAGTCATCTCGGTCATGTCTGCGTGTCTCCCGAACCCATAGGGTCTACACACTTAAGGTTCGGTGACGCTAGGGTTGTAGAGATACATGCACACGGAAACCCGAATGTTGTTCGGAGTCCCGGATGAGATCTCGGACGTCACGAGGAGTTCCGGAATGGTACGGAGGTAAAGAATGATATATAGGAAGTCCAGTTTCGGCCATCGGGATAATTCCGGGGGTCACCGGGAGTGTCCCGGGACCACCGGAGGGGTCCCGGGGGTCCACCGGGTGGGGCCACCCATCCCGGAAGGCCCCGTGGGTCGCAAGGAGAAGGGGGCCAGCCCCTGGTGGGCTGGCGCACCCACATGGGCCCCCCTCCATGCGCCTAGGGTTGAAACCCTAGGGGGTGGGGGCGCCCCCTATGCCTTGGGGGGCAAGTTCTCCCCCTGGCCGCCGCCCCCCTAGGAGATTGCATCTCCTAGGGCTGGCGCCCCCCTGGCCCCCTATATATAGTGGGGGGAGAGAGGGCAGCCACACCTCAAGCCTCTGGCGCCTCTCCCCCCCCCCCGTCACACCTCCAACTCCTCCCGCAGGGCATCGGTGAAGCCCTGCAGATTTTCCTGTTGCATCCACCACCACGCCGTCGTGCTGCTGGATCTCCGTCAACCTCTCCTCCCCTCTTGCTGGATCAAGAAGGAGGAGACGTCGCTGTACCGTACGTGTGTTGAACACGGAGGTGCCGTCTGTTCGGCGCTGGGATCATCGGTGACGAGGATCACGAAGAGTACGACTCCATCATCCACGTTCCTTAGAACGCTTCCGCACACGATCTACAAAGGGTATGTAGATGCACTCCTTTATTCTCGTTGCTAGATGACTCCTTAGATTGATCTTGGTGAAGCGTAGGAAATTTTTTGAATTCTGCTACGTTCCCCAATAGTGGCATCTGAGCTAGGTCTTTGCGTAGCATCTTGCACGAGTAGAACACAAACAAGTTGTGGGCGTTGATTTTGTTCAATTCTCTTGTCGTTACTAGTCCAATCTTGATTCGGCGGCATCGTGGGATGAAGCGGCCCGGACCGACCTTACACATACGCTTACGTTAGACTGGTTCCACCGACAGACATGCACTAGTTGCATAAGGTGGCTGGCGGGTGTCTGTCTCTCCCACTTTAGTCAGATCGGATTCGATGAACAGGGTCCTTATGAAGGGCAAATAGAAATTGACAAATCACATTGTGATTTTGGCGTAGGTAAGAAACATTCTTGCTAGAAAACCTATAGAAGCCACGTAAGAACTTGCAACAACAATTAGAGGTCGTCTAACTTGTTCTTGCAGCATGTGATATGTGATGTAATATGGCCAAGAAGATGTGATGAATGATATATGTGATGTATGAGATTGATCATGTTCTTGTAATAGGGGATCACGACTTGCATGTCGATGAAAATGACAACCGGTAGGAGCCATAGGAGTTGTCTTAATTATTGTATGACCTGTGTGTCACTGAATAACGCCATGTAATTACTTTACTTTATTGCTAAACGTTAGCCATAGTAGTAGAAGTAATAGTTGGCGTGACGACTTCATGAAGACACGATGATGGAGATCATGGTGTCATGCCGGTGACAAAGATGATCATGGTGCCCCGAAGATGGAGATCGAAGGAGCAAAATGATATTGGCCATATCATGTCACTTTATTTGATTGCATGTGATGTTTCTCATGTTTATGCATCTTGTTTACTTAGAACGACGGTAGTAAATAAGATGATCTCTCGCTGAAAATTTCTAGAATTTTGTTCTCCCTAACTGTGCACCGTTGCTAAGGATCGTTGTTCCGAAGCACCACGTGATGATCGGGTGTGATAGGCTCTAACATTCGCATACGACGGGTGTAAGCCAGATTTACACACGCAATACACTTAGGGTTCACTTGACGAGCCTAGCATGTACAGACATGGCCTCGGAACACGAAAGACCGAAAGGTCGAACATGAGTCGTATAGAAGATACGATCAACATGAAGATGTTCACCGTTGATGACTAGTCTGTCTCACGTGATGATCGGACACGGGCTAGTCGATTCGGATCATGTATCACTTAGATGACTAGAGAGATGTCAATCTAAGTGGGAGTTCATTAAAATTTGATTAGATTAACTTAATTGTCGTGAACTTAGTCTAAATTCTTTACAATATGTCTTGTAGATCAAATGGCCCACGCTCATGTCACCCTCAACTTCAACGCGTTCCTAGAGAAATCCAAGCTGAAAGACGATGGTAGCAACTATACGGACTGGGTTTGTAACCTGAGGATCATCCTCATAGCTGCCAAGAAAACTTATGTCCTAGAAGCACCGCTAGGTGACGCTCCCGCCCCGGCAAACCAAGATGTTATGAACGCGTGGCAGTCGCGTTGTGATGATTACTCCCTGGTTCAGTGCGGCATGCTCTACAGCTTAGAATGAGGGCTCCAAAAGCGTTTTGAGCACCACGGAGCATATGAGATGTTCCAAGAGTTGAAAATGGTTTTCCAGGCTCATGCCCGAGTTGAGAGATATGATGTCTCCAACGCATTCTACAGCTGTAAGATGGAGGAAAACTGTTCTGTCAGTGAGCACATACTCAACATTTCTGGGTTGCACAACCTCTTGTCTCAGTTGGGAATGAATCTCCCAGACGAAGCGGTCGTTGACAGAATCCTTCAGTCGCTCCCACCTAGCTACAAGAGCTTTGTGTTGAACTTCAATATGCAAGGGATGGAGAAGTCCATTCCCGAGGTGTATTCAATGCTGAAATCAGCGGAGGTGGAGATCGAGAAAGAGCATCAAGTGTTGATGGTCAATAAAACCACTAAGTTCAAGAAGGTCAAGGGTAAGAAGAACTTCAAGAAGGACGGCAAGGGAGTTGCCGCGCTCGGTAAGCCAGTTGCCGGGAAGAAGCCAAAGTATGGACCCAAGCCTGAGACTGAGTGCTTTTATTGCAAGGGAACGGGTCAATGGAAGCGGAACTGCCCCAAATACTTAGCAGACAAGAAGGCCGGCAACGTCAAAGATATATGTGATATACATGTTATTGATGTGTACCTTACCAGCGCTCGTAGTAGCTCCTGGGTATTTGATACCGGTGCAGTTGCTCATATTTGTAACTCAAAGCAGCAGCTGCGGAATAAGTGGAGACTGGCGAAGGACGAGGTGACGATGCGCGTCGGGAATGGTTCCAAGGTTGATGTGATCGCCGTTGGCACGCTGCCTCTACATCTACCCTCGGGATTAGTTTTAAACCTTAATAATTGTTATTTAGTACCAGCTTTGAGCATGAACATTGTATCTGGATCTCGTTTGATGCGAGATGGCTAGTCATTTAAATCCGAGAATAATGGTTGTTCTATTTATTTGAGAGATATGTTTTTATGGTCATGCCTCGCTGGTCAATGGTTTATTTTTTGATGAATCTCGATCGTGATGATACACATATTCATAGTGTGAATGCCAAAAGATGTAAAGTTGACAATGATAGTCCCACATACTTGTGGCATTGCCGCCTTGGTCATATTGGTGTCAAACATATGAACAAGCTTCATGCAGATGGACTTCTGGAGTCTCTTGATTATGAATCATTTGACACGTACGAACCATGCCTCTTGGGCAAGATGACCAAGACTCCATTCACCGGAACAATGGAGCGAGCAACCAACTTATTGGAAATCATACATACCGATGTGTGCGGTCCAATGAGTGTTGAGGCTCGCGGAGGCTATCATTATGTTCTCACCCTCACAGATGACTTGAGTAGATATGGGTATATCTACTTGATGAAGCACAAGTCTGAGACCTTTGAAAAGTTCAAGGAATTTCAGAATGAGGTTGAGAATCAACGTGACAGAAAAATAAAGTTCTTGCGATCGGATCGTGGGGGTGAATATTTAAGTCATGAATTTGGCACGCACCTTAGGAACTGTGGAATTGTTTCACAATTGACACCGCCCGGAACACCTTAGAGTAATGGTGTGTCCGAACGTCGAAATCGTACTCTGTTGGACATGGTGCGATCTATGATGTCTCTCACCGACTTACCGCTATATTTTTGGGGTTATGCTTTAGAGACTGCCGCATTCACTTTAAATAAGGCTCCGTCGAAATCCGTTGAGACGGCACCGTATGAACTATGGTTTGGCAAGAAACCTAAGCTGTCGTTTCTAAAAGTTTGGGGTTGCGATGCTTATGTCAAGAAACTTCAACCTGAGAAACTCGAACCCAAATCGGAAAATGCGTCTTCATAGGATACCCAAAGGAAACGATTGGGTACACCTTCTACCACAGATCCGAAGGCAAGGTCTTTGTTGCCAAGAATGGATCCTTTCTAGAGAAAGAGTTTCTCTCGAAATAAGTGAGTGGGAGGAAAGTAGAACTTGATGAGGTGATAGTCACCCCTCCCGAACCGGAAAGTAGCGCAGCGCAGGAAATTGTTCCTGAGGTGCCTGCACCGACAAGGGAGGAAGCTAATGATGATGATCATGAAGATACAGATCAAGTTACTACTGAACTTCGAAGGTTCACAAGGACACGTTCCGCACCAGAGTGGTACGGCAACCCTGTCATGGAAATCATGTTGTTGGACAACGGTGAACCTTCGAACTATGAAGAAGCGATGGCAGGCCCGAATTCCAATAAATGGCTTGGAGCCATGAAATCCGAGATAGAATCCATGTATGAAAACAAAGTATGGACTTTGGTGGACTTGCCCGATGATAGGCATGCCATAGAAAATAAATGGATATTTAAGAAGAAGACAGACGCGGATGGTAATGTGACCATCTATAAGGCTCGGCTTGTCGCTAAGGGTTATCGACAAGTTCAAGGGATTGACTACAACGAGACTTTCTCTCCCGTAGCGATGCTGAAGTCAGTCCGAATCATGTTAGCAATTGCCGCATTCTATGATTATGAGATATGGCAAATGGACGTCAAAACGGCATTCCTTAATGGTTTCCTCAAGGAAGAGCTGTATATGATGCAACCGGAAGGTTTTGTCGATCCATAGAATGCTAACAAGGTATGCAAGCTCCAGCGCTCGATCTACGGGCTGGTGCAAGCATCTTGGAGTTGGAATATTCCCTTTAATGATGTGATCAAAGCGTTTGGTTTTATAAAGACTTGTGGAGAAGCCTGTATCTACAAGAAAGTGAGTGGGAGCTCTGTAGCATTTCTCATATAATATGTGGATGACATATTGCTGATGGGAAATGATATAGAATTCTTGGAGAGCATAAAGGCCTACTTGAATAAGAGTTTTTCAATGAAGGACCTTGGAGAAGCTGCTTACATATTAGGCATGAAAATCTACAGAGATAGATCAAGACGCCTCATTGGTCTTTCACAAAGCACATACCTTGACAAGATATTGAAGAAGTTCAATATGGATCAGTCCAAGAAGGGGTTCTTGCCTGTTTTGCAAGGTATGAGATTGAGCACAACTCAGTCCCCGACCACGGCAGAAGATAGTGAAAAGATGAGTGTCATTCCCTATGCCTCGACCATAGGTTCTATCATGTATGCCATGCTGTGTACCAGACCTGATGTGAACCTTGCTATAAGTTTGGTAGGGAGGTACCAAAGTGATCCCGGTATGGAACACTGGACAGCGGTCAAGAACATCCTAAAGTACTTGAAGAGGACTAAGGATATGTTTCTCGTATATGGAGGTGACGAAGAGCTTGTTGTAAAGGGTTACGTCGATGCTAGCTTCGACACAGATCTGGATGACTCCAAGTCACAATCCGGATACGTGTATATTTTGAATGGTGGAGCAGTCAGCTGGTGCAGTTGCAAGCAGAGCGTCGTGGCACATTCTACATGTGAAGCGGAGTACATAGCTGCTTGCGAAGCAGCACAAGAAGGAGTCTGGATGAAGGAGTTCATCACCGACCTAGGAGTCATTCCAAGCGCGTCAAGACCGATGACTCTCTTCTGTGACAACACTGGAGCTATTGCCATTGCCAAGGAGCCCAGGTTTCACAAGAAGACCATGCACATCAAGCGCCGTTTGAACTCCATCCGGAATTATGTTCAAGATGGAGACATAGATATTTGTAAACTGCATACGGATCTGAATGTCGCAGACCCGTTGACGAAACCTCTTCCACGGGCAAAACATGATCAACACCAGAACTCTATGGGTGTTCGATTCATCGCAATGTAACTAGATTATTGACTATAGTGCAAGTGGGAGACTGTTGGAAATATGCCCTAGAGGCAATAATAAAAGGATTATTATTATATTTCCCTGTTCATGATAATTGTCTGTTATTCATGCTTGAATTGTATTGTACGGAAACAGCGATACATGTGTGAATACATAGACCACAACGTGTCCCTGGTAAGCCTCTAGTTACTAGCTCGTTGATCAACAGATGGTCACGGTTTCCTGGCCATGGACATAGGATGTCATTGATAACGGGATCACATCATTAGGAGAATAATGTGATGGACAAGACCCAATCCTCCTAGCACGAGATCGTATAGTTCGTAATGCTTAAGCTTTTCCAGTGTCAAGTATTTGTTCCTTAGACCATGAGGTTGTGCAACTCCCGGATACCGTAGGAATACTTTGGGTGTGCCAAACGTCACAACGTAACTGGGTGGCTATAAAGGTACGGAACGGGTATCTCCGAAAGTGTCTGTTGAGTTGGTACGAACCAAGACTGGGATATTGTCACTCCGTATGACGGAGAGGTATCTCTGGGCCCACTCGGTAAGACATCATCATAATGAGCTCAAAGTGACTAAGGAGTTAGTCACGGGATGATGGATTACGAACGAGTGAAGAGACTTGCCATGACGAGATTGAACAAGGTATCGGGCATACCGACGATCGAATCTCGGGCAAGTACCGTACCGACAGACAAAGGGAATACCATACGAGATTGAGTGAATCTTTGACACAATGGTTCATCCGATGAGATCATCGAGGAACACGTGGGAACCAATATGGGTATCCAGATCCCGCTGTTGGTTAAAGACCTGAGAGTCGTCTCGGTCATGTCTGCGTGTCTCCCGAACCCGTAGGGTCTACACACTTAAGGTTCGGTGACGCTAGGGTTGTAGAGATACATGCACACGGAAACCCGAATGTTGTTCGGAGTCCCGGATGAGATCTGGGACGTCACGAGGAGTTCCGGAATGGTCCGGAGGTAAACAATGATATATAGGAAGTCTAGTTTCGGCCATCGGGATAATTCCGGGGGTCACGGGGAGTGTCCCGGGACAACCGGAGGGGTCCCGGGGGCCACCGGGTGGGGCCACCCATCCCGGAGGGCCCCGTGGGACGCAAGGGGAAGGGGGCCAGCCCCTGGTGGTCTGGCGCACCCACATGGGCCCCCCTCCATGCGCCTAGGGTTGAAACCCTAGGGGGTGGGGGCGCCCCCTATGCCTTGAGGGGCAAGTTCTCCCCCCTGGCCGCCGCCCCCCTAGGAGATTGCATCTCCTAGGGCCGGCGCCCCCCTGGCCCCCTATATATAGTGGGGGGGAGAGATGGAAGCCGCACCCCAAGCCTCTGGCGCCTCTCCCCCCCCCGTCACACCTCCAACTCCTCCCGCAGGGCATCGGCGAAACCCTGCAGATTTTCCTGTTGCATCCACCACCATGCCGTCGTGCTGCTGGATCTCCGTCAACCTCTCCTCCCCTCTTGCTGGATCAAGAAGGAGGAGACGTCGCTGTACCGTACGTGTGTTGAACGCAGAGGTGCCGTCCGTTCGGCGCTGGGATCATCGGTGACGAGGATCACGAAGAGTACGACTCCATCATCCACGTTCCTTCGAACAGTTCCGCACGCGATCTACAAAGGGTATGTAGATGCACTCCTTTATGCTCGTTGCTAGGTGACTCCTTAGATTTATCTTGGTGAAGCGTAGGAAATTTTTTGAATTCTGCTACGTTCCCCAACACAAACGTAGCTCCCTGAGATCTTCGGCTAACTCCGGTGGCAATCCTTCGTTTACTAGGGTATTGACATAACTCTTCTGGCTCAAAGCGTCTGCAACGACATTGGCCTTGCCTGGATGATAGTGCAGCTTCATATTATAATCCTTTATGAGATCCAACCATCTCCTCTCTCTGAGGTTTAGTTCCTTCTGGGTGAAAATGTACTTCAAACTCTTGTGATCCGTGTACACATCACAAGGGTTTCCAATAAGGAAATGTCTCCAGGTTTTGAGCGCATGCACCACAGCTGCTACCTCCAAATCATGCGTAGCATAATTCAACTCTGCGGTCGGAGTTGATGGGCTGCATAAGAAACAACTCTTCTGTCCTGCATGAGTACTCCTCCAAGTCCTAAGCGGGAAGCGTCGCAATACACTTGGAAATCCTTGCGTATATCTGGCAAGATCAGCACTGGGGCTGTCATCAAACATTTCGTCAACTCCTGAAAACTTTCTTCGCACTCCTCAGTCCAATGGAATTTTGTGTCCTTCTTCAACAATGCCATCATAGGCTTTGCAATCTTGGAGAAATTATCTATGAATCTCCGGTAATATCCCGTGAGTCCAAGAAAACTGCGGATTTCTCCAACTGAGGTGGGTGTCAACCACTCAGTGACTTCCTGCACCTTGATAGGATCCACTGCTATATCTTATCCTGATATAACGTGTCCTAAGAATCCAACTTCCTTCAACCAAAACTCACATTTGCTAAACTTGGCATATAACTGGTGTTCTCTGGGCTTCTCAAGAACCAAACACAAATGTTCCTTGTGCTCCTCTTCGTTCTTCGAATACACCAAAATATCATCAATGAATACCATGACAAACTTATCCAAGAATTCCATGAACACCTTAGTCATCATACTCACGAAATAGGTATGGGCGTTAGTCAATCCAAATGACATGACCATATACTCATATAGCCCATACCTTGTGGTGAAGGCTGTCTTAGGTATATCTTTTTCTTGGATCTTCAACTGGTGGTATCCTCATCGTAGAGCGATCTTGGAGAATACTTTAGCTCCTTGAAATTGGTCGAACAAATCATTGATCATCGGCAGTGGGTACTTATTTTTAATCGTCACTTCATTCAGTGCTCGATAATCAACGACCAAACTTAAAGATCCATCCTTCTTCTCGACCAAGAGCACTGGGGCTCCCCAGGGTGATGAACTTCGTCGAATGAATCCTTTCTCCAATAACTCCTTAATCTGCTTCTTGATCTCCTCTAGATCATTCGCTGGCATCCGGTATGGTCTCTTCAATATTGGTCTGGTGCCTGGCAATAGTTCTATCAAAAATTCAATGTCCCGATCTGGCGGCATGCCTGGTAGCTCCTCTGGAAATACATCCGGGTAATCCTTCACTACAGGCACTTCCTCCTGAACAACTCCCGAGAGAGAATTTACTTGTGTCCTCCTACGTGCATGCCTAGATACATACTTGATCCTTTTTCCCTCCGGGGTGGTAAGTAAAATCGACTTACTGGAACAATCGATGTTCCCTCCATACATCGATAGTCAATCCATACCTAGTATCACATCCAATCCTTGTGACTCCAAAACTATCAGGTCTGAGGGGAAAACATGGCGTCCAATGGTCAATGGCATCTGAAAACATCCTTGATTTGCCATATATTCAGCTCCTGGTGAGCTTACTAGCATAGGGGTCATAAGTACTTTGGTGGGCAACATATATCTATCCACGAATCCCCTTCAAATGCATGAATGCGATGCACCAGTATCAAAAAGAACTATTGCGGTAAATGACTTAACCAAAAACTTACCGACAACTGCATCAGGCTGCTCTTCAACCTCCTCCACGTTCACGTGGTTCACTTGTCCCATGTTGAAAGGGTTGGGCTTCTTCCCAGCGCTTCCATTGTCGTTCCCATTCTTCGCTTCCGGGCACTCCGTGGCGTAGTGTCCATTCTTCCCGCACTTGAAACAGGTAATGTGACCTAGATCCCTCTTGGCGGGTGTGGCTGGAGTGGAGCGGTTCTGATTATTGCTTGCTCCATTCCCATTCCAATTCTTGGGGCCATTGTGGTTATTAGAACTCCCTCCATTATGGGTGTGGCTTCCAGGGTTATGGGTATACCCTCCAGAATTAGGGGTTAAATGGGGCTTCTGCCGGGCTCCAGGACTGTTCTTTCCTTGTCCATACTTCCTCTTGTGGCTCTCAATCTGTTGTTGCTTCCCTTCAATCATAAGATCCTTATCTACCAACTCGTGGTAGTTGTCGAATGTTTCCACCATCAACTGTATGCTCATTTCATCATTCAGCCCTTCCATAAAATTCTCCTGCTTTGCAACATCTGTGGCCACATCATCAGGGCCATAGCGAGATAGAGTACTAAACTCATCTACGTAATGAGCCACAGTACGATTCCCTTGGTGCAAGTTGCGAAACTCACGCTTCTTCATGCTCATATCTCCAGTTGAGACATGGGTGGTGCGAAAAGCTTGCTGAAACGGATCCCAACTGACATTGTCTATAGGAAAAGTGGCTGTGTAATTCTCCCACCGTGAGGCTACTTGTCCATCCAATTGATGTGCGGCAAAACGCACCTTCTCAGCATCTGTGCAACCTATGCTGGTTAACTCCCTTCCAATATTGTGTAGCCAATCATCAGCAACTATTGGCTCGACGCTACTAGAAAACACCAGCGGCTGCAACCTTAGAAAGCAGGCTAGGTTGTCAACTGGTAGTGGTGGTGGAGGGTTGTTGTTGTTGTTATTGTTCTAATTGTTCTTGTTCTGGACAAGAAGTTGCATCAAAGTGTTCTGCTGCTGGATCAACTGAGTAAGCTCAGGGGGGAACTCAAATCTAGGCTCACGTCTCGGAGGCATCTGATGGGTTTAGAGGTAAGAGATTAGAATAGAAATGAGGTCTAGGGGGAATTCACTACCCATATGCACATGAGACAAACACAATCGTATCACACCAATCAATTTCAAACAAGCGCATACAATAGATCTAAACTAACGTTACAAAAGTGCTCTGACTTCTACTATATGGGGGAAAACTACAGTTCATATGGTGGTCATCTAGAAATTTTGATCGGTGGAAGATTCCATGATATCTCCTCCAGCTTCGTCTTCATGGTCATCATCACTATCATTAGGGTATGAGTCGGTGTCATCAATGATGATATAGTCCTCAAAACGAATCTCCTTGGGTTCGTCGTCTTCTCCTCCTAGCACGGGGTCTCCCATGAATACTCCTAGCTTCCTTTTCAGGTCGTCATTCTTCTCCACAAGTATTGTGATTTTCCTCCTCATATCCTCACGTGAAAATTTGAGTTCCTCTTCTAGCTCCGTGTTCCTAGTTAACGCCTTCTTCAAGTCTATCATGCATGCGCACATCTGATGCTCTTGTCGACGAATGTGCTGGTTTAACTTTTGGATGAAAGCTGCAATGCACCTGTCCTTCCTGGTACTGATCATGTCCCGTTGCTCATCTCGGCGCCCGCATATCTGGTAGATAGTGTCCTTCAGCTCCTGTTTGTAGACTTCTCCAATTCGTCCCATTGCAATGTGGGCGGCCATACTCTTACCTAGGCTCTAGGTTGGTGCATCAAAGGAAAACTCTATGGGCTCAGTGACTGGCATGAAAGTCCTCCCGGGAATTTGAACGTGAATAATCCATCGCTCCTCTTATGGTGAAGTTGCGGTGTAGGTCCCGATGAAGCTTGGTATTCCGATGTTTAGGTACCTAGTGACTTCCTTCAAGCGTCGTCCAAAAGGTGTGTCTTCATCCGGTTGAGTGAACTTATTTTTTGAGTCCACCATCCAAAAGAGTATAAAATGGAGAGGAGTCAGAAATGAGTAGAGAAGAGTGAACTAACGTTCATCTCAGTGGTCGTTGTCGGGGGAAACTGTCCTCCCACGAGCACCTATGGGACCGGAGCCCCTTCTACGTTGCGGTAAGGGAGCGGAGGGAGCACGGAGAGCAGATCGAGGAGCACACGCGGGCAGTTTTACCCAGGTTCGGGCCGCGCGGACGCGTAAAACCCTACTCCTGGTTAGGTTGTATTGAGTTCTTGAGCTCGGGAGCTTGAAGATCTACAGTACTAGCTAAACCGAGCGAGAGAGTTGTCTAGGTTTCGAACCCCCTCTACGTTGTGCACGGGCCTCCTTTTATAGCTCAAAGGGGTCACCGACAGGTGTCAACGTAGAGGAGGCTAAAAGTGTAAATTTGGTGGTGGTTGCAACAGTGCGTGAACAGTATATGAACAGTGGTCTTCACCTAACTTTGATAGTGGGGGACAAGGGCATTAAATGCCCGTCGCCGTCGCCCACAAAAGCGTCCGTCCATGCTTCTCCGTTCGCCACGGCGGTAGCCTCGTCACCGTGGCTTGCCACCGTGTGCCCCAGGCTGCACGGCCGCCTGCCACGTGCCCCTGGAAGGGCCCCAGGGCGACGCGTGGGCAGATGAGCTGGAGCGCGGGCACACGGTGTAGGTTTCCCCGGCAAGCACCTTGTCGGGGTCGTGATCTTGCCGGGCCCGGAAGCTTGTCGCTCTTCGGGTCCTGCCGGGGCGCATGATGCGCTGAGACATCTCTTGAGGTATGTGTTCCTTGGCCTTCCTGGCAAGCTCCTCTTGCCAGGGTCTTGTGCTAAAGTGATAACCTTGAGCCTGGTGCGGCCTTCCCGACAAGCTCCTCTTGCCGGGGCCTTGATCTTCTGACTTGTATACTTTGTTCTTGAATGGCTTCATAGGGACCAGAACGGTTCTTGGCGAGCACGTGGTAAGCCCTGCCACGGGGAGCTGCTACTGCCCGTGCACAAGTTGGGGTACTAAGGTACCCCTATCTTAGTACACCGACAGGAGCCCCCGGGCCTGGGCCACACACGGTGCCGAGCGCTGTTGGGCCAGGCCCAAGACAGTGCACGTGCACACGCGGCCCACGGCAAGCCGTATCCCCTTCCGTATCTGCCGCATCCCTCCCTAACGGCACGCGTCGATTGCGGCGTCGTGGGAGAGATCGTGGCCTGTTCTTTAATGAGAAATGCGGAACGTCCCCCACTTCCCCCTTAAAAGCAGAGGAAGCAGGGGCAGTTCCCCTCCATCGTCTTCATTGCGCCTTGATTCTCCAGAAACCCCCGTCGCCCTCTGCCTCCCAAAGGTCGACAGAGAGCCCAGCCCCTCCCTTCCTCCGCCATCTCCCGCATCCGCGGCACCGTCGACCTCCTCGCCTCTTTCCTCGCCGCTCCCGCCATGGCTCTGAAGAGCGACAAGGCGAAGAGTGACAAGGCCAAGAAGGAGAAGTTCGAGCAGGCGGCGAAGCTGGCAGCCCTGCGGAGGAAGAGCATGGTCAAATACTATTTGTTCTGGGCGAGGGAGACCAAAGCTCATCCCCGCACCAGAGTCCTCCCCGCCGTCGCTGTTGACATGTTCCCCGGCGGGTACTTTTACTTTGCCGCATTCTTCCATTGTGGTCTGTGCCCTCCGTACTCGGAGTTCTTTTGTGATGTAATGAATACGTATGGCCTCCACCTCCTAGATTTCACCCCCAACGCCATCCTTACGATGGCCGTTTTCGCACATCATTGCGAAAACTATGTTGGGGTTCATCCAAATGTAGCTCTTTTCCGCCACTTCTTCACGCCTAGAGTAGAGTCCGGTTCTCCCCTCTCCAGCGGCATCTCCTGGATCTTCAGGCTGAACAAGAAGGAGGCGTACTTGAAGGGAGAGCTCCGCGGCAAGTGGGAGGAGTGGAGAGCCGATTGGTGCTGGGTGCTGGAAGCTGAGCCTGAGCCCTTTACCTCGCCGCGCCAGACTGCCATAGTGCGCGGCAAGGATTGGAGTGAATTGGCCCCGGAGGACAGCAAGCTTCAGATCGCCCTCATTAGGATCCTTCGTCTCCGGGCCGCCAATCTGACTGTCGGAGAAGTTGGAGCAAATTTCCTCCGCCGCCGCATCGCCCCTCTACAAGAAAGGAAGAGGCCCGCCTGGGAATTCGGCAATGCGGCAGATTGCATGAGGCTGCGCCCTGGATTGAACTATAATTTCACCGTCTTGGAGTTGAAGGGGATGGTCCGGGAGCTCTTCAAGCATGACCCCGCCCACCCGGAGTGGTTCAAACCTTCCCGGGGAGTGGTGCCGCTGTGCAACAGCACTGCCCGCGATTCCATACGCGCGATGATGCCCGAGTGCGACTCCCATGGCGTCGTCCCCACTTGGCTGGAGCCTCCAGCAGAGACCGTGCAGACCTTCTTCGACAACTTGGTCGAGAAGCCCCGCAACGCTGAGGAGAAGAAGGGCCTCACCCGTGATACTACTGACCGGGATGTAGCTTACATTGCCTCCAGGATGGAGGAGGCCGCCGCAGCTGCGGCTGCGGGCGAATTTGGATACACTGTGGACGAGGCTCAGGCCGCGGACGCAGTGAGTCAAGCAGAGGAGGCGGAAATCCTCAAGCTGCTGAAGATTGCGCCCGAGGAGTTTGCCGGGGAGCCTTCCGTGAAGCTTGCCGGGACGAGCGAGGTTGCCGGGGGGAGCGAGGCCGCCGGGCATGGCACTGAGTCCAGCGGGCCTGCCGAGGAGGAGGAGGACGCCGAGCCTGGAGATTCCGATGAAGACTCTGGTGGATCTCTGAATCTTGACGACGATGCCTCCTATTCCTCGGAGAACTCTCCGCCTCCGCCAAGCCCTCCGCAGCAACCGAAGAAGCGCCTCCGCAAGGCAGCTGAGACGGCGAGGCCACAGGCGCCTCGGCAGCAGCCGACGCGCCGTGCGACGCGCGCCACCAAGACGAGCGAAGCCGTCAAGGAGGCGCCCCGTGCTCGAGCGCCAAGCGGAGGGGGATCTTCCCGGAGCGGAACGGGTGCTCCTTCTGCCCCTCGGTCCTCGGCGACGACGGGGGCCGGGTCTTCACAGCCCATTGCCCCGGAGCCCGCCAAGCGCCCGAGGGAATCTTCTCCTCCAGCTCCTCGCGCGGGAGCACACCAGGCGGAGTTTGACTTCTCCGCCCTCAGCTCCGACGAAGAGGAAGAGGAGTAAGTACTCGTAAATTTTTTTTTTAGTTTCTTTGATTTTGTCTTGATTTTCCTTGCTTGGTTCTAATCTTGCTTTTGTTTTGCTTCGCAGGACCTTGACCCAGCGGATGGCGAAGAGGGCCAAGATCCCTGTGGTCAATATCGAGGACGACGAGCCCGTCGTGGCGACAAGCGACGCGCCAGCGACGAGCTTGCTGGATCAGCCTGCTGCTCCGAGGAGCAGCCCCCAGCACAGCCCCCAGCGTAAGTCTGGTATTTATCTTTCTGCTTGACGGGTGCGCTCGAGGTTATCATCTTGGTTGATGTCTTGTTGTCTTGTGTAGAAGTGGAGCCGCGGCGGCAGGAGCACCAGGAGGTCACCCCCGACGAGCCACTTGCTCCACCCTCCCCGCCAAGGATGAACTCCCCGGCAAGGGAGAACGCTCCGCCAAGGACGGGCACTCCGCCAAGGGCGAGTACCCCGCCAAGGGTGAGCAGCCCGACAAGGGTGAGCACCCCGCCAAGGGAGGGCGCAGGCGGCCCTCCGCCAGCAGGGGCCACTACTCTGCCGCCAAGGGAGAATTCCCCGGCGAGGGACCCCGTCGTCGAAGAAGTCCGCGAAGGTAACCCTTGTGACTTCTTCTTCTTGGATTTGTCTTTTTGGATATTTGCTTGATTATTTCTTTTCTTTTTCTTCTGCTAGATCCTCCTGCACCAGAGCGGATGGAAACGGAGACCACCGGCGAGGAGGGCGTGCATGGCGACGGCGGCAACGCCACTACCGCCGAGGAGGTGGCTGGAGCTGACGAGCCGGCCGTCGGGGAGACCGCCCCAACCGCCGATGCCGCGGCTGGGGAAGGGACCGGCAACCATACCGCTGGCCCGGAGGCTGCGGGAGCGCCGGACGCTGCACCGGCCGCCGACCCCTCCGCCTCCGCGGACCGGTCGGGCGTCTACTTGGAGGCCGCCAACGGGGTCTTTATTCAAGTCCCGTGGGCGTCCTCATCTCGGGCACCCACGGAGGGAGAGACCTTTGACGGAGAGGTCCTTGCCTCCGCCGGATTGAAGGTTGTCGAAGCGCCCGGCAGCAGCGACGAGCCCGAAGAGGAGAGACTCCTTCGTCGGCTCCTGGCCTTGTATCGGGCCAGGCAGGCGAAGTTGGAGTCTCGGGAGGCTCTGGCTGCCAAGGCTGGAGCTGATCTGGAGAAGCGTGCCGCGGAGCTCCGCGCCGCCAACCAGGCGGCCCTCCGCAACTTGGCGGAGGAGCGTGAAGAGCTTGTCGGGGCGCAGCAAGCCTTCCTCCTTGAAAAAGCTGAGGCCGAGGAGCAGCAACGATTGGCTGGCGAGGAGCTGTCTCGGCGGGAAGGAGTACTCAACCAGCGGAAGGTCGACCTCGACGCCCACGAGGACGACCTCGCTGCCCGGGAGCAGGCCATTGGCGGGGCTCTGAAGGAGGCGAGGAACGCCGCAGAGACCGCCAAGAAGGACCTGCAGGCCAAGGTGGCGCAGACGGAGCTGTACCTGAAGGCGAGCGAGGAGAGGGTCACTGCGCTCAACGTGGAGCGGGAGAAAGATGCCCACACCAACTCTGAGCTGCAGGTACGTCTCTCCGAGAAGGGCAAAGAGCTCACTGACGCCAGGAACTCCATCGCTGACTTAGAGCTGAAGGTTTCCACCTTGACTGACTCGCTCGACGCCGCCCGGGACCGCGAGACGAAGCTGAAGGACGAACTCCGCAAGGAAAGGGCCTTGGTGGAGAGCGCCGCCGTCTCGCAGAACAACTTCAACCGGGCAGTGGAGCAGTGGACTGATGAGCTGGTCACCTCCGCTGCCAATATTGACATGGAGATGATGGCGCTGAGGGCGGAGCATCTCATGTACTCCCCGGACGAGAGTCTCCCCCACAGCGCCAAGTTGAGTCTGTTCTTCAGGGGAATTGCGCCGGCGCTTGCGCGGATGCGGGAGAAGATCCCCGTGCAGCTAGCCGACGAGGCGCGCCGGCTCTGCATGGGCACCATGGAGCGGGTCTTATCGAAGATCGTCTACCGCAACCCCGGCATCAACCTCGTCAATGTCCTCCGCTCCTTGCCGCCCGAAGCTGACCAGGAGGCGTTGAAGGCGCAAGTTGCCCACATCGTCGCCAAGGTGGGCAAGATCACGAGGCGTGAAGGCGACCGCGTAGATTAGATTCCTTTCTTTCTGCTTCCTTTTCCGCTGCAAAGCATGTTACGGACAAGAATCTGTCAGTATTGTGGCAAGTTATCTTTGTAATATACAATCTTATCTTGAGCAACCAATGCAGTGTTATCTCCCTTGCTTTGGTCCCTTCACTTTGTATGCATTCCACCCAACGTTTTTAGGGGTCTTGCCGGCAAAGGACCCTTGCCGCGAGCGCTGAGTGCTGGACTCTTAGCAGCCTGCTGGCAATACCTTTGCCGGCAAGAAACCTTGCCGCAGCTAGTCGCAGCACACTTAGATTGCTGAGCGAACTCGAAAACGAAGTAAGGGCACGACACTTGTCGCAGCTCACTTAAGTCGTTGAGCGTGCTCGAAACAAAGTAAGGGTGCGGCTAGCCACGGGTAGGTTCCTCCGCGCACAGGTTTTCCATACAAAGTGTGGTTGTTCAAGGAAGACAACTAATTTTTTTTTGAAAAATTTGAGTTACTCAAACTTTGGTAACTTAGCTTTCATAGATTGTTTGCTCCCCGACAAGGCTTCTCTTTCTTGAACAGTACTTGGTTCATGCCTCCAACTCCTCCATCTCCTTCCCCCCTGGCAAACTTGTGCGCGAGGAATACTCTTTCTGCTTAAGAGGGAAAGAAAAAGAGGAGGAAAAACAAGTATAGGGCCTCATGGCTTGCTAGTGCTTACCGGGGATGTGCGTTGCACAAGGTGTCAGATGATGCATGCAAATAACAAAGAAAAGCATGGAAATGACAAATAGTGCGAAGCACAAAAGCTTTACTGATGCACGGGATCTGCGCCCGGCTTTGTACATAGGTTTACATGCAACAGCGGCAATACTTGTACAAAAGGTGGTTGCCGGAGCGGATCACGGCAACCGCGCCTTATGGGTGAAACTTGCGAAGATGCTCTATGTTCCAGGAGTTGCTCACCGGTAAGCCTTCTTCGGTCTCAAGGCGGACAGCGCCGGGCCTTGTGACTTGTCTCACCTGATAAGGGCCTTCCCACTTCGGCGTCAACTTGTTGGAATTCTTGGCGGACTGAACACGCCGAAGAACAAGGTTGCCTTCCTCGAGACTCCTGGCCTTGACCTTGCGGCTATGATAGCGACGCAAGGCTTGCTGGTATCGAGCAGCTCGTACAGCAGCCTAGAGACGTTCCTCCTCAAGGAGCAATGCATCATCTTGCCGCAGTTGCTCTTGCTCGAGCTCGTCGTAAGCGAGCACTCGAGGAGATCCGTATACGAGTTCCGTGGGGAGAACTGCCTCTCCTCCATAGACAAGAGCAAAGGGTGTCTGTCCGGTGGCTCGATTCGGTGTCGTCCTGATTGACCAAAGAGCCGCCGGCAACTCCTCTATCCAGTTTCTTCCACAATTGTGCAGCTTGTCGAAGGTTCTTGTCTTGAGTCCGCGCAGCACTTCAGCATTGGCCCTCTCCGCTTGACCATTGCTCCTCGGGTGAGCAACAGAAGCGAAGCAGACCTTGGCGCCAAGGTCTTGGACGTACTGCATGAAGGTGCGGCTTGTGAACTGTGTGCCATTGTCGGTGATAATCCTGTTAGGGATTCCGAAACGGCAAACAATTGACCTGAAGAACCTGACTGCTGACTGTGCTGTCACCTTTCTCACCGTTTCCACTTCTGGCCACTTTGTGAACTTGTCGATTGCAACGTACAAGTACTCAAAGCCCCCGGCAGCGCGGGGAAAGGGGCCGAGGATATCGAGCCCCCAGACCGAGAAGGGCCAGGACAAAGGAATCGTCTGGAGAGCTTGAGCTGGCTGGTGAATTTGCTTGGCATGGAACTGGCACGCTTCACACTTGGTTGCTTGTGCAGTTGCATCTTGGAGGGCTTCTGGCCAGAAGAACCCTTGCCGGAACGCCTTCCTGGCAAGTGCCCTTGCGCCAATGTGGTGGCCACATATGCCTCCATGTATCTCTGCCAACAGCTTCTGTCCATCTTCCCTGGAAATGCACTTCAACCTGACACCGTTGAGTCTTCTTCTGTACAGTTCATTGCCAACGAACTGGTACATACTCGACTGCCTGGTTATTTTCTCTATCTCTTCTGGCTCGTCGGGAAGTTCTCCAGTTTGCAGAAAGCGGACGATTTGCTGTGCCCATGCTGGAGCCTGAGGCTCAACAACAAGGACTAAAGGCATGAGGGCTGCTGCGGGAACCTCAGCTTCTACGGCAAGAACCTGCGGCTCTGCTGGAGGTGATGGTCCCCCGGCAAGCCTGCCGGGGCAAGGCTTGTCGGGAACGCCTGCTTCAACTGTACAGACCTTTGGATCTGCAGGAGCAAACTGTTCCTCAGCATCTTGGCTGTTGTTCTTGGGGACCTTGGCGGCGGCTTCGGGAAGATCCGCCGGCAAGTAGTCGCCGGAGAACAACTTCCTCTTCTTGTTTTGCCCAACTGATGGTGCAACGGATGGCTGAGTTAACTTGAGCACGAAGGTCCCTGGTTCCACAGGTAACTTCATTGCAGCACACTTTGAGAGGCCATCTGCAATATCATTCTGAGCTCTTGGGACGTGCTCCATTTGCAGACCTTCAAAGTGCTCTTCAAGCTTCCTCACTTCATCAACATAAGCTTCCATCAAAGGGCTATGGTAACTCTTATTCACTTGTCGGACCACCAACTGTGAATCTCCCCGCACAATCAACTTCTTGATCATAAGCTCGGCCGCAATTCTGAGGCCGGCAAGCAAACCTTCATACTCAGCAGTATTGTTTGTCGCTTGCTCCTTGGGGAAGTGCATCTGGACAACATACTTGAGGTGCTCTCCGGTGGGCGCTATGAGTATCACGCCGGCACCGGCGCCTTGCAGCGAGAAAGCACCATCAAAGTACATTATCCACTCGTTGCTCGCTTCTTGGACGGGGACGCTTGTCTCCGGGACTTCTTCATCTGGCGTTGGGGTCCATTCTGCTATGAATTCTGCCAAAGCTCTGCTCTGTATGGTTGAAGTACTATCAAACATGAGACCAAAGCTTGACAGCTCCAGTGCCCACTCGACGATCCTGCCTGTTGCTTCGGGATTCTGCAATATCCTCTTCAACGGAAAGCGAGTGACCACTGTTATCTCGTGTGCTTGGAAGTAATGGCGCAGCTTCCTTGAGGCCATGAGGAGGCCAAAAAGCAACTTCTGCACCCCAGAGTATCTTGACCTAGCCCCCTGCAGAAGGGAACTTACGAAATACACTGGGCGCTGCACCATCTTCCTTCGCACTTCTCCTTGCTCCTGCGCAGACTTGTCCTTGTCGGGGCCAGAGCTTGTCGGGGAAGCCCCCTGCTTGTCGCTGGATTCGCTTGTCGGGGATGTGGGTTCCTCATTCGCCTCTCTCTCCGCTACTAACGCAGCACTAACCACTTGATTGGTTGCCGCTAGGTACAGCAGCAACTTCTCTTGTGGCCTAGGTGCGACAAGTATCGGAGTGGAGGACAGGTATCCTTTCAAGTCTTGCAGCGCTGCCTCCGCTTCCGGAGTCCATTTCATAGGACCTGCCTTTTTCAAAATTTTGAAGAAAGGCAGGGCGCGCTCTGCATACTTTGAAACGAACCTGCTGAGGGCAGCCACACAACCAGCAAGTCTTCTTACGTCCTTGACGCGCTTCGGGGCTTCAATCTGCTCGATGGCTCTTATCTTGTCGGGATTGGCTTCAATCCCCCTCTGGGACACAAAGAACCCGAGAAGCTTGCCCGAGGGAACTCCGAAGACGCACTTCTCGGGGTTCAGCTTGAGTTGGATCTTGCGCAGATTCTCAAAGGTTTCCTCTAAGTCTTGGATCAGGGTATCCTTGCTCTTGCTCTTGACCACTATATCATCCATGTAGGCTTCTATATTCCTGTGGATCTGTGGCTCAAAAGCAGTGTGCACCACCCTTGCAAATGTTGAGTCTGCATTCTTCAATCCAAAGGGCATGCGTATGAAGCAATATGTGCCGCATGGAGTAATGAACGCAGTCTTTTCTTCATCTTCCTTGGCCATGAATATCTGGTGGTAACCTGAGTATGCATCAAGGAAGGAAATCAGCTCACATCCGGCGGTGGAGTCAACAATCTGGTCAATGCGCGGCAAGGGAAATGGATCCTTGGGACACGCTTTATTCACATCAGTGAAGTCTATACAAAGTCTCCACTTCCCATTGGCCTTGCGCACGACAACTGGATTGGCTAACCACGTAGGATGGATTATGCCTCTAACCAGGCCTGCTGCTTCCAACTTCTTTATCTCTTCGGCGATGAATTCTTGGCGCTCCACGGCTTGCTTCCTGACATTCTGCTTGACGGGCCGCGCATGAGGACAAACAACAAGCTTGTGCTCAATTACCTTCCTGGGAACGCCGGGGATGTCAGACGGTAGCCATGCGAACATGTCAACATTCGCCCGCAAGAAGGCAACGAGCGCGCTTTCCTATTTGGGGTCGAGTGTAGCACTGATGGTGAAGGTACCACCAGTGCCGTCCTCCTTTGCGGACACCGTCTTGGTTGCCGGTGGAGCTGCCATTCCTTTCTTACACTTGCCGGTGGAGCTCGATGGTGCGTCTTCGACGGTAGCGCAGCACTCCGAAGAGGTGCGTTTGCCGGAGTGGGCCCCAGAGCTCTTGCCGGACTTGGTCTTGGTCTTCCCCCCGGGAGCTTCAGCGGCAAGTGTGTTGGTCTCTGCTGCAGCTGCTGCATCCCGGTAGATCTTGTCGGCCAAGATAAGCGCGTCCTTCTTGTCGTCGGGGACAGAGATGACGCCTATCGGCCCCGGCATCTTGAGTACATTGTATGCATAGTGGGAAGCTGCCATGAACTTGGCGAGGGCAGGACGACCAAGTATCCCATTGTATGGCAATGGGATATCAGCAACATCAAATGTGATCCTCTCCGTCCTGAAATTGAGCTCTCCGCCAAAGGTCACTGGCAGCGTGATCTTCCCCTTCGGCTTGCTCCTTCCCGGGTTGATCCCTTGGAACGACCCGGTTTCCTCGAGCTCGCCGTCTGGGATCTGTAGCTTCTTGATCAAAGCTGAGGAGATCAAGTTCAGGCCGGCCTCGCCGTCAACCAACATCTTGGTGACCTTGAGGTTGCGGATTGTTGGTGAAACCAACATCGGCAAGCACCCGACCGTGGTTGTGCGGTCAGGGTGATCCTCAAGGTCGAAGATGATGGGCGTGCCGGACCATTTCAGGAGCCTGCACGACTCGACGGGTGGCTCAGCTGCATTCACTTCCCGCACCCATTGCTTGAGTTGGCGGTGGGAAGTATGCAGAGAGGCACCTCCGTCGACACACAGAACCTCTGTGGCCTTCTGGAATTCCTGCTCGCTGTTGTCTCCTTCTTCCATGTCATCATCCTCGTCTTCATCCTCATCCTTGTCGCGGCCCCGGGGAGGTCTGTCACCTTGCCGCTGCTTGGCCTTGCCGCGGCATCCTCCCCGGCCATTGAACGGCCGCTTCTTGCTGGGTTCTCCTCCGCCTCCTTGGGCCTTCTCCTTGTCATGTCACTCGTATTCAGCCTTTTGCTGCTCTACGAGGTACTCCACTCTTTTGCAGTTCTGGAGATCGTGGCCCTTGGTGCGGTGGATCTTGCAGTACTGCTTGTCGGAGCCGTCCTGCTTGTCGGCTGCCGCTACAGGGGCGGGCTCCTTGCCGGAACCGCCAGCCTGTGCCTTCTTGGCGGGAGCCTCCTTGCCGGACTGCTCGACAACCAGCACCTCCTTCTTCTTCTTTCTGTTATTCCATCGCCGGTTCTTCCTTGCCGGGGCGGCATCTCACTGTCGCTTCCTCCTACGCCAGTATCCTCTCCGGGGAGTCTCCTCCCCTCTTCAGCGCGCGCACACTTGTCAGCCAGAGCGTAGAGCTCGCAGACATCCCGGATCTTGGTCATGGCCATCTCCTCCCTCATCCGGCGGTTACGCACGTTCTGGTGAAACGCGCTGATAACCGCGGCAGGGTGGACGTCGGGAATGTTGTGCTGGACGTGGCTGAATCTTTGGATGTATTTGCGCAGGGACTCTCCCTCCTTCTGGGCTAAGATGTGGAGATCGCTCACCTGGCCGTGGGGTTTGTGGCCGCCTGTGAAGGCGCCGACAAACTGGTGGCACAGATCCGCCCATGAAGAGATGGAGTTCTCCGGCAAGTGCATAAGCTAAGACCTGACGTTTGGCTTAAGCACGAGCGGGAAGTAGTTGGCTAGGATCTTCTCGTCGCGTCCCCCGGCAGCCTGCACTGCTATAGTGTAGATGCTGAGGAACTCCGAGGGGTGCGTCTTGTCGTCGTACTTCTCGGGTACGTCGGGCTTGAAATTCTTCATGCTGGGCCACTGGACTTGCCGCAGCTCACGGGTGAACGCAGGGCAACCTACCGCGTACGGCAAGTCGCCTGGTTCACCGGGCGCGTGCGTGTCGACAGCGGTCCCAGCACGCTGATCTGACTGTCTTCGAGCGTCCTCTTGCCGCCTGTTGTCTAGGACTTGGCGCTGATCGCGGCGAGCCCGCGGATCCGACGACGCCGTAGAGTCGTCGTCGACGTTGATCCGGTGGGGTGGCGATTTCTGCTTCCGCGGCGGGGAGTGCATGGTAGTTGCACCCCCGGCGGTCTTGTCGCCATCGGCCTTCGCTTGGTCAACTTGCCGCGGCCGTGAAGTTGCCGGCTGCTGCGGTGCATCGTTGTTGGCGAAGGCGATGAGGCTCTGGATCGTCGCCCTCCAGTCTTCGGCCTTGTCCGCTGCTGGAGGGAAGTCGAGGAGTAGCTGAGCCCTGGCCAGGGCTTCTGCTGGGGAAGAGGGAAACGGTGGCGAACGGCGAGAGGAGCGGGACACGCTCGGACTTCTAACTGCGTTAGAAGGAGCACGTTCCCGTCCCGGCGACCGCGCCTTGCTCGTGCCGGGGCGGTGGCCTTGAGCGTCCTGTGATTCACCGGCTTGGCCACGTCCCAGCAAGCGTATGGTACCCCCAGTACCACGCCGCTGCTGGTCTGGCACCTCCTGAGAGGGACGTGGTGCGTGCACGGACACCGAGGCCTTGGAGTTCGCCCGGTCGTCCGTCTTGTCCTTGGACTTGGTGGCGCCGTGAGTGTCCCCACCGGCGTCCACCCTTCCGCCGGCGCCTCCCCCACCAACCGTCGGCTCTGGTGGTGGTGGGATCGATGCGGACGGGCCTCCAACCTCCGAAACCTTCTTCTTCGAAGGCATGTTGATGTAGCTGATGAAGTTGGAGAGGTTGATGAAGAATGCGCCCGCGTGAGCGCCGGATCAGGTTCGCACAACCTCCGCTCCCCTACCTGGCGCGCCAAAGATGTCGGGGGAAACTGTCCTCCCACGAGCACCTATGGGACCGGAGCCCCTTCTACGTTGCGGTAAGGGAGAGGAGGGAGCACGGAGAGTAGATCGAGCAGCACACTCGGGCAGTTTTACCCAGGTTCGGGCCGCGCGGA
Source organism: Secale cereale (assembly GCA_902687465.1). Lineage (NCBI taxonomy): Eukaryota > Viridiplantae > Streptophyta > Magnoliopsida > Poales > Poaceae > Secale > Secale cereale. Next base: position 296,557,802 of record LR738711.1, read on the forward strand.
CGCGTAAAACCCTACTCCTGCTTAGGTTGTATTGAGTTCTTGAGCTCGGGAGCTTGAAGATCTACAGTACTAGCTACACCGAGCGAGAGAGTTGTCTAGGTTTCGAACCCCCTCTACGTTGTGCATGGGCCTCCTTTTATAGCTCAAAGGGGTCACCGACAGGTGTCAACGTAGAGGAGGGTAAAAGTGTAAATTTGGTGGTAGTTGCAAAAGTGCGTGAACAGTATATGAACAGTGGTATTCACCTAACTTTGACAGTGGGGGACAAGGGCATTAAATGCCTGTCGCCGTCGCCCCCAAAAGCATCCGTCCATGCTTCTCCGTTCGCCACGGCGGTAGCCTCGTCACCGTGGCTTGCCACTGTGTGCCCCAGGCTGCACGGCCGCCTGCCACGTGCTCCTGGAAGGGCCCCAGGGCGACGCGTGGGCAGATGAGCTGGAGCGCGGGCACACGGCGTAGGTTTCCCCGGCAAGCACCTTGCCGGGCCCGGAAGCTTGTCGCTCTCCGGGTCCTGCCGGGGCGCATGATGCGCTGAGACATCTCTTGTGGTATGTGTTCCTTGGCCTTCCTGGCAAGCTCCTCTTGCCAGGGTCTTGTGCTAAAGTGATAACCTTGCGCCTGGTGCGGCCTTCCCGGCAAGCTCCTCTTGCCGGGGCCTTGATCTTCTGACTTGTATACTTTGTTCTTGAATGGCTTCATAGGGACTAGAACGGTTCTTGGCGAGCACGTGGTAAGCCCTGCCACGGGGAGCTGCTACTGCCCGTGCACAAGTTGGGGTACTAAGGTACCCCTATCTTAGTACACCGACAGTCATGTCCTCCATTCAACGTGTGCTCTGATACCATCTTGTAGCAACCACGTTCCGAATGGACCAAAGTCTCTATGTTCTGTGTCATCCCTGGATTGGTAATGCTGACACACAGTACTTGAAGGATTTATAACAGAGTGGCAATCACACACTTATTACATCAAATGTCTCAAAAGAGAACATATTACAAAATATATGGCATAAGGCCATCTAACACGATAAGAGCGGAAGGCTTGGAAGATAAGTGAGTCCATCAACTCCAACGACATAGCTGAGTGCATAATAAACGACCTAGCGCACCTTACTCATCTTCTGAAAAGTCTGCAACATGATATGTTGCAGCCCGAAACGGGTCAGCACATGGAATATGCTGGCAAGATAACACAATAGAGCAAGTAACAGAACAAAGGCTAACACTACATGCATATACGGCTGGTGGAGGCTCTAAGGTTATAATGTTTTTGCATAAAGCCAATTTTTCCCTACAACAAAGGAATAAATTTTATTTTAACTATCATGGTAGTTGAAACATCATTAAGAAGCTTCCTCCAACTCAATCCCAATTAAAGCCATCTTTACTAACCCACAAAATTAGTTTTAGAGCGATGAGATCAATCCAATAATTCAAGTACTAGATACTCAAGATGTCCATAACCGGGGACACGGCTAATCATGATTAGTTTGTACACTCTGCAGAGGTTTACGCGCTTTTCCCCATAAGACTCGATCTCCTCCGTTGGTTTTCTAGCACTGCATGGTGTTTGAGAAACGGATGACCGAGACACAGTCTTTCAGAAGCATTTACTCTTTACCCCGGGTGGACCCGTACACCTACTTTCCCCTACATCTGCTAGTCCACCAATGAAAGATCTCACACAACATACTCAACTATGCCAGAGCCCGTAATGGTATTGTGGCTGAACACGGAAGTTTCTAGCATGAATAGTCTTATGATCCCCTTGAGCCCGGGTGGCATTCCATAGGATAATCACACGGTTCCTCCGGAATTTCCTAGGACAACACTAGATACTCCAAGTGCCCTGCAACCAATCCACCTAGATATGTATTAAAGTAGCCACCTTAAGTTGAACCATTAATTAACAATCTCACATATGTCATGGATACTCTCAAACCCAATCCACGTTTACGAGCATAGCATGGCAACTTAAGAATAACGTAGAAGTAATTCCCAGGGGTTTGATAATAATGCAGTTAATAGGTTCTACCTCAATCTACTTCCCAGACCCACATGTTAAGAGATCCTACTCATGCAATGTGTGAGGGTTGAACTAATGCATAAAAACTGGGTAATAAAGGGTCTGATCAAACTGTTACTTGCCTTGCTGACGATTCACAAAACCTAGGGACTTGTAGTAGCACGCTTCGCACTCCGGGAATTCTATCGCAAGCAAACAATAGCACACATAAGCAACCAGGCAAAGATGCACGGGTAAAACTCAAATAAGAAGATCTAACCAGAAAGTTCAACTGAAGAACTCCGGTTTGCAAAAATAATCAAATCAAACGGAGCAATGAAACTCAAACTATGAAAGAAACAAGATCCGTTTACTAGATTGAACTAAAGTCAAATTTTACAGTACCAAAACCTTGTTCAAGTTGGTTAAACAGAAAGAGGGCTTCGAGACGAAGATCTAGACGCTTGCTTCCCTTGATTCCGACTAACGAGCGAAAAGTTATACTAAAATGAATATCAGGGAAAAATCACGATAAAAAATAATTGCGGAAAAACCCTGAAAAAGAAAACACGACGAACAGGCCAACGAACGAATGTTTGCTAAAAGAAACTAACGAACGAAAACGTTCGTTAATAGATCTAAACGAACGAACGTTCGCAAATTAGATCCGAACGGAAAAAACCGAGGAAAAACCGATCTAATAAACAAACGGGTATAGATCTAGGGTTTACCTAAAAAACCGAACAGAAAAAAAAATGCGGCAACTCCGGCAAACTTCGGTGAACTCTGGCGAGGCAGCGCGGCGGCGGCAGCGGGACATCGTGAGGCGGCGGCGGCGGAGGCGGGGCTAGGGTTTCGGGCGGGCTGGGGTGTCCTGCGATGGGGGCACGACGACTTATAAAGGCCGGCCGGGCGAGGTGTCCGGGTCGGACACGGCTCGTAGGTCGGTTCACCTTTTTTTTAAGTCCTGACACAGAAAAATAGACAAAAGAAATACTAAACAGAGTTGAAAAATTCTGAAATGAATTTTCACCATCCTCTAATAATATTTAGGACAAAGTGAACATTTTCCCCGAACATAAATGCAATTTTGAAAAACGCATATTTTTCCTATTCAAATAAAATTGCAAATAAATCCAAATAAAATAAAATAATTGATTCTACTATTTTTCCTCCAATAATTCATTTGTTTTGGAGAAGTCATATTATCTCCACTCATATATTTTATTACGAAATATTTTCGGAGGGAAAAACAATTAAAACCAAAATGATCCTCATTTCGATATTTGAAAAAAAAATCAAATACAAAAACGGTGAAATCCCCAACTCTCTCCGTGGGTCCTTGAGTTTCTTAGAAGTTCGAGGATCACAACACACAAATGCAAATAAAATATGATATGCGAGATTACCTATGTATAACATTCAAAATGAAAATTTGGGATGTTACATGCTTGGAGCGTCATTTTATTTTGTTTAGATTTTCTTGTTTTTATTTATAATAAGGTGTTTAATCTTTTATTTCAATAAAAGTGTCAAGTATAACCCTTACCATGATTAGTTTGCAAGTATATGAGTTGTTGTTTCAAAACAGAATGTTGCACACTTTTGCATGAATTCTCTAGAAAAGTCAGAATGTGATAAAAGCTTGAAATTTGTACACAATAATCTATGAAACAGTGTGGTAAATTTCAGATTTTTTTAGTTAACTAAGTATGGATCTTACTTCACCTTTCCACACTGTTCTGGTTAGACAGATTCTTGTTATGATTTCATTATTTGCGTATATTTGATTGTTTAATGATTATATTTGAGGATACGAGTAATGAATATGCAGAGGCGTTTAGTATGAAATGTAAAATTATAACTTTAGTGATTTTATACAGTAGAGAATGATAAGGTTTTGCATTGATTTACACTAACTTATCTCACGAGTTCTTGTTGAGTTTGGTGTGGATGAAGTTTATGAGATTTAGGGAAACCATGATATGAGAGGAATTAAGGAGACAAAAGTGATCAAGCTTGGGGATTCCCAAGGCATACCAAGTTAATATTTCAAGACGTCTCAAGCATCTAAGTTTGGAGATGCTCTGATAGGCATCCCACCTTTCTTGATCAACAACTATCAGTTAGCCACGCTTGAGCCAAAGTTTTACTTGTTCACATCATGAGTACTATCCTTGGAATGTATTTTTTTCTTAATGTTGGAATAAAAATTTAGATCTGAAATTGTTGGATGAGAGAGAGAGTACTCACAGAGCTACTTAATTGTTTGACTACTCATTGATCTTCACTTATATCTTTAAGAATAGTTTCTCATTTACACTTGTGCTTCACTTATATACTAAGAGTAAATTGTTGAATGACGTGAATATCATAAAGTTGAAATTATATATGTGATTCATATGCCTATCTTATGCTTAGAAATAGTTCACATTTGGTTTATAAAGTAAAATCTATTGAATTTTTACACTCACAATATTAGTCATACAAGCAATTCATGAATGATTAGTATATGGAACAGAACTTTCACATAGAAATATATTATCTTGGACATCTTTTATGATTGTGAATACCCATTAAATATTTTCACTTGAGCGAATTAGTTGAAATTGGACAAGGAAGACAATATAATGAGTTTTGTTTGGGTATATTTGCATAGAAGTTATATTGTTATGGTTCCTCCAACATGTGGTGCCTGTTGTTTAGAATCTTTTGCTAGAAAAAATTTGTGTACTAAGCGGGAATACTACTTGTGCATCCAAAACCCTTGAGCCAAGTTTCTTCCTTGCATGTCCACCATACCTACCTATATACGACATTACTCTGTCGTACCAAGTAAATTTGCATGTGCCACCTCAAATCATTCAAATAAGCATATGTTTTGTGTGCCCCTATCGCTCATGGAGGGGCAGGGGGTGGTCAGTATCTTCCATGCTAAGCGGGTTATTCTCACAATGGGTGTTTATTCACTTGTCATTGCATGAAAGAGGCAGGTAATTGGGATGCCCAATCCCATGATCAAAACAAAAAAATGAGACTAACTCCCCCTGAAAGTTGATTGTATGGAGGGCACCCGAGGATTCGGCTAGCCATGTATTGTGTTTGAATGGTTGAGGGGAGTAAACTTTACCTTTCTGCTTCGGAACTGCCTACAATGTGTTTAGGATGAAAGATATTGAGAACTCTCAGTCGTTACATTGACAGGAAAGAGATGCCTCTGAAAATGTATTCATCTCTATTTTAAGAAATTAGCTCTGGCACCTCAGCAAACCCATGCTCCCCTCTGCGAAGGGCTTATATTTTACTTTTTCTATTAATTTCATTTTTGTTGAGTCAATTTATTATTCCAACCTATTCATTATTGTACAAGCATCATGTGGTGGTGAAAGATCGAGGCATATATGGCCATTCAAATATATTTGATCATAAATTATTATTGTTGACAATTATCTGTATGATAAATGAGTTGGGAGGCGGAACATTAAGTCCCTATCTTTCTCTGTGTTCGATGGATGCTATTTGTTCTAGAAATATGCTACGAGTACTAGCAATCACAAAAGACTATATGATAGTTGAGTATGTGGATCTCTTACTTAGACTTTGTCGAAATAAGTTGAATTGCAATTGTTTGGTAATTAAGAGCATATGTTGTTAAGTTTAAAGAGAATTCTTTGTTTGAACTATAACATGTGAACTTATTGCTACTTTATCATGATGAGTTTGATGGGATAAGTTGATGTTATGATGCTAGGAAGAGTGATTAAGTTATCACTGATCAAACTTATGCACTATGCTAGCATTCACACTTCATAAATTATTTCTTTTGCCATTTACCTACTCGAGGAAGAACAGGAATGAAGCTTGGGTATGCTGATATGTCTCCAACGTATCTATAATCTATGAAATATTAATGCCATGTTTATAACAATTTTATATGGCTTATGTATGATTTGATTAGAACTAATCCGGACTGATCCTATTTTCACCACAACTACCGTGGTGTTGTGTTTTGTGTAGAAATATAAGTTCTCGGAATGGGCCGAAAATTTACGGTGATTTTTATGGACCAAAAGAGAACCCCCAAAGCTTCCTGGGAGGACCAGAAGACCCACGAGGACACGACAAGCTCACACGGCGTGCCCTAGCCCCCCAGGGAGGGGCACCCGAGCTTGTCACTTTCTCACGGACCCCCTTGACATGAGGCCGATGAAAAAAATTCTTATAAATACTCAAAACCCTGAAAAGAACCCTAAATGAGAAGTTTCACTGCCGCAAGCCTCTGTATCCATCAAAACTCAATCGGGGCACTGTTCCGGCACCCCGCTGAAGGGGGAAATCATCACTGGAGGCCATCTTCATCATCCCGGTGGCCACCATGATGAGGAGGGAGTAGTTCACCCTCGAGTCTAAGGCTATGTACCGGTAGCTATGTGTTTAATCTCTCCCTCTCTATCCCCCTCTCGTGCTCTTGATTTGTCATGATCTTGATGTACCATGAGCATTTCTAATATGGTGTTTCTTCCTCTCTATCTCGTTCTAATGAATTGAGTTTTACCTTTGAGATTTCACTATTATTGGATTGAATACTTTTATTGTTTGCAGAACACTTCATGTATGTCTTGCATATGAATACCCATGGTGAAAATTGGGTATTATATTGATTCACTTGATGTATGTTTCGACACTTGATACGTCTCTGTCGTATCTATAATTTTTTATGGTTCCATGCCAATATTATACAACTTTTATACAATTTCGACAACATTTTATATTATTTTTTGGGACTAACATAATGATCCACTACCTAGTGCCAGTTTGTTTTTGTTGCATGTTTTTTGCTTCGTAGAATATTCATATCAAACGAAGTCCAAACGCGATGAAAATTTATGGAGAATTATTTTGGATTATGTGTGAATTTTGGGTGGTGGAATCAACGCAAAAAGATGCCCACGACCTCCACTACTTACCAGGGCGCACCCCTGGCCGTACGGTGGTGGGTACTGGCCACATCGTAAGGCGGTTGTTTCCCTTCTTTCTCTGCAAGAATGATAATTTGTGGAAAAAGATCGTGTAAAAAATTTCAGCCCAATCGGAGTTACGGATCTCTGGGAATTTAAGAAACGGTGGAGGGCCAGAAATGGGGGTCGCGAAACAGATGTGAAACAAGGAGAGATCCAATCTAGCAGGAGCTCTCGCCCCTCCACCACCATGGAGGTCAAGGATGTCAGGACCGGGATTTCGGGGTATTGAATTCCCAAAATTCGGACCTTGTGCTCACCAGCCCAAGGATTACTGTTAGCTGATGAGGCACCAACTGGATACAGAAATTCCAAGCAATGGACAAAATATGTAGCACAAGACCATTCTGGCCTTTAAGTACAACACGGGGTTTCTAGTGGATGATGGCGGAAGCGGTTGCGATACGTCGGCGTCTGTGGGACTCCATTTCCCACGGGAACAGCTGACCGGGATAACACCTATCTTCGCGGGACTGCTCACTCCAAAAGTGTAGGCTCCGGGGTGGCATCACGTCGTTCCTTCCCACACAAGAAATCTGGCCAAGGCAATAGCCAGGGACAAGCCAGTGAGTACTTTGAATGTACTCGCAAACATTTTTAGCCTGGGTGAAATAAAATCATGCTCACAAATATTTTAATTCACGGTGTTAAATTTGATATAACTATTTATGATGCATGCAATTCGAATGTATGAACATATAAGACTATGCATAAGCATTCAGGGAGATATAAACAAAAATAAAATAAAATAAAGGAGGACGAAAACATGCCGCAATCGGGCGTCTGAGCGACACCGCGTAAAGGGCTTATAAAGAGAAGAAAGCAATAAAATGCCACAGTCGGACGTCTGAGCGACATCACAGAAAGGGCTTTGTAAATAAAAAGAATGCCACACTCGAACGTCTGAGCGACATCACAGAGAGGGCATGTAAATAAGAAGAATGCCACAGTCGGACGTCTGAGCGACATCACAGAAAGGGCTTTGTAAATAAGAGGAATGCCACAGTCGGACGTCTGAGCGACATCACAAAAAGGGCTTATAAGGCAAAATAAATAATAGTGAATATCCAGGAGGTAGAACCGTCCCAAGGATACTCCTTGTCTCAAATAAGATGATAGGTTAGTCCATAATAATGATGAATCACAATCACTACCTGTCGCAGGTCATAATTAATATTCTGGTTTAAATAGATTTCTCCTCCGAAGACCGACACTAAGACCGACACTCGACCCATCCCAGACTGTAGTCCTTAACCATGGACACGGCTATTCGAATAGATTTTATATCTCTGCAGAGGGTGTACTCTTTACCCACGAATAACGGATTTTCTATAGTCCCTCTGGACTAATTCCGTTTACGGCCTTTTTAATTTAAAGACACACCTGACTGCACACACCAGCTTAACTTACCGGTGTATGGAATCACCCACGACACTAGTTAAGCCAAACTCTAAGTGGGGAGGCTACAACCTCGACTAGCATGGGATCACAACAATTTATAACACGCGCGAGAAAACTGCGGACGCTATCCCCTTCGGCTACAACCGAAACACCCATGCCCCCGGACCAAGTGGCCTTCCTACCGGATGCAGCCGGTATCTTCCACCGTGGCCTCTCTGTACGGTGTGTGATAAAACAGGGATCGACAAATTTACTGAACCACGCCCTACCTATAGCAAGGACACGTGGTAGTACAAAACAAGTATGGGGGTTACCGAAGCAAGACTCGATCTATGGTCGACTCAGGAGGTTCATGTATTCTTTGCATGGTTAGTGACACAAAGTTCTCATGGTTCCCGGACAGGGTCACACCCCTCATGCTACATGCTGCCTCACTGCACATCCTCGTCACAACGAGATGTCAGTCACGTGGTCGGTTCACCGAACCACATCCTTCCTTCGGACTCCATCCGAACTATCACCAGGCATATGTGGCATGAGGAGGGGTGGCTGTCACCAATGTCATTTACATGACTGAAAAGAATTATTCACCACAGGATGATATGCAAGAGTATGCTTTTCACATGAAATAATGATGCTCCATTTTGTCATGTCCATGGAGTTCTTGGGTTAAAGCACACAACATGTATCAAAAAGGGGTTCAAGATGCTTGCCTTCAAGTAGAGGGGAGGAGAAAAGCATTCCAACAGTTTTGGTAGTTTTCTCCCTCTTCAAAAATCCTAAAAGAATTAAAAGGAAATCAATACATAGACTTAGAACACCCCCAAAAAGTTGTCTGGAAATTTTTCATATAAATATGAAAATAAGCTAGACAATATTTGGGAAACAACAGAAAAAGAATCAAATCATTTGGAGCCGTGGTTAAAAAGTTAAAGCCAGACAAAGTTTGGTCAAATCTGGTTTTTAAACTAAAACAGAAAAAGAAAACGATTCGGCTGAGAATATGCCTTCGGGCTAGGGGATACGTACTTCATGTTTTACGCCTCCACTTAAAAAGGCGCGGTGACGACACTGGGTCACTGACAGTGGGCCCAGTGGGTCCACTGGTCAGGTTTGACCAGTCTTTCCCCCTCTCCTCTCCCTCTGCCCGAACGGGGCGGGACTCCGGCGATCATCGCCGGCGAACCAGGGCTCCTCGAGGGTCACTGAGTGCGGGAATGGACCCGCGGGGTTGGTGTGGTCCTCCTGGTAGTCGATTGGTCGGAGGGGGCGAAGGGAGTCGCCAACTGCGAGCTCCGCGGCGGAGGAAGCTTCGGGTGATTTAGGGGCTTTGCTATATGGTGGCTCCCGAGCTGGTTTGAGGCGACGGGTGGCTTTGCAAGGTTGAGGGGAAGGCGACGGTGGCGCTGGACGGGCGGGGAGGCTCTGGTGACGCCGGATTGCTCGAGGCAGCGGCGGCGGCTATGTTCACCGGAGCTGGAGAAGGGAGCTTCTCGGGGGCGAATGGCTGCCACGAGGCTGCTCTGCGGGGTGCCTAGGAAAGGAATGCTTCTGCGGAGAGGCTCGGGCACCTATAAATAGGCGAGCCATGGCAGTTTAGCGGCGGCAGTGGATAAGCTCGCCGGCGACCGCCGTTCTGTTGCAGCAGGGGGACGTGCCGACGACGAGCGCTAGCGGATGGCTTGCGGATGAGCTCGCACTGCTCCGAGGGGGCTGCTGGCGAGCGCGAGTGGCTTGGGCGGCGCCGACCGTGGTAGAGAGCCACTGTGCTCGCCGGCGTGCCGCCAAAAGCGCTCTAACGGCGGCGCTGTGGCGACCCAGAGGCGGCTTGGCATTTCCTCGAGTATGGATAAGGCTGGGCGTGGCTCTGGCAGTGGGGTGGGGCCAGGGGCGCGACGCAGCGGCCCGGGCGCACGCACGTGCAAAACACGCGCTCTGGGCGCGCCCAGAGCACGCACGCAACATGCTCGGCCTTATGCCAAGGCATGATAATGAGCTCCAGACTGCGAGGGGTTCAACAGGGTTAGGCTAAAGGTTAGGGCAAAGCTATGAGACATGCTGGTTTAGGCAGGAGATCAAGTTCATAATATGAACCAGAAGCTAAGCCAAATATGGTCATGCACTCATGGTGTTTGACAAAATGCCAGTGGCATCTAGCCAACTCTTGGGGTGGCCAAACTTACCAGATGGATGTCTCCTTAGATGAGTAGGAAGGTGGTGAGGTTAGTTCATCAAAAGTAAAAACTTGTTAGTGCAAGTTTTGCAAGAATTCAGTTCTGGACAGAAAATGCAGAGCACTGTTCCATGAACCAAAATTATCCCAATAGGTACACCCTTCTGGACTTAAGGGTTTTGCAAGAGGGACTACAAGCATGAGGAAGCTCAAAGGCACTAGAGCAAAATAGACTAGGGTTGCAGTGCAAAACACTAAACTGAACAAGAAAGAAAAAGAGGTTGTTTCACTCAAAACTTCCAAAGGACCAAGAAGGGTTTTTGCATAAGGATGAATAACATGCTGCTATGAACATCCCATAATTTTGGTGGAAGCATCAAAGGAATATTTAAAGGGGTTGTAGTGCAATATGGCCTACTGAACCAGATTGGCAACATGCTGTGGAGCTCAAAATATTAAATGAAATAATTATATTCTTGCACAAAAGTGATCTAGTAGCATCACTAGGCATCTCCAATTTTTGGTTGAATTTATAATTAAATTTATCCAGAGGTTGCAGTTCAAAAGGGGCCTTTAAACTAGGTTTGACCATTTATATAGAGAAGTAAATTATGAAGACCAATATATAATTAATCATGTTGATATGAGCAGAGTTTTTAAAGGATGCAGAAGAGAATCTAATATTAGCTGGAAAGTTTTCACTATGGGCAAAAATTTCAACATAACATAACCAGAAAGGTTCTGGAAACCAAGGGATATATAGCAAAAGGCAAAAAAAATTAGTTTACTGGCAAAATTTTATTTAATAAAACATTGCTATATTTTTGGGGTGTTACAACACTACCCCCCTTAAGAAAAATCTCGCCCTCGAGATTTGTTAAGGGTCCACTACTGCTTCAAAAGATACTACCAAAATTTTACTGCTTTAATTATGCAAATAAAAACTACTACAGTGTAAGAGCAAACAGTGGTGTAAACTGTAGTGTTAAACACTGGCGTGTCTCAGGAAAAGAATAATCTACTGTCGTGGAAAAGGAGATATTTCTACTCTGGAACATAGTAAATTTAGAAATGGTATTTTTCCTAAATTTACAAATACGCCGGTTCCACCCGAGAGCACAGTGCTCTCACTGGCTGACAGGTGGGGCCTGGGCCAGTGTCAGCCTCTTCTTCTTCCTCCGGCTCTCTCTTCTCCTCTCTCCCGCACGCTCTCCCGCACTTTCTCCACTGGCGACAGCTAGCTCGTAGGGCATCTAGGCCGTACTGCCATAGTGCGCGGCGTGCTAGCTGCCAGTGCAGCGTGCACTCCCCTCGCGGACCAGCGTGTTGTCGGCACTGCTCGCGGATTCGCCTCCGAACACCGGCGATCGAGCGACGAGCGGCGCTGGTGGACTTCGCCCACTGTACACCGATCTCGAGCTATAAAACGACCGAGGAGCTACTTCTCCCTCCTCTCACCTGGCCTCTCTTCTTCTCCTTTCTTCCCTCTCCTCCATTTGCGTTTTGAAGGAGCTCGTGTCGAGGCTCTAATGGCGGAGGTGATGCCGGACTGGTGCATGGTTCTCATGAGCGTGGGGTTGGCGGCATTGCTGGGGGTATCGGTGCTCTTGTGCGCGATGATCCTTGACGATCATCGGGATGCGGCGGCTCGAGTGCTAGCTCTCCGCGGCGGTGGCGATCACGAGGATTAGGTGAGGGTGGCAGGGCTAATGGTGGTTAGCGGGTGGTAGGCACTTAGTGCTCGAATAAATTTCCAGAGTTTCTTCTCGGGAAACTGTGGTGTGTGAGGAGGTGGCTGATGAAGCAGGTGTAGGCGGCCTAGCAACCAAGTGTACTGTGTGGAGTGGCCGGAGTTGTATCATCGTTGTTGTGATGCTGTGTGATGAAAGAAAAATCTATGCTAGGCAGATGGACAAGATGTAACAACACAAGAAAAAAATTCACTTAATACGCAGAGCAACACACAGTTCTCATAAAAGATACAGGTACACCCACGTGGCAGTTACGTCTAAAATATAAACGGTAAATGAACAGGGTCATGGGAAAAGGTCTCTGGTGCTGGGGGACACTCTTCTTCTATCGGTGGTAGTGGGTTGACCAGTCGGTGAATGTGCTTCTCCTGCGCGGGCCTCAAAGGTCTGCCGATGGCGATCCGAGGATTTAAATCGGCGAGGCTCTGGAGATAACCCATTATCCGCTGGTTCAAACGCTCTTGCGCGATCACATACTGTGAAAGGTTGGCTAGCACCGAGTCTCTCTCAATACGCCCACCAGGAAAAGATGCTGCTTCCCCGGGTGCTGCGCGGCTTGGAAAGTAGTAATATCCTCGCTCACTGGCATAGGGCACCGCGAATCGAAGGCGAGCAATCGCTTCGCAGGCGGCAGCCTCTATGGCCATCTGTGGAGTTGGCATGGATTTCCCCATGAAGGAAACCTCTGTGGGGTCTTGGTTTGGGTTGGAGGGTGGGATGTGTACCACTGCCCAATATTTCGAGGTGGATGGTGTGATCCTCGCTTTGAGCAGCTCATACTGGGGTGGACGGGTAGCACTCATGGTATTGCAGGTAAAATCCCACAATATCTTCACGAAACTACCCGAGGATGCCTCAAGGGTTCTCAAGTAAATACTGGGGATCGGCATGGCGAAGGTAATGGCTGTGAGAGGGGAGCACCGGTGAGGGATGCTTGGCAAGTTTACGGTGTGGCCTATATATAGCAGCTTGGCTGGTTTATAGGGTTATGGTGAGGGCATCTGTATCGTCGGTTCCGCTTTACGGGGGTCGGGGTCAAGGCTACAGATACTCATGTCTTGTAAAAAGATGTGTTCACTGTAGGGGTTGTCGGTGAGGTGCTTTGGAAATCATACCCGACAAAAATAGGCACTCGTACACTAGATGCTATAAAGATAAGAGGGCGAAAGTAAACTGTATATACATATGGGCATACAGGTTACATGACCATGGGCGAGGGCATGATAAGGCTTGGTACTGCTCGGGTGATTTAATCAACCTCGATTATATCCAAGCGGCCTTGCCTTGTGGGTGTTAAAGCTTCTTCGGGAGCTTCATCATTGGGGTTGGCTGACGGTGGTTGAAGAGGTGCAGGGTCGGGGCAGGGATGATGCCCCTCGCGAGGATTGTTGGCCACAATCCCGTTGGAGCGTGCGCCAAACAAGCGACGCATCACTTCTGGAGATACCAAGGCATTTTGGTCAATGACCGCGGCAGGCCTTGGGGACTCGATTGGTTGTCCGAACAACACAACTGGGTTGTCGGTGCCGGACTCGCCTCGTCCTCTAGCTGGGGCTCGGCGAAGCAGTTCTCCACGAGCTGCGATCAGATCAAGGGTGATTTGATCGAACAGTTCCTCGAGTACACTAACATAGCGTACCAGATGCAATAATGCAAGATCCGTCTCGTGGTCTCCGCTTGCAACTTGGGGAGGCCTACCATACCCATTGCGACTAGGGTAGTAGTAGAATGAGCGACAGTTAACTCGGGGCGACAGGTGCCTGAGTTGAACTATAGCCTCTCGAGCAGCCAGTTGGATAGTTGCGGCTCAAAGGAAGTTGTTCTCCCGGTGAACCGGTAGGGGCGCTCTAGCGTCAGACCTCTACCGTAGATGTGTACCATGGCCCAGAATTGACGGCTTTCACCGCCCATGGAGTCTTGGTACACCACATATTCTGGGGGCTCTTCCATCGCAAAGGCACGACAGGTGAGGTTTGCGAGCACGGTCACAAAACCTCCAAGGTTGGTTGCTGTGGTTTCATTGTGGACGATGGGTCCCCGCATTTTAGCTCGGTATGGGGGTAGAGGCTGTGCGGCGTTGGGTTTGGGGGCTAGCGTGCCCTATTTATTGGAAAGGACGGAGTCTTCCTGTGTACGCTTGCGAAGTCTTCCTCTGCACGCTTGCAGAGTCTTTCTCTGCACGCTTGCGGAGTCTTCCTCTGCACGCTTGCGGAGAGGGACTGTTTAGGTGTCGATTACTGGCGCGTGATCGACGATCTAGGCTGATAGGTTGGGCACCGACTGCCAAAGGTGTCGGTCCACTGTGGGGGGGTATCTTACGAGAGAAGCTTGGCTGGGGGTTGGATTATGGTCTGGTGTGGTGGTTAATCTAGGTTTTTGGACCTGGCTGAGATAGGATTAGCCAACGGCCAGCCTGGCTCTGATACCAAGGTTGTCAGGACCGGATTTCCGGGTATTGAATTCCCAAAATTCGGACCTTGTGCTCACGAGCCGCAGGATTACTGTTAGCTGACGAGGCACCAACTGGTTACAGAAATTCCAAGCAATGGACAAAATATGTAGCACAAGACCATTCTGGCTTTTCAGTACAACACGGGGTTTCTAGTGGATGATGGCGGAAGCGGTTGCGATACGTCGGCGTCTGTGGGACTCCATTTCCCACGGGAACAGCTGACCGTGATAACACCTATCTTCGCGGGACTACTCACTCCAAAAGTGTAGGCTCCGGGGTGGCATCACGTCGTTCCTTCACACGCAAGAAATCTGGCCAAGACAATAGCCAGGGACAAGCCAGTGAGTACTTTGAATGTACTAGCAAACATTTTTAGCCTAGGTGAAATAAAATCATGCTCGCAAATATTTTAATTCACGGTGTTAAATTTGATATAACCGTTTATGATGCATGCAATTCGAATGTATGAACATATAAGAGTATGCATAAGCATTCAGGGAGATATAAACAAAAATAAAATGAAATAAAGGAGGACGAAAACATGCCGCAATCGGGCGTCTGAGCGACACCGCGTAAAGGGCTTATAAAGAGAAGAAAGCAATAAAATGCCATAGTCGGACGTCTGAGCGACATCACAGAAAGGGCTTTGTAAATAAAAAGAATGCCACAGTCGGACGTCTGAGTGACATCACAGAGAGGGCTTGTAAATAAGAAGAATGCCACAGTCGGACGTCTGAGCGACATCACAGAAAGGGCTTTGTAAATAAGACGAATGCCATAGTCGGACGTCTGAGCGACATCACAGAAAGGGGTTATAAGGCAAAATAAATAATAGTGAATATCCAGGAGGTAGAACCGTCCCAAGGATACTCCTTGTCTCAAATAAGATGATAGGTTAGTCCATAATAATGATGAATCACAATCACTACCTGTCGTAGGTCATAATTAATATTCTGGTTTAAATAGATTTCTCCTCCGAAGACCGACACTAAGACCGACACTCGACCCATCCCAGACTGTAGTCCTTAACCATGGACACGGCTATTCGAATAGGTTTTATATCTCTGCAGAGGGTGTACTCTTTACCCACAAATAACGGATTTTCTATAGTCCCTCTGGACTAATTCCGTTTACGGCCTTTTAAATTTAAAGACACACCTGACTGCACACACCAGCTTAACTTACCGGTGTCTGGAATCACCCACGACACTAGTTAAGCCAAACTCTAAGTGGGGAGGCTACAACCTCGACTAGCATGGGATCACAACAATTTATAACACGCGCGAGAAAACTGCGGACGCTATCCCCTTCGGCTACAACAGAAACACACATGCCCCCGGACCAGGTGGCCTGCCTACCGGATGCAGCCGGTATCTTCCACCGTGGCCTCTCTGTATGGTGTGTGATAAAACAGGGATCGACAAATTTGCTAAACCGCACCCTACCTGTAGGAGGGACACGTGGTAGTACGAAACAAGTATGGGGGTTACCGGAGCAAGACTCGATCTATGGTCGACTCAGGAGGTTCATGTATTCTTTGCATGGTTAGTGACACAAAGTTCTCATGGTTCCCGGACAGGGTCACACCCCTCATGCTACATGCTGCCTCACTTCACATCCTCGTCACAACGAGATGTCAGTCACGTGGTCGGTTCACCGAACCACATCCTTCCTTCGGACTCCATCTGAACTATCACCAGGCATATGTGGCATGAGGAGGGGTGGCTGTCACCAATATCATTTACATGACTGAAAAGAATTATTCACCACAGGATGATATGCAAGAGTATGCTTTTCACATGAAATAATGATGCTCCATTTTGTCATGTCCATGGAGTTCTTGGGTTAAAGCACACAACATGTATCAAAAAGGGGTTCAAGATGCTTGCCTTCAAGTAGAGGGGAGGAGAAAAGCATTCCAAGAGTTTTGGAAGTTTTCTCCCTCTTCAAAAATCCTAAAAGAATTAAAAGGAAATCAATACATAGACTTAGAACACCCCGAAAAAGTTGTCTGGAAAATTTTCATATAAATAAACTAGACAATATTTGGGAAACAACAGAAAAAGAATCAAATCATTTGGAGCTCTGGTTAAAAAGTTAAAGCTAGTCAAAGTTTGGTCAAATCTTGTTTTTAAACTAAAACAGAAAAAGAAAACGATTCGGCTGAGAATACGCCTTCGGGCTAGGGGATACGTACTTCGTGTTTTACGCCTCCACTTAAAAACGCGCGGTGACGACGCTGGGTCACTGACAGTGGGCCCAGGGGGTCCACTGGTCAGGTTTGACCAGTCTTTCCCCCCCTCCTCTCCCTCTGCCCGACCGGGGCGGGACTCCGGCGATCATCGCCGGCGAACCAGGGATCCTCGAGGGTCACTGAGTGCGGGAATGGACCCGCGGGTTTGGTACGGTCCTCCTGGTAGTCGATTGGTCGGAGGGGGCGAAGGGAGTCGCTGACGGCGAGCTCCGCGGCGGAGGAAGCTTCGGGTGATTTAGGGGCTTTGCTATACGGTGGCTCCCAAGCTGGTTTGAGGCGACGGGTGGCTTCGCAAGGTCGAGGGGAAGGCGACGGTGGCGCTGGACGGGCGGGGAGGCTCTGGTGACGCCGGATTGCTCGAGGCAACGGCGGCGGCTGTGTTCGCTAGAGCTGGAGAAGGGAGCTTCTCGGGGGCGAATGGCTGTCACGGGGCTGCTCCGCGGGGTGCCTAGGGAAGGAATGTTGATGCGGAGATGCTCGGGCACCTATAAATAGGCGAGCCATGGCAGTTTAGCGGTTGCAGTGGATAAGCTCGCCGGCGACCGCCGTTCTGTTGCAGCAGGGGGGACGTGGCGGCAACGAGCGCTAGCGGACGGCTTGCGGATGAGCTCGCACTGCTCCGAGGGGGCAGCTGGCGAGCGCGAGTGGCTTGGGCGGCGCCGACCATGGCAGAGAGCCACTGTGCTCACCGGCGTGCCGCCAAAAGCTCTCTGACGGCAGCGCTGTGGCGACCCAGGAGCGGCTTGGAGTTTCCTCGAGTGCGGATAAGGCTGGGCGTGGCTCTAGGAGTGGGTTGGGGCCAGGGGCGCGACGCGGCGGCCCGGGCGCACGCACGTGCAAAACGCGCGCTCTGGGCGCGCCCAGAGCACGCACGCAACGTGCTCGGCGTTATGCCAAGGCATGATAATGAGCTCCAGATTGCGAGGGGGTCAGCAGGGTTAGGCTAAAAGGTTGGGGCAAAGCTATGAGACATGCTGGTTTAGGAAAGAGATCAAGTTCATAATATGAACCAGAAGCTAAGCCAAATATGGTCATGCACTCATGGTGTTTGACAAAATGCCAGTGGCATCTAGCCAACTCTTGGGGTGGCCAAACTTACCAAATGGATGTCTCCTTAGATGAGTAGGAAGGTGGTGAGGTTAGTTCATCAAAAGCAAAAACTTGTTAGTGCAAGTTTTGCAAGAATTCAGTTCTGGACAGAAAATGCAGAGCACTGTTCCATGAACAAAAATTATCCCAATAGGTACACCCTTCTGGACTTAAGGGTTTTGCAAGAGGGACTACAAACATGAGGAAGCTGAAAGGCACTAGAGCAAAATAGACTAGGGTTGCAGTGCAAAACACTAAACTGAACCAGAAAGGAAAAGAGGTTGTTTCACTCAAAACTTCCAAAGGACCAAGAAAGGTTTTTGCATAAGGATGAATAACATGCTGCTATGAACATCCCATAATTTTGGTGGAAGCATCAAAGGAATATTTAAAGGGGTTGTAGTGCAATATGGCCTACTGAACCAGATTGGCAACATGCTGTGGAGCTCAAAATATTAAATGAAATAATTATATTCTTGCACAAAAGTGATCTAGTAGCATCACTAGGCATCTCCAATTTTTGGTTGAATTTATAATTAAATTTATCCAGAGGTTGCAGTTCAAAAGGGGCCTTAAAACTAGGTTTGGCCATTTATATAGAGAAGTAAATTATGAAGACCAATATATAATTAATCATGTTGATATGAGCAGAGTTTTTAAAGGATGCAGAAGAGAATCTAATATTAGCTGGAAAGTTTTCACTATGGGCAAAAATTTCAACATAACATAACCAGAAAGGTTCTGGAAACCAAGGGACATATAGCAAAAGGCAAAAAAAAATTACTGGCAAAATTTTATTTAATAAAACATTGCTAAATTTTTGGAGTGTTACAAAGGACCAGAGGGGAAACCCTCCCCCCATCTAGGGAGGAGGCCAGGGAAGAAGAAGGAGGGTGCTCTCTCCCCCTCTCTCCCGGTGGCGCCGGAGTGCCGCCGGGGCAAGCATCGTGACAGTGATCTACAAAAACAATCTTGCTACCGTCAGCACCAACTCCCCCCCTCCCTCTATGAAGCGGTGTAACCTCTCTATTCGCGATGCAATTCTCTACTTAAACATGGTGCTCAACACTATATATTATTATCCAATGATGTGTAGTCATCCTATTATGTTTGAGTAGATCTATTTTGTCCTATGGGTTAATCGACGATCGTGGTAGGTATGAGTTGTATATTTTATTATATTGTTGTCCTATTGTGCCCTCCGTGTCATGCGAACATGAGGGGTCCCTGCTGTAGGGTGTTGTAACATGTTCATGATTCTGTTGTAGTGGGTGGCTAGAGTGACAGAAACTTACGCCTGAGTAATGGGGTTGTTGCGTATGGGAGTAAGGAGGACTTGATACTTAAGGCTATGGTTGGATTTTACCTGAATGATCTTTAGTAAATGCAGATGCTTGCTAGAGTTCCAATCATAGGTGCATATGATCCAAGTACGAAAAGTATCTGAGCTCATGCCTCACCCTCATATAAAATTACAATAATGTTTATCGGTCTAGTTACCGATTGCCTAGGAACAAATGTTTCTCTTGTGTTACAAAAAGCTTTCTACTACACTACAAAGTTTATTATCTTTCATTTTTTTAGTTTTATTCTCGCTAAATACTTCTAGTTTTATTCTTGTTATAGGTAAAGCAAACAGTAAGTGTGCGTATAGTTCTATCGGTGGTCGATAGAACTGGAGGAAATATTTGTTCTACCTTTAGATCCTCGTTTGGTTCAACACTCTTACCTTTCAGAAAGGCTACAAACGACCCCCTACACTTGTGGGTAATCAACTCCTTTTTCTCGCGCCGTTGCGGGGGAGCAATAGCGTGGGGTGAATATTCTCGTGTGTGCTTGTTTGCTTTATCACTAAGTAGATTTTATGGTGTGGTTTTGTTTTGTATCTTTAGTTATGGGTACGAAACGCAAAATACCAAAAAAAAAGTTGTACCTACTGAACCAATGGTTGAAGAACTACCCAAAATATATCATAATGCTGAAGCTTTTTACTTGGATCATTGTCGATCCATTTGTGCTCATGGTGAAAACCCTACTAGCGTAGTAGAGGGAAAATCATTAAAGGAGCATGCTTATTTTGTGTGACACCGTTTGTCTAAAAAAAGGAAACTTTTATGGCATCAAATTAATTGTTTGGAGTGCTATGCTTGGAATTTGTGTGAAATATATGATTTTACTTGTCGTCCCGAAGACCCTAAAACACACCCTCAATTCCAATGCGAGTTTAAGGATAATGGAATCTTTTCTTCCTGTGCCAAATATGTTTATAATTACTATGATATTGAAAAATTTGAAGAATTTGTTGAGGTGCTTATCAAATTTCTTCTTTTATTAAAAAGTATGATGCTACTATTTACAAATCTGAAAAATTTGCCATACTTCAATATTGCTATGATAATTATGCTTCTAATGCTTATGTGAAACCATATATTGAGGACACCTTCGCTGTCCTAGAAGAGACTAATATTTTGCAGGAATCTATGGAAGAAAAAATTGATGACACTATGAGCTCATTAGATGAAAAAGATGAGGAGGAGAGTGAAGAACAAAAGGAGGAAGAACGGATTAGCTACCTGTGCCCATCTTTTGATGAGAGTAACCCCTCAACTCACACATTGTTTAATTTCCCTTCGTGCTTACCGAAGGATGAATGCTATGATGATTGCTATGATTGCTACTTCTCGAGCTTGCGTTGTATTCCCTCGAAGAGGAAAGGGTGATGCAGCACAGTAGCGTAAGTATTTCCCTCAGTTTTTGTGAACCAAGGTATCAATCCAGTAGGAGACCACTTGCGAGTCCCTCGCACCTGCACAAACAAATAAGAACCTTGCAGCCAACGCGATAAGGGGTTGTCAATCCCTTCACGGTCACTTACTAGAGTGAGATCTGATAGATAGGATAGGATAATATTTTTGGTATTTTTGGTATAAGAACAGAAAGTAAATAAGCAACGACAATGGAATTTAGCTAGTTGACAGGAAAGTAATATGACCAAGATAGACCCAGGGGCCATAGGTTTCACTAGTGGCTTCTCTCATGATAGCAGAATTCTACGGTGGGTGAATAAATTACTGTCGAGCAATTGATAGAAAAGCGCATAGTTATGAGAATATCTAGGCATGATCATTATATATAGGCATCACGTCAGTAACAAGTAGACCAAAACGATTCTGCATCTACTACTATTACTCCACACATCGATCGCTATCCAACATGCATCTAGAGTATTAAGTTAATAAGAATAGAGTAGCGCCTTAAGCAAGATGACATGATCTAGAGGGATAAACTCAAGCAATATGATATAAACCACATCTTTTTATCCTCGATGGCAACAATACTATGTGTGCCTTGCTGCCCCTACTGTCATTGGGAAAGGACACCGCAAGATAGAAACCAAAGTCAAGCACTTCTCCCATTGCAAGAACTATAGATCTAGTAGGCCAAACCAAACCAATAATTCAAAGAGACTTGCAAGGTTATTATAATCATACATAAAAGATTTCAGAAAAGAATCCAATATTGTTCACATATAATCTTGATCATAAACCCACAATTCATCGGATCTCAATAAACACACTGCAAAAAGATTACATGGAATAGACCACCTCAAAGATCGAGGAGAACTTTGTATTGAGATCCAAAGAGAGAGAAGAAGCCATCTAGCTAATAAGTATGGACCCAAAGGTCTGTGGTAAACTACTCACAACTCATTGGAGAGGCTATGGTGTTGATGTAAAAGCCCTCCGTGATCGATGGCCCCTCTGGTGGAGCTCCAGAACAGGCCCCAAGATGGGATCCCACGGGAACAGAAGGTTACGGCGGTGGAATTAGGGTTTCTTCGTCCTCGTCGATGTTTTCAGGGTATATGGGTATATATAGGAGGAAAAAGTACGTCGGTGGAGCAACATGGGGCCACGAGGGTGGGGGCATGCCTACCCCCCTGGGCGCGCCCTGCCCCCTCGTGGGCACCTCGTTTCTTCTCTGACTTGTACTCCAAGTCTCTCGTGAAGGTATCATTCCAAAAATAACTCTCCCGAAGGTTTCATTCCGTTTGGACTCCGTTTGATATTCCTTTTCTGCAAAACAATGAAATAGGCCAAAAACAGCAATTTGCACTGGGCCGTGGGTTAGTAGGTTAGTCTCAAAAATAATATAAAAGTGTATAATAAAGCCCATTAAACATCCAAAACAAAATATATAATAGCATGGAACAATCAAAAAATATTGATACGTTGGAGACGTATCAATGATCATGTTGATTCGTTTAAATATCCCTTTTTGATGATGCTTGCTATGCTTGTTGGCAATATGAATTGTGCTTAAGGAGATGAACCTGCTATAGTTCCTTATGTTAAATATGAAATTGTTGCTATTGCACCCACACATGATAGTCCTATTATATTTTTAAATTCTCCCAACTACACTACATCGGAGAAGTTTCCACTTATTAAGGATAATATTGATGGGTTGCATTTTACTACTACACATGATGATTTTTATAAATATAATATGCATGTGCTTGCTGCTACTACTTGCAATTATTATGAGAGATGAACTACATCTTCACCTCTCCATGTTTCCAATATGATAAAATTGCAAGAAACTATTTATACTATGCATTGTCCTTTACTTGATGTGCATGAATTGTTCTTTTATGACATGCCGATGCATAGGAAGAGAGTTAGACTTCATAGTTGCATGATATATGTTGCTTTGTTCTCAATACTAAATTATAAATCACTGTTAATTAAAATTTGCTTTGATATACCTTGGGATACGGGTGGATAAGTTGATCACTTTATGCCTAGCTTAATGGCTTTAAAGAAAGCGCTGCCAAGGAGACAACCCATAAGTCTTACAGAGTCTTTTTATTCTGTTGTGTTTTTTAAGTTTTTAAACAAAAAAATAAAGAGGGGAACCTAAAAACTTTTCAATAATAAAACTGAAAGTAAGAGAGACGAGCACCGTTGAAGTGGGGGAGCTCCTTGAACTTTGTTCATGCCCATGGAATTTTGTGAATCTTGAATACCAGAAACTTTTCAACAAAAAATAATTATCCCGTTGTACAAATCCATCATATCATAAAAATAATGCGCATAGACTTAGCTTTAGGATGATTAGATTGCTTGTTTGGTATGTGCGGTGAAAAAACAGAAACTTTGGCTGTAGTGCGTGAATTTACATTTTTTACTGGAACATCAAAAGTTTTTGAAATTTTTACACAACACTTCTGTACAAATTTTTGATTTGTTCCTAATTTTTAGAACTTTTAGAGTTACAGAAGTATTTTCAATGTTCAAATTGCTACAAATTGTTCTGTTTTAGATAGATTCTATTTTTGATCCATAGTTTTCCTTGTTTTAATGAATCTATGGACTATATCGGAGGGTAGAAGCCATTGTCAAGTTAGGATACATTAGGCATAATGCAAAAATAAAATATGAATGGGTTTGCAATGGAACTTGAAGTAGTGATTTGCATTATTATACTAATGGATCTCATGAGTTTTCTGTGAAGTTTTGTGTGGATGATGTTCAAAGATCGAGGAGGTTTCGATATGAAAAGAAGGAGGGGAGGCAAGAGTTAAATATTGGGGATGCCCAAGGCACCCCAAGTAAATATTCAAGGATACTCAAGCATCTAAGCTTGGGGATACCCCGAAAGGCATCCTATTTTTTTCAACAAGTATCAGTATGTTTTGGTTTTTGTTCTATTCACATGATATGCATAAATTCTTGGAGCGTCTTTTTTTTTTATTTTTCTATTTTATTTTATGCACCATGCTGGTATGATATATTCCTTGGTTTATTTATAGAATTCTCATTATACTTCACTTAAATCTTTTGAGTATGGCTTTATAGAATGCTTCATGGGCTTCACTTATATCCTTTGAAGTTTGGATGCCTGTTTCTCTACGCATAGAAAACCGTTATTTGTAGACTGTTATTTTGCTTCACTTATATTTGTTAGAGCATAATCTTTTGTAGAAAGAATTAAACTCTCTTTCTTCAATTATATCTATTTAGAGAGTCAACGAGAATTGTTCATTCACATGGTTAGTCATAAGATCCTACATAAAACTTATGGGTCACTGAATATGATATGTTTCATTCCTTGCAATAGTTTTGTGATATATAGATAATAATATGTGGGAGGTACTAATGGATGATTGTGTTTAGTAGGAATATTGGTGTTAAGGTTCATGATTCCTGAAGCATGTACGTATAGTCTCCCGTTATGTTAGGAAGTTGGAGCATAATTTATCCTTGAGTGTCTATCTTTGTGTGAAGGTCGGGGGCGCACGATGGTTAACTCCTACCAACCTCCCCCCTAGGAGCATGCATAGTAGTACTTTGCTTTGAGGGGTAATAAACTTTTGCAATACGTATGTGAGTTCTTTATGACGAACGTGATTCCATGGAATATACGCACTCTTACCATTCCACAGTTTGCTAGCCTCTTTGGTACCACACATTGACCTTTCTCACCTCGAGATGTGGTGCAAACTTCGCCGGTGCATCCAATCCTCGTGATATGATATGCCTTATCACACATTAGCCTTATTATATCTTCCTAAAAACAGCCACCATACCTTCCTATTATGGCATGTAGCGACCAGACCTCAAACAGTCTAATCTCTGTCCATCAGTGTCATCCCTGGATCAGTAATGCTGACACGCACAGTACTTGAAGGATTTATAACAGAGTAGCAATCACACACTTATTACATCGATAGTCCAACGATGAATTAATTACAAATAATATGGCTGAAGGCCATCTAATACGAGAACAGCGGAAGGCTTGGAAGATAAGTGAGTCCATCAACTCCAGCGGCATCACTGAGTATAGAACCACGACCTAAAAGGCATCTTACTCGTCGTCTGAAAAGTCTACAACATGAAACGTTGCAGCCCGAAAACGGGTCAGCACATGGAATATGCTGGCAAGATAACACAAGAGAATGCAATGAAAGTAAGCTATACTATATGCAATATGGCTGGTGGAAAGCTCTATGGTTAAGTTTTTGCGTAAAGCCAATTTTTCCATACTTCAAAGGAATAGATTTTAATTAACTATCATGGTAGTTGAAACATCGTTGAGAAGATAGACATCCTCTCAACCCCAATTAAAATAATCATTAAACCCAATCAATATTAAATTAGAGTAACATGATGAGATGCACATGAAAATCCAAGTACTGGATACTCAAGACGTCCATAACCGGGGACACGGCTAATCATTATCAGTTTGTACACTCTGCAGAGGTTTGTGCACTTTTCCCACAAGACTCGATCGCCTCCGTTTGGTTTCTCGCACTGCATGGTGTTTGAGAAACGGATGACCGAGACATAGTCTTTCAGAACCGCTAGCACCTTACGATCGGGCGGACCGTACCAACCTACATCCCCTACATCTGCTAGTCCACCACTGTAAGAGTTCGCACGACTTACTCATACTATGCTAGAGCACATAATTGCATTGTGGCTGCACACGGAAGTTTCTAGTATGAATAATCTCATGATCCCTTTGAGCCTGGGTGGCGGTCCATAAAAAAACAGGCAATCACTGGAATACCCAGGTGCCTCAATCCACCCAGATGTGTATTAATGTTGCCACCTTAAGTTGAACCATTAATTAACAAACTCACATATGTCATGGATTTCACTCACCCAATCCACGTCTACGAGCATAGCATGTCCTAACAGCAATCGTAGAAGTAACTCCCAAAGGTTTGAATGTAATGCAGGTAATAGGTACTACCTCAATCTACTTCCCAATCCCACAAGTTAATTTATCCTACTCATGCAATGTGTGAGGGTTTGACTAATGCAATGAAAACTGGGTAATTGGAAAGTATGATCAAAGTGTTACTTGCCTTGCTGATGATCCGCAAAACCTAGAGACTCAAAGTAGCAAGCGGCGCACTCCGGGTACTCTATCGCAATCAAACAAGCACACAATAAGTACTTAACTAATGCACGGGTAAAACTCAAATAAGAGATCTAACCAGAAAGTTCAACTTAAGAACTCCGGTTTGCAAAAAGAATCAACTCGAAAGAAGCAACAAAACTCAAACTACAAAAGAAACGAGCTCCAGTTTACCAGTTGGCCTAAAATGAAATTTTACAGTAGCCAAAACTTTGTTCAAGTTGATTAAACGTAAAGAGGGCTTCGAGACGAAGATCTGGGATTTTGAATCACCTAATTCCGACTCTCGAGCGAAAAGAAAAACGAAAAACAAGATCAGGGCAGAAATCGTGATCGGAATAATCGCGGATAAATACCCCGAAAAAGAAAACGGACGAACAGGCTAACGAAAGAAGGTTCGCTGTCTGCGGCTAACGAACAAAAACCAAACGAACGTACGGGCAGAAAAGTTGGGAAACGTGAAACACGTCGTGCACTCCTGACAATCCTTCGGGCAACTCCAACTTGTAGGCAACCTCTCCCATGCGTTCCAAAACATGGTAAGGTCCCACAAATCTCGGGGCTAACTTCCCTTTAACTCCGAAACGTTAAACTCCTCGCAGAGGCGATACTCTCAGGTATGCTCTGTCTCCGATCTCATAGGTTGTCTCCTAACGATTCGAGTCTGCATAACTTTTCTGCCCGGACTGAGCTACTTTCAGTCTATCTCGAATCAACTTCACCTTCTCCTCAGACTCTTTGATTAAGTCTGGTCCAAACAACTGTCGGTCTCCAACTTCGTCCCACGACAACGGTGTTCGGCATCTCCTTCCATACAATGCCTCGAACGGTGCCATCTTCAAACTGGCCTGGTAACTGTTGTTGTATGAGAACTCCGCGTAGGGCAAGTTGTCATCCCAACTAGATTCATAATCTAAAGCACAGGCTCTCAGCATATCCTCCAAAATCTGATTGACTCTTTCAGTCTGTCCACCTGTCTGCGGATGAAACACTGTGCTAAACTCTAGCCTGGTACCCAAAGTTTCATGTAACTGATTCCAGAACTTTGAGGTAAACTGGGTTCCTCTATCTGATACGATGCTCCTCGGAACTCCATGCAGACATACAATTCTGGTCATGTATATCTTTGCCAACTTTGCACTAGTATATGTGGTTTTCACAGGAATAAAGTGGGCTACCTTCGTCAATCGGTCTACTACTACCCAGATTGAATCATATCCTGCTTTGGTCCTGGGCAATCCGGTGATAAAATCCATGCCAAGCTTCTCCCACTTCCATTCGGGTATTGGCATAGGTTGTAACAATCCTGCTGGCTTCTGATGTTCTGCCTTTACTCTTTGGCATACATCACAAACTGCTACATACTCCGCAATATCCTTCTTCATACCGGTCCACCAGAAAATATCCTTCAATTCCAAGTACATCTTAGTATTTCCTGGGTGAATCGAGTACGGTGAATCATGGGCCTCCTGTAAAATCAACTTCCCGATCTCCGGGTCATTGGGCACATAGATTCGATCCTCAAACCATAGGGTTTCGTGTTCATCCTCATGAAATCCTTTAGCTTTTCCTTCGCTCATCCTTTCCTCTATAGAAGCAATCTCCTTGTCAGCTTTCTGAGCTTCTCTGATTTTATCCATCAGGGAAGACTGGATTTCTAGTGTTGCTACATAGCCTCTCGGAACTATCTCCATACGTAGTTCTCGTAGGTCCTCGGCTAACTCCTTTGGAAATTCTTCCGTCATTAGGGTATTGACATGGCTCTTACGGCTTAGCGCATCGGCTACTACGTTAGCCTTTCCGGGATGATAATGCAATCTCATGTCATAATCCTTAATGAGTTTCAGCCATCTCCTTTGCCTAAGATTCAGCTCCTTCTGAGTGAATATATACTTCAAACTCTTGTGATCCGTATATACTTCACAATGGTTTCCAATGAGAAAATGTCTCCACGTCTTCAATGCATGCACTACGGCGGCTAACTCCAAATCATGAGTGGCATAGTTCAACTCATGGGGGTTCAGTTGTCGTGAAGCATACGAAACAACTTTTCCTTCCTGCATAAGAACTGCTCCAAGTCCTCGACTTGAAGTGTCGAAGTACACCTCATAATCCTTATGTTGATCTGGCAGAATCAACACAGGGGATGAGACCAACCTTTTCTTCAATTCCTGGAAACTGGCCTCACATTCTTCTGTCCAACTGAACTGGGTGTCCTTCTTTAACAACTCCGTCATTGGCTTTGCAATCTTTGAGAAATTCTCGATGAATCTCCGGTAGTATCCTGCGAGTCCAAGAAAACTCCGGATCTCTCCAACTGTTGTCGGTGCTTTCCAATTTGTCATGGTGTCCACCTTAGCAGGATCTACTGCTATTCCTTCTCCGGATATAACATGTCCGAGGAATCCGACTTCCTTCAACCAAAACTCGCATTTGCTAAACTTGGCATATAACTGATGTTCTCTGAGCTTCTCCAACACCAAACGCAAATGCTCTGCATGCTCCTCTTCATCCTTCGAGAAGATCAAAATATCATCTATGAACACTACGACGAACTTATCCAAATACTCCATAAACACTTTGTTCATCAGGTTCATAAAGTATGCCGGTGCGTTCGTCAAACCAAACAACATAACGGTATACTCGTACAACCCATACCTAGTGGTAAAGGCTGTCTTAGGTATATCCTGCTCTCGGATCTTCAGCTGATGGTACCCTGATCGCAGATCGATCTTGGAAAATACCTTAGCTCCTTGTAATCTATCGAACAGATCATTGATCATCGGCAAAGGGTACTTGTTCTTGATCGTTACCTCATTCAATCCTCGGTAATCGACAACCATTCTTAACGATCCATCCTTCTTCTCCACTAGAAGTAGTGGTGAACCCCAAGGCGAAGAACTTGGGTGTATGAATCCTTTATCTAGTAACTCCTTAATCTGTTTCTTTATCTCCTCCAAATCCTTTGCGGGCATCCTATAGGGTCTCTTAGAAATTGGCCCGGTGCCTGGCAAAAGTTCAATCAAAAACTCTATATCTCTATCCGGTGGCATGCCAGGTAACTCCTCTGGGAACACATCCGGATAATCCTTCACTACTGGCACTTCCTCCTGAACAACTCCTGACAAGGAATTTAACCTACTCCTCTTTGACTCATGCCGGGATACATACTTGATCCTTCTTCCTTCCGGCGTAGTAAGCAAAATGGTCTTACTGGCACATTCAATATTCCCTTCATACTTAGATAACCAATCCATGCCTAATATCACATCTAGTCCTTGAGATTCCAATACTATTAGGTCCGAAGGGAAAATGTAATTACCAATCCTTAGGGGCAACTGATCACACCATGACTTAGCCATATACTCCACTCCTGGTGAGGTTACTAACATGGGCGATCTAAGGGCTTGGGTCGGCAGCTTATGCTTATCCATGAATCCCCTTGAAATGTATGAATGCGATGCACCAGTATCGAAAAGAACGAGTGCAGTAAAGGACTTAAC
Organism: Secale cereale; assembly: GCA_902687465.1. NCBI lineage: Eukaryota > Viridiplantae > Streptophyta > Magnoliopsida > Poales > Poaceae > Secale > Secale cereale. Next base: position 296,587,376 of record LR738711.1, read on the forward strand.
TAAGAACTTACCTATAACCGCATTTGGTTACTCCTCTACCTCCTCCACAGTCACGTGGTTCACTTGTCCTTTGTTGAACGGGTTGGGCTTCTTCCCGGCGCTTCCATTGCCATTCCCATTCTTAACTTCTGGGCATTCATTGGCATAATGTCCATTCTTCCCGCACATGTAATAAGTGACATGGCTGAAATCCCTCTTGGTGGGTGTGGACGGTGTAGGGCGGCTCTGGTTTCCATTGGCTCCATTCCCATTTCCATTGCCATTCTTGGTGCCATTGTGATTGTGCGAGCTACCTCCTCCATGGGTATGCTGAAACTGTCCTACCGCTTTAGGGGTAAAACGGGGCTTTTGCTGAGCTCCAGAGTTATACTTTCCTTGCCCATACTTCCTATTGCGACTCTCAATCTGTTGATGCTTCCTTTCAATCATTAGGGTGCGGTCAACCAACTCCTGGTAATTATTGAAAGTTGCCACCATCAACTGTACACTCATCTCATCATTCAGCCCTTCCATGAATCTCTCCTGCTTCTTGGCATCTGTAGCCACATCATCTGGGGCATAACGAGATAGGGTACTAAACTCATCCACGTACTGGGCCATAGTACGATTCCCTTGGCACAAATTGTGAAACTCCTGCTTCTTCATACTCATTGCTCCAGTTGAGACATGGGCGGTACGAAAAGCTTGCTGAAACTGATCCCAAGTCACATTGGCTATGGGATAAGTGGCTGTGTAATTCTCCCACCATGCTGCGGCTGGTCCAGACAACTGGTGTGCGGCAAATCGCACCTTCTCAGCATCCGAGCAATTGGCGGTGGTCAAGTCCCTTCCAATCTTGTGTAGCCAGTCATCAGCCACAACTGGTTCGATGCTGCTAGCAAACACGGGTGGTTGCAACCTTAAGAAACGTGTCAGGTTGTCCACAGGTGGTAGTGGTGGAGGGTTGTTGTTGTTGTTGTTCTGGTTGTTCTGTGTGTTCCGGACAAGAAGTTGCATCAGGGTGTTCTACTGCTGGATCAACTGGGTGAGCTCAGGGGGAAACTCGAATTCACGTCTTGGAGGCATCTGATGGGTGTAGAGGGAAGAGATTTGAATAGAAAAGAGGTCTAAGGGAAAATCACTACCCATATGCTCATGAGTCAAACACACAATCATATCACACCAATCAATTTCAAACAAGGTCTTACAAATCTAACGATTGTTACAGAAGTGCTCTAAAACTAATATTTGGTGGTAAACTACTAGTCACAGGGTGGTCATCTAAAAATATTGATCGGCAGAGGATTCCATAATATCTGCTCTAGCTTCATCTTCATAGTCTTCATCCTTGCTATCCTCAGCTTCCTAATCCGTGTCATCTATGATGATATAGTCTTCCGGTGGTGTCTCCTTGGGTTCTTCTTCCTCGTCTTCCTCTCCCATGAGTATCCCTAACTTCCGGGTCAAATCATCATTTTTCTCCACAAGTATATTCATCTCCTCCTCATATCCGTCGCGTGTAGACTTGAGTTCTTCCTCTAGCTCCAAATTCCTATTTAGGGCTTTCTTCAAATCTATCATCCCTGCACACATCTGGTGCTCCTGGCGACGAATGTGGTGGTTCAACTCCTGGATGAATGCTGCAATGGACCTATCCTTCCGGGTGCTGATCATATCCCAATTCTCATCTCGGCGTCCACAAATCTGGTAGATGGTGTCCTTTAGCTCCTGCTTGTAGACTTCTCCAATCCTTCCCATAGCAATGTGGGCTGCCATACTCCTGCCTAGGCTCCATGTAGGTGCATTAAAGGAAAATGCTATGAGTGAGGTGACGGGTGCAAACGTCCTTCCTGGAACTTGAGCTTGAATCAACCAACGCTCCTCCTCAGGTAGAGTGGCATTGTAGGTTCCGGTGAAACTTGGTAGTCCAATGTTGAGATATCTGGTGACTTCCTTCAATAGTCGTCCAAATGGTGTATCATCATCCGGTTGCATGAACGTGTGCTTTGCTTCCACCATCCTAAAGAGTAGAAAAGATTAGGAGTCAGAAAAGAGAAGAGTGAATTGTGCTCTAGGTCTTGTCTTAGTGGTCGTGTCCTACAGTCATCGTGTGCTTTGATACCATCTTGTAGCGACCAGACCTCAAGCAGTCTGATCTCTGTGCATCAGTGTCATCCCTGGATCAGTAATGCTGACACGCACAGTAATTGTAGGATTTATAACAGAGTAGCAATCACACACTTATTACATCGATAGTCCAACGATGAATTTATTACAACTAATATGGCTGAAGGCCATCTAATACGATAACAGCGGAAGGCTTGGAAGATAAGTGAGTCCATCAACTCCAGCGGCATCACTGAGTATAGAACCACGACCTAAAAGGTATCTTACTCGTCGTCTGAAAAGTCTGCAACATGAAACGTTGCAGCCCGAAAACGGGTCAGCACATGGAATATGCTGGCAAGGTAACACAAGAGAATGCAATGAAAGTAAGCTATACTATATGCAATATGGCTGGTGGAAAGCTCTATGGTTAAGTTTTTGCGTAAAGCCAATTTTTCCCTACTTCAAAGGAATAGATTTTAATTAACTATCATGGTAGTTGAAACATCGTTGAGAAGATAGACATCCTCTCAACCCCAATTAAAATAGTCATTAAACCCAATCAATATTAAATTAGAGTAACATGATGAGATGCACATGAAAATCCAAGTACTAGATACTCAAGACGTCCATAACCGGGAACACGGCTAATCATGATTAGTTTGTACACTCTGCAGAGTTTTCTGCACTTTTCCCACAAGACTCGATCGCCTCCGTTTGGTTTCTCGCACTGCATGGTGTTTGAGAAACGGATGACCGAGACATAGTCTTTCAGAAGCGCTAGCACCTTACGATCGGGCGGACCGTACGAACCTACATCCCCTACATCTTCTAGTCCACCACTGTAAGAGTTCGCACGACTTACTCATACTATGCTAGAGCCCATAATAGCATTGTGGCTGCACACGGAAGTTTCTAGTATGAATAATCTCATGATCCCTTTGAGCCTGGGTGGCGGTCCATAAAAAACAGGCAGCTGGAATACCCAGGTGCCTCAATCCACCCAGATGTGTATTAATGTTGCCACCTTAAGTTGAACCATTAATTAACAAACTCACATCTGTCATGGATTTCACTCACCCAATCCACGTCTACGAGCATAGCATGTCCTAACAGCAATCGTAGAAGTAACTCCCAAAGGTTTGAATGTAATACAGGTAATAGGTACTACCTCAATCTACTTCCCAATCCCACAATTTAATTGATCCTACTCATGCAATGTGTGAGGGTTTCACTAATGCAATGAAAACTGGGTAATTGGAAAGTATGATCAAAGTGTTACTTGCCTTGCTGATGATCCCCAAAACCTGGAGACTCAAAGTAGCAAGCGGCGCACTCCGGGTACTCTATCGCAATCGAACAAGCACACAATAAGTACTTAACTAATGCATGGGTAAAACTCAAATAAGAGATCTAACCAGAAAGTTCAACTTAAGAACTCCTGTTTGCAAAAAGAATCAACTCAAAAGAAGCAACGAAACTCAAACTGCAGAAGAAACAAGCTCCGGTTTACTAGTTGGCCTAAAATTAAATTTTACATTAGCCAAAACTTTGTTCAAGTTGATTAAACGTAAAGAGGGCTTCGAGACGAAGATATAGGATTTTGAATCACCTGATTCCGACTCTCGAGCGAAAAGAAAAACGAAAAACAAGATCAGGGCAGAAATCGCGATCGGAATAATCGCGGATAAATACCCCAAAAAGAAAACAGATGAACAGGCTAACGAACGAACGTTCGCTGTCTGCGGCTAGCTAACGAAAACCGTTCGTTAAAACGAACGTACGGACGAACGTCCGCTAAATAACTAAACCGACGAAAAACCGAACCGATCTATTCTAAATAAAAAAATAGATCTAGGGTTTTCCTAAAAAACCGATCGGTCCTTTTTAAAAAAACGATGGCGGCGGCGGTGTCTACCACGGCGACGGCGGCGAGGTCCGGCGACTCCGGCGGCGGGGCGGTGGCGGGGTGCGGCGACTCCGGCGGCGGGGCGGCGGTGGCGCGGGCGGCGGGCGGCGCGGACGGTGGCAGCGGCGGCGCTGGCGGCGGCGGCGTGCGACGCGGGGCGGCGGGGTGCGGCGCACTGGCGGCGGCAGGCGGCGGGGCGGCGGCTGGCGGCGGCGGCGCGGCGCGTCTAGGGTTAGGGCAGGGGTGGCGGCTGGCGGGCTGGGGGCGAGACGGGTCGGGGCGCTGGCTTATAAAGCCCACAGTCCTACTCCTATACGAATCCTAAGTCCCGGCGCAGAAAAACAAACGAAAGAAATACCAAACGGACTCCAAAATTCACGGAACAAATTTTCACCGTCCTCTAATAATATATAGGACAAAGTGAACATTTTTCCCGGACGTAAATGCAATTTTGAAAAACGCGCATTTTTCCTATGCAAATAAATCCAGAAAAATACCAAAAGTGATTTTAACATTTTTCCTCCAATATTTCTGTTATTTTGGAGAAGTCACATTATCTCCGCTCATACTTTGTTTTTAGAAATATTTTTAGGAGAGAAAAATAATTAGAATCACACTGTCCTCGTACCGGTACTCGAGCGAACTCAAATACGAAAACGGTAAAATTCCCAACTCTCTCCGTAGGTCCTTGAGTTGCTTAGAATTTTCGAGGAACTCCACGAACAAAAATTCAAAAACATGCAATGCAATTATGATATACGTATAACATTCCAAATTGAAAATTTGGGATGTTACATGGAATTTCCATAGCCATTCTGAGACAGATTGCCATGCAACTTCCATCATCATCATATACATGACTTGAGCATTCATTTTCATATTACTTTGCATGATCGTAAGATAGCTAGCATGATATTTTCATGGCTTGTCTGTTTTTTATATCTTTGCTATGCTAGATCACTGCACATCCTTGTACATCACTAGAGGCATTCATATAGAGTCATACTATTCTAGGTATTGAGTTGTAACTTTGAGTTGTAACTAAACAGAAGTGTGATGATCATCATTATTCATTATTAGAGCATGTCCCAGTGAGGAAAGGATGATGGAAACTAGGATTCCCCCACAAGTCGGGATGAGACTCCGGACAAATATAAAATAAAATAAAAATAAATGATTGAGGCCAAAAAGAGCCCAAAAATGAGAAAAAAGAGAGGGGGTGTCGGTGTCAAAACTGGCAGACCTCGGGGTAGGGGTTCCCGAGCTGTGGATCTAGGATCAATGGTAACAAGGGACGACGAACACAATGTTTACCTAGGTTCATGCCCTCTCGAAGAGGTAAAACCCTATGTCCTGCTTGATTGTATTGATTGTATATCTTGCTTTACAGAGTAGATCTACCTCAAGATCAATATGAGCTAACCCTAGGCTATGTGGGATTAAGAATAGCTCCCCCTCTGATGGCTATAGTTTATATAGACACCGATAGGGTTAAGGTTACCGAAGATAGATTACAATAACGAATAAAGGAATTATGCGCCTTCTTGACTTGGATGGTACACCACGGCTTCATCGAACTCCTGTCATAGTACGGCTCCACCAATGCGGCCCGTATACAATGGGTCGTCGCCCCGAGCACCCATTAGTCCATGACTCCATCAGTAGCTACCGAACTTGCCTCCAAAGTCGAGACTTGTATCGAGTACCCATCTATCCGACTAATATCCGGTTTGCGGGGCGAGTTCCTCAACAAGTCTCCCTTCTATCCGGTACCAAGTAATGTATGGAGTCTGAACAACTGCTTTTCTTAACACCAAAGGTAATATAAATATAGCTCGAGTACCACCAGTGCCTTTAGCTGACAACTTTTTATCCTTTAACGAAGAGACGTTTCCGGCCATGACGTCAAGCATTTACTAATTCTCGAAGCACGGCTCGAGGTTAATGCCACGATAGACACGTCCCCTCAAGGTGGAAATCGTGTCCCGTATTTTGGGGGATATGGATAATGATTTTTATTCCCCTCTCCACTCATAATGTTGCGGAGATATTGGGAACTGGAGAGGCCAACATCGTGAAAGAAGGGATCACTGGCCTTCCCACAGTCTATAAAGGGCGGCTACTACAGTCTGCATCCCACGCCCTCTCCTTCCTTCCACATTCGTAGTTCTTGAGAGCTCCAGCGCCCTATCCTCCTACTTCCATAGCTAATCCCATGTCACCTCCTTCGACTATGCCGGTGCCAACGGGAAGTGGGAGGCCTCCTCCATCACCGATAAGGAGGTCCTCAGGCCGAAGGCGGCCGGCTACTTGCTGGCTAACATCATCCATCGAGCCCCAAAAAAAGCGCCAGATCGTCCCTACTCCCGAGCCAGGTGAGAGGGTGGTTTTCATTCCTCATTTCCTTAGGGAGCTAGGATTTCCCCTGCACCCCTTTGTGTGGGGGCTAATGTTCTATTACGGGCTGGATTTCCACAACCTAGCCCCCAACTCCGTCCTCCACATTTCGACCTTCATCGTCGTCTGCGAGGCGCTCCTTCGGGTCCAGCCGCACTTCAGCATATGCCTGAAGGTGTTCAACGTGAAACCCAAGGTAATCAGTAGCGAGCACGCGGACTATGGAGGGGCCATGGTCAGGAAGCTGACACGGGTTCAATGGCTGGAGGGCCACTTTATCAAGACTGCCTGGATGTGGCAGAAAGAGTCGTTCTACGTCACCGAATCAAGGGACGCTGCCTGATGAGCGGTCCCAGTATTCAGGTCCGGACCCCACACCAGATTGTCCTCCTGGACCGTCAAGGTCCCGGACTGGGGTCGCACCACTAACACCAAAGTGCTGCAAAATCGTGTCGATAGCGTGATAGAGACTGACGCAAAGCTGGTCGACGTGTTTCAGATCATGCTCCACTACGGGATCCTCCCTTGCCAGGAGAGGGCCAAGCCCATGTGGGAGTACGAGCCCGAAGACCCGGCCATCGTGCGACATCTCTTCGGCATGACCCCTGACAAGATATGGGGTCAAATATTCGAACCCCAGGAGGAGTGGCTGGCCGAAGGCAAGGATATTGGTCTTGACACCATGATTCCTCCGATAGAGGTGAGTGGCATATTTCTTCGAAGGTTGTCCGGATATTCATGTTACATGAGATCCGGTCTAACCTTGTTGCGTAGATTTTATAGGGCTGGCTCGCCAAGGCCAAGAAGGTGAGCGGCCCAGCATTGCTGCCAGAGGGGCCCGGATCGAAGTAGCTGGAGAATATGCTGATAGTGGTGCCTTAGCGGGCGCCTTCCTAGAAGGTAAAGAAGCAAGAGACCCTGGAGGCCAGGAAGGGCCTCCGCCGTAGGATTCGTTCGGGTGCCTGGTCCGGAGAAGCTGTGGCCTCATTCGTACCGGATGGGGGCGAGGAGGAGGATGAAGATGAAAGTGCCTCTTCAAAGTCCAAGAAGAGCCCGGTGTCCAAGGACATCGAGGAGGTCCAAACATCCTCGGCCCCGAAGGTACGACACCAGCCTAAGCTGGTCATACCAGACAGCTCGGGCAACAAGAATTCCGCAGCATTTGAGGAGGTTCCGAAGTAGGAATCCAGGGCTAAGCCCCCGCTAGTAGGTAAGGTGTCTACATTTTCAGCTATCATGCTTTCAGTTGTTTGTTTTAGTTGACGGCTAACCCCTCCAAATTGTAGTCCCCCACATGAGCACCGCACCGAGCAAACCTCCGAAGGGACATCTCCGGCCGCCGATCTAGTGGGTAGTGGGTCTATGGCGCAGTCTGCACCTCCTTTCGCTCTTGAAGAGGCGGAGGAGGTGCGGTCCCGAAGAACTCCTCCTCCCCCAAACACAGAGGGGGAGGTAGATGTCGTGATGACCGAGGGTATCACCTTGGTCACCGAAAACCAAGACGGAGCATCCCTCTTGGACGATGAAGGAAAAGAGTTTGGGCCATCTGGACCCCCTCCGTCGACCGCTCTAGAGCCCCCGAGGCCTTCAACAATACGGGTTCCTCCCAACGGAGAGGGGGCTAGGGCGCCAACACTGGCGCCGAACACCTCCGCAAGGGCGGCGGTTGGCTGGCCGGACACGCTGGAGGAGTTGGTGAGCAACTCCGTCATCGTGGAAGGACACCGCACCCTTATGGGTGTGGTGATACAGAGTGTTCGGTCCGTCCAATCTAGACTGAACGATGTTGTTCAAGGCCTTCTAATAGGCTTTGATGTAAGTCAAGTAATGATCTTTCCTTGTAATGTGGTTTATAGTTGTTAGTTTAAGTAGGCCGCATACATAGTAGCCCCCAAGACTCTGCCAGGAACTCGAAGAGACCTGCAGAGGATCAAAATCGATTGGTTATCTCATAATGTTGATATTTCCAATGTTGATGTAGGAATCTTCCGTGGCCGTGGCTACTAATTCCGCGGCATTAGAGGAGATGGATTGGAAACTCATGCTTTCCGATCAAGAACTCGACCTTGTCAACAAGCGGCTTGACGGGGCGCAAGGTAAGCTCTATGAAAATTCGTGGACTTATCGGATAATGACTGGCAGTCCATAAACTGACCCTAAAGAAAGCTAAGGAAAGCTAAGGCTGAGGTGGCGAAGAAGGGGGCAGCCGCAGAGAAGGCGGTATCCGAGCTTGAGCAGGTCAGGCGTGCTGGAGAGTAGCATGAATCTCGAGTAACCGAGGTCGAAGTGGAGCTCAAGGATGCCACTGAGAAACTTGAGGCCCTTGAGAAGGGGCGGGTGGAGCAATCCTCGCATCTGTCCAAGGCAGATAAAGACCTCCAAGATGCATGAAGTGACGCACGAGGTGTCCGGGAGGATCTTCGGCAGGCAGCGTAGATCGTCAATGGTAAGGAATATTTACTGCAGTGTGTATTTGGAGGCAACATGTTCTCCCGGCTAATGAGTGTCTGGTGCTCCGCAGGCATCTTTCGACCCTCCAATGAATGCGGCGGCCGTGATGAGGCACTATGCCACCCGCGAGGAGGACTCCATGCAACGGCTTTTTTGGGCACAGTTTCCGGACTACGAGCACTCTCCCCTCTTCGGCGATCAGCTGAATTAGCTAATGGGGATGCATCGGATGTCCAAACTGGCCATGAAGGACCTCGATGTCAGCCTATGGCCAGCCAAGCCTATTTCGGACACCTACTGCGGCCTTGTGGAGAAGTTGCGTGAGGTACCGCTTCAGATTGACACCGTGAAGTGATCGGCGTGTCTTGAGGGGGCGAGGCTTGCATTTTCGAAGACCATGGTGCATTGGCCTAAGACCAATCCAATGGAGATGAACACTGGTCCCCCATGGAAGGGAAAAGAGCACCACCGCCTCGAACAGTATTTCGCACAGGTGATGGCCAGAGCACGGGCAATAGAGGGACAATGTTCGACAGATGTCATGCTTGAATAGTTTTAGCAAGTTTGTGCCACGTGGGGCTCTACGTACGCGCCCTACGGACTTATTTAACAATGTAGTTGTTAAACTTTAACTCCTGTGTGGTCGTGTGTTTAATTCTGAAAGCTACCAGTCGTCGGCTTCATACCCCAAGTGAATATCACGAAGGTTGTTTGGTTTCCACACTGTTACCCTTAGCCAACGTCTTGGTTCTCGGAGGCGGTAGTGCCGGAATGAAACCAGGTAATCATACTATTTAGTTTTACTGCTTTCACTTAGCCTTAAGAGCTTGATGATGGCAACTAGGGACTAGCCTATGTTTGATGTACTTGGGGGTCGAAGCCTGCCCTTTCCAAAGAAATGGTTTGTGTTAAGATGAACCATTCGTTTACAGGGTAAACCGCCAACGATTCTTAGAGTCAAACCTCGTCACAGGATCGCGGATCTGTTAACGCTTACTGTGACGGTCAGTTTTTGGCTTTTTCCTCCTGAGGTACTTGACCGGGCAAACCAGAAGTACAATCGCAAGGGTTCTCCCTTTGCCCTCTTAGCCAAACATGTGGAACATGAGGTGCATGCACAGGAGGCGGGCAACCCAATAATTGAACCAAGACATAGTTCAGAATGAATGCATATACTGAAATATTTGAGACGCCGAACACTTGGCGGAAAGCAAGGCCGGTCTTGAAGCTTTTGAGCTGATATATAAATCAAAGGCTATTAATTGTTTGAAGAGTGAGTGAGGAATCTAGCGAGAAACAAAAAGGGTTTATGAGATGCGGATGTCCGAACACCATAAAGGGTATTTTTATTAATTCTCATAAACTCAGGACATCCAGCCATACAATACGAACTGCAAAGGCGATACATATAAGGAAAAAAGAAATGGAAAAAGGATACCGAGTAAAGGTTAACCCGGGGCCTTGATGCATGAGTTGAAGCCTTTATTGTGCCCTCCTGCACGTTTGCGCCTTTGCTTCTGATAGGTTGGGGAGAGGACCTTTCAATGAGACCTTTGTGGGTGAGAGCCCTGTCGAGAAAGCTTTATGCTTTTAGGCTGTCCGGGGTATGTACGTTGATTTGGCCGAATCTATACGTTGGAATAGTGTCTGCCTCACGGCTGCCCATGGCACGTTGACTGCAAAGTTGTGCTGACGAGGCACGTGGAGGGCGAAGAGTGCGGGCGTGCCATGGGGCACGTATCCCTATCTGCACTGAATGCATGCTAGCTCCCATGATGGGGAATGCGTTCGGATCCGTTTACTATTTTCACCGGCCTTTATGGCGGTTCGGCATCCAGACCTGTAAGGGCCAGTGTGGTCTTGAACCTCTAGGGCCACAGTGTGCTCTTAGTTTCAAAGTGAGTGCTTCATGTCGCCGTTGATAGTTATGATGCGTGAAGAACCGGACATCTTCAATTTGAGGTACACGTAATGCGGAATGATGTTGAACTTTACGAACGCTGCACGACCGAGGAGGGCGTGATAGCCACTAGGAAAGGGTGTGATATCGAGGATCAAGTCCTCGCTTCAGAAATTGTCCGGAGACCCGAACACTACTTAAAGCGTTATAGTGCCGGTAAGATGGGCCTCCACTCCCGGAATGACCCCTTTAAAGGATGTATTACTGGGTTTGATCCATAACTAATCGATCCCCATTTTCCTCACTATATCCTCATATATAAGGTTGAGGCTGCTCCATCTGTCCATTAGGACTCTAGTGAGGTGGAATCCATCGATGGTGGGGTCTAGAACTAAGGCTATGGACCCTACATGGGGTATACTGGTGGGATGATCCCTGCGATGGAATGTGATCGGGCAAGCTGACCATGGGTTGTATTTTGGCGCTACTAGCTCGATGAAGTATACATCGCTTAGCACTCACTTCCTTTCCTTCTTCGGTATATGAGTTGCGTAAATCATGTTTACTGTCTTGACCTTGGAGGGGAAGGGTTTCTGGCCTCCACTATTCAACCCACGGGGCTCGTCATCGTCCTCACTTCATGGGCTTTTGCCAGAGTCTTCGACTGTGAGTTTGCCGGCCTGTTTGATCACCCAACAATTTTGATTGCAGTGATTGGCGGGCTTCTTTGTTGTGCCGTCGATCTGCCATGGTCTATCCAGAATTGTTTATAGTTTAGATGAGCTGTCGCCGTTGCCTTTATGGCTTTCTTTCCTGGTCCGGACTTCTGGTTTCGGAATTCGGCATTCACTGTCGTATCATCATCATCGCCATCATTGTGGCGACGTTTATTCTTGCATCGCCGGGGTTTTCTGTTTCCGACCCGGACTTCGGAGGTACCTGCTATGTGAGGGTTTGTGCATTTGCGGGCAAGCCAACTATCTTCGCCCGCGCAAAATCGGGTCATATGGGAAGTAAGGGCTGCCACAGTTCTTGTTTTGTCCTGGCCGAGCTGTCGCACAAGCCATTCATCGTTCACACCATGCATAAAGGCAGCGAAGGCTTCATCCGTACAGCCAACGATCTGATTTTTCTTGGTGAGGAATCGATTCCAGAACTGTCGGGCAGATTCTCCGGGTTGTTGCGTGATGTGATTTAGGTCGTCGACATCCAAAGGTCAGACATAGGTGCCCTGAAAGTTTGCTCAAAAAGCATCCTCAAGCTCTTCCCAGCAAACTATAGAGTCTTTGGGAAGGCTGTTTAACCTGTGTTTGGCTGGGCCTTTGAGTTTAAGCGGTAGATATTTGATGGCGTGGAGGTCGTCTCCTCGCACCATGTGGATGTGTAGGAGGAAGTCCTCTATCCATATGGCCAGATATGTGGTTCCGTCATACAGTTTGATGTTTATAGGCTTGAAGCCATCTGGGAAGTCATGCTACATCACCGTTTCTGTAAAGCACAGTGGGCGTGCGGCTTCCCGAACTCGGGCTATATCATGTCGGAGATCTTCGGCCATGCGAGTTCGCTGCTGCTCCCGAACTCTATCGTTGCGGTTCTGCCAGTCGTAATAACCGTCCCGGTGAGTGGGCGGGTCTTCTCTTGGTTCGTAGATGGACCTGGTTTGTCCTCCCCGGGTATCCAGGTCGCGGCGGAGGTCGTATTCGTAGGATGGCCATGTTTTATCCCTGCCAGAGTGTCGGGGGAAACTGTCCACCACGAACACCTATGGGACCGGAGCCCCTTTGTTTGTGCGGTAAGAGGGCGGAGGGAGCACGAAGAGCAGATCGTAGTGAACACGCGGGCAGTTTACCCAGGTTCGGGCCGCGATGGACGCGTAAAACCCTACTCCTGCTTAGTTTGTATTGAGTTGGAGAGCTCGGGAGCTTGAAGAACTAGCTACACCGAGCGTGTGAGCGATCTAGGTTCCGAACCCTTTCTACGTTGTGCATGGGCCTCCTTTTATAGTGCAAGGGGTCACCGACAGGTGTCAACGTAGGAGAAAGGGTAAAAATGTAAAAGAGGTGGTAGTTGTAACAGTGCGGGAATAGTGGAGCTACAGTGGATGAACAGTGGTCGCTACCTACTTTGACAGTGGGGGACAAGAGCATTTAATGCCCGTCGCCGTCGACCCCAAAAGCGCCCGCCCTTGCGTCTCCGTTTGCCACGGCGATGGCTTCACCATCGTGGAGTGCCACCGTGTCCCCCAGGCTGCACAGCCATCCGCCACGCGTCCCTGGAATGGCCCCAGTGCGACGCGTGGTTCGATGAGCTGGAGCGCGGGCACACAGCATAACTCTCCCCGGCAAGCACCTTGCCGGGGTCTTGATCTTGCCGGGCCCGGGAGCTTGCCGGGCTCTGAAGCTTGTCGCTCCCGGGGCCCTGCCGGGGCGCATATAGCGTCGAGGCATGTCTTCTGTAACGGAGTCTTCTGGTCTTCCTGGCAAGCTCCTCTTGCCAGGGCCTTGCGTGAGTGAGGTAATCTTGAGCCTGGAACGGCCTTCCCGGCAAGCTCCACTCGCCGGGGTCTTGATCTTCTGTCTTGTATACTTTGTTTTTGAATGGTTTTATATGGAGCAGGAAGGTCTCCGGCGAGCACGTGGTCGACCCTGCCGCGGGAAGCTGCTACTGCCCGTGCACAAGTTGGGGTACTAAGGTACCCCTACCTTAGTACACCGACAGGAGCCCCCGGGCCTGGGCCACACACGGTGCCGAGCGCTGTTGGGCCAGGCCCAAAACAGTGCACGGGTACGCGCGGCCCACGGCGCGCCGAATCCACTTCCGCATCCGCCGCGTCCCCCCGTAACGGCACGCGTCGATTGCGGCGTCGTGGGATGGGACGTGGCCACGTTCTTTTAATGGAAATAGCGAAACGCCCCCCACTTCCCCATAAAAGCAGAGGAAGCAGGAGCGGTTCCCCTCCTACGCCTTCATTGCCACTTCTTCGATCTCCAGAGATCCCCTTCGCGCTCCGCCTCCACACCTCCTCCGCCGCTGTCCGCATCTGCGGCGCCGCCGGACTCTTCGTCCCCCTTCCCTCGCCGCCTCCGCCATGTCCCCGAAGACCGAGAAGGCGAAGGTGGAGAAGACCAAGAAGGAGAAATCGGAGCAAGCGGCGAGGCTTACCTTGTTGCGGAAGCGGAACCTCGTCTTCTCGCCGAGGCTCAGCGCGCGGGAGCTCTGGAACAAGTACTACTTGTTCTGGGCCAAGAAGACCAAGGCGCATCCCCGCACCCGAGCCTATCCGGCCGCCGCCAAGGACAACTACCCCGGCGGGTACTTCTTCTTCGCAGCTTTCTTCCACTGCGGTCTCTGTCCCCCTTTTTCTGATTTCTTCTGCGACATAATGCACACCTACGGCCTCCATCTTCTTGACTTCACCCCCAACGCCATCCTCACGATGGCGGTTTTCGCACATATGTGCGAAAACTATATTGGGATATATCCGAACGTAGCATTGTTTAGGCACTTCTTTACCCCTAGAGCAGAGGCCGGCGCCCCACTCTCCGGAGGGATATCTTGGGTCTTTCGTCTGAACAAGAAGGAGTCCTACTTGCCGGGGGAGCTCCGCGGCAAGTGGGAGGAGTGGCGTGCAGACTGGTGTTGGATTGTCGAGGATCAGCCGCAATCTTTCACCGCGCCGCGCACAACACCTATCGTGCGCGGCAGGGACTGGAGCGAGCTGGATTCGGACGACAGCAAGCTCGACGTCGCCCTCATAAGGATTCTTCGTCTCCGGGTAGCAAGATTGTCTGTCGGAGAAGTAGGCACAGATTTCCTCCGCCGCCGCATCGCCCCTCTTCAAGATAGGAAGAGGCCGGCCTGGGAGTACGGCAACTCGGCGGATATAATGAGGCTGCGCCCCGGGCTCAACTTCAACTTCACGTCGCTGGAGCTGAAGGGGATGGTCCGGGAATTATTTAAGCATGACCCGGCCCACCCAGAATGGTTCAGGGGTCCCCGGGGAGTGGTGCCTCTCTGCAACAGCACGGCCCGGGATTCCCTTCGCGCCATGATGCCCGCGTGTGACTCGCACGGCGTCGACCGCACGTGGATTCCGCCCAAGCCAGACGTCGTCTTGAACTTCTTCGACAACCTGGTGGAGGTGGCGAAGAACAAGGACGAGGTCCGGGAGCTGACACGGGACACCACCGACAAGGAGATAGTGTACATAGCTTCTCGGGTTGAAGAGGCCGCTGCAGCCGCAGCGGCAGGGGAATTCGGCTTCTCGCCCGAGGAGGCAGAGGCTGCGGAAGCGTCCTGCCAAGCAGAGGAGGCGGAGATCCGCAGGCTGCTGAAGCTTCCTCCCGACGAGCTCGCCGGGGTCCCTTCCCTGAGGCACTCCGGGATCCCCGGGATTCTGACCGAGGCCGCGGCGAGAGGCAACGCCGCCGGAGGAAACAGAGGCGCCGCAGGGAGCGGAGGCGCCGGAGGGAGCGGAGGCGCCGGAGAGAGAGCGGCCACAGTGCAGGGCGCTGGGCCCAGCAAGCCTGCCGAGGAGGAGGAGGAGGAGGAGGACGCCGGGGCCGACGAGGACTCCGATGGGTCCCTTGGGCTCTACGCCGACGACCTCTCCTCGTCATCGGAGACCTCCCCGCCTCGGGCAAGCCCTAGGCGCTCTCCGCTTAAGCGTCTCCGCAAGACGGCGACAGGGACGAGGGCGCAGGCCCCCCGGCAACAACCAGCTCGTCGGGCGGCGCGAGCTACCCGGGGGAGCCAAGCCGCGACGGGGGCGCCAGGCGCACCAACCACGGCGGAGGCGGCCCGCACGCAGGCCACGGGAGAGGCGCCCCGCAAGCAGGCCACGGCAGAGGCGCCCCGCAAGTCAGCGCCGAGCGGAAGGGAGTCTTCACGGAGCGGAGCGGCGGCTCCGCCCGCTTCCCGGGCCTCGGCTACCACAGGGGCTGGGTCTTCGCAGCCCCCAGCCCCAGGGACCGACAAGCGCCCGAGGGAGTCTTCGCCTCCTGCTCCCCGCGCGGACGTGCCTCAGGTGGAGTTTGACTTCTCCGCCCTGAGCGACGACGACGACGAGGAGGAACAGGAGTAAGGACTTGAGGTTTATGCATCTTCTTCAACACTATCTTGATTCTTGTTAATGCTAATCTTGCTTTTGCTTTGATTTCAGGACCTTGGCCCAGCGAGTGGCGAAGAAAGCCAAGGTGCCCGTGGTCGTCGCGGACGACTCGCCCATCGCGGCGACTGGGGACGTGCCGGAGCCAAGCCTGCCGGACCCGAGCGCTGCTCCGAGGAGCAGCCCCCAGCGCAGCCCCCAGCGTAAGTCTGGGTTCTGTACTTCCGCTCGTCGGGCGCGCTTGAGGATTTGTCCTTGCGCTAATATCCTGATATTTTTGTCTTGTTTTGATTGCCTTGTGCAGAGGTGGAGCCACAACTGCAGGAGCGTCTGGAGGTCGCTCCCGAGGAGCCGCTGGCCCCGCCGTCCCCGCCAAGGCCGAACTCCCCGGCGAGGGAGAGCACTCCGCCAAGGGCGGGTACTCCGCCAAGGGCGAGTAGCCCGGCGAGGGCGGCCACTCCACCAAGGCAGAGCTCCCCGGCGAGGGAGCCCGCCGCTGACGACGTCCGTCAAGGTAATTTCCGTAACTTTGTCTTCTTGGACTCGTCTCTTTTTGGATATTTGCCTGAACTTCTTTTGCTTTTTCTTCTTCTTCTAGATCCTCCTCCCCCCGAGCAGATGGAGACAGAAGTCATCGTCATCGAGGAGGAGGGCGCGCAAGGCGGCGGCGGTGATGCCCCTGCCGCTGAGGGCACGGCAGGAGCCGCCGAGCCGGCTGCGGAGGAGACTGCTCCGGCTGCAGACGCAGCGGCCGGGGAGGGGGGCGGCGACCGCACCGCCGGCCCGGAGGCGGCAGGAGCATCAAGTGCTGCACCGGCCGCCGACCCCTCCGCCGAAAAGGAGCAGGCGGGCTACTATCTTGAAGCTCCCAACGGCGTCTTCATCCAGGTGCCGTGGGGTTCTTCTTCGCGAGCCCCCGCGGAGGGCGAGGCCTTTGATGGAGAGGTCCTCGCCTCCGCGGGCCTGAAGATCGTCGAGGCGCCCGGCGGAAGCGAAGGGCCCGAGGAGGAGAAGCTGCTTCATCAGCTCCTGGCCCTTTACCGGGCCAGTCAGGCGAAGCTAGCTTCTCGGGAGGCCCTTGCCGCCAAGGCCGCCGTCGAGATGGAGAAGCGCGCGGCGGAGCTCCGCGCCGCCAACCAGGCTGCCCTCCGCGACGTGGCGGAGGAGCGCGAGAGGCTCGCCGGGGAGTACCAGGAATGGTTGCTGGAGAAGGCTGAAGCCGAAGAGCAGGAGCGGCTTGCCGGGGTGGAGTTGTCCCGGCGAGAAGGAGAGCTCGCCCAGCGGAAGGTCAACCTCGACTCCCACGAGGACGACCTTGCCGCTCGGGAGCAGGCCCTTGGCGGAGAACTGAAGGAGGCGAAAGCCGCCGCGGCTGCCGCGGAGACCGCCAAGGAGGAGCTTGCCGCCAAGGTCGCGCAGCTGGAGGAGTCATTGAAGGCGAGCGTGGAGAGGGTCACCGCGCTCAACACAGAGCGCGAGAAGGACGCCCACACCAACTCCGAACTACAGGTGCGTCTCTCCAAGCAGGGCGACGAGCTGAAGGCCGCCAAGGACTCCATCGAGGACCTGGAGCTGAAGGTTTCCACGTTGAAGGACTCGCTCGACGCCGTCCGGGACCGGGAAACCAAGCTGAAGGAGGAGCTCCGCAAGGAGCGAAGCTTGGTGGAGAGCGCCAACACTGCGGCCGAGAACTTCCGCCGGACCGTCGAGGTGTGGACCGAGGACCTGGTGTCCTCTGCATCCAACATCGACCAGGAGCTGCTGGCGCTGAAGTTGGAGCACCTCATCTACTCTCCGGACCCAAACCTCCCTCACAGCGCCAAGCTCAGCCTCTTCTTCAGGGGGATCGCGCCGGCTCTTGCAGATCTTCGGAAGAAGATCCCCGCGCAACTGGTCGAGGAGTCGCGCCGGCTCTGCACGGGAACCTTGGAGCGTGTGCTGACGAAGATTGTATACCGTAATCCCGGCATAAACCTCACCAACGTTCTCCGCAGCTTGCCGGCCGACGCGAACATGGAGGCGCTGAAGGAGCAGGTCGCCCACATCATCGCCAAAGTGAACAAGATCTCCAGGATCGAGGGCGACCGCGTAGATTAGGCCTCCTTTATCTTTATCTCTTTTTGTTGCTGCATAGGGTGTTATGAACTCATTAATCATTGCGACAAGTTATCCTTTGTAAGATATTTATCTTATTTTGATCAATCAGTGCAATGATATCTTCCTTGTCTTGGTCATCTACTTTGTATGTTTTTCACCCTACGCCTCCAGGGAGCTTGCCGGCAAGGGTCCTTTGCCGCGAGCGCTGAGTGCTGGACTCTGAGCAGCCTGCTGGCCAAGGTCTTACTGACAAGCAACCTTGCCGCAGCTAGTCGCAACGCACTTAGCTTGCTGAGCGAACTCGAAAACGAAGTAAGGGCGCGACACTTGTCGCAGCTCACTTAAATCGTTGAGCGTACTCGGAAACAAGACAAGGGTGCGGCCAGCTACGGGTAGGTTCCTCCGCGCACAGGTTTTCCATACAAAGTGTGATTGTTCAAGGAAGACAACTTAAAATTAAAAATTTGAACTGATCAAATTCTAATAACTTAGCTTTCATATATTGCTTGCTTCTCGGTAAGGCTTCTCTTTCTTGAACAGCACTTGGTTCCTCTTCCATCTCCTTCCCCCCCCCCCCCCCCCCCCCCCCCGGCAAACTTGTGCGCGAGGAACGTCTCTTCTGCTTGAGAGGCAAGGAAAAAGAAGAGGGAAACAAGTATATGGCCTTTCGGCGTGCTAGTGCTTACCGGATGTGTATGTTGCACAAGATGCCAAATAACACATGCAAATAGCAAATAAAAGCATGTAAAAGGCAAATAGCGCAAAACACAAAAACTTTACTGATGCACGGGGTCTGCGCCCGGCTTTGTACAAAGGGTTACATGCAACAGCGGCAAAGCTTGTACAAAAGGTGGTTGCCGGAGCGGATCACGGCAACCGCGCCTTATGGGTGAAACTTGCGAAGATGCTCTATGTTCCAGGAGTTGCTCACCGGTAAGCCTTCTTCGGTCTCGAGGCGGACAGCGCCGGGCCTCGTGACTTGTCTCACCCGATAAGGGCCTTCCCACTTCGGCGTCAACTTGTTGGAATTCTTGGCGGACTGAACACGCCGAAGAACAAGGTCGCCTTCCTCGCGACTCCTGGCCTTGACCTTGCGGCTATGGTAGCGACGCAAGGCTTGCTGGTATCGAGCAGCTCGTACAGCAGCCTGGAGACGTTCCTCCTCGAGGAGCAACGCATCATCTTGTCGCAGTTGCTCTTGCTCGAGCTCATCATAAGCGAGCACTCGAGGAGATCCGTATACGAGTTCCGTGGGGAGAACTGCCTCTGCTCCATAGACTAGAGCAAAGGGTGTCTGTCCGGTGGCTCGACTTGGTGTCGTTCTGATTGACCAAAGAGCCGCCGGTAGCTCCTCTATGCAATTTCTTCCGCACTTGCGCAGCCTGTCAAAGGTCCTTGTCTTGAGTCCGCGCAGCACTTCAGCATTGACCCTCTCCGCTTGACCGTTGCTCCTTGGGTGAGCAACGGAAGCGAAACAGACCTTGGCGCCAAGGTCTTGGACGTACTGCATGAAGGTGCGACTAGTAAATTGTGTACCGTTGTCGGTGATGATCCTGTTAGGGATTCCGAAACGGCAAACAATCGACCTGAAGAACCTGACCGCTGACTGTGCTGTCACCTTTCTCACTGGTTCCACTTCTGGCCACTTTGTGAACTTGTCGATTGCAACGTACAAGTACTCAAAGCCCCCGACGGCTCGGGGGAAGGGGCCGAGGATATCGAGCCCCCAGACCGAGAAGGGCCAGGACAAAGGAATTGTTTGGAGAGCTTGAGCTGGCTGATGAATCTGCTTTGCATGGAACTGGCACGCTTCACACTTGGTTACTAGTGCAGTTGCATCTTGGAGGGCTTCTTGCCAGAAGAACCCTTGCCGGAAAGCTTTCCCGGCAAGCGCCCTTGCGCCAATGTGGTGGCCGCATATGCCTCCGTGTATTTCTGCCAACAGCTTCTGTCCATCTTCCCTGGATATGCACTTCAATCTAACACCATTGAGTCTCCTTCTGTACAGCTCGTTATCTACGAACTGGTACATACTTGACTGCCTGGTTATCTTCTCTATTTCTTCTGGGTCGTCGGGAAGTTCTCTAGTTTGCAGGAAACGGACGATCTGCTGCGCCCATGCTGGAGGCCGGGGCTCAACGGCAAGGGCTAAAGGTATGAGGGCCGCTGCGGGGACCTCAGCTTCTACGGCAAGAACCTCTGGCTCCGCCGGAGCTGATGGTCCCCCGGCAAGCTCGCCGGGGCGAGGCTTGTCGGGAACACTTGCTTCAACTGCACAGATCCTTGGATCTACAGGAGCAGACTGTTCCTCAGCGTTCTGGTCGTTGATCTTGGGGACCTTGGCGGCGGTTTCAGGAAGATCCGCCGGCAAGTAGTCGCCGGAGACCAACTTTCTCTTCTTGGACTGCCCAATTGATGGTGTAACGGATGGTTGAGTCAGCTTGAGCAAGAAGGTCCCTGGTTCCACAGGTAACTTCATCGAAGCACACTTTGAAAGGCCATCTGCAATGTCATTCTGAGCTCTCGGGACGTGCTCCATCTGCAGACCTTCAAAGTGCTCTTCAAGCTTCCTCACTTCATCTACATAAGCTTCCATCAAAGGGCTCTGGTAGCTCTTGCTAACTTGCCGGACCACCAACTGAGAATCTCCTCGTACAATCAGTTTCCTTATCCCAAGTTCGGCCGCAATCCTGAGGCCGGCGAGCAAACCTTCATATTCAGCGGTGTTGTTTGTCGCTTGCTCTCTTGGGAAGTGCATCTGGATAACATACTTGAGGTGCTCCCCGGTGGGCGCGATGAGTACCACGCCAGCACCGGCGCCTTGCAGCGAGAAGGCACCATCAAAATACATTACCCATTCGCTTGTCGCTTCTTGTACGGGTGCACTTGTTTCTTGGACTTCTTCATCGGGCGTCGGGGTCCATTCAGCTATGAATTCTGCCAAAGCTCGGCTCTGTATGGTTGAGGTACTTTCAAACTTGAGTCCAAAGCTTGACAGCTCCAGTGCCCACTCAACGATCCTGCCTGTTGCTTCTCGATTGTGCAATATCCTCTTCAGCGGAAAGCGAGTGACCACCGTTATCTCATGTGCCTGGAAGTAATGGCGCAGCTTTCTCGAGGCCATGAGGAGGCCGAAAAGCAACTTTTGCACCCCGGAGTATCTTGATCTAGCCCCCTGCAAGAGGGAACTCACAAAATACACCGGGCGCTGCACCATCTTCTTCCGCACTTCATCCTGTTCCTGCGCAGAGTTGTTCTTGTCGGGGCCAGAGCTTGTCGGAGCAGCCCCCTGCTTGTCGCTGGATTCGCTTGCCGGTGGTGCAGACTCCTCGTCGGCCTCCCTCTCCGCTACTAACGCAGCACTAACCACC
Source organism: Secale cereale (assembly GCA_902687465.1). Classification (NCBI taxonomy): domain Eukaryota; kingdom Viridiplantae; phylum Streptophyta; class Magnoliopsida; order Poales; family Poaceae; genus Secale; species Secale cereale. Next base: position 296,608,693 of record LR738711.1, read on the forward strand.
TGGTTGGTTGCCGCTAGGTATAGCAGCAACTTTTCCTATGGTCTAGGTGCGACAAGTATTGGAGTGGAGGATAGGTACCGTTTCAAATCTTGCAGCGCTGCCTCCACTTCCGGAGTCCACTTCATGGGACCTGCCTTCTTCAAGATTTTGAAGAAAGGTAGGGCGCGTTCTGCAGACTTCGAAATGAACCTACTGAGAGCAGCCACACAACCTGCAAGCCTTCTAACATCCTTGACGCGCTTCGGGGCCTCGATCTGCTCAATGGCTTTAATCTTGTCGGGGTTAGCTTCAATCCCCCTCTGTGACACAAAGAACCCGAGAAGCTTGCCGGAGGGGACTCCAAAGACGCACTTCTCGGGGTTCAACTTGAGCTATATCTTGCGCAGGTTCTGAAATGTCTCTTCCAAATCTTGGACCAGGGTATCCTTGCTCTTACTCTTCACCACGATGTCATCCATGTAAGCTTCTACATTTCTGTGGATCTGTGGCTCGAAAGCAGTGTGCACTACCCTTGCAAAGGTTGATCCTGCATTCTTCAGTCCAAATGGCATGCGTATGAAGCAATAAGTGCCACATGGAGTGATAAATGCAGTCTTCTCTTCATCTTCCTTGGCCATAAAAATCTGATGGTAGCCTGAATATGCATCAAGAAAAGAGAGTAGCTCACATCCGGCAGTGGAGTCAACAATCTGGTCGATGCGCAGCAAAGGGAATGGATCCTTGGGACATGCTTTATTCACATCGGTGAAGTCTATACACAGTCTCCATTTCCCATTGGCCTTGCGCACGACGACTGGATTTGCTAACCACGTCGGATGGATCACGCCTCTAACTAGGCCTGCTGCCTCTAGCTTCTTGATTTCTTCAGCAATGAATTCTTGGCGCTCCACGGCTTGCTTCCTCACTTTCTACTTGACGGGCCGCGCATGAGGACAAACAGCAAGCTTGTGCTCAATTACCTTCCTGGGAACACCGGGGATGTCAGATGGCTGCCATGCAAACACATCGACATTCGCCCGCAGGAAGGCAACGAGCGCGCTTTCCTATTTGCTGTCAAGCGTGGCACTGATGGTGAAGGTACCACCAGTGCCGTCCTCCTTGGCGGACACCTTCTTGGTTGCCGGAGGAGCGGCCATCCCCTTCTTACACTTGCCGGTGGAGCTCGATGGAACGTCCTCGACGGCAGCGCAGCACTCCGAAGAGGTGCGATTGCCGGAGTGGGCCCCAGAGCACTTGCCGGACTTGGTCTTGGTCTTCTTCCCCCCGGGAGCTTCAGCGGCAAGTGTGTCCTTCTCTGCCGCAGCTGCTGCGTCCCGGTAGATCTTGTCGGCGCAGACAAGTGCATCTTTCTTGTCGCCATGGACAGTGATGACGCTTATCGGCCCCGGCATCTTGAGTACGTTGTAGGCGTGGTGGGAAGCTGCCATGAACTTGGCGAGGGCGGGACGGCCGAGTATCCCATTGTATGGCAATGGGATATGGGCGACGTCGAATGTGATGCGCTCAGTTCTGAAGTTGAGCTCCCCGCCAAAGGTCACCGGCAGAGTTATCTTCCCCTTGGGCTTGCTCCTCCCCGGGTTGATTCCTTGGAAAGAACCGGTCTCTTCGAGCTCGCCATCTGGTATTTGGAGTTTCTTGATCACAGCAGAGGAGATCAAGTTAAGCCCGGCCCCGCCGTCAACCAACATTTTGGTGACCTTGAGGTTGCGGATGGTGGGTGAGACCAGCATCGGCAAGCACCCGACCGCGGTGGTGCGGTCAGGGTGATCCTCAAGATCAAAAATGATGGGCGTGCTGGACCATTTGAGGAGCCTGCGCGACTCCACGGGCGGCTCTGCTGCATTCACCTCGCGCACCCACTGCTTGAGCTGGCGGTGGGAGGTGTGCAGAGAGGCGCCACCGTCGACGCACAGGACCTCCGTGGCCTTCTGGAACTCCTGCTCGCTGTTATCCTCATCCTCCATGTCTTCGTCGTCGTCTTCCTCATCCTTGTCGCGGCCCCGGGGAGGTCGATCACCTTGCCGCTGCTTGGCTTTGCCGCGGCGTCCTCCCCGGCCATTGAACGGCCGCTTCTTGCTTGGTTCTCCTCCGCCACCTTGGGCCTTCTCCTTGTCGCGCCTCTCGTACTCAGCCTTCTGCTGCTCGACGAGGTACTCGACGCGTTTGCAGTTGGAAAGGTCGTGACCCTTGGTGCGGTGGATCTTGCAGTATTGCTTGTCGGAGCCGTCCTGCTTGTCGGCCGCCGCTACAGGGGCAGGCTCCTTGCCGGAGCCGCCAGCCTGTGTTTGCTTGGCGGGAGCCTCCTTGCCGGACTTCTCGACGGCAAGCACTTCCTTCTTGTTCTTCCTTCTGTTGTTCCGCCGCCGGCTCTTCTTTGCCGGGGCGGCGTCGTCGCTGTCGCTTCCTCCTGCGCCAGCATCCTCCCCTCTTCTGCGTGTGCGCACTTATCAGCTAGAGCATAAAGCTCGCTGACATCCCGTATCTTGGTCATGGCCATCTCTTCACGCATGCGGCGGTTACGCACGTTCTGGTGGAACGCGCTGATAACCGCGGCAGGGTGGACGTCGGGGATGTTGTGTTGTACACGACTGAAGCGTTGGATGTACTTGCGCAGGGATTCTCCTTCCTTCTGGGCCAGAATGTGGAGATCGCTCTCCTGGCCGTGGGGTTTGTGGCCGCCTGTGAAGGCGCCAACAAACTGGTGGCAAAGGTCCGCCCAAGAAGAAATGGAACCTTCCGGCAAGTGCATAAGCCAAGAACGGACGTTTGGCTTAAGCACTAGCGGGAAGTAGTTCGCTAGAATCTTCTCGTCGCGCCCCCCGGCAGCCTACACCGCGATGGTGTAAATGCTGAGGAATTCCGAGGGGTGCGTCTTGCCGTCGTACTTCTCCGGTACGTCGGGCTTGAAGTTCTTCATGCTGGGCCACTGGACGCGTCGCAGCTCACGGGTAAACGCAGGGCAACCTGCCGCATACGGCCAGTCGCCTGGTTCACCGGGCGCGCGCGTGTCGACAGCGTTCCCAGCTCTCTGGTCTGATTGTCGCCGAGCTTCTCGGCGGCGCTCGATCGTTGTTCGAGCGTCTTCTTGTCGCCGGTCGTCAAGGACTTGGCGCTGGTCCCGACGAGCCCGCGGATCCGACGACGCCGTGGAGCCGTCGTCGGCGTTGTTCCGGCGGGGCGGCGTCTTCTGCTTCCGCGGCGGGGAGTGCACGGTGGTCACACCCCCGGCGGTCTTGTCGCCATCGGCCTTCGTCTTCTCGACTTGCCGCGGCCGCGAGGTCGCCGGCTGCTGTGGAGAGTCGTTGTTGGCGAAGGCGATCAGGCTCTGGATGGTGGCCCTCCAGTCTTCGGCCTTGTCTGCCGCTGGAGGGAAGTCGAGGAGCAGTTGCGCCCTTGCGAGCGCCTCTGCTGGAGTGGAGGGGAGCGGGGGCGAGCGGTGCGAGGAGCGGGATATGCTCGGACTTCTAACAGCGTTAGAAGGAGCAGGGTCCCGCCCCGGTGACCGCGCCTTGCTCGTGCCAGGACGATGGCCCGGAGCATCCCGCGAACCTCTGGTTTGCCCTTGGCCCAGCAGGCGGATGCCACCTCCTGTGGCGTGGCGCTGCTGGGTTGTCGTTTGCTGAGACGGACGCGGCGCGTCCACGGAGACCGAGGCTCGGTCGTCCGTCCTGTCCTTGGATTTGGTGGCACCGCGAGTGTCCTCGCCGGCGACCACCCTTCCGACGGCGTCTCCCCCGCCCACCGTTGGCTCTGGTGGTGGCGGATGAGATGCAGACGGGCCTCCGACCTCCGAAGCCTTCTTCTTCGGGGCCATGGCGTAGTTGCTGATGAAGCTGCTGATGAAGCTGGAGAGGTTGATGAAGAATGCGCCCGCGTGAACGCCGGATCAGATTCGCACAACCTCGACGCCCCCTACCTGGCGCGCCAAAGATGTCGGGGGAAACTGTCCACCACGAACACCTATGGGACCGGAGCCCCTTTGTTTGTGCGGTAAGAGGGCGGAGGGAGCACGAAGAGCAGATCGTAGTGAACACGCGGGCAGTTTACCCAGGTTCGGGCCGCGATGGACGCGTAAAACCCTACTCCTACTTAGTTTGTATTGAGTTGGAGAGCTCGGGAGCTTGAAGAACTAGCTACACCGAGCGTGTGAGCGATCTAGGTTCCGAACCCTTTCTACGTTGTGAATGGGCCTCCTTTTATAGTGCAAGGGGTCACCGACAGGTGTCAACGTAGGAGAAAGGGTAAAAATGTAAAAGAGGTGGTAGTTGTAACAGTGCGGGAATAGTGGAGCTACAGTGGATGAACAGTGGTCGCTACCTACTTTGACAGTGGGGGACAAGAGCATTTAATGCCCGTCGCCGTCGACCCCAAAAGCGCCCATCCTTGCGTCTCCGTTTGCCACGGCGATGGCTTCACCACCGTGGAGTGCCACCGTGTCCCCCAGGCTGCACAGCCATCCGCCACGCGTCCCTGGAATGGCCCCAGTGCGACGCGTGGTTCGATGAGCTGGAGCGCGGGCACACAGCATAACTCTCCCCGGCAAGCACCTTGCCGGGGTCTTGATCTTGCCGGGCCCGGGAGCTTGCCGGGCTCTGAAGCTTGTCGCTCCCGGGGCCCTGCCGGGGCGCATATAGCGCCGAGGCATGTCTTCTGTAACGGAGTCTTCTGGTCTTCCTGGCAAGCTCCACTTGCCAGGGCCTTGCGTGAGTGAGGTAATCTTGAGCCTGGAACGGCCTTCCCGGCAAGCTCCACTCGCCGGGGTCTTGATCTTCTGTCTTGTATACTTTGTTTTTGAATGGTTTTATATGGAGCAGGAAGGTCTCCGGCGAGCACGTGGTCGACCCTGCCGCGGGAAGCTGCTACTGCCCGTGCACAAGTTGGGGTACTGAGGTACCCCTACCTTAGTACACCGACACAGAGCGGTGAGGTGGCACGACAGGGTGTTCGAATTCTCCATCTCCTTTGTCCCGCCCTCGAAGGGGGTGGTCCAGTTGTTTGGCATGGATGTACTTTGGAAGCATTGGCTCTAGGGCCTCATCGTCGAACTACGTCAGTAATCATCGCTTTGGGTAACTTTTGGCTGCCCGTTCATGGCTGTACCCTTGTTATGCAGCTAGGACTTTAGTCCATCAATCATAGAGGGCTTCCTGTTCGGCCTTGATCCTGCGTTTTTGTTTCTTCAGGCTACGGGCAGTGGCTAGAAGCCTTCGCCTAAACTGTTCCTAATCGCGCGGGTCTTCAGGGATGACTAAATCTTCTTCACCGAGATTGGCCTCTTCCTCCGAGGATGGGAGGTAGTTGCTGTCTTCGGCATCCACGAGGTCCTCCGGATTGCATGGGTCCTCCTGTGATGCGAGGTCACCCTGCTGGTGTTCGTTGCCTGCGGCTTTGGCGAGGTCGTCCGTATTATCGGCGGTGATGTGCTCCACGGAGTCCACTTCACTTGCGTGGGTTCGACGAGGTTTTGATCGACGGTGCTGCCTTCGATGTTTGGGTGGCTCATCTCCAGGCTTATCTTGGTCTAAGTTGGGAGTGTCTTCCCCGTATTTGGAAGTGCCCACCATGTATATATCATACGTGGACGTGGCCGACCAGCGGCCAGTGACGCGGGGGGG
>LR738711.1:296627206-296644902 GCA_902687465.1 Secale cereale
CCCCCCGTCTGCTCACACCGGCGGCTTCCTGCGCCTCCCTCAGCTGGCCCTGTCCACCCGGGCCTCTTGTCGCGCCTCCTCGCCTGTCCGCCCAGCCGCCAACGCCGTGGCCGCCTACTGGCTTCAACCGGCCTCCCGCACCAACTGCAGCCACATCCCGGCCCGGGCACCTTCCGCAAGGCGGCCACCTCCGTCTCCACCTACGCCGCCACGCCACCGCCCTAGCTCCAGCGTCAGCCGGCTCCGCCTACAGCGGCACCCCCGGTCCGGCTGGCTCCCGGCGTATGGCCGCAGCCGGCTGCACCTTGGATGCTCCCTGCCAGTTGCTATGGGGGAAAAGAAGCAGAGAGGGGCCGGCTGAAAGATAAGACAAACTGCCAGAAAAGGGTCGGCTGCTAGGCAAAAGAAAGAAAGAAAGAAAAGAGCTATCGGCTGCTAAAGAAAGAGAGAAGTTGGCCGGCCGCTCTGTTGCTTGTTGCAGCCGGCCGAGAAAGAAAAAAGAGAAGAAGAACGTCCGGCAGCCAACAGCCGGCAGAAGGGGAAAATGTCCGTCCGGCCGCCGGCAGCCGGCCGAGAAGAAAAAAGAAAGAAAAGGAACCCGGTTGCTGGTTGTTAGCAGCCGGCTATCCGAGAAATAAAAGAAAAGTGTCCGTACGGCTGCCAGCAGCCGGTGGACGAGAAAATAAGAAAAGTGCCCGTCCGGCTGCCAGCAGACGGCAGAAGAGCAGACGATAAAATGTTCGTCCGGCTGGCAGCAGCCAGCCGGAGAAGAAAAATAAGAAAACACGAGACGCATCCGTTCGCCCGCGGTACCACTCTGTCGGCAGCCCCTATCTGCCCGTGTCAGCACCCGGTCGGCTGTGACAAGCCGACCCGGCTGCCTCGAGGCATAGCCGGCTGTGCCAAGCCAGCTCTGCCGTATCCCGCTCGCCGTCTGTCTGGTCGAACCTGACCGGCTGGGCCCCCCTTCGAGCACCCGGAGGCTCGAAGGCTACCCCAGCGGGTGTGCCGGCCCGCTCTGCGAGTGCCAAGCCACGCCAGCTATATTTGTCGACATCTGCCTCGCCTACACGAAAATCAATGTGAGCTCATCACCCGCGTATTTTTGCACCGTGCAAACACGGAAAACCCCGAGCGGTGCTCGGGGGCTATCTCCGCATTTAATTACAGTTGCACTACTATTTGCCCCGGCGCCAGCCAGAGTTGGCCCGGAGGCTGGTCGATTGGCCTGAGATGTTCATTCTCGCAGACGTCTTAGTAGCGTGCGCGGTAGCGAAGGCCTACTCTTAGCCACAGACCGCAGAACGGCTGTTAGGCTAGCAAGAGCAGATGCTGGAGGCCACCCACGTGAAAAACATCCGGGAGATAATGGTTTGGGCGACCCGGTCGTTTGCTTTATGAGTACCAGCTCGATCAAATCTGCTCCTAGAGTCTGAGTATTGTACGCTCCGCTTCGCGGCCTACTCTCAGCCACAGACGGCAGAGCGGCTGTCCGGCTAGCGAGAGCAGAAGCCAAAGAGCGGAGATAACATGTAAAAGATTGAAGGGGCACAGACGAAACCAAGTCGGCACCCTCCACATATAACTTGCAATGCTAAAAGCAAGCATTTGGTGTATCTGCGTGGACTAACTTTGTCTTTTGCATGATCATTTCCGTGGGGAACCCACCTCCTCGCTCGGAGGCTCGGAGGCTACAACCAGTGGGTGCGCTGGCGCGCACCCACTGAAAGCAAGCCCCGCCGGCGGCGGCCCACAGCCGGCTGTCATCGACAGCATCAGACGGCGGACTCCGCGTCTGTGCCCGACGACACCAGTCAGCGGACCCCGCGTCTGCGCCTGACGACACTAGTTGGCGGACGCCGCATCCACGATGACACCAGTCGGCGGACGCCCCCCGCGTCCGCGCACGACGACACTAGTCGGCGGACCCCGCGTCCGATCCATGCCCGACGGCACCAGTCGGCGGACCCCGCGTCCGGGCCCGACGACACCAGTCAGCGGACCCGCGTCCGCGCCCGACGACACCAGTCCACGGACCCGCATCCGCGCCCGACGACTCTAGTCGGCGGACGCCCCCCACGTCCGCGCACGACGACACCAGTCGGCGGACCCCGCGTCCGCGCCCGACGGCACTAGTCGACGGACCACGCTCGACAGCAGTCGATGGACTTTGTGTCCTCGCCCGACGACACGAGTCTGCGGACTCCGCGTCCGCGTCAGACAGCACCAGTCGGCGGACTCCGCGTCCGCGCCCGACGACACCAGTCGGCGGACCCCACGTCCGCGTGTGACAGCAGTCGGCGGACTTCGCGTCCGCGCCCGACGACACCAGTCGGCGGACTCCTCGTCCGCGCCCGACAGCATCAGTCAGCGGACTCCGCGTTCGCGCACGACGACACCAGTCGGCGGACTCCGCGTTCGCGCACGACGACAACAGTCGGCGGACCCCGCGTCCACGCCCGACGACACCAGTTGACGGACCCCGTGTTCGCGCCCGACGACACCAGTAGGCGGACCCCACGTCCGCGCCCGACGCCACCAGTCGGCGAACCCTGCTTCCGCGCCCGACGACATCAGTCGGCGGACCCCGCTTCCACGCCCGACAACATCAGTCGGCGGACTACAAGTCTGCGCCCGACGACATCAGTCGGTGTACCTCGTGTCCGCATCGGACAGCCCCAGCCGGCGGAATCCGTGTCCGCGCTCGGCACCCTAGACGCCATCGTCTACACCAACAATAGCGAAAAGCCTCCGCCCAACTTTTCCAAGTTGCCCGGAGGCTACACCCAGTGGGTGCGCTTGCGAGCCCCCGCCGAAAGCTAGCCGCACTGACTGCAACTTGAAGTCGGCCGTCAACAAGCATCTTCTACATCAAGAAACGCTAAAGAACCTCCGCCCAACTTTGCCAAAGTTGCCCAGAGGCTCGAAGGCTACTGTCGGAGCTATTGACCACGGGTACCCCAAAGACGGCAAGATAGTATTCCCAGACATCGGGGCTAGCAAAACCCCTCAGTCCGACTGCTGAGGCTGCCCCCGATGGCCCCCTGTCGGACTGCCCGGGCCGGCCTTCCACCCGGCTGCCCGGCTGCTGACGGCAGTCGGACGAGGCACCTGCCCGCTCAGTCCGCCTGCTCCCTAGTGGGCTGCCCCAGCCAGACAACTGCCAACTGTGCTGACCAGTCGGCCGTCCGAAGTCGACCGGTGCACCGACAAGACCCCGACGAGACGACCATACCGCAGACAAGACGGTGGCACTGTGCACACGTCACCTCGGCCATCAGGTATAGTGTCATTTGTCCCTAGGAACTATTTATGAAGTGACCCAGGAGACAAGTATGACACCCCCACCATGCCTCATACATAGCTTGGTTTGTAAGCTACCCATGGTAGCTCACAACCAACGCCACCGCCACCCATGCCCACTACTCCTATATAAAGGGGCACACATCCATCCATCCAGGGAGATGGATGCATACACACCCACACACTCACACATGCTTGCATACATGCCCAGCCACAATGGCTCCCTGGAGATAGACACTCTCACGCCTCACTAGCTAGCTAGCTCCTTGCTACAGCTTGATATATGATACCGCTCCAGGAGCGACTCTGTACCAGATATACCACATATACTGTAATGCCCCGGATGTAATACTTTCCCTTTTGGGTATATAATATATCTCCGGCTTCATCTATTTCCATTTCGGGTTCTTTGTCTTTCGGGCTTTCGTCGTTTTGTTGTGTGAGTGTGTGGCATTCATTCATATCATGTAGACATGTGCATTGCATTGCTTTTGTGTTGTGGGTTGCATCCGGTTCGTCGTGTTTCTTCCCGTTGTCTGTTTCGCGTTCCGGAGCTCCCTCACGTGTCTGTGACGTCCCGTAGGCCTACTTTGTTGTTCGGGCGTTTTACGTTACCGGTGTGCCGCGAGGTTGTGTTGTGTGTTGTTGTTTTGTTGTGTGCAACCCGCCTCTCAAATCTCGTCTCGTTTGGACTCCGTTGACTTTTCCCTCCGTTGCTCGTGTGGGCCCGAAGTGCCTTCGCTTCGTGTCCCAGAAACACCCCTACTGCTTTCTTTTATCTCCGTCTAGGCCTTTTAAATCAACCCCCGCGATCGGATCCGTCGGATCGCGATCGGAGGGCTCCTAGTGCCCCTAAATCTTCCCCTAACCCTAAAAACTGCTATATATAGACCCCTCTAGGTCTATTTTTGGCATTCCCTATTTTTTTTCTCAGATCCACCTTTCCCCTCCTCTCCACTTGGAAAACCATCCTTTCCCTTCGATCAAGCCGCCGGCAGCCGCAGAGCACCAGCTCCTTCGATCCCGTCCGAGCCGGCCGTTTTCCTTCGATCCAGCCAAGTCAACGCCTCGCCAGGCCCTCCAGCTGGCTCGGCCCCGTCGCTCTCGGTCGATCGAAGCCGCAGGTCCTGTGGACCACTTCGCCGTGAGCGCCTCGCCTCCCTCCGCCTTCGATCGGCCCAGCTCGCCTCCCTCCGCGTCGCCCCACCTGGGCCGCCGCATCGCCGCGTCGCCGCGCCAGGCCACCAAGCCGAGCCGGGCCACCTCCGCCGCCCGGGCCGCACCCCCGCAGGGGCCCAGCACGCCACCGCGGGCCGCCTCCCGCTCCACCGCGCGCCACCGGCTGGGCCGCCCCAGCCACCTCCGCGGGCCGCGCTCGCCAGGTGGGCCGAGACTCCGCGCCGCGCCAGGGCCCGACTTCCCCTCCGCCCGAGTGGGCCGCCTCCACCGCAAGCCGCCCGAGCCGCCGGCCCAACCCCTCCGCAGCCGGGCCAGATCCAGCTCATCCGGCCCATTGACCTTTTTTTTCCGATCTGGAAAGGTTGACTCTATTTTCCTCTAAGTCCCCAGATCTGTTTATCTGAGATGCTAACTTTGAACTGCTCTAACTTTGTGCCTGTTGCTCCGTTTTGCGCGTGTAGCATGTCCAGATGTTCGTGGAGATGTCCTCTACGTTTTACCTGTTGTAGTCATGCATGTTAGATGTCATCTTGACATTTGTTTTGCTGTTGCAAGAGTGCATCATGTTACAAACTGCTGTTATGTGTTATTTTCATGCCACCTTTGACTTGTGATAACTTTTAGCTCGTTTGTCCAAACGATGCAAATGACATGTCCACGTGTTCGTCTTGCCACGAACTACGTGTTGTGTGTGATAGGTTGCATGGTAGATGTATTGTTGCCTTGTTATCATCTTTGCAAAGTGCCATGTTCACATGTTGTGTTTTCACTTGTTATGAAATGCCATCTTGTTGAGCTCGTTGTAATCGGTGTGTTCACCACAATGATGCATGCTTGTGTGTTCCGGGATCACCGTCATATGTATTTTGATGAGGTGCTTACCCTTTGCCATGTTTAGTTTCGAGGTGTCTTAAACATGCTCTTTTACATGCTTTGATGATATTGCTGTTTTAGGACTTAGTGAAATTTCACTAAGTCTGAAATCTGTAACGTTCCGATGCCATGTTCGTGTGATGTTGTAGGACAAAGCATGATAGTTTTGGGGTGGATTTTGATTGTTCCTTGTAGTATATATTGTTGTCTTTCCATCCATGTCCTCACATGTCCATTTGAGTGGCTGTAGCATGTTTATCTTTTGCTCTAAAGTTTCAATAAAATTCTGCTGCCAGAATTTTAATTAAAAGTTCAATATGTCCAAGATCATTGCTATTGATCCGTGACTCCGTTGGGGGTGCACTTTGGACCTAGTTGCTGTACTATATATCTAGTTTGTGTTCAAGTCCTTTGCCATGCCTTTTGGGTGCTGTAGTTTAATTATTTTGAGCTCCCAAGTTGCTATGTTGCTGTAATTTTCAGTTTTCGCTCAAATCTTGTTTCGGGCATAACTTTTAGCCCGTAACTCCGATTTCAGCGAATCTTATATCAAACTTGGGTGTGTGTAGATTATTAATATCAGCTTGTTATCTTGTTTTGAGGTGTTTTGCTTGAGTGATGTTTTACGTGCTCCATGTGCATCCCTAGTGCATCCATCATGCATTCATGTTTTTCGAGTGCGCATTGCATCGTGTTGATTGGTGCTTGGTGTGTTTGTTGTGTTTAGAGCCGGAAGCTGAGACCGGGTTCGAAGTTGAGCACGAGTTTTCCAACGAGGTTGAGCACGAGGACCCTTCTTACGATCTGAACGAATTCTCTTCAGGCAAGATGACCGAACCCCGATAACATTACTATCTTTGTCTATTGCTAGTAGTCTCGATCTATAGTTTTGCCTCGATGCCCATGTTCTTCTTGTCAGCCTCCTACTTGTAACCAATTGCCATGTTTAACCACCCTACCTATGCAAACTGTTGCTTGGCTAAGTACGCTTCGCTCAGCCCTTCTTATAGCGTTGCTAGTTGCAGGTGAAGTGAAGATGCTTGCTCCATGTTGAAGTTTGGTTGGGTTATATCACTCTATATAAATGCTTTAATTGAAATCATCTATATATTGGCAAGGGTGGAAGGCTAAGCCTTTTGCTTGGTGATTTGTTCCACTCATGCCGTTAGGATCCGTATAAGCCGGTATTATGTTCCTTGATTATGCGTTCCTAACACGGTTGGGGTGTATGGGACCCCCTCGATAAACCGCTAAGTGCTAAGTCTTTTCCAGCAAGTCCCAACATTGGTACTATTTGCCTAATAACAAACTAAACATGCATAGGGAGTAATTAACCCTCTTTCTTAATCAACAACCCCGGGCCAGTGCTCCACATGAGTGTTGGTCCGAAACGAGCAGACTGCGGGGCCACCTCAAGGAAACTCGAGGTTTGGTAAAAACCTGTAGGATGACTCATCCGGTCGTGTCCTGAGACCTAGATACGCGCGGCTACGATCAGGGTGTCGACACGCCGGGAGGATTTGCTGGATTAGCCTTACCTTAGCTCGGTATATCTTGAGCACGGGATTCCGAGGATACTCGGGTCTTCCCACTTTGGAGTTGCGACTCCGCGGATCGTGGGCTTGTAATGGGTCAAGTTGGAACACCCCTGCAGGGTTTGAACTTTCGAAAGCCGTGCCCGCGGTTATGTGGCAGATGGGAGCTTGTTAATTCCGGTTGTAGAAAACTTGACACAATGATTACTAATACACTACCAGCGTGTGTTCCGTGACTGTCAATTTCCGATTCGGGATTCGGGAGTTGAACACGGAGGGGTTATGTTTGTGAGCTTGTAGCTAGGATCACTTCGTGATCACTTCTCGCCGTTGCCTTCTCTTCTCGCTCTCACTTGCGTAAGCTAGATGCTAGTTGCTGCTGCAGACTTGTTCTTTCTTCAGCCTTTCCCTCACCTAAAGGCTTAAATAGTTCTGTTACCCGGGAACGGGATTGCTGAGTCCTCTGTGGCTCACAGTTACTTCACACACCAGATGCAGGTCCAGCGGTGAGCTATCCAGGTGATGGCACCGAGCTGGATTGGGAGTACGACGAGGAGCGTAGTCGTTACTACGTGCGCTACCCGGACGATCAGTAGTGGAGTCTCTTACTAGGATTCGATCCGCCTGTGGTTGTTTTATTTATCTGAGTTTGGTACTTTGACATTTGGCTTTTGCCCTTAGAGGGTTGTAGTGCTCTTAATGTATGATGTTTGAGACTTGTACTGTATTCTGTGACGTGGCGATTGTAAGCCAACTATTTTCAGTTTACTATCCCCCCTTTTACATGAGTTGTGCAAAGATTACCAAACTTGAGATCATTCTAGGATGGACTTATGCCTTTAAGTCGTGCCTCGACACGTAGGAGGTATAACTCCATCCTGGGCATTACAAGTTGGTATTCAGTGCCTTCTCCGACCTAGGAGCCCCCACTGTTTGATCGAACCGTTGACGGTTGAGTCTAGGCACACACTAAAAACTTTTTGAGTCCTATATTATATCGGAGAGTAGGATTTCTTTGCTTCTCATCCCCTTTCTCTCTGGTGAGGACTCCTGACGTCTACTCTTGTCTCTCCTATCTTCAAAATTTGCACAAAATTTTTTTTAGAAATCCCGCGAGTATTCTGGGATTGTTTCGATGTTCTTGTGACAAGGATATTGTTCCCGATGCCTCCTGTTACCGAGGAGTTGAGCTTCGGGGTATCATTGTAACAAGCTTATCGCGACAGTACTAAATACTTAAGACGGCCGACATCGAAAATCTCCCCTATACGGCCAGTGGCAAGATAACCCCGACATCACCCAGTACTGGGGAGGTAGTTCGGGAGTATTGCCATAGCTTGTTATAGTGGATGCTTTTCGAAAGTCCGAGGTACACAGTTTCCGAGAAAGACTGGTTATGTGTTGAAGGATGGATACACCTGGATGTAGGTTAGAGTTGATTGCGCGGTGCTTCCCGTGTATCCCCAACACCTGATTGCATAACTGGAATCTTTCGGAAAACTATAGGTGGGTTTTATCCAGTAGATCGTAGGCATTCTTCCAACGAATGCAGGTTAGTGAGTTCGGGGTTCGACATTGAGTGAAGGAGTTATATGACCGAGGTTACTATCAGGAGTTGCATCTTAAAGGGTCCTTGGCTATGCTGATCCGGGGATTGCAAAACCTTTTCGTAACGCGTTCATATGCTTCAGCACAAAGATGTTTGAACGAAACTCCTTTCTTGTGTTTGTTCCTTTCCGTACCTTGTTGTTTACTTATTTTATCCTTTTGATCCCTATGTGGCTTCTCGTGAAGACTGATGTTATCAATTAACTGAGAAATATCATTCGCTCCTCTTGTTCGGATGATTTCATTCGTTCTTATTGTTCGAATGATTATTGTGAAGACTTGTTGCAATTCATTCCATTGATTCAGCTTATTCCTTTTGTCAGTCAATTGCTGATTCGTGGTCATCTCTTACAGGATGGCTCCGAAAAAGGTTCCGAATGCCAACCCAGAGGTGGAAGAGGTTCCAGAGCATCCTCCTTCACCTCCTCCTCCGCCTGAGGCTTGGAGAGCAATTATGCAGACTACTGCTCAGAACACTCAGTTGATGATGCAGATGATGCAGCAAATGCAAGCTATGCAAGCTAATCAAGCTAATCAGGGCGTTCCAATGAACCAAGGCAACTTCTTCCAGCAGCACCATGCTACCCTCAACCAGTTCTTGGCCAACAATCCTAAAGCTTTCAGTTACTGTGTCGACCCTCTCGATGCTGAAGATTGGCTGACCGATATCAAGAAGCATTTTGAGTGCAGTAACGTGAAAGAAGATGACTATGTGAAGTTTGCAGCCTTCCAACTGAAAGATCAAGCAGCTGACTGGTGGCAGCAGTACAAAGACTCAAGGCCGGGTCAAGTGATCTCTTGGGAGAATTTCTGCAAGGATTTCCGCTCGCATCACATTCCTACAAGTGTTATCGAGGGTATGCGTGAGCAATTCCGCAACCTCAAGCAGGGCTCCATGACAGTCTATCAGTATAATGTAAAGTTCCAAAACCTCGCTCGCTATGCAAAGCAAGACATTCCTGATGCAAAGAGCAAAATCTATCAGTTCCGTGGAGGTCTCAAAGATGAACTTCAGCTTGCTCTCACTTTGTTCGAGCCAGACGAATTCGATAAGTTCTATAACATGGCTTTGAAACAAGAAGCATCTCAGCTTAAGATGGAGGCTTCTAAGAAGAGAATCCGAGATGCTGTTCACTCTACCTCATCGTCTCAGTTGGCCGCGAAACAACAGAAATTCTGGCTTCCTCCTCCTCCAGTGATTCGAGCTCCATACAACAACTCCAGCAACTTCAACAACTCCAACAACAAGAACTCTAGTGGTCGTGGTTTCTCCCACCCACCCAACCCAAGCAACCAGTCGAAGAAGCAGTTTCAGTCTCAAGGCTCCAAGTCCAGTGGCTCTCAGTTCCGTCCTCTCTCAGAAGTGACTTGCAACAAATGCACTCAGAAAGGTCACTATGCCAACAGATGTCCGAATCCGAAGCGTCTTCCTCCTCCACCACCTGTGAGTTCAGCTATTGTCAAGCATGATCCAAAGTCTGCAAGGGTCAATCTGATGAATGCAGCACAAGCCGAGGCTTCTTCTGATGTCATTCTGGGTAACCTTCCAGTAAACTCTTTTCCAGCTAAAGTGTTATTTGATTCGGGTGCTTCATGCTCTTTCATGTCTCAACCTTTTGCATCCAAGCATAATATTGACATCCAAAGTCTGCCTCAGAGGTTGCAAGTAATTTCTCCGGGCAAGTGCATGTCTTCCAACATATTTGCTCCGGATGTTTCCATTCGCATGGGTGATTATCGTTTTCTGGCTAAACCGGTGATTCTTGGTCATTCTGACATCGACCTCATTCTCGGAATGGATTGGCTTTCTCAGCACGATGCTCACATTGATTGTGCTCAAAAGGAAGTTAAATTGACTCATTCTGATGAAGATGTGATTATCTTCGCCTCCAGGGATAATACTATTCGGCTTTTCTCTCTTAATGATAAGGGTGAAATTAATGCCATAGAGCAAATTCCAGTGGTGAATGAATATCAAGACGTCTTTCCAGAAGATCTTCCAGGCATGCCTCCACACCGTCAGGTGGAGTTTGTCATTGAACTCGAGCCGGGCACCGAACCTGCTTGCCGGCGTCCATACAAGCTCTCTCCGGATGAATTGAAGGAATTGAAGAAGCAGCTTGATAAGCAGGAGAGTATGGGTCTCATCAGACCGAGTACATCTCCGTGGGGCTGTGGTGTCTTATTTGTCAAGAAGAAAGATGGCACGGAGCGTCTCTGTGTTGACTATCGGCCATTGAACAAGAAGACGATTAAGAACAAGTATCCGCTCCCCAACATCAACGAACTCTTTGAGCAGCTCAAAGGAGCTAAAGTGTTCTCTAAGCTTGACCTCCGAATGGGCTACCATCAAATTCGCATTCGCGAGGAAGACATTCCCAAGACGGCCTTCAGAACGAGCTACGGTTCATATGAGTATACCGTCATGTCCTTCGGTCTCGCCAATGCTCCTCCTACCTTTTCAAGGATGATGCATTACATCTTCAACCCCTATACTGGCGAGTTCGTGCTTGTGTATCTGGATGATATTCTGGTGTTTTCCAAGAATGAAGAAGATCACGAAAAGCACTTGCGTCTGGTTCTTGATCGACTCCGAGAGCATAAATTCTATGCCAAGTTCTCAAAGTGCGAGTTCTGGCTCGATAAGGTTTTGTACCTGGGCCACATTATCTCAGCTGACGGTATTGCGGTTAATCCCGAGAAAGTTGAAGCAATTGTCAACTGGGAAGCTCCTCAGAACGTCAAGCAGCTCCGCAGTTTTCTGGGTCTTGCCAGCTATTGCAGAAGGTTTGTGGAGAACTTCTCCAAGATTGCCAAGCCTCTTTCCAACCTCCTTCAGAAGAATGTCAAATACTTTTGGTCTCCCGAGTGTGAAGTGGCTTTCAAAACCCTCAAAGAGAAGCTTGTCTCTGCTCCAGTTCTGACTCCTCCGGATGAAACCAAGCCCTATGAAGTGTTTTGTGACGCTTCTCTTCAAGGCCTTGGTGGTGTGCTTATGCAAGATAAGAAAATTGTGGCATACACTTCTCGGCAGCTCAAGCCCAGTGAGAAGAACTATCCCACACATGATCTCGAGCTAGCAGCTGTGGTACATGCTCTGATTACGTGGAGACATCTGTTGTTGGGCAGAAAGGTCGACATCTTCACTGATCACAAGAGCTTGAAGTACATCTTCACACAGCCGCATCTGAACCTCCGCCAGACTCGTTGGGTCGAGATGATCCAAGAGTACAACCCCAGCATTGAGTACACTCCAGGCAAGGCGAATGTGATTGCAGATGCTTTGAGCAGAAAGGCATATTGCAACAGCCTTCTTATCAAGCCATACCAGCCTGAGCTTTGTGAAGCGTTCAGGAAGCTCAACCTTCAAGTTGTTCCGCAGGGTTTTCTTGCAAATCTCCAAATTGCTCCTACCTTGGAAGATCAAGTTCGTGAGGCCCAGCTCAGTGATATCATGGTGAAGAAGGTGAAACATGGGATTGCAAAGGGCACTCCAAAATACAAGTGCTTCCGTGTTGATGAGAGAGATACCTTGTTCTTCGAGGACAGACTCGTTGTTCCCAAAGGTGATCTCAGGAAGCTCATAATGGAAGAAGCTCATGACTCTCTCCTTTCCATTCATCCTGGCAGTTCCAAGATGTACCAAGACCTCAAGCAATCTTACTGGTGGACACGCATGAAAAGGGAAATTGCCCAATTCGTTAATAAATGTGATGTATGCAGAAGAGTGAAAGCAGAACATCAACGTCCAGCCGGTCTTCTCCAACCTCTTCCTATTCCCGAGTGGAAGTTCGACCACATTGAAATGGACTTCGTCACTGGCTTTCCTAAATCCAAGCGAGGCAATGATGCTATCTTTGTGGTGATTGACAAGCTTACCAAAGTTGCTCACTTTCTTCCAGTCAAAGAATCAATCAATGCAGCTCAACTTGCAGAGCTGTACACTTCCAGAATTGTGTCCCTACATGGCATTCCTCAAGTGATATCCTCAGACCGTGGCAGCTTGTTCACATCAAGGTTCTGGGACTCCTTTCAGTCCGCCATGGGCACGAAGATCAGGTTCAGCACTGCCTTTCACCCTCAGACTAGTGGTCAAGTCGAGCGTGTGAATCAGATCCTAGAAGATATGCTCAGAGCCTGTGTCATCTCCTTCGGCATGAAATGGGAAGACTGCCTTCCATTTGCCGAGTTCTCTTACAACAACAGCTTTCAAGCAAGTGCAGGCAAAGCACCGTTTGAAATTCTCTATGGCAGAAAGTGCCGTACCCCTCTCAATTGGTCTGAAACAGGCGAACGCCAACTTCTTGGCAATGATTTGATCTCTGAAGCCGAAGACATGTGCAAAGTCATACGTGAGAATCTCAAGGCCGCTCAGTCGCGTCAGAAGAGCTACTATGACGGAAAGCATCGTGATTTGGCTTTCGACATCGGTGATCATGTCTATCTCCGAGTTTCCCCGATGAAAGGAACCCAAAGATTCGGTATCAAAGGAAAGCTTGCTCCTAGATACGTCGGGCCTTTCAGGATTCTTGGCAAAAGAGGCGATCTAGCCTATCAGCTCGAGCTCCCTTCCAACTTTGCAAATGTTCATGATGTCTTCCATGTGTCTCAGCTTCGCAAATGCTTCAAGGCACCTGAGCGCATGATTCCGTTTGAGGAGATTGATCTTCAACAAGACCTTTCCTACCGAGAGCATCCAGTTGCAATTCTCGAAGAAACCGAACGCAAGACTCGCAACAAGTCCATCAAGTTTCTGAAAGTCAAGTGGTCACATCACACCGACCGAGAAGCTACCTGGGAACGAGAAGATCATCTTCGTTCCGAGTACCCTTCCTTTTTCCAGTCCTAGATCTCGGGATGAGATCTTTTTGTAGTAGAGGAGAGTTTGTAATGCCCCGGATGTAATACTTTCCCTTTTGGGTATATAATATATCTCCGGCTCCATCTATTTCCATTTCGGGTTCTTTGTCTTTCGGGCTTTCGTCGTTTTGTTGTGTGAGTGTGTGGCATTCATTCATATCATGTAGACATGTGCATTGCATTGCTTTTGTGTTGTGGGTTGCATCCGGTTCGTCGTGTTTCTTCCCGTTGTCCGTTTCGCGTTCCGGAGCTCCCTCACGTGTCCGTGACGTCCCGTAGGCCTACTTTGTTGTTCGGGCGTTTTACGTTACCGGTGTGCCGTGAGGTTGTGTTGTGTGTTGTTGTTTTGTTGTGTGCAACCCGCCTCTCAAATCTCGTCTCGTTTGGACTCCGTTGACTTTTCCCTCCGTTGCTCGTGTGGGCCCGAAGTGCCTTCGCTTCGTGTCCCGGAAACACCCCTACTGCTTTCTTTTATCTCCGTCTAGGCCTTTTAAATCAACCCCCGCGATCGGATCCGTCGGATCGCGATCGGAGGGCTCCTAGTGCCCCTAAATCTTCCCCTAACCCTAAAAACTGCTATATATAGACCCCTCTAGGTCTATTTTTGGCATTCCCTATTTTTTTTTCTCAGATCCACCTTTCCCCTCCTCTCCACTTGGAAAACCATCCTTTCCCTTCGATCAAGCCGCCGGCAGCCGCAGAGCACCAGCTCCTTCGATCCCGTCCGAGCCGGCCGTTTTCCTTCGATCCAGCCAAGTCAACGCCTCGCCAGGCCCTCCAGCTGGCTCGGCCCCGTCGCTCTCGGTCGATCGAAGCCGCAGGTCCCGTGGACCACTTCGCCGTGAGCGCCTCGCCTCCCTCCGCCTTCGATCGGCCCAGCTCGCCTCCCTCCGCGTCGCCCCACCTGGGCCGCCGCATCGCCGCGTCGCCGCGCCAGGCCACCGAGCCGAGCCGGGCCACCTCCGCCGCCCGGGCCGCACCCCCGCAGGGGCCCAGCGCGCCACCGCGGGCCGCCTCCCGCTCCACCGCGCGCCACCGGCTGGGCCGCCCCAGCCACCTCCGCGGGCCGCGCTCGCCAGGTGGGCCGAGACTCCGCGCCGCGCCAGGGCCCGACTTCCCCTCCGCCCGAGTGGGCCGCCTCCACCGCAAGCCGCCCGAGCCGCCGGCCCAACCCCTCCGCAGCCGGGCCAGATCCAGCTCATCCGGCCCATTGACCTTTTTTTCCGATCTGGAAAGGTTGACTCTATTTTCCTCTAAGTCCCCAGATCTGTTTATCTGAGATGCTAACTTTGAACTGCTCTAACTTTGTGCTTGTTGCTCCGTTTTGCGCGTGTAGTATGTCCAGATGTTCGTGGAGATGTCCTCTACGTTTTACCTGTTGTAGTCATGCATGTTAGATGTCATCTTGACACTTGTTTTGCTGTTGCAAGAGTGCATCATGTTACAAACTGCTGTTATGTGTTATTTTCATGCCACCTTTGACTTGTGATAACTTTTAGCTCGTTTGTCCAAACGATGCAAATGACATGTCCACGTGTTCGTCTTGCCACGAACTACGTGTTGTGTGTGATAGGTTGCATGGTAGATGTATTGTTGCCTTGTTATCATCTTTGCAAAGTGCCATGTTCACATGTTGTGTTTTCACTTGTTATGAAATGCCATCTTGTTGAGCTCGTTGTAATCGGTGTGTTCACCACAATGATGCATGCTTGTGTGTTCCGGGATCACCGTCATATGTATTTTGATGAGGTGCTTACCCTTTGCCATGTTTAGTTTCGAGGTGTCTTAAACATGCTCTTTTACATGCTTTGATGATATTGCTGTTTTAGGACTTAGTGAAATTTCACTAAGTCTGAAACCTGTAACGTTCCGATGCCATGTTCGTGTGATGTTGTAGGACAAAGCATGATAGTTTTGGGGTGGATTTTGATTGTTCCTTGTAGTATATATTGTTGTCTTTCCATCCATGTCCTCACATGTCCATTTGAGTGGCTGTAGCATGTTTATCTTTTGCTCTAAAGTTTCAATAAAATTCTGCTGCCAGAATTTTAATTAAAAGTTCAATATGTCCAAGATCATTGCTATTGATCCGTGACTCCGTTGGGGGTGCACTTTGGACCTAGTTGCTGTACTATATATCTAGTTTGTGTTCAAGTCCTTTGCCATGCCTTTTGGGTGCTGTAGTTTAATTATTTTGAGCTCCCAAGTTGCTATGTTGCTGTAATTTTCAGTTTTCGCTCAAATCTTGTTTCGGGCATAACTTTTAGCCCGTAACTCCGATTTCAGCGAATCTTATATCAAACTTGGGTGTTTTTCTGTGTAGATTATTAATATCAGCTTGTTATCTTGTTTTGAGGTGTTTTGCTTGAGTGATGTTTTACGTGCTCCATGTGCATCCCTAGTGCATCCATCATGCATTCATGTTTTTCGAGTGCGCATTGCATCGTGTTGATTGGTGCTTGGTGTGTTTGTTGTGTTTAGAGCCGGAAGCTGAGACCGGGTTCGAAGTTGAGCACGAGTTTTCCAACGAGGTTGAGCACGAGGACCCTTCTTACGATCCGAACGAATTCTCTTCAGGCAAGATGACCGAACCCCGATAACATTACTATCTTTGTCTATTGCTAGTAGTCTCGATCTATAGTTTTGCCTCGATGCCCATGTTCTTCTTGTCAGCCTCCTACTTGTAACCAATTGCCATGTTTAACCACCCTACCTATGCAAACCGTTGCTTGGCTAAGTACGCTTCGCTCAGCCCTTCTTATAGCGTTGCTAGTTGCAGGTGAAGTGAAGATGCTTGCTTCATGTTGAAGTTTGGTTGGGTTATATCACACTATATAAATGCTTTAATTGAAATCATCTATATATTGGCAAGGGTGGAAGGCTAAGCCTTTTGCTTGGTGATTTGTTCCACTCATGCCGTTAGGATCCGTATAAGCCGGTATTATGTTCCTTGATTATGCGTTCCTAACACGGTTGGGGTGTATGGGACCCCCTCGATAAACCGCTAAGTGCTAAGTCTTTTCCAGCAAGTCCCAACATTGGTACTATTTGCCTAATAACAAACTAAACATGCATAGGGAGTAATTAACCCTCTTTCTTAATCAACAACCCCGGGCCAGTGCTCCACATGAGTGTTGGTCCGAAACGAGCAGACTGCGGGGCCACCTCAAGGAAACTCGAGGTTTGGTAAAAACCTGTAGGATGACTCATCCGGTCGTGTCCTGAGACTTAGATACGCGCGGCTACGATCAGGGTGTCGACACGCCGGGAGGATTTGCTGGATTAGCCTTACCTTAGCTCGGTATATCTTGAGCACGGGATTCCGAGGATACTCGGGTCTTCCCACTTTGGAGTTGCGACTCCGCGGATCGTGGGCTTGTAATGGGTCAAGTTGGAACACCCCTGCAGGGTTTGAACTTTCGAAAGCCGTGCCCGCGGTTATGTGGCAGATGGGAGCTTGTTAATTCCGGTTGTAGAAAACTTGACACAATGATTACTAATACACTACCAGCGTGTGTTCCGTGACTGTCAATTTCCGATTCGGGATTCGGGAGTTGAACACGGAGGGGTTATGTTTGTGAGCTTGTAGCTAGGATCACTTCGTGATCACTTCTCGCCGTTGCCTTCTCTTCTCGCTCTCACTTGCGTAAGCTAGATGCTAGTTGCTGCTGCAGACTTGTTCTTTCTTCAGCCTTTCCCTCACCTAAAGGCTTAAATAGTTCTGTTACCCGGGAACGGGAATGCTGAGTCCTCTGTGGCTCACAGTTACTTCACACACCAGATGCAGGTCCAGCGGTGAGCTATCCAGGTGATGGCACCGAGCTGGATTGGTAGTACGACGAGGAGCGTAGTCGTTACTACGTGCGCTACCCGGACGATCAGTAGTGGAGTCTCTTACTAGGATTCGATCCGCCTGTGGTTGTTTTATTTATCTGAGTTTGGTACTTTGACATTTGGCTTTTTCCCTTAGAGGGTTGTAGTGCTCTTAATGTATGATGTTTGAGACTTGTACTGTATTCTGTGACGTGGCGATTGTAAGCCAACTATTTTCAGTTTACTATCCCCCCTTTTACATGAGTTGTGCAAAGATTACCAAACTTGAGATCATTCTAGGATGGACTTATGCCTTTAAGTCGTGCCTCGACACGTAGGAGGTATAACTCCATCCTGGGCATTACATATACTCAGACATGTAGGAGTAGGGGTGTTATCTCTCCGGAGAGCCCCGAACCTGGGTAAACTACAGCGTGCTATTCGCATACCCGTCCCTGGATATTCCGGCCGCAGTCTTGCCCTCACACGAAACCACTATGTGGCATCTGTCGTCTCGCAACCCCC
>LR738711.1:296644990-296758208 GCA_902687465.1 Secale cereale
CGTGAGAAAAACACGACATTAACGGTGTTCAAGAAGGGTCTACCAAATATAATGGGGCAAAAATCATCTTGTGGGGAACCAAGAACAAGAAAATCAGCAGGGTATTTAACCTTCCCACACAAGACTTCAACATCTCTAACAATCCCCATTGGTGAAATAGTGTCTCTATTGGCAAGCTTAATAGTAACATCAATACTTTCTAGCTCAGTAGGTGGAATATCGTGCATAATTTCTTCATATAAGGAAATGGGTAGTACACTCGCACTAGCACCTACATCACATAAACCATGATAGCAATGGTCTCCTATTTTAACAGAAATAACAGGCATGCCTACAACAGGTCTATGGTTATTCCTATTATCAGGTTTGGCGATTCTAGCTGCTTCCTCATGGAGGTAAATAACATGCCATACTATCGACCAAGAGATCCTTAACCATAGCAACACTAGGTTGAACTTTAATTTTCTCAGAGGGTGTAGGTGCTCTAGTATTACTCTTACGAACCACAGTTGAAGCTTTAGCATGATCCTTTGTTATAACAGGGAAAGTTGGTTTCTCAATATAGGCAGTAGGAACAATATGATCAACATTACCAGTGATAGTCTTTTCTTCAACTTTAACATGTTCAACTACTTTTACTTCAATGGGAGGATGGTATTTAAACCACTTCTCCTTAGGGAGATCAACACGAGTAGCAAAAGATTCACAGAAAGAAGCAACTATCTCAGAGTGAAGTCCATATTTAGTGCTAAATTCACGGAAAACATGGGTATCCATACAAGATTTAACACAATCAAACTTAGGTGTTATACCTGACTCCTTACCTTCATCGAGATCCCAATCTTTAGAGTTGCTTTAATTCTTTCAAATAAATCCCATTTGAATTCAATAGTCTTCATCATAAAAGAGTCAGTACAAGAAGTATCGAGCATGGAGCGATTATTGAGAGAAAGCCGAGAATAAATTTTTGAATAATCATTTCTCTTGAGAGCTCATGATTGGTGCATGAACATAACATTGACTTAAGCCTCCCCAAAGCTTTAGTGATACTTTCTCCTTCACAAGGCCAAAAATTATATATATAATTACGATCACGATGAACCTGATGCATAGGGTAGAACTTCTGATGAAATTCCAACTTCAGTCGGTTGTTGTTCCATGATCCAATATCATCGCATAGCCTAAACCTTGTCAATGCATCTCCCTTCAAAGATAAAGGGAAGACCTTCTTCTTGATCACATCCTCGGGCATACCTGCAAGCTTAAATAATCCACACGCTTCATCCACATAGATTAGGTGCAAATCGGGATGCAGTGTTCCATCTCATGTAAAGGGATTAGCTAGCAGTTTCTCTATCATACCCGAAGGAGTTTCAATGCAAAAAATTTCAGTATGTTCAGTAGGTTGAGGAGAAACTCTTTGCTCTTCTGGTCGGGGTGAAGAAACCCCGAACAAGCGCCTCAATGGATTAAGTTCCATACTAACAAGTGACAGTAAATTTCAGCACACTATATACATGTTTCCTTACCAAATTCCACTTACCAAAGGCGCTTCACTCCCCGGCAACGGCGCCAGAAAAGAGTCTTGATGACCGAAAAGTGTAGGGGGTTTATCATAGTCCTTTCGATAAGTAAGAGTGTCGAACCCAATGAGGAGCGGAAGTAAATGATAGGCAGTTTTTAGTAAGGTATTCTCTGCAAGCACTGAAATTATCGGTAACAGATAGTTTTGTGATAAGGTAATTGGTAACAAGTAACAAATAGTAAAAGTAAATAAGGTGCAACAATATGGCCCAATCCTTTTTGTAGCAAAGGACAAGCCTAGAAAAACTCTTATATGAAGGAAAGCGCTCCCGAGGACACATGGGAATTATCGTCAAGCTAGTTTTCATCACGTTCATATGATTCGCGTTCGTTACTTTGATAATTTGGTATGTGGGTGGACCGGTGCTTGGGTGCTGCCCTTACTTGGACAAGCTTCCCACTAATGATTAACCTCTATTGCAAGCATCTGCAACTACAACAGAAGTATTTAGGTAAACCTAACCATAGCATGAAACATATGGATCCAAATCAGCCCCTTACGAAGCAACGCATAAACTAGAGTTTAAGGTTCTGTCACTCTAGCAACCCATCATCTACTTATTACTTCCCAATGCCTTCCTCTAGGCCCAAAAAATGGTGAAGTGTCATGTAGTCGACGTCCACATGACACCACTAGAGGAAAGCTAACATAGATGTCATCAAAATATCGAATGAATACCAAATTCGCATGACTACTTATAGCAAGACTTCACCCATGTCCTCGGGAACAAACGTAACTACTCACAAGACATATTCATGTTCATTATCAGAGGGGTGTTAATATGCATAATGGATCTAAACATATGATATTCCACCAAGTAAACCAACTATCATCAACTACAAGAAGTAATCAACACTACTAGCAACCAACAGGTACCAATCTGAGGTATTGGTACAAAGATTGGATACAAGAGATAGACTAGGGTTTGAGAGGAGATGGTGCTAGTGAAGATGTTGATGAAGATAAGCCTCCCCAAAAAGGGAGAGTTGTTGGTGCTGACGGCGGTGACGTTTTCCCCCTCCCGGAGGAAAGTATCCCCGGCAGAACAGCTCTGCAGGAGCCCTAGATTGGTTCCTGCAAGGTTCCGCCTCGAGACGGCGGCGCTTTGTCCCGAAAGCCTCCTTATGATTTTTCCAGGTCAAAACACCTCATATAGGAGAAGATGGGCATCGGGGGGTCACCAGGTGGCCCACGACGCAAGGGGCGCGCCCGGGGGGCGCCCCCACCCTCGTGGACACGATGTGGCCCCCTCTCGTATCTCTTTCGCAAGATATTTTTTATATTTTCTGAAACAGAGTTTCGTGGAGTTTCAAGGCTTTTTGAGTTGTGCGGAATAGGTCTCCAATGTTTGCTCCTTTTCCAGCCCAGAATTCCAGCTGCCGGCATTCTCCCTCTTCATGTAAACCTTGTAAAATAAGAGAGAAAAGGCATAAGTATTGTGACATAATGTGTAATAACAACCCATAGTGGAATAAATATCAACATAAAAGCATGATGCAAAATGGACGTATCAAGCTCCCCCTAAATTTGTGCATTATTTAAAATTTGTGTTTGAATGCTAATGCACAATCGATTAGGATCATGGGTTACTCTTCCATGTCACATACATCTTGGTGGAGCGCTAAAAATGATATAAACTAAAAACATGCACTCATCACCAAGCAAAGTGAATGATCATATAGAGATATAAGAGATAATATCATCCAAGCAAGCATTTAGGTAGCATATGATCAATCACATGATCAAACAAGTATCTCACACACAGACATAGAGTATCAAGCGAACACACAAATGAAGTTCCACCAAAAGCAAGAGAGACCAAGAAACAAAACACTCTCTATTGAAGCCTATATTCTATACATATTTCTCCCCCTTTGGCAACAAGTTACCTAAAAGTTTGAAAATGCATAGTGCTATGCGTCTCTCAGGCTTGATCTTCAGGAGGTGGTGTAGAGAGAACTCCAAGGACGAAGGCTTCAGATGATGTAGTTGGAGCTGGTGGAGTGGCAACTGGAGGTGGCACTGAAGTTGTGGCTACTGGTGCTGATGTTGTAGCTCTAGTATTAGGTACTGGCACTGCAGCAGATCTCTGACCTCGAGGCACTCTCTGAATAACATTTGTGGCAGCCTGCCCTCTCCTCTCCTCTGCTTCCTCCTGGAGCTGCTCAAGTGTAGTCTGAATCTCAGTCACTTTTAGATCAAGACCATAGAACTTTGTTTCAATGATCCTCTCCATGATCTCCTGATTTTGAGTCAGGGTGGCCAAGCCCTTCTCAGTCCTCAAAGTTGCTTGAATCAGATATGCCATTTGATCTGGCTTTGACTTGCGGGACACTTGGGATGCTTCTTCAAAAGTTGGTATCTTGGCAGCTTTCTCAGCTCTAGCTTTGGCTCTCTTCTCCTGTGCTTGAACTGATTAAGGTTCATTCTCATCCATGACAACTGTGTTGTCCTCAAAGTCTGGATATAGAGGTAAACGCTCCTTGTCCAACAAGTATATGCTTGTGCCCATCTTGGAGTTGATGAGGTCCTGAATGTGTGGAGCATACCCGCATGATCTCTTCTGATCTGTAACAGTCCTCTTGATTCTCCCTACAATCAGGCTCATGACCTTGAATTTCTGAGGGACATCAAATATGTGCAGCAAGTTGATTGAATGGCCTCTGATCATCTTGTGATCTCCAGATTTGGGCAACAATGTATGCCTCAAGATAGTGTTGATTGTGGCCAGACTAGACAAAAGGAAATGCACAGATCCAAACTGATGTGTTTTCAGTGCTTTGTGAGGGATCTCTTTGTACATGTTTGCCATGGATTTGTGGTCTTGCGTCTTCTTGGCATAGACATCCAAGTCAACCTCATGCTCTTTAGGGGCTTTTATCAGCTTGGCCCACTCATCAACAGTTGACTGGTACCTTGTACCTTCAGACATCCATACAATTCTACCATCAAGATAAAAGTGAGCTGTGGAGTAGAATTGCATGATGAGTTCATCATTCCATTTTGTCAGCTGCTGACCCACAAACTTGTCAACACCACATGCTTTGAAACTTCCAATCACATTTGGAAAATGATCTTCATTGTTCCTGATGTAGTCCCAATCAACCCGTCTCATATCACACACTATGGGCTTCTTGTCAAGCAGAACTGACTCATAGAAGTCTTGGTGTTCTTTGGTATGAAATCTGTAGTCCACAGCAGTCCTTCTCCTCACAGCATATGGGTCACTTTTTCTCCATCTTCTGAGGCCTGCATCCTTCCTCAACTTCATGTCCTCAGCAATGATATGAGTATTATCATGATCAGGGATCTTGGGCTTCAACTTTCTGAGCACTTGGACCTCAGCATCTTCATCAATCTCAGGAACTGGGGCCTTGTTCTTTTGTGAAGCTGGGATATTTCTTGTGCTTCTCTTGGTGGCTTGAGCAGCAGCTTTGGGAGCAGTATTGGGCTTTGAAGGAGCAGCCCCTGACTTGATTGCATCTCCCATAAGCTTCTGAGCTTTGGGTGCTGGTGCAGCAACCTCTTCTTCTTCTACAGCTTCATCATTATCCTCCTCTCTCATGGATGGCTTGCCAATCACTCTGGCTGTGGTCTTTCTAGCTCTCTTCTTTGCTCCTGCTGGCTCATCATCTCTGGTTTCAAGTGTGAATACCATTGTCTCTTGAGTAGAGGCTCTGGCCTTAGACATTGGAGCTCTTCTGGTAGGTGCCTTCTTGTTCAGACCTGGCTTTGTTGCAGTAGTTGTGCCATACTCTTTCCTGAGAACCTTCTTTTTTGAAGTGGCCTCATTAGCAACAAAATCCTCAACATCAGTGTCAGAAGTTCTATTCTTCCTGGTCTTGGTATCTGCCTTGGGCAAGTTGCTACGTGTGCTCCTGCTACCCTCATCAGAGATGCTAGAGGGACTAGTGCCCTCACGCAAGTTCACTTGCTCCTCAGACAAGTTCTGGCTGTCACTCTAGTCAGACATCTTGGCAAAGCAAACTGAAAGCAAACCCTGTGAATAGATGTAGATAGGTAGAGTGGATGAGCATCACAAAGTGCAGAATTTTTGCAAAACAGATGACTCAAAAACTTAGTTTTAGTTCTCTATAGAAAGCATTTCGGAGCTACCGATTTGTTAAACTCGGTGATACCGAATCAATTCTGGAACCTAAACTACTAAACTCGGTCAGACCGAGTCACAGTTCGGTGGCACCGAGATTGCTAGGGTTTCACACAGGGTTGAACTCGGTCACACCGATTTGCAATTTTCTGTCAGACCGAAAAGTGCAAGTGCAATGGCCTCAGCCAAATCGGTGAGACCGATTTCTACAACTCAGTCTGTCCGAGATGAGTTCGGCGGAGACATAACCATAAATTTTTCGAATCAAAACTAATCTAAGGATGTTTATGCTGGACAGGATGATTTCAATCGTGGCAAGAATCATGGCAAAGCAATGTGCTACGAATCAGAATGAAGTAATAGCACAAAGATCAAGTTCATACCCTAACTCGGCGCTGAACTTGCTACGGCGGCAACGGCGGAGCAGATTGCCGTTGACGGCGGTGGAGACTAGCGGCAGGAGGTCGCTGGCGGCGAGGAGATGATCCGGAGACCCGAGGAGGTAGAGCAAGTTACGCGCGGGCGAGGGGGTTTGGAAAGTTTTCCAAAATTTGACCCGTCGGTATATATAACCTGACCCTGTCGGTGTGACTGAGTGGAACAACTCAGTGGCACCGAGATGCAAAACAGCTAGCAGTTACTGCAACTCGGTGAGACAGAAAAGTACAAATCGGTTGCACCGAGATTGAAAACCTATATCAACTTAGTGTACTCGGTGTGACCGAAGTGGATGACTCGGTCATATGGAAATGCACAAAGAGGTCTTGTAAGTTTAAGTCTATAATGAATCGGGGACTCCGAGTGCTCCTCACACAGAGTGGTTCAAATCTGACTTGAGCAAACTTTGTGATGTAGCATGAATATTGTTTGAGACGAGAAAAGCATAGATAGCTAGAGGGGGTTCTTAGGCATTCTTGTCCATCTATTTGGCAAAATAAAAATAGGCAAACAATCAAAGCAACAAATGGATGTCCTCGAAAGAGAAAAATATGCATTCAGCATGCTCGCACAATAAGATAGCAAATGAAATATGTGCCAAAGCATGCACAACCATTCTAGCATCTATCAGACAATTGGCGATGACTAGGTCATATATATACGAGTATATTGACTTATGAGTCAAATGAGAACATTTGATCATAGTTCATACTCATCGTTTAAGCACAAGTGGGGTTGCCACTTTACATAAAGCATTGTTGTGTTCACATCATTAGAGTTGTTGTAGCTCAATTGATTAGATTAAAGATCCCCTTAGATGTGATATCACCCCTAAGAGGGATGAACTAAGCTTGGGTTTTGTCGAGGATGACTTCATGTAGGTGTTGAAGATATAGATGCTCAATGTTGATGTAGATCATTTGGAGCAATCCATTGGAGTGAGTTGCACTTTCAATACCTACACGGGTTAGTCACAGAAGGAACAAACAAAGATATCCATGGACATAGAGTGAATTGCACACAAGATGATGTCCATGAAAGCATTAGGTTACCTTGTCCCTTGTCTTACCAACAAGAGGGTTTGTGACTCCTTAAGCTAGTGCAAGATATGGAAGTTGTTTACACTTGTCCTCGCCAAAATGATATGAGTGAAGTATGTTGGCGGAGTCACCCTCAAGAACTCTCTAGTTCTTCTTCTTCGGGATCCACACCATCTTGATGGGAAACCTTGGAGTTGTAGATGTACTTGATGAAGTAGAACTTGATGTAGTCTTGGGAACCCACTTGACCAACGCCTTACGAGCTTCTTCAAATGCACCAATCTCCTCTTGAAGCTTGTCCTTGCCCTTTAGCTTGTGGTCTTCTGGTGGAAGATCATCTTGTGCTTGTGTCCCATGAAAAGAAGTAGGATCAAACTTCTCTTGTTGAGGAACAAACTTCATCTTGTGGTATTGATCTTCTTCCCACTCAACTCCATTTACATTGAACTTTCGTTCAAATCCAACACCTTGATTCTTCTGGTGTCTTCCTTGCTTGCATACAATTTCCTCAAATTGCTTACTCCCGGCAAGGCTTTTGTAAACACCTTTCTCTATAATTCCCTTCAATAAGCTATTTTCTTGCTCAAGTGTAACTTGGCTACGAGAATCGTTAGTGGAATCAACAGAACTACTAGAAGAAAAATCATTGGATTTAGCATGATTATTATTACTACTAGAGGAAGAATCTTTCTTGTTCTTGTTGCTAGAATTTACTTGTGGCATGTAAGTAGACAAGAGTAAACGCTTGGCAATGTAAAAAGAACTTTTCTTGCGAAGATCATCATTGATTGCTTTTAAGAACTCATGCTCTTGCTCAAGGTTGAGCTTTTCAAAGCGTAACTTCTCATGAGTCTTTAAAAGTTCTCGATGATCTTCCAAGGTAGTTTCATGAGCTAACTTAAGAGTGTTTAATTCCTTAGTTAGACGCTCAATCTTCTCCTTATCATTGTCATTCATTTTATCTTGATTGGCATGATTAATAGCAATTTCATCATAGTTTTCATCATAGGTTTCATCACAATTGCTACCAACAAGTAAATCATCATCTCCTAGAAAGTCATCTTCGTGTGATACCTTAGGGACTTTAGCCATGAAGCATCTTCCAATTCCTTCATTTGGTGAGTCAAATATGTCATAGGAGTTGGTTGACACGAGAGCAATTCCGGCAACACCTTCATCTAGAGTATCTTTGGAGTCGAAGTAATAGCTTCTCTCGGAGTGGTCATTGGAGTCAGAATCGAATACCCATTCACCAACATGAGCTTGATGTCTTCGTCTTGTATAGCTCCTTGATGATTTGTCCTTCCTTTCCAAATCTTTGCTTCTCCAAGAAGGTCTTCGTTCATAACGATCATCTCTACTCCTTCTCTCTCTTGGTGGTGATTCTTTTGTTCTACTTCTCCGTTTAGGTGAGTCTTCTCTTCTTTTTGGGGAGCCGTACACTCATTGGAGTAGTGTCTGGGTCTTCCACAATTGTAGCAATTTCGATCACGACTAGAAGATCTTTTGTTATTGTAGGACCTTGACTTGGAACTTCTCTCTTTGCTTCTATTCTTGTAGAACTTGTTGAAGTTCTTCACCATTAAGCTCAATTCTTCATTGAAGACTTGTTTCTCACTTGATGATGTAGGAGCATCACATGAGGCTTCGTAAGCACCACTAGACTTGTTGTGAAGCTCTTCTTTATCTTTGAGTGACACTGACATCTCATGAGCAACAATTTTTCCAATGACTTCCGTAGGCTTGAGATCTTTGTAATTGGGCATCATTTGAATCAGTGTTCACACGGTGTCATATTTTCCATCCACGGCTCTTAGGATCTTCTTGATGATGAATCTGTCGGTCATCTCTTCACTTCCTAAGCCGGCACTCTCATTTGTGATGAGAGAAAGCTTAGAGTACATTCCAGCGACACCGTCACCATCCTTCATCTTGAACTTGTCAAGTTGACTTTGAAGCACATCCAACTTGGATTCCTTGACGGAGTCGGTACTTCGTGCATATCAATCAAAGTATCCCAAATTTCCTATGCATTCTCAAGACGGCTGATTTTCTTGAATTCTTCGGGCCACAGTCCGTTGAAGAGGATATCACAAGCTTGAGAATTGTGTTGCAGCATTTTCAACTATTCCGCGGTAGCTTCACGATTTGGTTCCTTCCCATCGAAGAATTCACCTAGCAAACCAATACACACAATAGCCCAAATGGTGGGGTTATGTCCAAGAATATGCATTTTCATCTTATGCTTCCAACTAGCAAAACTTGTACCATCAAAGTAAGGACCTCTACGGTGGTAACTTCCCTCGCTAGACGCCATACTCTCCTAGGTTCTGAAACCAAGGCTATGATCACCAAAGCTATGGAAATCAAGGAAAATGGAGACCAGAGCTCTGATAACACTTGTAGCATCCAAAGTATGTCTAGAGGGGGGTTATTAGACTACTTGACCAAATAAAAATCTAGCCTTTTCCCAATTTTAATTCTTGGTAGATTTTAGGAACTTAGCACAAGTCAAGCAATCAACCTACACATGCAATTCTAAGAGTATAACAGCGGAAAGTAAAAAATTGCATATGAAGGTAAAGGGGGGAGTTTGAGGGAGCAAACACAATGTAGACATGGAGATTTTTTACGTGTGGTTCCGATAGGTGGTGTTATCATACATCCACGTTGATGGAGACTTTAACCCACGAAGGGTAACGGATGCGCGAGTTCACGGAGGGCTCCACCCACGAAGGGACAATGAAGAAGCAACCCTGTCTATCCCACCATGGCCGTCGCCCACGAAGGACTTGCCTCACTAGGGTAGATCTTCACGAAGCAGGCCATCTCCTTGCCCGTACAAACTCCTTGGTTCAACTCCACAATCTTGTCGGAGGCTCCCAAGTGACACCTAACCAATCTAGGAGACACCACTCTCCAAAAGGTAATAGACGAAGTGTTGATGATGAACTCCTTGCTCTTATGCTTCAAATGATAGTCTCCCCAACACTCAACTCTCTGTCCAAGATTTGGATTTGGTGGAAAGATTATTTGACTGGAAAGCAACTTGGGGAAGGTTAGAGATCAAGATTCATATGGTAGGAATGGAATATTTTGGTCTCAACACATGAGTAGGGGGTTCTCTCTTAGAATAGTGATTAATGGAAGTGTCAGTATGTTCTGATGGCTCTCTCCATGAATGAGGAGTGGGTGGAGGGGTATATATATCCTCCACACAAAATCTAACCGTTACACACAATTTACCAAACTCGATGGGACTGATTCAGAGAACTCGGTTAGACCTATTTAGTTCATAATGTGACCGTTAGGCATTTCGGTGGGACCGATATGATCAACTCGGTAGGACCGATTTCATTAGGGTTACGGCATAACATAATCTCGGTGAGACCGATTACAAAAACTCGATAGGACCGATTTTGGTAATAGACTAACCATAGAGTTGGTCAGACAAACTCGGTGGGACCAATTCGCTCATTCCGGTGAGACCGAAATGTTACGAATGGGAAATAGAGAGTTTGCATTGTGATGGGACCGATCGCTCATCTCGGTTGGACCGAAATGTTACGAAGGGAAACAAAGAGTTTGCTATCCCATATCGATGAGACTGAGGTCCCTTTCGGTGAGACCGAAGTGACTAGGGTTTTGTGGCAGTGGCTATGTCAAATGAACTCGGTGACGCCGGATAGAGTGTTTCGGTGGGGCCGTGTTTGACTTTTGGTTTGGGACATATGTGGATGTGAGAAAGTGGTTGAGGGTTTTGGAGCATATCACTAAGCACTTTGAGCAGGAAACCCATTAAGCAACACCTCATCCCCTTTTAATAGTATTGGCTTTCCTATGGACTCAATGTGATCTTGGATCGCTAAAATAGAAAATGTAGAGTCTTGAGCTTGAGCCAGTATGTGTCCTTAGCATTTTGAGGGGTCCACATTCCTAATCCATGCCATGCCAATCATTGAACTTTCCTGAAATATTTATCTTGAAATAGCATTAGTTCAATGAGCTATATGTTGTTAGGAATTACCAAAACCACCCAGGGATAGTTGCACTTTCAATCTCCATAGCCCGTTGATTATCCGCTTCAATGTGAGACTATATTCCTTTTTGTCTTCTTTATATTAATGTCTACCACCGCATTCTATTCCATCCATAGTGTTATATCCATGGCCTGCTCTCATGTATTGCGTGGGGTGAAAATGTTGAAGTGCGTTAAAAAGTATGAACCAATTGCATGGCTGACACTGGGGTAGTTCATGATTTATTCTTTGTGTTAAGAAAACGAAGCATGACAAGGCTATATGATTTTGTAGGGATAAAGTTCTTTAGCATCAATATTTTGAAAAACATGATTGTTTGTTGGGATGCCTGAGTATTAATGTATTTATGTCAAATTATAGACTATGCTTTGAATCACCAATGTCTTAATATTCATGCCATGATTAGATTATATGATCAAGATTATGTTAGGTAGCATTCCACATAAAACATTACCTTTTTTATCATTTACCTACTCGAGGACGAGCAAGAATTAAGCTTGGGGATGCTGATACATCTCTGTCATATCTATAATTTTTAATTGTTCCATGCCAATATTATACAACTTTTATACACCCTTGGTAGCATTTTATATTATTGATCAATTTCCTAGTGTGAGTTCCTGTTTGTTTCATGTTTTTTTTTGCAGAATATCCATCTCAAACGAAGTCCGAATGCGGTAAAAATATATGGAGAATTGTTTTGGAATATATGTGATTTTTGGGAGGTAGAATCAACGCAAATGGAGGCCTGCTTCCTCCAGTACTTACTAAGGCGCGCGATGGTGGGTAGTGGCCAACTTGTAAGGCAGTTGTAGCCCTTCTTTCACAAGAAAGGTAATTTATGATAAAAAATTGTGTAAAAATTTCAGCGCACTCGGAGTTACGGATCTCCGGGAATTAAAGAAATGGTGAAGGGCCAGAAACGGGGGTCGCAAAACAGAAGAGAAACAGAGAGAGATCCAATCTCGAAGGGGCTCTCGCTCCCCCGCTGCCATGGAGGTCAAGGACCAAAGGGGAAGCCCTAGTCCCATCTAGGGTGGAGGCTAAAGTAGAAAAAGAAGGAGGGGGCTCTCTCCCCTCTCTCCCGGTTGCGCTAAAGTGCCGCTGGGGCAAGGACCAAGACATCGATCTACAATAACAATCTTGTTACCGTCAACACCAACTCCCCCCCCCCTCCCTCTATGCAGTGACGTAACCTCTCTATTCCTGATTTAATTATCTACTTAAACATGGTGCTCAACAGTATATATTATTATCCAATGATATGTGGTCATCCTATGATGTTTGAGTAGATCTATTTTGTCCTATGGGTTAATCAATGATCGTGGTTGGTATTGATGGGCCTCGAACCCCTCGTTGGTTACCCCAAGTGGAAGGTGTAAGATGCAGTAAGTAGAAGTGTTTTCCCCTAGCAAAGATGCCAAGGATCGAATCCCCAGAGACTCCTAGGTTGAACAAGTAGGTGTCAACTACTAACGGCGCAATTAGCAATCAACGTGGACCTGCACACAGATACAAATAACTTTGCTCCCAACGAGTACAGAGAGTTTGTCAATCTCTCCGGCCTTGTAGTTCACAAAGGGTTAAAAGCAATATGATAGTAGTGATAGATAGTGTTTTGCAATAGTAAGTAAATAGCAAATAGTGGATGTGATCAATGATGGTAATATGGACCAGAGTCTCATGATGTTCACTAGTGATGTCTCTCTCCCAAAAGACGATAAAACAGCTATGTGAGGTAAACAAATTACAGCTGGGCAATTGACAGGACAACGAACGCAAACCAATGCTGACTACATTGCAAGAAAGGTTGAGGTTCAAAGCATGGGCGGTACACGAAAGTAAGTAGACCGAAATCCATCAATATCTACTACTAATCATCCACCTTGAGATATCTATCCAGAACATCTCGCTGGTATTAAGTTGCGAGTCCCACCCATAGTGTAAACTCAATGCAACAGACAACTGCATTAAAAGAACTTTGCGTAAAGTAAACAATCCTTGCACCCGCGGGCACAAGCACCGTTGTTTTCCCCCTTGTGGCAACAGCACATCCCCTAGACTCATGTTTCTGTCACTCAAGCTAGTCATCAAGGGGCATGAACCCACAATCGAGCATAACGTTCCCTCTTGGAGTCACTACTTACTACTCGGCCAAAGCAATAAATAACAACGGAGAACATGCAAGAATTACTTATGAACTAAAATATAAAAGAGGTGAATCAAATATATTACTCAAGATCAATCTGAACATAATCTCATAATCCATCGGATCCCAGCAAACTCAACATAGCAACAGCATAAGGATTACATAGATGCCTCGATCATGTAGGGCAGCTCACGAGGACTAATTAGTGAAGCACAAGAACGGGAGGAGAACATCACATAGCTACTAGTCATGGACTCATGGTCCAAGGGAGACTACTCACGAGTCATCCGGGAGGCGTCCATGGTGGTGGAGAAGCTCCCGGTGGTGATCCTCCCCTCCGGCAGGGTGCCGGGAAGAGTTCTCCTGGTGCTCCCGATCTTGGAAGCGGCGGCGGCGGCGGAACAGAGATGGGATCGCAAAAAGAAGTCCTTGTTCTGAGGGTTACGGAGGACCCTTTAAATATATGCCAAAGTAGGGCACCGGGGGAGCCTCGGGGGACCCAGGCGCCCCCCCGGCGCGGCCCAAGGGGGGCGCGCCCATAGGGCGCCTGGAGCCTCTGTGCCCCCCCCCCCAGGCTGCCCTTCGGACGCAGTTTTGTTTCCGGATCGCTGATTTTTTATATAATTTTTCTGGATTTTTCTGGGCAGTTCTCTAAACGTGAAAACCTGAAATACAAAAACAGCCGAAAACAGAAACTGGCACTGGGGTGCACTGGATTAGTAAGTTAGTCCAAATATGATCAAAAGTGTATGGAAGTGTATGAATATCATAGCAATATCACCCAAAAGTGGCATGGAGCAAGCAGAAATTATAGATACGTTTTGGACGTATCAACATCCCCAAGCTTAATTCCTGCTCGTCCTCGAGTAGGTAAATGATAACAAGAATAATTTCTGTAGTGACATGCTATTAACCATATAGGAGTTTCTCATAGTCATATGACAAAAGCATACTGAGACAATGATTCTAAAGTAATTAAGTTGTCTCAAGAGAAAATCACAAATGACTGAAAGTTTTACAATATGAAACTGAAACATCAAAAAGATTTGCAATGAACATGATGTGCAAATATGATAAAGTGATATCTAGCTTGCCCCCTTTAGTGATGCAAAACATAAATGCAAGGGCACCTTCAAGGTGTAAGTGATGACTAGATACAATCATTTCAGAATAAACGATATCACAATCATGCAAAAGACAATGCTACTTTGGGACAATGCACATTACACTCAGAATGGTAATCATGCTCTCAGTAGTTGGTGCTTCAACATAAAGGTAAAAGAAAGGTTAAGTGCTAAAGCTTTTTATTTTGAAAACATGGAAGCAATTGTGTCAACGGTAGTAGTACTTGATATGTGTCATGCATAAAACATCTTATAAGTTGCATGCCTCATGCATCGAATACTAATAGTGCTCGCTCCTTGTCCTAATTAGCTCGGATCCCCATGGGTTATCATTGCATTGCATATGTTTTAACCAAGTGTCACAAAGGGGTACCTCTATGCCACCTGTACAAAGGTCCAAGGAGATAGATCGCATTTGATTTCTCGTTTTTGATAGATCTCAACTTGAGGACATCCATACCGGGACAACATAGAAAATAGATGATGGACTCCTCTTTAATGCATAAGCATATTCTCATAAGAGATTGAGGATTAAGGTCCAAGCTAAAACTTCCACCATGATGCATGGCTTTGGTTGGCGGCCCAATGTTCTTCTCTAACAATATGCATATTAATTCACCCCACGGTAAATCACCCTTACTTTAGACAAGATGAATATGCATAGCAACTCACATGATATTCAACAAAAGTGTGACAGTTGATGGCGTCCCCAGAAACATGGGTACCGCTCAGCAAGCAACTTATAAGAAATAAGATACATAAGCAACATATTCTTTACCACAATAGTTTTTAGGCTACTTTCCCATGAGCTATGTATTGTATGGTTAGTTTGCTTAGTACAGGTGGAGGTTAGCAAAAGACTGGGAGCGACCAACTAAGAGAGCAATGACGGTCATAATCATGCAGAGCGAAAAAGCAATATTGAATCAGGCATGGTAGTTATATCGCTACTTAGAAACAAAAGATCATCAAGGTTTGACAGACTTTCTTTACAGTCTTGAATATGCGTGAGCATACGCCAAGTCAATCAAAATAAATTCTCGAAGGAAGATATTACTAAACCATACCATATCATAGGCAAACAAACCAAGTTGGTACTCCAATAACACATTGGGAACCCCCCAGCTATTTGAGATTAACCATAAGAAAACCTGAACTACTAAGCACCATCATGAAAGTAGCATCTTTATCATAGACACATTAACCCATGCAACGGAAGCAAACTCTCTTAATAAGGTTAGCATGGTAATTAAAGAGAGTTCAAGCAACCAACTAAATAAAAGCTTTTGAAAAGATAAGCATGAATACTAAGAGCAGAGTATGATAGTAGCTATTAAAAGACAAAGAACACACACAGCATAGATAGACATGAAAATTCTATGTAATGTTCTAGGTAGAAGTGGAGCGTGTTTCTCTCCCACATAAAGGAATGCTGGGTCCCGATTCGTTATGAAAAACTAAAAAGAAAACTAAAAGCAAGACGCTCCAAGCATAGCACATAACATATGAAGTGATAAAAATATAGCGAAACGAAAGACGAACTGATAATGTTGATGGAGAAGGGGATGCACGGGGGCATCCCCAAGCTTAGACGCTTGAGTCACCTTGAATATTTCTTGGGGGTGCACGGGGGCATCCCCAAGCTTGAGCGCTTGACACTCCTGAATCTTTTTATCATCTTCCCTCGCACACTTGAAAACTCCCTTCATACACAACTCATCATAATCTGATTAGCGAGGTTAGTAACCTTAATAAAATAATTATACCTTGCTGGAAATAAGGATATTCTTGAAGTTCTACTGTTTCTCAAGATTGCAAAAAGGTTTGCAAAGAAAAAGCAAGTTCTTAATTTGCAAAGTGAAGGTAAGGCAAAACAGGACAGAATCTGTGAAAAACGGAACAGCAGGCAGTAATTGACCTGTTCGGGATACTTCTGCAACTCAAATCAAAAAACTCAGAACTGACGCACGAAAGACAATTATATAGAGAACGCTGTCGAAAAAATTCAGACCAAAAAGATGATCTGATGATTTTATACGAATTTTTCTATCCAAGGACAGAATCTGTTTCCTGGACAGCACCTCACAACTTTTGAACTTTCTAGCAATCAGAGGCTATACTTGGCACAATTATGAAAAGCAAAGATACAATGATGATGCTACAGCAGTAAACAACATCAAGACACAACAAAAGCAAAATATTTATTCATGTGGGCTGCCTCCCAAAAGCGCTTTCTTTTATGCCTTTAAGCTAGGCATAATGCATAGATCAAGTTTTATCAAGAGTAAAAGAATAGCTAGCCCGTACAACGGACTCAAAAGGTAACTTGACCTTCTTACGAGGGAAGTGTTCCATCCCTTTCTTGAGAGGAAACTGAAATTTTATATTACCCTCTTTCATGTCAATGACAGCACCAACGGTGCGCAAAAAGGGACGTCCCAAAATAATTGGACATGAAGGATCACATTCAATATCCATAATAGTGAAATCAACGGGCACATAATTATCATTGACAACAATAAGAACATCGTCGATCCTCCCCAAAGGTTTCTTTATGGAAGAATCAGCGAGAGTATTACCAAAAGAACAAGAATCAAAAGATTTTAATTTAAGCATATCATATAGTCTTTTGGGCATAATGGAAGTACTAGCTACAATATCACATAAAGCAAAGCATGAGAAGTTATTTATCTTAATTTTAATCATAGAGTCCCAACCATCTTCTAGCTTTTTAGGTATGGAGGCTTCTACTCTAAGTTTCTCCTCCCTAGCTTTGATGAGAGCATTAGTGACATGCTCTGTGAAGGCAAGATTAAGCGTGCTAGTGTTGGGATCTTTAGCCATTCCTTGTAGAAAGATGACAACTTCTGAAATAGTACAATTATCAAAATCAATTTTGTCATTAGTGGGCAGAATTGTAGTGTCATCCCCTTTGTTTAATTCGCTCTCTATTATAAGAGTTTGAACATCTTCCCAAGTTTCGGGAAGCTTAGGAGCAATTTTAAACTGAGGCTCATACTTTTTTCCTGGAAGACCATGCCATGGGCATAACTCTCCGTCATAACTAGTGTAATCACAAGGTTTATTTTTTTTGTAAATCCCGTCAGAGATAAGTGGGGCAATGGAAGTAGGGGTGTACTCCTCCCATTTAGTGTTTTTGGTAGAACCCATAGTAGCAAGCAAGCAAGATAACTATTTTTGTGGTTTTCGATAAAAGGAACTAAAGCAAAAATGAAAGGTAAACTAACAAGACTAAAAAGCAAAGGTAAAAGATAGCATGCAACTCCCCTATCCTGAAGAGTGGAGTCCCCGACAACGGCGCTAGAAAATACTCCTTGATGGGCCTCGAACCCCTCGTTGGTTACCCCAAGTGGAAGGTGTAAGATGCAGTAAGTAGAAGTGTTTTCCCCTAGCAAAGATGCCGAGGATCGAATCCCCAGAGACTCCTAGGTTCAACAAGTAGGTGTCAACTGCTAACGGCGCAATTAGCAATCAACGTGGACCTGCAGACAGATACAAATAACTTTGCTCCCAACGAGTACAGAGAGGTTGTCAATCTCTCCAGCCTTGTAGTTCACAAAGGGTTAAAAGCAATATGATAATAGTGATAGATAGTGTTTTGCTATAGTAAGTAAATAGCGAAAAGTAAATAGTGGATGTGATCAATGATGGTAATATGGACCGGAGTCTCATGATGTTCACTAGTGATGTCTCTCTCCCAAAAGACGATAAAACGGCTATGTGAGGTTAAAAAATTACAGCTGGGCAATTGACAGGACCACAAACGCAAACCAATGCTGACTACATTGCAAGAAAGGTTGAGGTTCAAAGCATGGGCGGTACGCGAAAGTAAGTAGACCGAAATCCATCAATATCTACTACTAATCATCCACCTTGAGATATCTATCCAGAACATCTCGCTGGTATTAAGTTGCGAGTCCCACCCATAGTGTAAACTCAACGCAACAGACAACTGCATTAAAAGAACTTTGCGTAAAGTAAACAATCCTTGCACCCGCGGGCACAAGCACCGTTGTTTTCCCCCTTGTGGCAACAACACATCCCCTAGACTCATGTTTCTGTCACTCAAGCTAGTCATCGAGGGGCATGAACCCACAATCGAGCATAACGTTCCCTCTTGGAGTCACTACTTACTACTCGGCCAAAGCAATAAATAACAACGGAGAACATGCAAGAATTACTTATGAACTAAAATATAAAAGAGGTGAATCAAATATATTACTCAAGATCAATCTGAACATAATCTCATAATCCATCGGATCCCAGCAAACTCAACATAGCAACAGCATAAGGATTACATAGATGCCTCGATCATGTAGGGTAGCTCACGAGGACTAATTAGTGAAGCACAAGAACGGGAGGAGAACATCACATAGCTACTGGTCATGGACTCATGGTCCAAGGGAGACTACTCACGAGTCATCCGGGAGGCGTCCATGGTGGTGGAGAAGCTCCCGGTGGTGATCCTCCCCTCCGGCAGGGTGCCGGGAAGAGTTCTCTTGGTGCTCCCGATCTTGGAAGCGGCGGCGGCGGCGGAACAGAGATGGGATCGCGAAAAGAAGTCCTTGTTCTGAGGGTTACGGAGGACCCTTTAAATATATGCCAAAGTAGGGCACCGGGGGAGCCTCGGGGGGCCCAGGCGCCCCCCCGGCGCGACCCAGGGGGGGCGCGCCCACAGGGTGCCTAGAGCCCCTGTGCCCCCCCCCCCCAGGCTGCCCTTCGGACGTAGTGTTGTTTCCGGATCGCTGATTTTTTATATAATTTTTCTGGATTTTTCTGGGCAGTTCTCGAAACGTGAAAACCTGAAATACAAAAACAGCCGAAAACAGAAACTGGCACTGGGGTGCACTGGATTAGTAAGTTAGTCCAAATATAATCAAAAGTGTATGGAAGTGTATGAATATCATAGCAATATCACCCAAAAGTGGCATGGAGCAAGCAGAAATTATAGATACGTTTTGGACGTATCAGGTATGAGTCGTATATTTTGATATGGTGCTGTCCTACGATGTCCTCTGTGTCGTGTAAACGTGAGGGGTCCCCGCTGTAGGGTGTTGCAACATGTTCATGAATCTCTTATAGTGGGTGGCTAGAGTGACAGAAACTTACGCCGAGTAAGAGGGTTGTTGCGTATGGGAGTAAAGAGGACTTCATACTTAAGGCTATGGTTGGGTTTTACCTTAATGATGTTTAGGAGTTGTGGATGCTTGCTAAAGTTCCAATCATAAGTGCATAGGATCCAAGTATGGAAAGTAAGTTATCTCATGCCTCTCCCTCATATAAAATTACAATAATGATTACCGGTCTAGTTAGCGATTGCCTAGGGACAAATCTTTCTCTTGTGTTACAAAAAGCTTTCTACTACACTACTAAGTTTATTATCTTGTAATTTATTTTTAGTTTTATTCTCGCTAAGTACTTCTAGTTTTTATTCTTGTTCTAGGTAAAGCGGACATTAATTATGAGTAGAGTTGTATGGGTGGTCGATAAAACTTGAGGAAATATTTGTTCTACCTTTATCTCCTCGTTGGGTTTGACACTCTTACCTATCGTAAAAGGCTACAGATGATCCCCTACACTTGTGGGTTATCCGCACTCAAGTCGCGGATTCCTGAGGTGACATTGGGGTAATCAATGCATAGGGGTTGATGCACGTTTTCATTTTACTTTCTCCGGTAGAAATATTGAGGCACCCTTTAAAGTTCTTTGTGTTGGATTGAATATTATGAATCTAAAGTTGTTTGATGCATATTGTAAAATCAACTCATGAATACTTGTGATGACATTGGATTATCTAGGTGACATTAGAGTTGGTTGATGCGTACCATATGGGCTGTGTTTGTATTGCTACCAAACCTAACCAATCGAAAAATTGATTAACCCATACAATTTGAATGTCATTTGGACTACTACTAAAATTGGCGCGCCTAGCTGGCCCGCGGCACACCCATGTAAATCTTGCCAACTCATTGGTGAGTTGTGGGCGCAGAAAAGCTCCGCCAAAAAATTGGCACAATGACTCTGTCCCCTAATCCTCGATGGGCCCAATATAATATTCTATTTCTATTCGTATTCCTTGCATGCAGACACTCGTTTTGATTATTTTACCTATAACTAATCGGGTTTCCTGGCAACGATTAGCAAGTGCCCACTTAACATAAAAAAGGCTAGCACAT
This sequence comes from Secale cereale, assembly GCA_902687465.1. Lineage (NCBI taxonomy): Eukaryota > Viridiplantae > Streptophyta > Magnoliopsida > Poales > Poaceae > Secale > Secale cereale. The sequence continues at coordinate 296,665,672 of LR738711.1, forward strand.
GCAGCTTGTTGTTAACGAGAAAAGGACAAATACATAAAGCTTGCTTTTAGCATTAAAAAAGTAAATGCATGCAGCACTACCCTGCGGCTCGGCGTGATTAGAAAATTCCGGCCATTACAGTCTCATGACATTATGTTGTTGTTTTTCTCTTGATTGCATCTTAGCTTTAATCTATATGTCTTCAAAAAGTTTGTAAGGGACGTGTCAATTATTCCCCAAACTAGTACTATAATCATCAAGTCAATGGTTGCAAACCAAATGGGAGTCTATTTTTGCCAAAATTTTGGACATTGCAATGGCTACAATCCAAACAACCAATACTTGCCAATTTTTTGGCCATGCCATGGAATTGCTCTTGCCAATTATTTGGTTGGGCAAGATTGGGCTTAATCCAAACAGCCCCATGGTGTTATTTTAGAATGAAATCCTATGGGTGGCAAAATAAACTCTCCTCGTCCGAAATCAATGTCGGCAAATATTTTAAATAGGGGTAGATGTGTAGCTTCCCTCAGACGTGACACAACCTCCCTACCTATCAGCCTCGTTCATACACCATGGGCGCCAACCGTGGACGGCAAAACACCCTCTCCTCGCCCGAAATCGCTATCAAAAATTATTGGGGAGATGGGGGATAACCATCCTATCCCCAACTGACGAGAAGTCCGAAATTTTAAACGGGGGCTAAGTTCGTAACTTTCCCACATTTCAGACAAGCGCATCCCAAACACAGAGATCCCCCCTCCCCGTCCATTTCCCCATTCATACAATATCGGCGCCACAACAACCTCCCCACTCCGGCCAGCCTCCTCCGTCCGCCACCCATCCTCCACCTTGTCGGAGCCGCTACCCCTACCCCGTCGTCCACGGCAAGAGATGGATGTCTCTCATTTACGGTGTCGGACGAGGATCCTTTCATTGCATCCTCTTGCTTCATCGCCGCTGTCGTCCACCTTGCCCTTGTCGCTCCTACAACTGCATCGTCTATGGCAACCGGACTTATCCCCCGACCCGGCCGTCTGTCGTCTAAAGTCTTCTTACGCACTGCCGATAGCCATCGCACCCGCAGCACCCTCAACGTATTAGTAGGGGCCTACACGGCGTCGCAAGAGAGGTGGTACTCTTTCATATCTGCTTAAGTTATTGGTCTCACCCGAAAAATAGATCGTTACTTGTTTACTATACTTTTCTTGTCCGTACCAAATCATAGTGGCCAGTTGAAAGAAAACATTTGTTGCGAAGTAGCCTCTGTCCGATTTGCACCTTCAGATCAGCCATGGCACGATCACTATGTGACGCCCCGAGTCCGACGCGCCAGGAGTCTTCCAGTTATTCACTGTCGTTGCCATGTCATCTACTTGCGTGTTGCATTTTGCCATGTCATCATGTGCATTGCATCCTCATGTTTTCCAAACTTGCATCCAATATTTTCTCCGTTGTTCGTTTCGGGATCCGACACTCTCTCATGCACCCGTTGCACCTCTTAGTTCTTGTTTTGTGAGGGGGAGAAAAACGTTCTCGGAATGGGCCGAGATTTGTCGAGTGGCCTTCGTATATCACTGGTAGACCGCTTGTCAAATTTCGTTCCATTTGGAGGTCGTTTGATGCCCCAACGGTTAACCGCGTTGACCGAAAACTCCCTTTTCTTTGCAGCCCAGCACCCCTCCATAACAGCCCACTAGCCCATCCAAACCACCTCCACGCTCTCGGTCGTTGGATCACGATCGTGCGGGCGAAAACCGCACCTCATTTGGACTCTAGTGGCTCCCTCTACCTATAAATAAGTCCACTTCCCTGAAATTCGCGAATGAACCCTAGCCTCCTTCTTCCTCGCGGTGCCGGACATGTCCAGCCGCCACGTCCCCGCAACCAATCAGGCGACGCCACCTCAGCTCCGCTGCCGCCCCGGGCGAATCGTGGCTCGCCACGTGGCTCCCACCACCTCCCACCGCCGCGGACCGCTAGGCCAATCGCGGGCCCGTGCGAGCCCGCTCCGTGTGCCACCGCAGCACCCAGTCAGCCCCACCACCGGCCTCCCTCCTCCCCGCGGGTCCTGATCCCGTCAGCGTTGCACTCCACCGTCGTGTGCCATCCGCCGCCGTGTCGCTCCCCGCAAGCCTTGTCGACCCCTCCGTCGATCTCCGCTGCGCCGCCGCCTCCACGCCTTGCCCCCACCTCCGCTCGGCCTCAAGCTCGTCGTCAGCCTCCCCGCTCCTCCTCCGCTCAGCCTCCGGCCAAGATCCCGTGAGGCCCGGTCCGCCTCCCTCCGGCCCAGCCGGGTGCCTCTCCTCCTCGTGGCCTGCTACCTCTTCTTCTTCTTGGGCCAGGCCCATGAGTGATCAACCCTAAACCCCGCCCAGTGCACGTTTTAGTTATTTTGCGCCCTTCGTTTTCTGTCCAAAATGGCGAAGTCCCTAAAACATCATATTATGTTGCATACTTTGATTGATGATAACTTTGTGCATGTTGACCCCATGATGATGTATTATATATGGAAATGTTCGTCTCTTGATGCTCTACATGATGGTGTAGTTTGCCTGCATGTTACTGTTGATTTTGATGCCTTAATTTTCGTTAAAAAACTGCTATGTGATGTTATTGTCCAGACCTTGTTGTATGTCAACAACATGTATGCATGTTTAACATGGTGTAACTTTGTGCATGTTCGTCCAAATGGAGTGTATGATATGTCAAAATGCTCATATAGTGATGCTCTACATGCTGGTTGCATTTTCATACATGCTAGACTGCATTATGCCATGTTTATCTCTGTTGCAAAAGTGCATGTTGCTGTTAAGTGCTGAAACTTGATGAAACTTGCTGATTTGTCTTTTCAATATCTTTATGTGTGATTTTTGTTTGAGCATCATGTCAACATATGTTAGGAGCACAATCATGTCATCTTTGCTGTGGTGCAATCCATTTTTCATGATATGCCTTTTGGTGAATGCAACAAGCTTGCAAAGTGGCCTACTCGCTGTTTGTTGATTTATTACACTTGTTGAAAACTGCTAAGTCTGAAACTGTTATATCATGATGGCATGTTTGCTTGATGCCCCACTCATATCCATGCACATTTGGGGATATCCAATGATCATGTCTTGAAGTCCATGTTATGCGCTATCCATCCATGTCCTTGTTTGCAATTATAGGTTGTTGTAGCTTATTTCTTTCTTGCTCTCTAATTGCTATTAGATGTTTCTGTCAGCCTGTTATCAGTTAGTTGCCATGTGAATAGCTAGTGTTCTATGCATCCTATGACCATGTTCTTGCCATGAGTAGCTGCATAAACATGTCATCTTGTTGTTGGTTATATTCACATGCCATGATTTGCTTTGAGATGAGTTGCACAAGCTTGCAAACATGTCAACTTGGCGTTGTTGCTGACATGTTCAGTTTATTTCACTAAGTTTGTGAAACTGTTATCTTTTGCAATCTTGACATGACGTTTTGGGCATGTTCTAGTGTTGTTGGGCAGTAGATCAGTGATCATGCTTGCCGTGCTTGACATGTACATGCTTGTCATGCCCTTTGATGCCATGAAATGTTCCCGTAGCATGTTGTTTTGATGATTGCAAGTGTCTAGTTGCTGTTTTGGGACAGCTTGCTATTATATCTTGTTTCATTTGTATTTGTTGATCCATTGCTCCATTTTGAGCGTGTCCTATATGAAACTTGCGAGTTTTGCATGTAGATGCATAATATCATGTTGTATACATGTTTGGAGTGTGTTCGCTTGTTGTTTGAGGGCATCTTGCATCTTTGCCATGCTTAACTTGTTTTGCTCATAACTTCTAGGTCGTAGCTCCAAATTAAATGAACTTTATATGTAACTTGACTAGAATTTCGAGTAGATCATCATGGTGCATGTTAACTTGCTGTTTAGCAACTTGAATTTAAGGTTTTTTCAGATCTGGACCAATTTCGAAATTTGCATATGAGGACTTACCGGAGTTGTTATATGTTGTTTCTGGCCTCATTTAAACTTGCCTTGTGTGTTGTTCTTGTATGCTTCATCTCTTGCCATGATTTGCATCATGTAGCATTGTCATGCATCATACGTGGTTGAGCATCATGTCTTGTTTATGTGTTGTGTGTTTACCATGTTGTTTGCTTCTTTTCGATTGTGCTTCTTCCCATTAGTTCTTGTTTTGTTACGATCCTGAGGATTTGTTCGGCTACACTTGGTTCGTCTTCATGGCTTCGTCTTCTTCATGGACTCGTTCTTCTTCCTAGCGGGATCTCAGGCAAGATGACCGTCACCTTGGATCTCATTACTATCATTGTCATGTTAGTTTTCTCGATGCTATCGCTATATGTCGCGCTACCTATCTATTGTTGTCAGCCTCTCCTTGTTGCCATGAAACACCCTCTAACCGTTGACACCATCCCAGCAAACCGTTGTATGGCTATGTTACCACTTGCTCAGCCCCTCTTATAGCGTTGTTAGTTGCAGGTTGTCGGCGTCCTGGGAACCAGGGTACCCAGACTTGCCTGTCTACGGGCCGCGACGCGCTCCTATCACGGTCTGGTATGGTCCAGCTGATCGACCAGCTGCCCAAGACCCTCACGAGGGGGCTAGGCCTCGCGAGGAGAACAACGTCAATACCCCCTCAGGAGCGGACTCGGCAAGGTGCTCCGGAGGGGCGGAGAATCCAAGGCCAAGCCTGCCTCAGGAGAAGGCAGTGACGTAAGCAGTGACGCACCACGCCAGCGGGTGCCAGCGCCCGCCAGCGGCGTAGTTGCCGTTTCGGTGCAAAGGAGGCAGCGCAGACACAGGTTCCCGAGGAGCGAGACAAAGGTTTCCCCTTTGGTGCAACAAGACCGAAGACCGCAAGGACGACAGGGAGGATGTCACCATCGTGCCCACCACCGTGTCACCGCCTGATCCTTTTGCAGGTGAAGACTGCTTTTGTCAGGGTAGGAACGTCCTTGTGTTCCCGCTCAAAAATGGCTGTTGTGGGATCCCTTCTCGCCTAAACATTTCGGGGGAAGAGGACCCTGGCCGCCTATATAAGTAGCTAGGATCCTCACTATGAAGGGGAGACCAAGTCTAGTCAAGTCGAGCAGATCCATAAACTCTGCCACCACGCAAAGGAGCAAGAACACTTGCCTCCTGACCCTCCTGAGCTCGCCTGCTGGGCTCAGGAATCGCTGTACTAGTTCATATTCCAGCCCTCCTGAGGCCAATCCACCAAAGCTGGAAGTAGGGTTGTACACAACAAGGGGGCCTGAACCTGGGTAAACTCTTGCGTGCTTCACTTGTTGTTTGCTTGAATCTCTTCACTGGGCGAGGGCGAGACGCTAGGTAGACGTGAGTGGGAGAGATCTTCATTCACGCCCCTGTGTTAGAACTTCTTGGGTTTTCGGAGCCCTGAATCTGACATTTGGCACGCCAGGTAGGGGGCGTGTCGAGATATCGCCTCTCCGATGACCTCGTCCCACTCTCATCGTCGACTTTGCTCCACCGCCATGGTGGACACACGCCGAGCTCGCGCCGCCCGCCGCGCCACGAACGTCGCTCAGACGGCGCCCGCGAGCAACGGTGTGCCACTCCTCCCCAACTTGTCGGTCGCCAATGCCGCCACCGACCCGGACGTCCACGAGCAGCAGGACTCTTCGCTGCCATCGTCTGTGCGGCGTGATGGCCGCACGGTGACGCCTTCACCCTCACCAGTCGCGGCGTCGTCCTCGCTGGTCCGCGGCGGGCCGGTCTATCAGCAGCTTGCGCAGCTGATGGTGCGGGAGCTCTTGCGCTACCGCCCGGCAGATGACCTCTACGACGAGTGGCTCCACCGCATCACCGAGCTCGTCAACGCCGCTGGGGAAGCACCTGCACCAAAGCACTCCGCCTCCACTCTATGGCGCCGGCCAGGAGGTCCGGCGCGAGGCCCCGCGATGTGAGCCACCCCGCAGAGCCCACGTGCGCGATGAGGTGAGCTGCCAGGTGATTCTTCATCCCCAGGCAGGGGCTCGCGGGCCCCCTGGCCCGCAGCGCCAGGACCGTGCGCCACAGGAGGTGGTGGCGCCAGCGCCCCAAGAACTAGCACCGCAGGCGCAGGGGGCGCCTACGATCATGAGCGTGGCTGGATGTCATGCCTTAGCTCCTGAGCTACGGCGCCTCGTCTGGCCCGGCAAGTTCAAGTCGGACCTGCCTCCGCGCTACGATGGCACCACCGACCCCACGGAGTTCCTCCAACTCTACGAGCTGAGCATCAAGGCGTCCAACGGCACTGAGCAGGTCATCGCGAACTGGTTCCCCATGGCTCTCAAAGATGGCGCACGCTCCTGGCTCCTGAACCTCCGTGTGGGATCCATCTCCTCCTGGGGAGAGCTTTGTGAGCGTTTCATTGCCAACTTCCAAGGCACCCGCGACCGAGCCCCGGCAGCTGTGGATCTGCGCCACGTGAGGCAGCAGCCGGGACAGACCCTGCAAAAGTAGATCCAACAGTTCAACACCATGCGCCTCCGGATCCCTAGGGTCTTGGACGAGGCCATCATCTCGGCGTTTTCCAACAGCGTCCGTGATGTCAGGATAAGGGAGGAGCTCGCCATCCACGAGGACATGTGCACAGCCCTCGAGATGTTCAAGCTCGCGTCAAAGTGCGCCAGGGCGGAGGAAGGACGCATCTCCCTCCAGGAGCTGCCTGAGGTGGAGGCAAACGACAAGAAGGCCAAGGCCAAGGAAGCAAAGCGCAAGGTACCCGCCGTGCTGGCTACGGAGCCAGAAGTGAAGTGTGGCTGCGGCTACGATGACCTCCCCAGAGACAACCGACCGTACTGCGTCTTCCACAACGTCCACAGCCACAACACTAACGACTGCCATGAGCTCAGGGCGTTACGCGGCGGGCGCGGCGGGCAGCGCCCTGAGCGCGACCACCGTAGCTACGGCCGTGGAGGAGGCCGAGGTGGAGGACGTTTGGACGGCAGGAACTCACGCCAAGGGTGGCGCAAACAGCCTTCTGAAGACCACTGGCAGGAGCAGCCTCGTGACGCCCCCTGGCGCGACCAGCCTCGTGAGGGACGCCCTCAAGGCAATGGAGACCTGCCTCCGCTACCACCACCGACAGGAAGGAATGACGACGACCGCCAGGGAGATGGAGCAGGGGGCTTCCAGGAGCCGTGTGCAGTTGCATGCCTCTTGGGAGGAGCCCATGCTCCGGCATGCCATCGCATATTCAAGCGGTTCGCCCGTGAGGTGAACGCGACGCTTCCCAGACCTAACGCCGCGCGCAACCTCAGGTGGACCAAGCAAGTCATCGCTTTCGACCCCAAGGACCAGCTCAAGTGCACCGCGGCCCCAGGCGCTCTCCCGATGCTCTGCACCCCGACCATCAGCAACGTCCTCGTGACCAAGACCCTCATCGACGGCGGGACAGGACTCAACGTCCTCTCCATCTAGACCTTCGAGACACTCTAGGTCCCCTACGATCAGCTCCACCCGTCCAAGCCATTCTACAGAGTCACAGGTGGCTCCACACTCCCGATGGGGCAGGTCCGCCTTCCCGTCACCTTTGGTGGCCGCGACAACTACCACATTGAGCTCCTCGACTTCGACGTCGCCAACATCCACCTCCCATATAACGCCATCCTTGGGTATCCTGCCCTCGCCAAGTTCATGGCGGCGACCCATCACGATCCTCAAGATACCTGGGAGCGGCGGAGTCATCACGATCGCCTCCGACGAGAAGGAAGCAGTGCATTCCCTGGAGCGCGCCTACCAGACTTCGGCGGTCGAATGCTCCGATGAGTATGGAGCCGTCCTCGCCATGCAGACCGCCCCCAAGAAGAAGAAGAACCTGCCCATCAATGGACCTCGGGATGCAGGGGCTCCTGACGGCCCCACCTCAGGACTCGCGCCTGCTGATGAGGCGCCCTCCACCCTCGCATAGGGAGGCGTGCCTGACACCCCTCTCATGACGGGCTCGGGGGCTCTCCTCTAGAGTGTCTCCGGACTAACCAGCGTCTCGAGGGAGGTGTTCGGGAACCACCTGCAAGCGTGTCTTGACGAGCGTTTTTGTGAGCTCATCATGGACCGCTCGGCGCTGGGAGCTCAGGACTTCATCGACCAAGTTAACGAGGAACTTCAGTACGCAAGGCTCATCCGCGGTGGGCATAACCGCACAACCCCAAGCTCACCTGCCCGCGACCCGAGTGATCGCTTCCGCGTTTGCGTTATTGTCGCGAGTCTCAACCGAGCTGCCTCTCAGGAGCCCTTCTGGCCGACGGCGGTCGGCCGGAGGAGGGCCCTCCCCTACAGCTACGTCCGCACACTCTTCGGCTTCCACAACACAGCTGCCACATTCCAGCATCTCGCGCAGCAGGCCTTGGGGGCTCAGGAGGCTCAGTGGCACGCGGTCCGGATGGAGAAAGAACCGGACCCCCGGGACCACTGAGAGCCATCGGAGCCCCTGGGCCTCAGGAGCCCGGCGATCTTCATGAGCAACCCGCATGGCTCGCGTCTTTAGCAACCCCAACTCTTCTTCGACAAGTATCAGGTGATGCTTCAGGTATCCAATCGAGGGCGCCCCCCGGGCTGCATCATCCTCAGACTGCTGGGGGCTATTCCCCCGCAGTTGTCTCCCTTTTTGTGCATGATCAAGGCTAGTTGCTTCTTTCTATTCGCATTATCTGCATGCTTGGCGTTCTCACCGCCACTAAGGTCATGAGCCCTTGTGAGCCCACTGGCGACCGCCCCATGATCAAGGACTGGCACGGTGTCTATGCTCGGATCCGTCCCTGAAGCGTCGCTAAACCCAAGGGCTGAGCTCTGTCTCGCGAGCCATTCCCGTGATGTCACCTCCCGTGGTCCTTGGTGCCTTGTTATCGCATGGCTAATCATGGATGGGTAAGTAGGGGCCCATGGCAGGTGCATCGCTCACGTGGGAACCGTGCGCCAGTTGTTTTTCTTTTGGATCGTTGCATGAGAAGACTGGGCACAGTGTCTGTGCTCGGGTCCGTCCCTGCAGCATTGAAAATCCAGCGGCTGAGCTCTGTCTCGCGATCCATTCCCGTGAAGTCACCTTCTGGGGTCGCTGGTGCTGCGGCCTTCTCATGCGATACCCTCTAGAGATGCACTCGGTGCAGGTCGACACAACACCTCTCTTTTCACATTTTGCAGAAGAAGACTCAGGCGCAACCTGCCTCAGGGTAGGGTCTCGTGAGTGATGCGTAAGCTCACGAGAACTTCCTTAGAGTCGTTCAGCTCGTCCTGAGGAGGGCCCATATACTCCTTGGTTGTCCTACCTTGCAAGCCATGTGTCAGGACGGGGCTGTACACGCCCCGGAGTCTCTCCCGGCGGGAGGCTCCCTCCCACGGTCCAGTGGAAGTACCATGCTCCGCGCTGGCAGAACCAACCGGGGAGCAGTTATGCCCATGAACCAGTGGAAGCACCAAGCTCCGCGTTGGCCGCTACGACCGAGGCGCGGTTATGCCCACACTCCGCGCAAGTGTGATAGCTCTATGCTCCGCACTAGTTATAAACAACTGAGGGTGGCCCCCAGTGGTCGCACCAACCTCAGGGAGCTTTTCAGCTCACGACGCTCACAGCTTCTCCTTGGATGGGTGTCGCGAGGGGGGCTAGGCACAGGGGCTATGCTCAGGTCACGCCTAGCAGACGCCACCCTACCAGGTGCCCAGACACCTGGCCTTCTCGCGCCCCCATCCCAGGCGAAGGCTCGTGAGCAAGGTATGGTGCTCGTTCTCCCTCATGAGAGACGTTCGTACATCAAAGGGGACCCCTGGGAATTGCGATCCAGGGGCCTCACTAGCCATGTAGCCCCTCATCCCTTGAGTCTAGTTATGACGATAACCCCAGTCAACCGGAGGGCTCAATGGCGATCGAGGTATGCGCGGGGTTGGGCCCTGCCGACGCAGAACGCAAACGGGATCGCTTGAACGTCAAGGGGGACCCCTGGGCATCGCGACCCAGGGGCCTCACTAGCCACGTAGCCCCTCATCCCTTGAGTCTAGTTATTACGATAACCCCGGTCACCCGGAGGGCTCAATGGCGATCGAGGTATGCGTGGGGTTGGGCCCTGCCGACGCAGAGCACTTAAGCAAATATGAAAGCAAGCAAGCACGGAAATCATTTAGTTATTACAATAATACCAAGTTCTTCAAATTCAAACAAAGTTCTTACGCCTCCTAGAGGCACTCGCACTTCTCTCCCTGGACAGGAGCAGATCAGGCATCACCAAGCGCATCATCACGGGTCTCCACCTCTTCGGCTGTGGTAGCAGTGGCCTGGAGGAACGCCTCCACCAGCTTCGTGACCTTTGCCCCCAGGGCCTCGGCGCGACTGCTGTCACCTCCTCGTGAAGACAGCTCGGGCACAGAACCTCACCCCGAGGGAAGGGTGACAGAAAATCAAGTGCCACCGCCACCAGACCACAGGACAGCTAAGATAAGTTTTCAACGCACCATCTACTCACGTACCTACACCTCCACCCACTGTAATCACGAATCCACTGGGGCATGAAAACCCTTCCCGATGGCCAGGTGGACAATTGCCTGCACGCCAAGAGGGACTTCCCGAGCATCGTGCCTCGGGGGCTCCTACCGGAGCCTGGGTCACACACCTCCTGGCCTTGACCACGACGTCGCATAGGCTGAGGCTTGTCTGGGGACCGGCCTCGCCAGCGTAGGGCCCTAAACTACCGCGGGGATAGAAGGAAGGGAAAGTCATGCTCCAGCAGAGGGTCTCATGAGGAACAGAAGTTTATAACGCCAGATAATAGCAAAAGTATTACAAGGATTTACACGCCCTCATGGGGCCGTCTATGATGTCCCGTAGGGACCAAGCTAAGAGGGTCGCTCTCGAGGAATACAGCTTGAGCTCCTTCAACAATGACGGCGCCGGGAGGACACTGTTTCCGTCCGGCGATAGGAGCGGCGACTTGGCGGCTCGTAGCTGTCGTCGGAGTTCGAGGCCGTCTCAGGGGTAGCATAAGTACTACCAACGGAGTCGGAGGCGCAACCGATGGCGAGCGCCTCGCTGCCCTGATGGCATGGGGAATGGTCGCCGGCGAGCCCGTCCCCCGCGCCACACGACAGCCGGCGGCCGTCCGCCCCGAAGACCTTGAAGGTCATCGTGCCCATCCCGTCGAGTGCGAAATGAAGAATGTGCCTCCCGGCAGGAACACACGCATGGCGCACCACACCCCAACCCCAGGTCATGAAGACCTGGCCAGAGGAGATCACTTCCACATCGGCATATGAATGGTGAAGGTGGCACCCCTCGTGCCTCAGCTGTATCATCACTCGGCCGTGAGCCGGGAGCACCTCCTTCAGGAATGGAGGAAGGAGGACCCAAGAATATGGAGGGGGCCCCGCCCATACGATGAACTCGCAGGCATCGTCCTTCGTGTGGGACGGCAGCAGGGCGCGAGGAGTTGCCCGTCTCTTTGGGTGGCTGATGGCACCACCCCTGTCGCCATCCCCACTTTGTCCGTCTATCGCCGGAGCATACAAGGGAAGCGGAAATCCTGGCGGCGCCCGTGTGCACCATGTGCGGGCGTCCGCCGGCCTTAGGGATGCTCTTGGAGAATCTCGGCACCTCTTCTTCGGGGGGGCCGCTCAGGCTCCACCATCGGGCTCTTCCCCTTATCAGCGGCCGAGAACCTACGTATCGGCGCCATGGAAGCCCTCAGGGAAGTGGTAGTAGCAGGGATTGATATGCAACAGTCAAGTGAGAGGCATGGTGCATCACCCCTATTTATAGGCCAAGAAGATCAATCGTCGGCCACTCACACGCGGCCATAATGGCCCCGCCGCCCGCTCCAAGGAGTAGTCAAGTCGCACGGTTGCCGAGACTGCATGGGAAGTGGAGTCACCCACGTCCCATCCAACCGTCACGCGCCAGCCTGGCCCGCAGCCTTTTTGGGGACTGCGGCGCTTCGTCCTCCGCTAAGGCTTCGTCCCGAAGCCAACTCCGCGCACGCCTTGGGCCCAGGGGCTACTATCGGCGTTCTGGGAACCAGGGTACCCAGACTTGCCTGTTTGCGGGCCGCAACGCGCTCCTACCACGGCCTGGTACGGCCCAGCTGATCGACCAGCTGCCCAAGACCCTCGCGAGGGGGCTAGGCCTCGCAAGGAGAACAACGTCAAGACCCCCTCAGGAGCGGCCTCGGCAAGGTGCTCCGGAGGGGCGGAGAATCGAAGGCCAAGCATGCCTCAGGAGGAGGCAGTGACGTAAGCAATGACGCACCGCGCCAGCGGGTGCCAGTACCCTTCAGCGGCGTAGATGTCGTTTCAGTGCAAAGGAGGCAGCGAAGACAGGTTCCCGAGGAGCGAGACAAAGGTTTCCCCTTTGGTGCAACAAGACCGATGACCGCAAGGACGACAGGGAGGATGTCACCACCGAGCCCACCACCGCGTCACCGCCTGATCCTTTTGCAGGCGAAGACTGCTTTTGTCAAGGTAGGAATGTCCTTTTGTTCCCGCTCAAAAATGGCCGTTGTGGGATCCCTTCCCGCCTAAATATTTCAAGGGAAGAGGACCCTGGCCGCCTATATAAGTAGCTAGGATCCTCACTATGAAGGGGAGACCAAGTCCAGTCAAGTGGAGCGGATCCATAAACTCTGCCACCACGCAAAGGAGCAAGAACACTTGCCTCCTGACCCTCCTGAGCTTGCCTCCTGAGCTCAGGAATCGTTGTACTAGTTCATATTACAGCCCTCCTGAGGCCAATCCGCCAAAGCGGGAAGTAGGGTTTTACACCACAAGGTGCCTGAACCTGGGTAAACTCTTGTGTGCTTCACTTGTTGTTTGCTTGAATCTCTTCACTGGGCGAGGGCGAGACACTAGGTAGACGTGAGTGGGAGAGATCTTTGTTCACGCCCCTGTGTTCGAACTTCTTGGGTTTTGTGGAGCCCTGAATCCGACACAGGTGAAGATGAAGATTGCTCCATGTCAGAACTTGGATGGTTGGCATTTCACAATATCTATTACTTAAATTAATGCACCTATATACTTAGCAACGGGTGGAAGGCTTGGCCTTTTGCTCGTTGTTTTGTTCCACTCATGCCGCCTTAAGAACCGATAAACCAGCGTTATGTTCCTTGATTTTGCGTTCCTTACGCAGTTGGGTATATGGGGACCCCTTGACAGTTCGCTTTGAATAAAACTCCTCCAGCAAGGCCCAACTTTGGTTTTAATTTGCAACATAATAAAAACTTAATTAATTAATTAATTGCATAGGGAGTTAGTACTACCCGAGGATTCTTCTACATAAAGGGGGGCCAGTGCTGATGGTGTTGGTCCCAAACTAGAGCCACTTGAGGTACCACCCAGTTATCTGGGGTCTTTGGTAGTTGTACGTAGTGATCATCCGGGCGCGGCCTGAGACGAGACACGCGCGGCTACTATTAGGGTGTCGCCACGCCGGGAGGTCTTCCTGGACTTGTTTTACCATTGTCGAAATGTCTTGTGCACCGGGATTCCGAGTCCGATCAGGTTGGCCCTAAGATAAGGGGTTTTTAACTCTGCAGGGTTAAGTTGGGACACCTCTGCAGGGTTATGATCTTTCGAAAGTCGTGCCCGCGGTTATGTGGCAGATTGGAATTTGTTAATGTCCGGTTGTAGAAAACTTGACAGAGGATCCGAAATAAAACACACAACCACGTGAGTCACCGTGACCATCTCTTTTCAATTTGAGAAGAGAACACGGTGGGGTTATGTTTGACTCGTAGGTAGTTCAGGATCTCTTAGCGATCATTACTAGTTTGCGATCGTTTGTGTAGATGCTCATCTTATTCTTGTACTCGTAAGTTAGCCACCATATTATGCTTAGCCGCTGCTGCAACCTCACCACTTAACCTCTCCATACCCATTAAGCTTTGTTGGTCTTGATACCCATGGTTATGGGATTGCTGAGTCCTCGTGTCTCACAGATAGTACAACAACAGGTGCAGGTGCAGGTTTCCGATGGCTTGACGTGAGAGCGATATTTACTTGTGTTGGAGTTCTTTCTTCTTCTCTTCGTCGATCTTGGGATAGGTTCCTGGTCGGCAGCCTGGGATAGCAGGATGGATGTCGTTGTGCTTTTCATGTTTTCATCCGTAGTCGAATGTCTTGTGAATGATGTGTGGTATTCATGTGACTATTGTATGACTTGTTGTATCCCCATCTATGTATGTAATGGTACGATATAATGATATCCATCTTGCTAAGCGCCCGAAATGTGGTTGTGCCTCAATCACAAGTTTTTATCTAGTGATCGAGATAGAATCGCATCTTGGGCATGACACACTATACTCCTAAAGCTTACAGTTTCCCCCCTTTATATTCACTACCATCATTGTAGGTGCTTCGTGTCGTGCTAGCACTGCTCCTCAAGACCTCAACCCATCAACCGAAAGAACATACCACTCATAATTCCAAAGCTTAGTTGTTGAAATACGAATCTGATATGATGCTCATATTACTAAACCAAAGAACATTTAATCTGTCAGCTAATGTTCCTATATTCGTTTCGAAAAGCATGCGCGGAACATATAGAGAGACAACATGGATTTTCATTTCTTTGTGCGCTCTGGTTCATCATGGGTGGGTAACACACATTGTATTATCTAATTAGCAAGATTCTCGTGCATTGCACAGAACATCAAGATGCATTTGTATGAGTAGTTTATCTTGTGGAAGAAAAGGATGCTTTCAACGATTCTAGATGGTCTTCCATAATAACCGAGAAATGTTGGGAGCTATGTCATGTTTGATAGTCTACACTGGTAGCAAGCGTATTGTGCCTTGTGTTGAATAGAGCTGCCCCTTTTGGGGCCGAAGCGTTTCCAAACCCTTTCTTGTTGTACCAGCAATACAAGACCATATGGTCCAGCTAGTTCCACTTTCCTGATTTTACTCTTGATGCTTAGGATTTTTCCCTTTTATCTACCCAACTATGATCTGCGTAGGTGTTTTCTGTCGTACTTGCAGTACTCCACCCTTCACGCTAAACAACACAGCAATCATAATTCCAAAGCTTAGTTGTTCAAATATGATTGTGATATGATACTGATATTAGTTAACTGACACATTTAATTGGTTAGCTAAAGGTCCCACTTGAGTTTCCAAATGCATGTCGCGGCATATAGAGAGACAGCAGAATTGCATTTCTTTGTCACTTGTTGACTGTACTTTCTTGTCCATACCAAATCTTATTTGGTATTTCAAAGCAAACATCGGTTGCTAACTACCCTTTGCGCGGTTTGCAGCTTCAAATCTGTCGTCCCACTACCACGGTCAACACTATACTCATCATTCTTACGGTTTCCCCATTTTATGATGACCATGATCAGCCTACGTGGTTCGTGTCATAATAGCACTGCTCCACCCGTCAAGCTAAACAAGCTTAGTTGTCCAAATTCAAATATGATATTATGCTGATATTAGTAAAACTAAGACATGTTTAATTGGTCAGCTAAATGTTCCTACTTTAGTTTCGAAATGTATGTTAGCCACAGATGGAGAGACCGGAAGGAATAGTATTTCTCTGTGCGCTCTGGCTCATCATGGGTGGGCAACAAACATTTTATAGAAAGACTTGTAATATCTTCAATATGTCTGCTCTTCTGCTCTTCTTTAACATGATCATCTTATCTTCTTCAATAAGTATGTTCCTTGTTGGGAAGAGTAGTAGAGACATTTGTGGTCGACTGGTCAGGTCGAGTTGTTCTCCCTTAGTGTATTTTAAATCTTTCAGGTCAGGTCGACTTGTTCTTATTTACTATATGTTGAAGCTATCATCTACAAAGTATCATCACTTCTAGAGCTCTCATATTTTGAGTAGTAGACCACATTATATTAATGCACACACCAAATTATAGCATGCATGGCATCTCTCAGAAGTATTGTAGAGATAGCACAAAGGGGTTTACAGGGAGGCAGTATTAGATTAGAATCACTTCTTCATTACAAAGATAATCTCACTTTTTTATGTTTTCATGCATGTCAGGTATTGAACATGGTCAAAGTGAATATGAGAATGGGCACACGAGAGGAATATTGCGGAACAATCCACTATCTAACAAACTTGACATGGTGGAGGATGGCCTATCTTATTCACCCATCAAGGTCCTTACTCTAACTTGGCAAGGTTGTATTGGTCGCACATATTTTGCATATGACTTCTTGCATTACTTCTACTTTGTTACACACCACCATATACTTGGTTTAAGCGTCATATATGATTATATGACATACCTATCCATTTTATGTACCTATTCCATGTGTCATCATACTATGTTTTTCCAGTCAAATGTTGTTCTTTCGTAATAGATATCCAAAAGAAAGAGGGTGGGTGCAGATCCTCAAGGAGTACAAATTAGGTACTTGTAAAAGGAGTAATACATGTTAAATCAGATAGATTAGTAGCCAAACCCCTATTAGAACTGCTGAGAGCCCAGCGTCAGGTACTCTCTATGATATCAATTCAAAATTTAAACTCCAAAATTCCTGCATGTGCCTTACCTTCTTTCTTGTATGAAAACTAATTTCAGATGAATCTCCTTTGTCTAAGGATCATTCGATCTCAAGACAATACTGGGCACTGCATTGCTCGTGTCAGTACTTCTTGCCCTTTGTCAGCATACTTACACTCATTGTTGTTTGATTATGCGGCATCACTGTAAATGTTCACTTCTTTATCCTCCCTTACCTCGAAATTATAAGATCTATATTCACTCTTAGATAAATGTAGAATTAACACAATGGTTATGAAGTTTTGGATTGCTCATGTAAGTACCTGTTGTCATGTACTCCCTCTGTATCGAATTAATTGTTGCTCATTGGATGTATTTAGAACATAATAGTGCTAGATACATCCATTTGAGCGACAAGTAATAACGGATGGTGATAGTATTACTATGCTTGCATTGTGAGATAGCTGATTGTCTAGCATTACTCTGCATATTATCTGCCCTGCCCTCCACTTTCTCCAAATTATCAGATCTACATTTACTCTTACCAAGATGTTGAATAAAGCCAATGCCACTGCACACGTTAATGTATGCATTCCTCTTGTCAATACCTTTTGCCTTGTAACACTATACTTAATTAATTGCTATTTGATTATGTATCATCACTCTACACATGAGCTTCATTATCCTCTATTTCTTCTAATATTATTTGATCTATATTACTCTTTACAAAATGTAGAATAAAGGAAACGCTTATAAAGAAGTTTCTTTGGGGAATTTATTGAATTATCCTTCCATCAATATGGAGAAGGGCTTTGTACAGCCCGTGTTAACATGTAATGTAAGTTCTTCCTTCTCAAGCCTTCAAACTTTGTTCTAGTATAGATTTGGATAGGCATCATTTCCTCCACTGCTGTTTACTTTGGTGTTTACATCTGATTGGATTTTTGCAACAACTACCTGTTTTAAATTGTAGTTGTAAAAACATGTTCCTCATGCAGCATAGATCCATTTATTTGCTTATATAATTGTGAAACATGTTACGTGTCTCCTTGTTTCTCTTTCAGAGTTGTATCTCTCATGCCAGGCAGAACTTTAGGGGAGATAGTGAGCCAAACCATCTTGAAGAGAGCTAGATGACCCTAAGGTCATGTCTTGGTAGACAGTGAGTTGAAGCTACTCACCAGCAGCTGTGAGACAATCTCTGTGCAATTACTGCCTCAATCAGTTCGACTTCTTCAGTCTCAACTTAAAGTGGAAAGGCTTGCTTCAGCTCAGCTCCAACTTGATGTCAATGATGTGAAGAAGGCCGCAGAGGACACCCATGTGTGCTTTCTTGCTACACAGCTACAATTAAAGCATCTATCATTGACATAACTGAGGTCTCATCAGCTTGTTCAGCTACTTTGGGTGAAGCGCCAGGGCAGGCCTAATGCCTTCTGAACTATTTTGTATATTCTTTTGTCATCGTGTTTAATGCACTGGCGGCGACCTTTGATGCCCAATGTATGTAATCCGCGGCCACAATGTGCTTTATTTTCACCGATGGTGAACTTTGATGCCCAGTGAATGTAATATGCCATAATTTCTTTATTGTACAGTCTAGGTTTATTCTTGGTCGGTATGCTATAATTTAGGCCGGAAGCTTCAGTGGGTCTCAATGTTGTTGGTATTCAGGCCGGCCCGTAACTCACTATATATGGGCCAAAACATGGGCCTATAATCATCTTGGGCAATTAGTAGGTCTAAATGTACAGTAGTTTTCCTCCTTTAATAGGCCGAGTAAAGTTCTGGCCCAGCTGGGCCAGAGAATACCATGGGATTTTAACAGGCTAAAATCTAGATTGGGCTAGCATTGAGCGAAAAAAATTCACGGGCCAATACAGGCCAAAACTACCTTAGGCCCATGTTTCGTTCAAATAGAACGAGCCATTAATAGGCCAAAGTATATCTCAGGCCCTGTTTGGCCCAATAAATTTATGGTCTTTAAGCAGGCCGGTATCAATGTGGGCCGTAGGCCCAATAGTGTCACGGGCCATTAACAGATGGGTTGTAAGCAGGCTGGATTCAACGAGGGCTATAATTAGGCCCAAATGTTAGACGGGACATTAACAGGCTGATAGGCCTATTGGGATGAAATTTATCCATGAAGACTACGGGCCGTTAAGATGTGTAAAGTTACTTCGGACAAGAAATAGCCCAGTTTCTCCATGGGCCGTTAAATGGCCAAAAGTGAAACCAGGTGACAACGGCCCAGATGCACCATGGGCTTCTAACAGACCAAAACTATTATCGGGTCGAGCTGGTAAACGGGCATTTAACAGGCTGAAATACAAACCCAGCTTAGATTGGGCCCAAAAGAACAGTGGCCTATTAACGGGCCTGATCTGATATGGGTCTTAATTTGGCCCAAAACACGACAGGCTGTGAATGGGCCTTGTCTGATATGGGCCTCGAGTTGATCCAAAACATGGCAGGCTGTTAACAGGCCATCCCACTAGTGTGTAAAAATATATGGTGGGCCTTTAGCTGGGCCGGCCTTTTTACCTTCAATGGGCCACTGTTGGGCTATGCCACATGTCGACATGACATAGGCGTCTTCCGTCCATTGTAGGGATGAAATCTGTCCCAACAATGAGCTGACACCTGGATCTTTTGATAAATGAGAATTTTACACGTGGAAAATCCCCATCGGCCGGGGTTGTTAACAGGTTATCAGAGCGAAACCAGAACCCGATAGCTTAACGACAACCCGTTACGGTGGATGCCACATGTCGGTTACCCTTGACGAAAACACTTCCATGACGCGCCATTTATTGTCACGGAAGTGGACACTTCCATGACGATAATTTTGGTATTGTCATGGAACACTTTTACGACAGCATAGGTATGGCTATCTTGATTCTATCATAAAATCATCATGGATGTACATGCATGACAGAAAACGTGACCAACTGTGACAAATACATATTATCACGGAAATGTTTTTTCGTGGTGTTCTCAAGAGCAAATATTATTCGTTTTCTTGTTGGTTTGACTTCACAATGCAAAATCAATAAAGCGGAAGGAAATTTGTAAGGTATTGGGTGATGGTGGTCCTTCCAAGCAACTGAAATGGAGGGTCTCTATAGATTATACTCCGTCATCCTCCCAACAAGTTTCGCAAGACAACGCAAGGCTAGATAGTCAACATAGATGTGTAGATGATGAACATATCTCCCCTACTACCCCATCACACGTGTTTGCTCTAACTTGGCACTATTATATGTGGTTTTCATGTTGCATATGATGAATAGCTTCTATTGCTTCTAACTTTGTTGTATTGCATCTGCTTACTTTACACACTATACCTCTGAATATGACACGTGTTCCCGTTTCTCAAACATACTATATCTGGTCACACCATGTTCTTACATCAGACTATTGTTCTTGTGTATCCCGCATCATCCACTTATGATGAGTGTCGCAGGAAACCATGGCTACCTATGGGACGGGAGTTCCTTTTGGTTCGGCGAGGGAATGGGCATGTTGCACGAAGAGCGGAGGGGCGTGGTGCAGCACAGCAGAGATCACGTGAACGTTTTTACCCAGGTTCGGGCCGTCGTGAGGCATAAAACCCTACTCCTGCTTTGGTGGATTGATTGTGGAATGTGGAAGAAAGCACGACGCTCTTGCCCGGCAGGGTTGCCTCGGGGCGAGAGTCGCTACACACGTATAAGTGTGTGGTTTCAGAATGGCAAAATCCCTTCTACAGTTGCCATGGGCCTCCTTTTATAGATTAAGGGGTCACCACAGTGGCAAAATCAGTCTTTCCATGCTGATTAGATAGCAAATAGTGCTATCATACCTAACTCTACAGGATGACAGAGAGCATTAAATGCACTACTTAGTGTCACATGACGGCTTTCCCGGCAGGCCCTGCCGGACCGCTTCTCCAGCTTCGTGCCTGCTTGCTTGACACGTCTCAGGACAAGTGTCACTTGGAGGTTTTTGCTGTAGGAAGTGGCTGCCATGTGGCAAGGGGATGCCACTGGGTCACTTAGGAGCTTCCCACCGCACTGATTGATGATGGGCGCCGTCCTGAGGTGGTGGTTTGCCTTCGCGAGCCCCAACAAGCCTGCCGGGGCGATCTCAGAGGCTTGCCTCCGGGTGATCCCGACCTTGGCGAGAACGCCTGCCCGGCAAGGGGGGCCTTTCCCTTCACGATATCTTGCTTCTTTAGCTAGTCTTGGTTGTCTTGATCTCCTAGACCAGCTCTCTGATTCCTCAAAGAGTCGATCCCTTTGCGCCTTGATCTGATCTTGGTATTGCAAACTTGTCCTTGGGCATGTGCACAGTCTAGGGAAATAGCCCCAGGGTTTGTTGTACTGACAATGAGACACCTCTAAGTGGCCACTGTGATATTGGTTGCGTCTTGCATATGATTTATAGCATGTATTGCTTCTAATTTGTTGAAACTCCAGACAATTTTAACTTGGCAGAGTGATATTGGTTGCATCTTTCATATGGTCTAGCTTGCAGTGCTTCTAATTTGTTGAAATGCCTTCTGCTTAGTTACCACATAAGGTCTGAATATGTCACGCCATCCTGCTTTTTGTACATATTCCATCCTCGTGTCATGTGTTTGCCTTACATCCGAGTAGTGTTTGTTAGTATCATTCTTGAATGAGTTGTGAAGAGTGAATTTTATTCCTGTTTCTTATCGATTTGACTTCACGATGCAAAATCAATATAACGGAAGGAAATTAGTAAGGCAGTGGATGATGGTGGTCCTTCGGAGCAACTCAAACAGAGGGTCTCTATAGATTCTACTCTGCCATCCTCCTAGCAAGATTGACAAGACAACAAAACGTTGCACAATCAACGTAGCTGTGTGGATGATGAGCACATCTCCCCTAGTCCACCATCACATGTGCTTACTCTAACTTGGCACTATTATATGTGGTTGCGTGTTCCATATGATGTCTAGTTTGTATTGCTTCTAATTTTATGGAATTACATATGCGTAGCTTACTACTTATACATGTCAATATGACATGTGTTCCTGTTTCTAGAACATAATAAATCTTTCTATCACACCATGTTCTTACATCAAAATATTGTTGTGTATCCTGCAAAAATCACTTACCCATAAGACACATTTAACTTGGGAGTGTGATATATGTTGCATCTTGCATTGTCTTCTAGCTTATACTGCTTCTAATTTGTTGAATTGACACTTATGACGAGACACTGTTTACCTGGTAGAGTGCTATTGGGTGCATGTTCATATGGTGCCTAGCCTTCATTTCTTCTAATTTTGTTGAAATGCCTTCTGCTTATTGTTTTCATACATATTCCATCCTCCTATCATAGGTGTGAATATGCAATGTTGTCCTTTTTTCGTATATATTCCATCCTCCTATCATGTGCTTGCCTTGCATCAAAGTAGTGTTCTTCTGTATTATGCATCAACGGGTTATGCAGAGCTAATTTTATTCCTTTTCTTGTGGTTTTAACTTCAGAAAGCAATATCAAAAAATAGGAAAGAAAAGAGTAAGCTAAGGGGTGTCGGTGGTCCTCCGGACCAACGCAAAGGGAGACTCTCTAGATTTGCCCCTACTACTGCTACTGTAGTTGAAGTACCAAGTCTATATGACGAGTTTATCTCCCTGCTACCTCTTGAGCTTGCGTTATATTCCCTCGAAGAGGAAAGGGAGATGCAGCACAGTAGCGTAAGTATTTTCCTCAGTTTTTGAGAACCAAGGTATCAATCCAGTAGGAGCCCACGCGCCAGTCCCTCGCACCTGCACAAACAAATAAGAACTTTGCAGCCAACTCGATAAGGGGTTGTCAATCCCTTTACTGTTACTAACGAGAGTGAGATCTGATAGAGATGATAGTTATATTTTTGGTATTTTTGGTTTAATAAAACAGAAAATAAAAGCAAGAAAAGTAAAGTAGATGTAGATTGATATGTTGAGAATAGACCCGAGGGCCATAGTTTTCTCTAGTGGCTTCTCTCAAGATAGCGGTATTTTACGGCGGGTAAACTAATTACTGTCGAGCAATTGATAGAAAAGCGAATAATTATGAGACTATCTAGGCATGATCATTGTATATAGGCATCACGTCCGAGACAAGTAGACCGAAACGATTCTGCATCTACTACTATTACTCCACACATCAACCACTATCCAGCATGCATCTAGTGTATTGAGTTCATACGAACAAAGTAACGCTTTAAGAAAGATGACATGATGTAGAGGGATAAACTCAAGCAATATGATGAAAACCCCATCTTTTTATCCTCGATGGCAACAATACAATACGTGCCTTGCTGCCCCTACTGTCACTAGGAAAGGACACCACAAGATTGAACCCAAAGCCAAGCACTTCTCCCATTGCAAGAACTATAGATCTAGTAGGCCAAACCAAACCAATAATTCGAAGAGACTTGCAAGGATATTATGAGCACACATAAAAAGTTCAGAGAAGAACCAAATATCTTTCATAGATAACCTTGATCATAAACTCACAATTCATCGGATCTCGACAAACACACCGCAAAAAGAGATTACATCGAATAGATCTCCTCGAAGACCGAGGAGAACTTTGTATTGAGAACCAGAGAGAGAAGAAGCCATCTAGATACTAGCTATGGTCCCGAAGGTTTGTGGTGAACTACTCACAACTCATGGTGAGGGCGATGACGATGATGATGAAGGCCTCCGTGATGGATCCCCCTCCCGGAACAGGCTCCAAGATGGGATCTCCACGGGAACAGAAGCTACGGCGGTGGAATTAGGGTTTTCTCTCTGCGTATGGAGTTTCTGGGGTTCGTAGGTATACATAGGAAGAAGGAGGGCACCGGGGGCCGTGTGAGCCAGCCTCGAGGCAGGGGGCGCGCCTTGGGAAGGGGAGCGTGCCCCCACCCTCGAAGGCTGGCCCTCCGTCCCCCGACTTGGTCCTGAAGTTTCCCGAGCGTGATTTCCTCCAAAAATATCTCTCGCGAATGTTTCATTCCGTTTGGACTCCGTTTGATATTCCTTTTCTGCAAAACCCTGAAATAGGCAAAAAATAACAATCTGGATTGGGCCTTTGGGTTAGTAGGTTAGTCCCAAAAATGATATAAAAGTGAAAGATAAAGCCCATTAAACATCCAAGACTTCATAAATAATAGCATGGAACAATCAAAAATTATAGCTACGTTGGAGACGTATCAAGCATCCCTAAGCTTAATTCCTGCTCGTCCTCGAGTAGGTAAATGATAAAGAAAGGATTTTTTATGTGGAATGCTAACCAATATAGTTTTTCAATGTAATTCTCTTAATTATGGCATGAATGTTCAGATCTGAAAGATTCAAGATAAGAGTCTATATTGACATAAGAAATAACAATACTTCAAGCAATACTAACAAAGCAATCATGTCTTCTCAAAATACCATGGATAAAGGAAGTTATCCCTACAAAATCATATGGTCTGGCTATGCTCCCTCTTCATCACACAAAATATTCATATCATGCACAACCCCGATTTCAGCCAAGCATTTGTTCTCATACTCTATTTTTTCAAACCTTTCAACTTTCATGCAATACATGAGCGTGAGCCATGGATATAGCACTATGGGTGGCATAGAGGTGGTTGTGGAGAAGACAAAAAGGAGGGAGATATTCTCACATCGACTAGGCGTATCATCGGGCTATGGAGATGCCCATCAATACATATCAATGTGAGTGAGTAGGAATTTCCATGCAACGGATGCACTAGAGCTAAATATGTATGGAAGCTCAACAAAAAGAAACTAGTGGGTGTGCATCCAACTTGCTTGCTCACGAAGACCTAGGGCATTTGAGGAAGCCCATCATTGGAATATACAAGCGAAGTTCTATAACGAAAATTCCCACTAGTATATGAAAGTGACTAATCATCAGACTCTCTACAATGAAGATCATGGTGCTACTTTGAAGCACAAGTGTGGAAAACGATAGTAGCAATTGTCCCTTCTCTCTTTTCTCTCATTTTTTTGGAGGGGATTTTCTCTTTTTTTTATTAGCCCCTTTCTATATATTTTTTGGGCCTTCTTTTTTTTATTAGCCTTTCCTCACACGGGACAATGCCCTAATAATGATGATCATCACACTTTTTGTTACAACTCGACATTACAACTCGATACTACAACAAGTATGACTCTACATGAATGCCTCCCGCGGTGTACTGGCATAAGCAATGAATCAAGAGCGACATATATGAAAAATTATGCATGGTGGCTTTGTATGGCACTATGACAATATGATGCGTGCCATATGAACGGAACGGTGGAAAGTTGCATGGCAATATATCTCGGAATGGCTATAGAAATGCCATGATAGGTAGGTATGGTGGTTGTTTTGAGGAACAATATGGTGGCTGTTTTGAGGAAGGATATATAGTGGGTTTATGGTACCAGCGAAAGTTGTGCGGTACAAGAGAGGCTAGCAATGGTGGAAGGGTGAGAGTGCGTATAATCCATGGATTCAACATTAGTCATAAGAACTCATATACTTATTGCAAAAATCTACGAGTCATCAAAAACAAAGCAATCAACGCATGCTCCTAGGAAAGAGGTTGGTAGGAGTTAACCATCATGGCATTTCAATGGTGGATGGGTGAGAGTGCGTATAATCCATGGATTCAACATTAGTCATAAGAACTCATATACTTATTGCAAAATTCTACGAGTCATCAAAAACAAAGCAATCAACGCATGCCCCTAGGAAGGAGGTTGGTAGGAGTTAACCATCGCGCGCCCCCGACCTCCACACAAAGGTTGGCACTCTACAAATACCTCATGCTTTAACTTCGTCACATAGCGGTTCATCATACGTGAATGATACGGGAATCACTAACCTTAACACAAGTATTTCTCAATTTCATAATAACTCCACTAGCATGACTCTAATATCACTATCCTCATGTCTCAAAACAATTATCAAGCATCCAGCATCTCATTCTATTCAATGCACTTGGTGTGAAAATTTTACTACATAGACATTGGATGTTTATCATGTGAAGACTAGTTTCTTTAGCCTAAACACATTAACATGCTGTTTTAATGGACTCTCAAATAGATATAAGTGAAGCGTGAGAGTTCAACGATTTCTACAAAATATTACCACCATCGTGCTCTAAAAGATATAAGTGAAGCACTAGAGAAAAACTATTCAACTCGAAAGATATAAGTGAAGCACATAGAGTGTCCTAATAATTTCTAGGCCATATTTAACTCTCTCAAATAGGTGTGTCCAGCAAGTATGATTGTGGCAAACTAACAAACAAGACTCAAATTATACAAGACACTCCAATCAAAATACATAGCATGTTGCGAATAAAAATATAGCTCCAAGTATAGTTACCGATAGATGAAGACGAAAGAGGGGATGCCTTCCCGGGGCATCCCCAAGCTTAGGCTTTTGATTATCTTGATTTTACTTGGGGTGCCATGGGCATCCCCAAGCTTAGGCCTTTGCTACTCCTTGTTCCATAGTCCATCAAAGCAATACTCAAAACTTGAAAACTTCACAACACAAAACTTAGACAAAAATTCTCGTGAGCTCCATTAGTAAGATAAAGCAAACCACTAATCAAAGGTACAGGAAGGAATTAATTATTTGTTTATATTGGAGTTAAACCTACTTTACTCCAAGTTCTCTATGATTCATATCCTCCAATATTACTCATAGATGCATCGGAATAAGCAAACAACACACAAAAAACAGAATCTGTCAAAAACAGAACAGTCTGTAGTAATCTGCTGGGTTCGCCTACTTCTGGAACTCCAAAATATTCAAACTAAATTGGTAAATTTGCGCAATTTGTCGACCAATCAGCAGCGAAAAGAATCAACTAAAAAGCACGCTCCAGTAAAATCTGAAGACTACTTTAGCGAGCGCTAACGATTCTGTTTTCACAGCAAGATCAAATAAACTTCACACAAGTCTTACCAAAGGTTCTACTTGTCACAAACACTAAACAAAACATGAAATCACATCTAATCAGAGGCTAGATGCAATATTTATTCCCTAACAGAAACAAAAACAAAAAACAAAAAATTGGGTTGCCTCCCAACAAGCGCTATTGTTTTACGCCCCTAGCTAGGCACGATACAAGATAGATCTAGGTATTGCCATCCTTGGAAGGCAATCCATAAGTGGCTCTCGTGAGAGATTCATATGGTAATTTGATTCTCTTTCTAGGAAAGTGTTCCATGCCTTTACTTAACGGAAATTGAAATCTAATATTTCCTTCCTTCATATCAATAATTGCACCAATCGTTCTAAGGAAAGGTCTACCAAGAATAATAGGACATGAAGGATTGCAATCTATATCAAGTACAATGAAATCTACGGGCACATAATTCCTATTGGCAACAATAAGAATATCAATAATTCTTCCCATAGGTTTCTTAATAGTGGAATCCGCAAGATGCAAATTTAAAGAACAATCATCAAGCTCATGGAACCCTAGCAAATCACACAAAGTTTTTGGGATAGTGGAGACACTTGCACCCAAATCACACAAAGCATAGCATTCATCATCTTTTATTTTTGTTTTTATAGTAGGTTCCCATTCATCATAGAGCTTTCTAGGTATAGAAACTTCCAACTCAAGTTTTTCTTCATAAGATTGCATCAAAGCATCAACTATATGTTTAGTGAAAGCTTTATTTTGACTATAAGCATGCGGAGAATTTAGCATGGATTGCAACAAGGAAATACAATCAATCAAAGAGCAATTATCATAATTGAATCCCTTGAAATCCAAAGTAGTGGGTTCATCACTATGCAAAGTTTTAATCTCTTCACTCCCACTTTTAGCAATTTTAGCATCAAGATCTAAATGCTCTGAATTATTGGGACACCTTAAAGCAGAATCATCTCCAATCCTATTGTCATCAAGATTAATACTAAAAAACAAGGATCTAATAGGATACACATCAATAACTTTCAGATCTTCATCTTTATTTTCACGATAACTAGAAGAACACGATTTAATATAATCTTCTCTTTTAGCACACATTCTAACGGTTCTTTCTTTGCATTCATCAATGGAAATTCTCATGGCTTTGAGAGACTCATTGATATCATGCTTAGGTGGGATAGATCTAAGTTTCAAAGAATCAACATCAAGAGTAATTATATCCACACTTCTAGCCAATTCATCAACTTTAAGCAATTTCTCTTCAAGCATAGTATTGAAATTCTTTTGTGAGTTCATAAACTCCTTAACACTAGTTTCAAATTCAGAAGGCATCTTTCCATAAGAGTTGTTGTAGGAATTACCAAAATTATTAGACGGATTACTAGTAAAAGGCCTAGGATTAAAATTACCTCTAGAAGCATTGTTACCAAAATTATTCCTACCAACAAAATTCACATCCAAAGATTCATTGTTATTCTCAAACAAAGTGGACAAAGGCATATCATTAGGATCAAAAGAAGCACTCTTAGCAGCAAACAATTTCATAAGTTCATCCATCTTTCAACTCAAAACACTAATTTCTTCGATAGCATGCCTTTTTTACTAGTAGATCTTTCGGTGTGCCATTGAGAATAATTAACCATAATATTATTGTAATGCCCAGTATGCGGCTATGTCCCCCACGTGTCGAGGCACGACTTCAGGACATAAAAGCATACTAGAATGATCTCAAGTATGGTATCTCTGCACAACTCATGTAAAATTCAGGGATGAAATTGCAAAATGATAGTTGGCTTACACTCTCCACGTCACACAAGTGAATACAATAGCATACATCATCTGAATAACATCAGAGTCCGACTACGGACGAAAACCAAACGAAAAGATACCATAAATAACACAAGGCCTGATCGCCCCTAGTAGAAGCCACTACTGATCGTCGGGATAAAACACATAGTAACGTCCACGCTCTTCATCGAACTCCCACTGAAGTTCTGAATCATCTCCTGCTTCGATTCCAGCGGTACCTGCATCTGGTGTGTTGAATCTGTGAGCCACAGAGGACTCAGCAATCCCGTTCCCGGGTATCAAAGCTACCAAAGCCATAGGTGTGGAAAGGCTATAAACAAGGTTGCAGCAGCACTAAGCACTGGCTTACAAGTTTAGAGCAAGAAGAGAAGAAGTGCCAACGATCGCCAACTTGATCAGGAAGTGATCCTAGCTACTCACGATCAAACATAAGCCCACCGTGTTCACTTCCCGAAGCCCTTCGGAAAGAGACCATCACGGTTACTCACGCGGGTAGTGTATTCAGGAACATGGTGTCAAGTTATCTACAACCGGATATTAACAAATTCCCATCTGCCACATAACCGCGGGCACGGCTTTCGAAAGATCAAAACCCTGCAGGGGTGTCCCAACTTAGCCCATCACAAGCTCATGATCTACGGAGTCGCAACTCCAAAGTGGGAAGACCCGAGTATTCTCGGAATCACGTGCTCAAGATATTTCGACAAAGGTAAAACTAATCCAGCAAAGCCTCTCGACGTGCCGACACCCTGATAAGAGCCGCGCTTATCCCATCTCAGGCCATGATCGGATTGTCCAAACTTCCGGTAGGACAAATACCAGAGTTGCCTCTGGCGGCCACCGGTGGTTGACAGGTTTGGACCAACAGTCATGAGGAGCACTAGCCCGGGTTATAAAATTAAGTCCTCGGGGTCCGGAAAGTCCCTATGCAAGTTATTTAGTTATGGCGAATGGTAAAACCAAGGTTGGGCCTTGCTGGAAAAGCTTTAGCATTGAGCGAATTATCAAGGGGGGCCCATAAACCCCAACCGTGTTAGGAACGCAAAATCAAGGAACATAACACCAGTTTATCGGTTCCTAGGGCGGCATGAGTGGAACAAAACACCAAGCAAGAGGCTTAGCCTTCCACCCATTACCAATACTAGTAAACATGCCCGTGCGTTGCTACAGGTTTACTTAATTTATTTATTTCGACCATCTGTAATTTAGTGTAAGTCCAATCTTCATTTTGGTTTAGTTAGCCCATTTAGAATGTTCGTTGTCTGGACCGTGGGGCAAAAATGTGAAGAAACATACTCCTTTCCTTCGGCGGGACCCTAGGCTCTAAGATGAATTGTGCATGGAAGAGGTTCTGAGTGGGAGAAACAAATGTTGGAAAGGTTCCTGCTGCAGAGGAACGGTCGCATGGAGGACTTCAGTTGGATCCTATTTTTCTTGACTTTGAAGCATATTTTTCAAGGGTTTAATTATTAATTCAAAGGATTTTCATAGATGCACATTGACAAATCATATCATACAGGGACATTAGCCATCATCCTCACAATAAAAATGTTGCACATGAAGCACTTATATTGAGTTACTGATATCAGACAACAAAAATGTTGTGTACTTCCTTAGGTGTCCATGCATATATGCTCATGTTGTTTGTGTGCTAATCGTGAAGGCCTCGTCGTACCAACTTCCTCTTCTGTTGCGATATATGCAGGGTTAATCATCGCAATTGACTCTTTGCATGATGTGTTACGCTTCAACTCACGGTTAGCTGCAATTTGCTTTATTCTAGCTTTCTTTTGTTCTGGCTTCATATTGGCATATTTTTGTCTTTCTCGTGCACATTTTTTTGCCTTTTGTGTTGGCTCCATATTTGCATATTTCTTCCTCCCTTGTGTGCATTTTTTTGCAACTTTTTTAAATCTTTATTTTTTTCGATTGTTAATATGCTTCATGACGCTCTTTTAGTTTTTCCTGTTTTGCTTCATCGGTCATCCGTGCATACCGCTCTCTATCTTTTTCTTCTTCTTTGTTCCTTGGCATCCATGACTGAAGACCGTGACCCCAGTGGCTTATCTGCATGAGAGTTTTTTATATTGTATGAATATGTTGTTCATTACAAAACTGATAATATTTTGCATCATAAATAAAACATAGGAGCTACCTGTAAGTTACATCAAGTGCGCTGGACATTAGCACGAGAATATATGTGTTAATATAGTGTCATGTTATTCCTAGATCCAATTTAGAAAATAGGAATATTGTATTGAAAGTAAGAGCATTGATATACACATGATATTTTTTTGTCTAACTTCAGTACGACAATGTAGATCAAACGTTTATAAATAATGACAAAACATATCACACTGGCATTAACCATCCTCATGATTTATTAACATGGTCAATAAAAATACTATGATGATGCATGTAGAGCAGATGTCTATAAATAGTGACAAAGCATATTACATCGATAGATTAACCATCCTAATGAGTTACTAACATCAGACAATAAAAAAACCATACACGCAACAATTTCTTTTAAAGTTATTTTACCTGGACACAGTTGTTCCTCCATACAACCTTGAACATGTCCATCTTCAGAGAAGTTAAGCATCGCATCTTGTTTCTTGTCCAGAACAACTTCATTGAGATTAGACTCTACGGCCATGACTTCTAAATCTTTATATTTGGCGTCGATGGTTTATCATGCAATCACACGTATATTGGCGAGATCAACAGTGCCTGAAAATAATTTGCTCTGTATTTTGCTTTCGTGTGCAAATCTTCGTTGTAAATTCGCAAGACGTCTTCCGTGTGTGCGTTAAGCTGTGTATATATAAGTACAATATTGTGTAATCTTAATTGGCTGGAGGGTGTTCGTCACGGACACAAACAAGCATAAAAAACCCAATCACGTTTTTTTCCTTGAGACCGTTTTTTGAACACTTTTCCACTTTCAACCCGGCAAGGAACAGTACATGGAATCTGAATTGTACATGAAGTATCCTTGTTATTTGTCCTTGAATTAGATTGGAATACAGGATCCGGATTTGCTTCCTTAATTACTCTCCGTCACCCCGTGTCCTTCTCAAATTAGATTAGAGAATATCTCTCTCAGGATTCCACTGCCTTTCCATATTTTCTTTTTCTGTCACCTCGTGTCCCGTTTAGTAGCCCACATCATTATGGAAGGTTAATCGCGTCGCTTTCCAATTAATTAGCCTCTCTTTCCTTCCTTAGTCTGTAACGATCTTTGACAAATTAACAAACTGATTAAATATTGATGCTTTTGAATTCCTAGAAAACTTAATTACTACCTGGTTCATGCCCATGTAGTCGGCCTCCAACACCAAATGCCTTGTAATTACTGACATGTAAATTAAGGTTAGTGTAATCCACACCCAACATGCGCAAACCGCAGCAAATATCACAGAAGTAAAACATATCAAGTATGAACAACTCCGATTCCATAAGGAACATGTATTGTGTTCGTAAATCATTCGGCAAAAAATATACTTAGCATAGTCTGTAGACATGTAAATTAACTAACTAATGAGAAGAAGCTGCATTCTTTGCCCAGTGATTATGAGCATAGTCTCTTGACCTTGTAGCCAAGTGCACTTTGCACTGTGTTGGGCTTTTAATTTTTTACTCTGCTCCCTTAAGACCTTAGTCTTTTGTGGCCTCTGAATCCGAATTCCACCAGCCTTGCTCTGCTCCCTTAGACCTTTGTGGCCTCTGAATCCGATTCCACCAGCCTGCCACGGACTTGATGATCCTTCGGGCCTATACGCTCGCCCGAGAACATCGGCGTCGCCGGGGCTGCAGATCCTGCTCGGGCGTCTCTGGAGATGCCTCCCTTAATTACCCTATTTCTTGCTCTTTAGGCGTAGCATTGGGTCTTTCGTGGACACCACATAGCAATCTTCCTATATCCGTTTTCTCACCACCAGCAGCCAGCTTCTGGATATTTGCAAGTTTTTCACGTATATAAACTGTGTGATCGGATATAAGATGTCGAGGTGGGATTATTTCGTAAGTAGGCTTTATTTCAACTGGTCGTTGGATTACGTTTTTTTGTTTGGAGAACATGAGTTCGATCTCGTGTACTCGCACTTATTTTTTGTGTCCTTTCACAGAGTAGATGGACCGTCTGAGATGGGCCAAGCCCAGTCTTGCGCTGAAAACTCTGGACGACCGACGAAAAATCCATACGAACGAAAGTCTGGATTGTCCTTTCACAGAGTAGATGGGCCGGCTGAGATGGGCCAAGCGCAGGCTGGCGCTGAAAATTCTGGACGACGGCCGAAAAATACATACAGATTGTCTGTGTCGTGGACGGACGAAAATTACGTGGTAAG
Source organism: Secale cereale (assembly GCA_902687465.1). NCBI lineage: Eukaryota > Viridiplantae > Streptophyta > Magnoliopsida > Poales > Poaceae > Secale > Secale cereale. Next base: position 296,698,186 of record LR738711.1, read on the forward strand.
AAGCAATGTCCCTTTTATTAGTAGGTATAGATATAGGTACATTAGTTTAACAGATTATATATTGTGATATCCCAAAACAACTTCATCATGGAGCAATCTTCAAAGCTTCACCTGCAACTAACAACGCTATAAGAGGGGCTGAGCGACGCATACTTAGCCAAACAACGGTTTGCTGGGAAGGTGGTTAGAGTGTTTCATGGCAACAATAGGAGGGCTAAGAAACAGGAATAGGCATTGAGGCAATATCTAAAGAGTGAGACATCTAGCATAGGCAAAGATAGAAGTGATATTTGGGAATGGTCATCTTGCCTGTTGATTCCACGGAAGGATCGTAACCTTGCTCCTCAAACTCGCCTCGGTAGTAACCTCGAACTCCAAATCGGCTCCTGGCTCTACTCAACACAAGAACACAACACGGCACAACATCAAACATAGTGCAATGCACAAAAAACATGATGCAAGTCATAACAAGGGATGCGAGTATGATGTTTGTATGCATGTGGATGCTCTTGAGCCTAAGGAGAAGAAGATGGAAAAGGCCTCATCTTGGGAAACCAAGCAAGCCACTGGATAGAGGGGAAGATTTCGGTTGAAATCGATATAAAGATCACCGGAAACGGTCGCACGGTTTGCAAACGACAAGCAAAACAATATTCAAGCAAAACTGCAGTTTACAGCAACATGGCATCTTTGGAGCAAGAAATAATTATGCTACAGCACCCAAACATGGAGACAAAGGGCATCGATGTGCAGTAGACATGATACTTAACAAGCATGAACTTAGAACACACCCAAAAACCTATTGGAACACAATTAACCAAGCATGGCAAGTTGCAATAAATTTACAGAATTCTCAGGCTTAGTGAAAATTACAAGGCATGGCAGAATTACAACCAATAGGCATGTTTACAAGCTTGTGCAACTCAACTCAAAGCATAGCATGGCAAGTTAAGGTAACCAACAGCAAGAAGATATATTTGAGAAGCTACTCAAAGCAAGAACATGCTTATAGGATGCATAGAACACTAGCTACACTCGTGGCAAAACTGAACTTGTTGATAGCATGCTGATAGCTAAATTTTATAGTCACTCGAGAGAATCAAAACAACAAGTTACAGCAAGCCATCATACAAACAAATGCATGGCAATAACATACATAACATGCTCTTCAAGAATAACCACCTAGCTACTTCTACAACATACTAGAACATGTCCCAAACACCATGGCAAAAGAGCAAAAGTTTATCCAGACTTAGCAAAATCTGGGCATGGCAGGAATTACAACATGAAGGCATGTTAACAAGCTTGTTTCACTCATATCAAGACATAACATGGCATGAAAATGAATCTATCATATAGAGCACATACTCAAGAGCAAAACTCATGTTGACACCTAGCTCATATGACACATGGATAAATAAGCACAAGCAAGACGAAACTTCATCTCACGAAAAGTTCAGAAACTTATCAGCCAAATGCACTTTTGCAACAGAGATATACATGGCAATATGACACCTAACATGAATGCTACAGCAACCATCATGTAGAGTATTTCACAACGAAGATCTGGACATATCATTCACTCCATTCGGACCAACATGCACAAAGTTATCAACTCACGAACATGGCAACAAATTTACACAGACAACAAGTTACAGCAACATGCACTCTTGCCACGAAGATTAAGTCAACAAGATGAACTGTAAGATGCATGAAACTGGTACTAACATGAAGAGCACGACGAGACGAACATTTCGACATATCATATGCGCAAAACGGAGCACTGAGCACAAAGTTATCACATGGTGAAGGAGGCAACAAATTTACTCAGATCCGGGACTTGGTGGAAATATTCCTCCGCGAAAAGTCAACGCGGGACGGAAGGATCCCGAGGCTGGTCGGTGCGGGACGGCCCGAGGCGTTTGGATTGCTGAGGTGGTGGATCTGATCCCGATCCACGGGACCTCGCCGGAGTTGACGCCGGAGACGGAGGAGATGGCCGGAGGAGCTCCGGGAGACGGCGGTGAGGAGGCGCGGCGGGGCCGGCGTGTGGCGGGGAGGCGCCGGCGGTCGCGGAGGCGGCCGTCCGGTGGTGGAGAGGCGGCGGCCGGCCGGAGTCCAGCGAGGGTGGTGGTGGTGGTCGGCGCGCGCGGCGGCCGAAGGAGCTGGCAGCGCTGACGGTCGGCACGACGCTGGGCGGCGGCTACGCCTGCAGCGGCGCACAACGGAGGAGCCGGCCGCGCGGCGGTCGGTGGAGGCGCGGAGGGTGGCCGGCGGTGGGGTCGTCGGAGTAGGGCAGGACGGCGGCGGCGGGACGGGCGGCCGGCTGCGACGGGGCTCGCGGTCGACGGTGGCGCGCTGCTCGACGCGGGGCCGGAGGCGAGGAGGAATGGGCGGCGGGGAGAGGCCCGGTGCGTCCCGGTTCGGCCCCGGGGCGGGCCGGATCTGGGCCCCGGGCACGGCGGCGAAGTGGGCACGCGCGGGGGGTGACGTGTCGCGCTGTGGTTGGAGGAGGCGGCCGGTGGACGCATCCTGCAGCATTTGGACATGTCCGGCGTGGAGAGGGAGACTGATCTAGGGTTTTTACCCGAAAATGGACGTGGGGAGGCTGTTTTATAGGCATAGGGAGCTAGGAAACTCCAAATGGGGTGCGGTTTTCGCCCACACGATCGTGATCCTACGACCGAGAGGATGGTTGTGGTTGTGCTGGGTTAGTGCGCTGTTGTGAAGGGGGTCTTGGGCCAAAAGGAAGAGGATCTTTTAGCCCACTAGGTTAACCGTTGGAGTATCAAACGACCTCCAAACACGATGAAACTTGATAGGCGGCCTACACGTACTAAAACAACAACGCACGACAAGTCTTGCCTCATTCCGAGAACGTTACACGGCCACTTACGAAAGAAGCACTTGGGGTGCCACGGGCACGTGTGTGAGTGTCGTAACTCTCAACGGACAACGGGAAAAGATGAGCATGAACGGGTGCAAGTGACAACACGAATGCAATGCAATGCACATGATAACATGACATGGATGAAATGCACACACACACACGACAAAACGAAGAAACCTGGAAAAAAAAAAGAGCCCAGAATGGAATTGATGAAGACAACGTTTCGTATATTACCATAAATGGTAGGTATCACATATGGGGTGTTACAATTATCTAGGAGTTTGGTAGCTTCTCCTAAGGTAGTTTCCATGAAAGTGCCTCCGGCAGCCGAATCTAAAAGATTTCTAGAAGCAAAATTCAAGCCAGCATAAAAGTTCTGAATAATCATCCATAGATTCAAACCATGTGTAGGGCAATTACGTATCATCAATTTCATTCTCTCCCAAGCTTGTGCAACATGCTCATGATCTAGTTGCTTAAAATTCATAATATCGTTTCTAAGAGAGATGATCTTAGTAGGAGGGAAATGCTTAGAGATAAAAGCATCTTTGCATTTATTCCATGAATCAATACTATTTCTAGGCAAAGAGGAAAACCAAGTTTTAGCACGATCTCTAAGTGAAAATGGAAATAACTTCAATTTAACAATATCATAATCCGTATCCCTTTTCTTTTGCATATCACACAAATCCACAAAGTTGCTTAGATGGGTAGCGGCATCTTCACTAGGAAGGCCGGAGAATTGATATTTCATGACAAGATTCAACAAACTAGCATTGATCTCACAAGATTCAGCATCGGTAATAGGAGCAATCTGGGTGCTAATAAAATCATTGTTGTTGGTATTGGAGAAGTCACACAATTTGGTATTGTTCTGAGCCATAGTGACAAGCAAGCAATCCAATACACAAGCAAACAAGAAGCAAGCGAACGAAAAACACACGGCGGAAGAAGGGCGAATAAAACGGCAAAGGTGAAGTGGGGGAGAGGAAAACGAGAGGCAAATAAATGTAATGCGAAGGATAAGGGTTTGTGATAGGTACTTGGTATATGACTTTTGCGTAAGCCTCCCTGGCAACGGCGCCAGAAATTCTTCTTGCTACCTCTTGAGCTTGCGTTTTATTCCCTCAAAGAGGAAAGGGAGATGCAGCACAGTAGCGTAAGTATTTCCCTCAGTTTTTGAGAACCAAGGTATCAATCCAGTAGGAGACCACGCGCCAGTCCCTCGCACCTGCACAAACAAACAAGAACTTCGCAGCCAACGCGATAAGGGGTTGTCAATCCCTTTACGGTCACTTACGTGAGTGATCTCTGATAGAGATGATAGTTATATTTTTCGTATTTTTGGTTTAATAAAACAGCAAATAAAAGCAAGAAAAGTAAAGTAGATGTAGATTGATATGTTGAGAATAGACGCGGGGGCCATAGTTTTCTCTAGTGGCTTCTCTCATGATAGCGGTATTTTACGGCGGGTAAACAAATTACTGTCGAGCAATTGATAGAAAAGCGAATAATTATGAGACTATCTAGGCATGATCATGTTATATACGCATCACGTCCGAGAGAAGTAGACCGAAATGATTCTGCATCTGCTACTATTACTCCACACATCGACCGCTATCCAACATGCATCTAGTGTATTGAGTTCATACGAACAGAGTAACACTTTAAGAAAGATGTCATGGTGTAGAGTGATAAACTCAAGAAATATGATGAAAACCTCATATTTTTATCCTCGATGGCAACAATACAATACGTGTCTTGCTGCCTCTACTGTCACTGGGAAAGGACACCGCAAGATTGAACCCAAAGCCAAGCACTTCTCCCATTGCAAGAACTATAGATCTAGTAGGCCAAACCAACCCAATAATTCGAAGAGACTTGCAAGGATATTATGAGCACACATAAAAAGTTCAGAGAATAACTAAATATCTTTCATAGATAACCTTGATCATAAACTCACAATTCATCGGATCTCAACAAACACACCGCAAAAAGAGATTACATCGAATAGATCTCCTCGAAGACCGAGGAGAACTTTGTATTGAGATCCATAGAAAGAGAAGAAGCCATCTAGATACTAGCTATGGACCCGAAGGTCTGTGGTAAACTACTCACAACTCATGGTGAGGGCGATGATGATGATGATGAAGAAGGCCTTCGTGATGGATCCCCCTCCCGGAACAGGCTCCAAGATGGGATCTCCATGGGAACAGAAGCTACGGTGGTGGAATTAGGGTTTTCTCTCTGCGTATGGAGTTTCTGGGGTACGTAGGTATATATAGGAAGAAGGAGCGCACCGGGGGCCGTGTGGGCTAGCCTCGAGGCAGGGGCGCACCCTGGGAAGGGGGCGCGCCCCCCACCCTCGAGGGCTGGCCCTCCGTCCCCTGACTTGGTCCTGAAGTTTCTCCAGCGTGATTTCCTCTAAAAATATCTCTCGGTAAGGTTTCATTCCGTTTGGACTCCGTTTAATATTCCTTTTCTGCAAAACCCTGAAATAGGCAAAAAAACAGCAATCTGGACTGGGCCTTTGGGTTAGTAGGTTAGTCCCAAAAATGATATAAAAGTGAAAGATAAAGCCCATTAAACATCCAAGACTTCATAAATAATAGCATGGAACAATCAAAAATTATAGATACGTTGGAGACGTATCACTCCCCTACTCCACTATCGCAGGTGCTTGCTCAAAGTTGACAGTGTGATAATTGGTTTCATGTTGCATATGGTGTCTAGCTTGTATTTCTTCTAATTTGATTAAATTGCACCTTCTGAGTTTATATGTTATACATATGCATATGGCATGCCTTTCTCTTTCTAGAATACACTTCATCTATCTATCGTACCATGTTCTTACATCAAAGTACTACTGTCGTGTATCTCGCATCAATCACTTATGATTGGATGCTTTTAACTTGGCAATGTGATATTGGTTCCATCTTGCATTGATTTGTAGGTTGTACTGCTTCTAATTTTTTGAAATGCCACTAATGACAAGACACTTTTAACTTGGTTGAGTGATATTGGTTGCATCTTTCATATGGTGTCTAGCTTGCATTGCTTCTGATTTCTTGAAAATCCTTGTCCTTAGTTTACACATCGTAGGTGTGAATATGTCATGTTGTCATGTTTTTCTTTCATATTCCATTATCCCCATACGGTTGTCTTAGTATTGCCCGTCTATATCATGTATCAATGAGTTCTGAAGAGCGGATTTTATTGTCTTGTGTTGTGGGTACAGCTTGACATGGCAAAGTTGAAAAAGAGCAAGGAAAAGAATATAGTAGGGAATGTTGTTACTTGTCGGGTTAAACGGAAAAGGATCTTACCTCGAGATTCTGCTGGTACTTATAGTGTAGTAGAAGGTCCAAGTCCACCGGCTAAATCTACAAACATAGTATCCCCTGCTCCACCAGCTGCAACACCTCCTTCAACCGTACCGACATCTCAATGAGTTACTTGTCTGTTTGCTCTGCAAGTGGCATATTCCAAAGCTACCTTCACACCTATCACTACTTTCGAAGCACTACTGACATAGGACTTGGCAAGATCAGATGAACCTCGTGAGCATCAACACCAAGATGGTACCTAACCGAGTCAAGTTGTAGTTGCATGCTCCTTTATACGTACTCTCACAGTTCGGTGTGCACTAACATTTCCCATATTAATTGTTGAAATAGCACCACGACACAAGAGGAAACAGACATCATGGATAATGCTTGACATATTAACAAAATTGAAAGGAGGAAGAATGGAGATCCATTTTGAGGCAGGTTCAAAAAGGCCACGTGATGCTACATAGTCAGCCAAGTTCATATCATGGGCAGCTGTTATCGTTAGGTGTCATGCATGTATCGTCCCACCGTGGATCCAGTACAGGAATGAGAAATACGATACCCAGTTTAACACCTTCCTTGACCATTTATCTGTAAGTAATGTTACTCCTTGCAATTTGGAATATTGTCTTGCTCTGTCCCATACTTTCTAGCTTCCTCCTAATGAGACTGCCATTCTTTTTACAACAGGTGAGGTTCAAGTTGGATCTGAAAGATGATGCAACTAAACAAGCATGCACTCATGTTTTTCAATCTGCTCTGCGACACTATCGGTATCATCTTAGAAAAAAACCACACTTTGAAGGCAAGGCTAACAATGAAATCGCCCAAACATCTCTAGTGGAATATATTACCGATGAAGACTAGACGGCCCTTGTTAAACACTTGTCTGATCCAAAGTATCAGGTATGGTATATGTATGTGATCAGATCACATATTGAACTCGTATTTATGTACGTGCCTTACAAGTCTATCTTTTTCTAGGCTAACTGTTTGAAGTTAAAGTGAAATTCCAATAGACAACGGGATCTCGTAGCTATATTGCACACTGAGAGGCCCCTGTAAATAGCTGCTATTTCCTTATTTTTGTTGTGTCATGTTACCATATCTATGTTGACTTGTTCCAAATACAGAGGAAAGCCCGTGCAGACCAAAAAGAACCTGAACCGAATGCAGTGCAAATATTCAAGGATTATCACACCAGCAAGATGAAGGGTATGAGCACACCAGTTCAAGCCGTTGTTGTAAGTCCTTACTTCTCATGCCTTTGAACTGCTTGTTACTGTATCATGTTCATTTAACTGTTTGGTTTGCAGCCAATGTCAGTTACTATGTTTACTTTATACACAGCTGTGTTAATGTATAATTTCACCTTACCCGGCTTAAAAGAGAGGAAGGATATTCCATTGGTCTTGATCTATAATCTAGTTGTGATGTTCACGTGCCCACACAATGATACAATATCCTGTTTGTTTGATATATGTTTGCCCGTGATATGAATGATGCCATACTATGTTCATCCTACTTTACCATGTCTCTTTATCCTTAGATGTCAATGAATGTAAGGAAATAGACAATATAGTAGGCATGCTACATGGACATATGTTCCGAAAGTGATTTTATTGTGTAGTTAGCACTACAATACATGCTAATGTATTACAGTAGTTCACCAAAATAAGTTATGTATAAACGTGAAACCTTTTTTGTTTGTTTTTATCTCATTAGTAACAAATCTGGTACACTAATCTACAAATTCAAACTTTCAGCAAACTATGGAACAAATGAATGAACAGCCACAACCACCTGAAGGTGACGATGCTACCACAAGCACAATGTCACCTCTCGCTGCAGTGCGTCAGTATCTCTCCACTAACAGTGTACAAAGCACCTTCCTACGTAATTTTCGGTTGGTTGTCAAGGTAACCTTGTCCAAGTTGCCTACTGAACAAAATCTTCCGGCAAGACAAAGTGATATATTTGTGCTCCGGATACAAGTCCAATGCCTAATAGAGGTCGTTTTTGAAATAAGAATAGTGGTTGAAAAATGGCGTGAAGATATGAATGGTTTTGAAACCAGACTATCAGACATTTGCTTCATTTTTCAAGCACTACTGCAAGATGCTGCTAACCCGACACTACAATCAAAGACCCTTCGACAAAATTGTGTGCGATGCAATAATCGCAAACAGTGGTGTATAAAACCGTCAATAAAGGTGCAAAACATTTGCGATTACGGATGCATCAAACATGGTACAGAGTTTAGTTGCGTGTGCGATGCAGGGCATACGGTTCAGTTCAATTAACTACTTGTGATGAGGAGGAGCGAAAGAAACGGGAAGACAGATGAAGGTGTGTGCGATATACGACACACGGTTGACTCAGATGAAATGTTTGTGATTAGGCAACACAAAAGAAACGGTCAGCCAGATCAAGGTGTGTGCGATATACAGCATGTGGTTCACTCGGATGAACTCTTTGCGTTGAGACAAGAGAATAGAAACGGTTCAATATAACAAGATGTGTGTGATATGCAGCAAATAGGTCTGTAAACTAAAATGTGTGCAAAGATCGATAATACCACAGACGATTGCTTCTAATAAGACGTATGTGATATGCTCTGTCTACACAACATCTATTTATTGATGGAATTTTATGAACACGCCAACGTTTCCCGCCATTTCCTCACCTGTTTCCTGCCACCCGGTGATATTGCGCATAAACCTAGGCGGCACGCAACGCACGGAGGCAACAAGCACAGCCTGTAGCACTTCCACATTTCCCCAAGCATGCCAACCCACCATAGCTCCACCTCTGCCATCAACCATGTCGACGAGGAAAACAAGAAGGCGCCACGGCCCGTTGTGACTGAGGCGCTCCCCGGCAACGCGATGGACGACGCCGTGATGCGCGTCATCGCCAGGGTTGAGCAGACCCTTGGTTCATGGCCCTTGAGCATCACGGATCAAGGTAGCATGTCAGTGCGGACAGGCTGCAGCTCGCCACACAACATGATCAATGGCGCGCCATAGAGCAAGCTAGGCACGTCCGCACCGATAAGGTGCGGCTTGCCGCACGGCGACACCGTTTGAGCGCCGTAGAGTGAGAGGCGCGGTGTGCCACACAGCAAGAGCGGATCCATCGGTGCTTGCCTGCTGTCGACATGGCATCGTAGCTGGGTACACGTCCCGTCAGTACCCTCATTACTTGCCAGGACTGGGAAGAGGCCCTCTGCGGCATACTTGCACCAGAGGCCAGCCGCGTCGTACTTGCACCGAACGCTCGCCGCACTGTTCGCATGGTTCGCACCATTCTCCTTGTTTGTGGCCCGCTCGATGCCAACGCCCTGGTCGGTAGGCTCGGCCGCCTCCTAGGCCCAGGTGTCCACCTGGGCGCATTAGAGGAACATGGCCGTCGCATCCTCGAGCTGGTGACCTCCGATGAAATACCCAACTTGGAGCTCGAGATCGCGCTCCAGATGTACCGCGAGCGTGTCAACCTCTTGGACGAATGCCTGCACGAGTTGAGGCAGGGCCAAGAGCTACCGTAGGCAAGGGCTGCTGGTCATGGTCTCATGGACGCGTTTTATTTTGTTGAGTCATTTCAACGTGGATAGTTATGTATTAACAACAATCATAGTATTGATACGTTAATTGATCTGTTTCAAAGTGTGTACTCTATTTTTCGTTCTTATATGTTCTGTTTCAATGTGTGTATATACCTTTTCCATTATGTATATGTGGATGATAACTGCTAGATTCAATTTAGTATACAAAAACAGATAGAAATGGAATTCATAATATATATATATATACACTAGCAAAAGGGCCCGTGCGTTGCAACGGGTAAAAAGTATCGATGTACTTGCTTATCAAAGAAAATTTTAAAGCACCAATCAAGAACTTTTAGAAACGGAAATTCTCTTAATAACATTCCAACTCTATAAGATTAGTAATAACATTTATAACTCGTGAATAGATTTAATTCAATGATGCTTCGCTACAATGAAACACCATTTGCAATGTACTTGGGTTGACCGGGTTAAGGAATTGGATGGAAGAGTGCCTTTCGTATCCCACTGGCAAGAACAAGATAAAGATACTCCATCCTTGAGCTAATTAATAGGGAAAGTTGAGCAGTTCATGTCGTTGATCTGTGCCGCTAACTCTATTTTCCATTTGGTTCCAATTTCCGCTCCATTCTCTCATGTTGTTAATCTTGTTCACACCACATAGAGGTTTTGTGTTTAATTGTGTATCTGCATCTCAGCTTCTGGTTATGTTTGCAATAACAGAAGAAAATATTAGGTTGGCTCATAATAACTTCAGTATAGAGACCTTACCGTGTCTTCGATCATCTGAAAGTCATGTAATCTTTTGCTTTCAGACACCGAAATATCATGGTAGTTATTAAAAGAATGTATTCCTCTCCAACTTAATTAAATTAGTATATAATTGAATGGATGGCACGTGCCACCTTCAACCTTCAAAGGAATGATCGTCATGTATGATGTTTTGTCCCATTCAATCTTGTACAATTAATCTAGTTTGACAAGAAGACTCTGGTTCTGGTTCTTCAACATGTGTAAGAAAAATCTGAACATATATGAAAATCAAGATCTAACAAATGCGCTGGCAAAAGTATCTGCAAAACTCTGGACAACAAAATATTTAGTTTCATCTTGATGTCTGGACATGAAGTAAGAACATCAATCAATTTACCCGATGAGGATGTGTCTAGTTTCAACTTATATTCCCATCGAAAAGGAATTGTTATGGTTACTATGAAAACATCTCCTCATGCACCAAACCACCTGATGAAATTAGAATGGAACTTCAGGCTATCACTACTTGAGAACTGGGCGAGCAAACCTACCTGTTTGTCTATTATGCTAATCTTTCGCCAAGCGATACATTTAGCTCCATCAACTAACACGATGAGAATAGTCCAGCCCAATTTTCCTTCAATCTGAACCCCACTATGTGCAAAGGCAGCTCCAATTCAATGGCCAGTAAACAGAGTGCATGCATGCTCCCAGACTCACAATACCAATGAAACTCGATTGATCATGTGCTATGGGTAAGGCAGCAATGCCAACACGTTATAGTAAATCTAGAGTCAACAGAAATTCAACCTCATCCTTGGCTAATGTGAGGTACTAATGGATTTTGGGGTTAGACGACAAAGGACCTACAGTTGCATGGCACAGGCACAAAACCAAGGCTGCTCATGGCAATGTCGAATTGTGGTGCAAATTGGAGGTAATACAAACTCATTGTAGGGTCTCGGGCAGGCTAGCGATGGTAACGTGCCACTTGAAGACATGCTAAATCAAATCATGGTTGAGCTAGGGCTGACCCGGTTGACAGAAAAAATCACTCTATTAATTGCATATACCAAATTTCATGTAATCCTCCTGGCCCGGTAGAGCTGCCGCACTCACATTCGACCGTAGAATGGAAGATGCCAATCCAGCATCAGCAAATGCAGTTACTTAGCGGTGTGGTCATATTAAGCGCCACCAGGTAATCCCCGTTGCCACGGCCTCACCTAAAGATCGCCCATGATGCACAGTTGTGGAGGTGCTGGGGCGCTAGTCCGGCCTCGGTGTGTGCTCTGCCCCGTCCCCAACGACAAAGGCCTCCATGAGACACTCGTTGTGCCCAACTTGCCCGGCTCGAGGAGATCAGTTGGGTGCTCGTGTGCGTGTTGCAGCTAGCCGGGTTGCGCCGATGGGCCGATGGACTCGGATTTCTCTGCGACCGATGTCATCCACACAAGGAGTGCATGGGCTCTGGTGGTCGGAGATGGGGTGGGTGGCGGCGCTAGTTTCCGTAGGACGGGATTTGGGTTTGCGGTCGAGCAAGATAGAAAATAAACAACAGCTCGATCCCCTTCCCTCCTCTGAAATGACGACGGAGAGAAGAACGACCGCACTTACCTGACGAAGATGAATGGTGACCCCTGGTCCTGCGCGTCAACCGTGGCCTTGTACAGGATGGCGACGCGGATCTACGTCCCCCACCTATGGATGGGTCGGAGCTCTCCCACCGAACCACCAATGAGGCTTATGTAGAAGGTGCCGCCGGCCGTAGCTCCCATATTAGGTCGATCCCTCCACCCTCCCTCATGCGCCGAACCAGGAGGGGAGCACCGCACCCCATCTCCTCTTCATCCTCCTGCCCGAGGTACGGCGACTGCCGGTGCATGAGAGAGTGGGCGGTATGGATAAGAGGGCGCATGAGAGAGTGAGCGGTTGCCGGCGCATGAGAGAGTGGGCGGTATGGATAAGAGGATTAGGGGTTTGATACGTCTCCAATGTATCTGTAATTTTTTAATTGTTCCATGCTATTATTTATGATGTTTTGGATGTTTAATAGGCTTTGTTATACACTTTTATATTATTTTTTGGACTAACCTATTAACCCAAAGGCCCAGTCCAGATTGCTGTTTTTTTGCCTATTTTAGGGTTTTGCAGAAAAGGAATATTAAACGGAGTCCAAACGGAATGAAACCTTCGGGAGAGATATTTTTGGAGCAAAATATGCACGGGAGACTTGAGAACCACGGAGTAGGGGTAACGTGGCGCCCACGAGGGTGCGGGCGCGCCCCCTGCCTCGTGGGCACCCCGTTTGGCCCCCGGTGCCCTCCTTCTCCCTATATATACCTACGTACCCCGAAACCATCAGAACAACAGAGAAAACCCTAGTTCCACCGCCGCAACCTTTTGTTCCCGTGAGATCCCATCTTGTGGCCTATTCCGGAGCTCCGCCGGAGGGGGGATCTCCCAAGGAGTGCTCGTACATCATCATCATCATCGCCTAACCATGAGTTGTGAGTAGTTTACCACAGACCTTCGGGTCCATAGCTAGTATCTAGATGGCTTCTTCTCTCTCTTTGGATCTCAATACCAAGTTCTACTCGGTCTTCGTGGAGATCTATTCGATGTAATCTCTTTTTGCGGTGTGTTTGTCGAGATTCGATGAATTGTGGGTTTATGATCAAGATTATCTATGAGAAATATTTGGTTCTTTTCTGAAATCTTTATGTATGATTATAATATCCTTGCAAGTCTCTTTGAATTATTGGTTTGGTTTGGCCTACTAGATCTATAGTTCTTGCAATGGGAGAAGTGCTTGGCTTTGGGTTCAATCTTGCGGTGTCCTTTCCCAGTGACAGTAGGGGAAGCAAGGCACGTATTGTATTGTTGCCATCGAGGATAAAAAGATGGGGTTTATATCACTATGTTTGAGTTTATCCGTCTACATCATGTCATCTTCCTTAAGGCGTTACTCTGTTCTTATGAACTTAATACTCTAGATGCATGCTAGATAGCGGTCGACGTCTCGAGTAATAGTAGTAGATGCATAATCGTTTCGGTCGACTTGTCTCGGACGTGATGCCTATATATAATGATCATGCCTAGATAGTCTCATAATTATTCGCTTTTCTATCAATTGCTCGACAGTAATTTGTTTACCCGTCGTAGAATACCGTTATCATGAGAGAAGCCCCTAGAGAAAACTATGGCCCCCGGGTCTATTATCAACATATCAATCTACAATCTACTTTACTTTTCCGCTTTTACTTTCTGTTCTTATATCCAAAAATACCAAAAATATCAAACTATCATCTGTATCAGATCTCACTTTCGTAAGTGACCGTAAAGGGATTGACAACTTCTTATCGTGTTGGCCGCGAAGTTCTTATTTGTTTGTGCAGGTGCGAGGGACTCGCGCGTGGTCTCCTACTGGATTGATACCTTGGTTCTCAAAACCTGAGGGAAATAATTACGCTACTGTGCTGCATCACCCTTTCCTCTTCGAGGGAATACAACGCAAGCTCGAGAAGTAGCAAGAAGAATTTATTGCGCCGTTGCCGGGGAGGCTTACGCAAAAGTCATATACCAAGTACCTATCACAAACCCTTATCCTTCGCATTACAATTTTTTGCCTCTCGTTTTCCTCTCCCCCACTTCACCCTTGTCGTTTTATTTGCCCTTCTTTTGTCGTGTGTTTATCGTTCTCTTGCTTCTTGTTTCCTTGTGTGCTGGATTGCTTGCTTGTCACTATGGCTCATAACAATACCAAATTGTGTGACTTCTCCAATACCAACAATAATGATTTTATTAGCAGTCCGATTGCTCCTATTACCGATGCTGAATCTTGTGAGATCAATGCTACTTTGTTGAATCTTGTCATGAAAGATCAATTTTCCGGCCTTCCTAGTGAAGATGCTGCTACCCATCTAAACAACTTTGTTGAGTTGTGTGATATGCAAAAGAAAAGGGATACAGATAACGATATTGTTAAATTGAAGTTATTTCCGTTTTCACTTAGAGATCGTGCTAAAACTTGGTTTTCCTATTTGCCTAGAAATAGTATTGATTCGTGGAATAAGTGCAAAGATGCTTTTATCTCTAAGTATTTCCCTCCTACTAAGATCATCTCTCTTAGAAACGATATTATGAATTTTAAGCAACTAGATCATGAGCATGTTGCACAAGCTTGGGAGTGAATAAAATTAATGATACGTAATTGCCCTACACATGGTTTGAACTTATGGATGATTATACAAAACTTTTATGCTGGCTTGAATTTTGCTTCTAGAAATCTTTTAGATTCGACCGCAGGAGGCACTTTCATGGAAACTACCTTAGCAGAAGCTACCAAACTCCTAGATAATATTATGGTTAATTATTCTCAATGGCACACCGAAAGCTCTACTAGTAAGAAAGTGCATGCTATTGAAGAGATTAGTGTTTTGAGTGGAAAGATGGATGAACTTATGAAATTATTTGCTGCTAAGAGTGTTTCTTCTGATCCTAATTATATGCCTTTATCCACGTTGATTGAAAATAATAATGGATCTTTGGATGTGAATTTTGTTGGTAGGAATAATTTTGGTAACAATGCTTATAGAGGAAACTTTAATACTAGGCCTTTTCCTAGTAATTCCTCTAATAATTATGGTAATTCCTACAACAACTCTTATGGAAAGATGCCTTCTGAATTTCAAACTAGTGTTAAGGAGTTTATGAATTCGCAAAAGAATTTCAATGCTTTGCGTGAAGAAAAATTGCTTAAGATTGATGAATTGGCTAGAAGTGTGGATATAATTACTCTTGATGTTGATTCTTTGAAACTAAGATCTATCCCACCTAAGCATGATATCAATGAGTCTCTCAAAGCTATGAAAATTTCCATTGATGAATGCAAAGAAAGGACCGCTAGGATGCGTGCTAAAAGAGAGAATTATATAAAAGCGTGTTCTTCTAGTTATCATGAAAATAAAGATGAAGATCTGAAAGTTATTGATGTGTCTCCTATTAGATCCTTGTTTTCTAGTATGAATCTTGATAAAGATAGGATTGGAGAGGAGTCTACTTTAATTGAAAGTTGTCCCAATGATTTGGAGTTTTTAGATCTTGATGCTAAATTTGTTAAAAGTGGGAGTGAAGAGATTAAAACTTTGCATAGTGATGAACCCACTACTTTGGATTTCAAGAGATTCAGTTATGATAATTGCTCTTAGATTGATTGTATTTCCTTGTTGCAATCCGTACTAAACTCTCCGCATGCTTATAGTCAAAATAGAGCTTTTACCAAACACATAGTTGATGCTTTGATGCAATCTTATGAAAAAAAACTTGAATTAGAAGTTTCTATCCCTAGAAAGCTTTATGATGATTGGGAACCTACTACTAAAATTAAAATAAAAGATCATGAGTTCTTTGCTTTGTGTGATTTGGGTGCAGGTGTCTCCACTATCCCAAAAACTTTGTGTGATTTGCTAGGTTTCCATGTGCTTGATGATTGTTCTTTAAATTTGCATCTTGCGGATTCCACTATTAAGAAACCTATGGGAAGGATTAATGATGTTCTTATTGTTGCCAATAGGAATTATGTGCCCGTAGATTTCATTGTTCTTGATATAGATTGCAATCCTTCATGTCCTATTATTCTTGGTAGACCTTTCCTTAGAACGACTGGTGCAATTATTGATATGAAGGAAGCAAATATTAGATTCCAATTTCCATTAAGGAAATGCATGGAACACTTTCCTAGAAAGAAAATCAAATTACCATATGAATCTATTATGAGAGCCACTTATGGATTGCCTTCCAAAGATGGCAATACCTAGATCTATCCATGTATCGTGCCTAGCTGGGGGCGTAAAACGATAGCGCTTGTTGGGAGGCAACCCAATTTTATATTTTTTGTTTTTGCTTATGTTAGGGAATAAATATTGCATCTAGCTTCTATTTATATGTGGTTTTGTGTTTCAAGTAGTGTTTGTGCCAAGTAGAACCTTTGGGAAGACTTGTGTGAAGTTTATATGATCTTGTTGCGAAAAATAGAATCGTTAGCGCTCGCTAGAATGGTCACCAAATTTTACTGGAGTGTGCTATTTATTTGATTATTTTTTCAGATGATTAATAGACAAATTCCTCATGTTTACCAATTTATTTCAATTTTTTGGAGTTATAAAAGTATGCGAAAGTTACAGATTACTACAGACTATTCTGTTTTTGACAGATTCTGTTTTTCGTGTGCTGTTTGCATATTTTGATGAATCTATGAGTAGTATTGGGAAGTATGAATCATAGAGAAGTTGGAATACAGTAGGTTTAACACCAATATAAACAAAGAATGAGTTAATTGCAGTACCTTTGAGTAGTGGTTTGTTTTCTTATACTAACGGAGCTCACGAGATTTTTGTCTAAGTTTTGTGTTGTGAAGTTTTCAAGTTTTGAGTATTGCTTTGATGGACTATGGAACAAAGAGTAGCAAGGGCCTAAGCTTGGGGATGCCCATGGCACCCCAATTAAAATTCAAGGACAATCAAAAGCCTAAGCTTGGGGATGCCCCGGGAAGGCATCCCCTCTTTCGTCTTCGTCCATCGGTAACTATACTTGGAGCTATATTTTTATTCACCACATGATATGTGTTTTGCTTGGAGCATCTTGTGTAATTTGATTCTTTGCTTGTTAGTTTGTCACAATCATCCTTGCTGGACACACCTACTTGAGAGAGTTAAATATGGCCTAGGAATTGTTAGAACACTCTATGTGCTTCACTTATATCTTTTGAGTTGAATAGTTTTTGCTCTAGTGCTTCACTTATATCTTTTAGAGCACGGTGGCGATTATATTTTGTAGAAATTGTTGAACTCTCATGCTTCACTTATATATATTTGCGAGTCTATTAAAACAGCATGGTAATGTGTTTATGCTATAAAATTAGTCTTCACATGATAGACATCCAATATCAATGTAGTAACAAACATTCACACTAAGTGCATTGAATATAATGAGATGTTGGATGCTTGATAATTGTTTTAAGATATGAGGATAGTGATATTAGAGTCATGCTAGTGGAGTTATTATGAAATTGAGAAATACTTGTGTTAAGGTTAGTGATTCCCGTAGCATGCACGTATGGTGAACCGCTACGTGACGAAGTTAGAGCATGAGGTATTTGTAGAGTGTCATCCTTTGTGTGGAGGTCGGGGGCGCGCAATGGTTAACTCCTACCAACCTCCTCCCAAGGAGCATGCGTTGATTGCTTTGTTTTGATGACTCATAAATTTTTGCAATAAGTATATGAGTTCTTATGACTAATGTTGAGTCCATGGATTATACGCACTCTCACCCTTCCACCATTGCTAGCCTCTCTTGTACCGCCCAACTTTCGCCGGTACCATACACCCACCATATATCATCCTCAAAACAGCCACCATACCTACCTATCATGGAATTTCCATAGCCATTCCGAGATATATTGCCATGCAACTTTCCACCGTTCCGTTCATATGACACGCTTCATATTGTCATATTGCCATGCATGATCATGTAGTCGACATCGTATTTGTGGCAAAGCTACCATGCATAATTTTTCATACATGTCACTCTTGATGCATTGCATATCCCGGTACACCGCCGGAGGCATTCATATAGAGTCATACTTTGTTCTAGTATCGAGTTGTAATATCGAGTTGTAAATCAATAAAAGTGTGATGATCATCATTATTAGAGCATTGTCCCATGTGAGGAAAGGCTAAATAAAGAAAGCCCCTCCGGAAAAAAAAGGAAAGGCCAAAGAAAAAAAGAAAGGCCCAAAAAATGAAAAGGAGGACAACTGCTACTATCTTTTTCCACACTTGTGCTTCAAAGTAGCACCATGTTCTTGATGATAGAGAGTCTCATGTTTAGTCACTTTCATATACTAGTGGGAATTTTCATTATAGAACTTGGCTTGTATATTCCAACAATGGGCTTCCTCAAATGCCCTAGGTCTTCGTGAGCAAGCAAGTTGGATGCACACCCACTTAGTTTCTTTTGTTGAGCTTTCATACAATTTAGCTCTAGTGCATCCGTTGTATGGTAATCCCTACTCACTCACATTGATATCTATTGATGGGCATCGCCATAGCCCGTTGATATGCCTAGTCGATGTGAGACTATCTCCCTCCTTTTTATCTTCTCCACAACCACCACTCTGTTCCACCCATAGTGCTATGTCCATGGCTCATGCTCATGTATTGCATGAAAGTTGAAAGGTTTGAAAGAAAAGAGTATGAAAACAAGTGCTTGGCTGAAACTGGGGTTGTGCATGATATGAATATTTTGTGTGATGAAGATGGAGCGTAGCCAGACTATATGGTTTTGTAGGGATAACTTTCTTTAGCCATAGTATTTTGAGAAGACATGATTGCTCTGTTAGTATGCTTGAAGTATTACTATTTCTTATGTCAATATAGACTTTTATCTTGAATCTTTCAGATCTGAACATTCATGCCACAATTAAGAGAACTACATTGAAATTATGTTGGTTAGCATTCCACATCAAAAATTCTGTTTTTATCATTTACCTACTCGAGGACGAGCAGGAATTAAGCTTGGGGATGCTTGATACGTCTCCAACGTATCTATAATTTTTTATTGTTCCATGCTATTATTTATGATGTTTTGGATGGTTAATGGGCTTTGTTGTACACTTTTATATTATTTTTGGGACTAACCTATTAACCCAAAGGCCCAGTCCAGATTGCTGTTTTTTTGCCTATTTCAGGGTTTTGCAGAAAAGGAATATCAAACGGAGTCCAAACGGAATGAAACCTTCGGGAGAGATATTTTTGGAGCAAAATACGCACGGGAGACTTGAGAACCACGGAGTAGGGCTGACGTGGCGTCCACGAGGGTGGGGGCACCCCCCCCCCTATAGGGCACGCCCCCTGCCTCGCGGACACCTCGTCTGGCCCCCGGTGCCCTCCTTCTTCCTATATATACCTACGTACCCCGAAACCATCAGAACAACAAAGAAAAACTTAGTTCCACCGCCGCAGCCTTCTATTCTCGTGAGATCCCATCTTGGGGCCTGTTCCAGAGCTCCGCCGGAGGGGGGGCTCTTCCACGGAGTGCTTATACATCATCATCATCGCCTCACCATGAGTTGTGAGTAGTTTACCGCAGACCTTCGGGTCCATAGCTAGTATCTAGATGGCTTCTTCTCTCTCTTTGGATCTCAATACCAAGTTCTCCTTGGTCTTCGAGGAGATCTATTCGATGTAATCTCTTTTTGCAGTGTGTTTGTCGAGATCCAATGAATTGTGGGTTTATGATCAAGATTATCTATGAGAAATATTTGGTTCTTTCATGAACTCTTTATGTATGATTATAATATCCTTGCAAGTCTCTTCGAATTATTGGTTTTGTTTGGCCTGCTAGATCTATAGTTCTTGCAATGGGAGAAGTGCTTGGCTTTGGGTTCAATCTTGCGGTATCCTTTCCTAGTGACAGTAGGGGCAGCAAGGCACGTATTGTATTGTTGCCATCAAGGATAAAAAGATGGGGCTTATATCACTATGTTTGAGTTTATCCCTCTACATCATGTCATCTTGCTTAAGGCGTTACTCTGTTCATGGACTTAATACTCTAGATGCACGTTGGATAGCGGTCGATGTGTAGAGTAATAGTAGTAGATGCAGAATCGTTTCGGTCTACTTGTCTCGGACGTGATGCCTATACCTATATATAATGATCATGCCTAGATAGTCTCATAATTATTCGCTTTTCTATCAATTGCTCGACAGTAATTTGTTTACCGCCATAGAATACCGCAATCATGAGAGAAGCCACTAGAGAAAACTATGGCCCCCGGGTCTATTCTCAACATATCAATCTACAATCTACTTTACTTTTCCGATTCTACTTTCTGTTCTTATATCCAAAAATACCAAAAATATCAAATTATCATCTCTATCAGATCTCACTTTCGTAAGTGACCGTAAAGGGATTGACAACCCCTTATCGTGTTGGCTGCGAAGTTCTTATTTGAATGTGCAGGTGCGAGGGACTCGTGCGTGGTCTCCTAATGGATTGATACATTGGTTCCCAAAAACTAAGGGAAATACTTACGCTACTGTGTTGTATCACCCTTTCCTCTTCGAGGGAATAGAATGCAAGCTCGAGAAGTAGCAGGGTTGAATAAAACAAGTGTAGGGTTGTTTATGTAAAAATAAAAACATTTCCACAGATCCACTTAAAGTGGGACTGCGGGTTGAAGTCCAAAAACCATAGGGACCTTTTCGTAAAAGCACCACGACGGTGAACCCGACAAACTCAATCCGTGCTTTATTAATAGGTAAAGTTAAATATATATATATATATTAATTGTTCATTAGTTCATCATAGATTATATATAATATCATCACATATACGTGATGATACTTAACTACTAGGTACAATGCATAAAATTGAAAATGAACAATACTAAAACTAATAATCACTCCTGATGCGCGGCGTCATCCCAGCGCGGAGCAGCACTCCGCCTCCTCCGCCTCGCAGCGCTTGACGTACCGATCTGCCTCTTGCTGGCGGAATATCGTGGATGATCTTGCCATTTCGTTGGGCGCCCACAGGAGCCCCTCGTCGGTGGCACGCTAGAGCTTATCGGCCCACCTCCATGCAGCGATGAGGTGCCTAGCGCCTTTGGCCTTCCTCGCGTAGTACCCGTCTTCGTACACCTCCTCCGCATGACGACGTGCCAGCCCCCAAAGCTCCACCTTCTCCTTTTTCCAGGCGGCATCACGGGCTTCACAAGCCGCCTGGTACCTGGCTTCCTCCTCCGCCATCTCCTTCTTGAACGCCACTTTCCTGGCTTTCTCAGCCGGCAGTAGTGACTTCCACAGACAAAGATTGTACTGGCCTCAAAACCAATCCAAAGTTGGGGGGTCCGACGCAACCTCGTCCGGCAGCGCATAGGGGTCCTCCTCGTCGCTGCTCTTCGACTGAGCGTCCTCGGGGAGCGGCGACTCCTCGTCGGCGCGTGGGTAGATCGGCGGCGCCATGACATTGCTTTGAGAGAGAGAGAGAGAGAGAGCGAGAAAGGGCGAGCGACGGAAGGATGTAGATGATAACGCATGCGGGACGACGTGAGCAAGGTAGTATTTATTGGCGGCCGAAATCTAGATCAATGGGAACAATACACACGTCGGTCGTCGGAATTTACGAGTACTGTAGTTTGAATTACACACGATTCCCGCATTAGAATCCGTGTGTGAACATAATAGTTGACGGTTTCCAATATAGAACTGCGTCTAATTAATAACCCCCGCCATTCACCTTCCAAACCTCGAGGCACGAAATAGAGTGCCAATCATGTGGGGGCTGGATGTCAGATCTTTACATTTTCTTTTTTGAACACCAGATATTTACATCGTCTGAAGATTTTTTAACTCGCACACAATTAAACAAAAATATGATTTTTCAAACCGTTATGGTTAGCCGTTGCATGTAGATGTAGTTCAAATTTTAATTATGGTCATTAAATGGCTACAAAAACACTTAAATGTCTTTAAAAGGTCAAATGACCCCTGAAATTTTCTTTTCACATGACAGTTGTATTAGTGCACGTTAAACGTAGAAAAAAAATGAAGGTCGTAAGGGGAAGCTATCTCCCATTCGTCATCAAACATGCATTGTTCCCTCTCGGAACCCATAGCCTTCTAGTGAGTTGCTCCGGTTTGTGAGGGCTGTGTGTTCAAACTTTCATCAAACAGGCCAACTTTTTTACCATGTCATCTTCGTGGAATGACATTGCATCAAGCAAGGTTTCATGTGGTTCTGGTCCTTTTTTGGGAATTTAAATGCCACTTCACTCCATGCATGTACATGTGTCCATGCCGTGAGACCAATATGTTTGAAAATTCCTTCTAATTTACTGCACATGGAATTAACTCGCACACAAGTACACAAAAATATGATTTTTAAAACCGTTATGGTTAGCCGTTGCATGTATATGTAGTTCAAATTTGAATTACGGTCATAAAATGGCTAGAAAATCACTTAAATGTCTTTAAAAGGTCAAATGACCCCTGAAATTTTCCAAATTTTCACATGACAGTTGTATTAGTGCATGTTAAATGTAGAAAAAAAATAAAGGCCATAAGAGGAAGCTATCTCCCGTTTGTCATCAAACATGCATTGTTCCCTCTCGGAACCACGAGCTATCTAGTGAGTTGCTTCAGTTTCTAAGGGGGTGTGTGCAAACTTTCATCAAACAGGCCAAATGTTTTACCACATCATCTTGGTGGCATTACATTATATCAAGCAAGGTTTCATGTTTTTCTGATCATTTTTTAATTTTTTTTGGAATTAAAATGCCATGGCACTCCATGCATGTGTGTCCATGCCGTGAGACCAATATGTTTGAAAATTCCTTCTAATTTACTGCACATGGAATTAACTCGCAAACAACAACACGAATATGATTTTTCAAAAAGTTATGGTTAGCTGTTGCATGTAGATGTAGTTCAGATTTGAATTACGGTCATTAAATGGCTAGAAAATCACTTAAATGTCTTTAAAAGATCAAATGACCCCTAGAATTTTCCAAATTTTCACATGACAGTTGTAGTAGTGCACGCAAAACGTAGAAAAAATTGAACGCTGTAAGAGGAAGCTATCTCCCATTCGTCATCAAACATGCATTGTTCCCTCTCGGAACCACGAGCCTTCTAGTGAGTTGCTCCGATTTGTGAGGGGTGTGTGTTCAAACTTTCGTCAAATAGGCCAATTTTTTTACCACATCATCTTGATGGCATGACATTACATCAAGCAAGGTTTCATGTTTTTCTGATCATTTTTTAATTTTTGGAATTAAAATGCCATGGCACTCCATGCATGTGTCCATGCGGTGACACCAATATGTTCGAAAATTCCTTCTAACTTACTACACATGGAATTAACTCGCAAACAAGTACACAAATATGATTTTTCAAACCGTTATGGTTAGCCGTTGCATGTAGATGTAGTTCAACTTTGAATTACGGTCATTAAATGGCTAGAAAATCACCTAAATGTATTTAAAAGATCAAATGACCCCTAGAATTTTCCAAATTTTCACATCACAGTTCTAGTAGTGCACATTAAACGTAGAAAAAATGTGAAGGCCGCAAGAGGAAGCTATCTCCTGTTCGTCATCAAACATGCATTGTTCCCTCTCGGAACCATGAGCCTTCTAGTGAGTTGCTCTGGTTTGTGAGGGGTGTGTCCAAACTTTCGACAAACATGCCAATTTTTTACCACATCATCTTGATGGCATGACATTACATCAAGCAAGGTTTCTTGTTTTTCTTATCATTTTTTTAAATTTAGAATTAAAATGCCAAGGCACTCCATGCATACATAGGCATGTGTCCATGTCGTGAGACCAATATGTTTGAAAATTCCTTCTAATTTACTACACATGGAATAAACTCGCACATAAGGAAAATATGATTTTCGAACCGTTATGGTTAGTCGGTGCATGTAGATGTAGTTGAAATATGAATTATGGTCGTTAAATGGCTAGAAATTCACTTAAATGTCTTCGAAAGGTCCAATGACCCCTGAAATTTTCCAAATTTTCAATGACAGTTGTATTAGTGCATGTTACACATAAAAAATGAAGGCTGTAAGAAGCTATCTCCCGTTCATCATCAAACATGCATTGTTCCCTCTCGGAACTACGAGCCTTCTAGTGAGTTGCTTCGGTTTGTCAGGCGTGTGTGTCCAAACTTTTGACAAACATGCCAATTTTTTTACCACATCATCTTGATAGCATGACATTACATCAAACAAGGTTTCATGTTTTTCTAATCATTTTTTTAATTTTTTGGAATTAAAATGCCATGGCACTTCATGCATACATATGCTTGTGTCCATGTCGTGAGACCAATATGTTTGAAAATTCCTTCTAATGTACTGCACATGGAATTAGCTCGCACACAAGTACACAAATATAATTTTTCAAACCATTATGGTTAGCCGTTGCATGTAGATGTAGTTCAAATTTTAGTTACGGTCATTAAATGGCTAGAAAATCATGTAAATGTCTTAAAAGGTCAAATGACCCCTGAAATTTTCCAAAATTTGACATGACGGTTGTATTACTACTACAAATTTTCTCATACATTTGAAACACCATCCGTTGCCACTTTACTCAAAATTCGTCTTTCATAGCTAATAAAAAATATCTACAACATCACACATGTTGTTTTGTAGGAACCGGTTGGGATGAAAATATCTGGGTCTATTTTAAGTCTTCCTCCTTAAGCTATGCCGGCTTGTCTGCTCCAGTGCCGGTAACCCCTGAATCCACGAATCCTGATCCCCATTCCCGCACCCCCCTTCTTGCAAAGATGACGTCATGGAACGCTTCATGAAGGCCCGCACGATGGTCGCGTCCCCCCCGAGCGCCGCATCCTGCGCTGAGAGCACGGCCGCCTATGCCGAGAATGCCGCCGCATCCGCATTGAGCGCGGCTGCTTCCGTTGAGAGGGCGTCTGCGGCAGCCGATAGGGCAGCTGAGACGGATGTTGCTGCTGCTGTGACGTCGGCTGAAAACGACAAGAGTGCTCGAGCTGCGTCCGTGCCGCCGATGTCGCCCTGGTCCGGGTCGAGACCATCCACGCCAAGATCGAGGATGCACACGCCAAGATATTCCAGGCCACCTCGGAATCCAGCATGGAACCCACGTTTGAAAAGGGGGCGGTGGCCATGGAGCACCTGCTTCCTCATGAGGTCACCGAGCGGCAGCTGGAGATGCAGGAGGCGGCATCGATCCCGAGGAGTGCTGGGAGGAGGAGTTGCGTGTGGCCGAGGTCGAGGTAGAGAAGAGTCTGTCCGTCAAGGAATCGGCGGTGGAGTACCAACGCAATCTCTGGCGCAGCTACTTCTACGAGTACTATAACATAGAGGGCTGCACCGAGGACGAGGACGAAGTCGACTTCAGCAGGGGGGACGCGGAGTCCACCAACGGCGGCATCTCGCCAAGACAAGTCATCGAAGTCTCATCTCACACCGGCGATGCATAGGCCGGCACGGTGGCGGATATGTTAAATCTATGCGTACTTAGGATTAGTTTTTTATGCTGGTCTTTTGTTAGAGCAATGTTTAGGTCAACTAGCTCTGTTTAATTACTAAAATTGCTCGATTCAGTAAGTGTGGTCTTTCTGTTGTACGATTTTTTGTGTGTCCAAATTAGCAAGCGATGTTAAATTATGCAATGACGTACCTGCTACTTCTCGAGCTTGTGTTGTATTCCCTCGAAGAGGAAAGGGTGATGCAGCATAGTAGCGTAAGTATTTCCCTCAGTTTTTCAGAACAAAGGTACCAATTCAGTAGGAGACCATGTGTGAGTCCCTCGCACCTGCACAAAAAAATAAGAACTTCGCAGCCAACGCGATAAGGGGTTGTCAATCCCTTTATGATCACTTATGGAAGTGAGATCTGATAGATAGGATAGTATGATATTTTTGGTATTTTTGGATATTTTTGGAAGTGAGATCTGATAGAGATGATACTTTGATATTTTTGGTTATAGGAACACAAAGTAAAGCGGAAAAGGAAAGTAGATTGTAGATTGATATGTTGAGAATAGACTCGGGGGCCATAGTGTTCTCTAGTGGCTTCTCTCATGATAGAGATATTCTACGGCGGGTAAACAAATTACTGTCGAGCAATTGATAGAAAAGTGAATAATTATGAGACTATCTAGGCATTATCATTATATATAGGCATCACGTCCGAGACAAGTAGACTGAAACGATTCTGCATCTACTACTATTACTCCACACATCGACCGCTATCTAGCATGCATCTAGTCTATTGAGTTCATAGGAACAGAGTAACGCCTTAAGCAAGATGACATGATGTAGAGGGATAAACTCAAACGTAGTGATATAAACCCCATCTTTTTATCCTCGATGGCAACAATACAATATGTGCCTTGCTGCCCCTACTGTCACTGGGAAAGGACACCGCAAGATTGAACCCAAAGCCAAGCACTTCTCCCATTGCAAGAACTATAGATCTAGTAGGCCAAACCAAACCAATAATTCAAAGAGACTTGCAAGTATATTATAATCACACATAAAGAGTTCAGAAAAGAACCAAATATTTTTCATAGATAATCTTGATCATAAACCCATAATTCATCGGATCTCGACAAACACACCGTAAAAAGATATTACATCGAATAGATCTCCTCGAAGACCGAGGAGAACTTTGTATTGAGATCCAAAGAGAGAGGAGAAGCCATCTAGATACTAGCTATGGACCCGAAGGTCTGTGGTAAAATACTCACAACTCATGGTGAGGAGATGATGATGATGTAGAAGCACTCCGTGGTAGATCCCCCATCCGGTGGAGCTCCGGAACAGGCCCCAAGATGGGATCTCACGGGAATAGAAGGTTACGGCGGTGGAACTAGGGTTTTCTCTCCTCTTCTGATGGTTCCGGGGTACGTAGGTATATATAGGAGGAAGAAGGCACCGGGGGCCAAACATGGGGCCCACGAGGCAGGGGGCGTGCCCTATAGGGGGGCGCCCCCCCCCCCCCCACCATCATGGGCGCCACGTGTGCCCTACTCCGTGGTTCTCTAGTCTCCTATGCGTGATTTTCTCCAAAAATATATCTCTCGAAGGTTTCATTCCGTTTGGACTCCGTTTGATATTCCTTTTCTGTAAAACCCTGAAATAGGCAAAAACAGCAATCTGGACTGGGCCTTTGGGCTAGTAGGTTAGTCCCAAAAATAATATAAAAGTGTATAACAAAGCCCATTAAACATCCAAAACATCATAAATAATAGCATGGAACAATCGAAAATTATAGATACGCTGGAGACGTATCAAGCATCCCCAAGCTTAATTCATGCTCGTCCTCGAGTAGGTAAATGATAAAAACAGAATTTTTGATGTGGAATGCTAACCAACATAGTTTTTCAATGTAATTCTCTTAATTATGGCATGAATATTCAGATCAGAAATATTCAAGACAAAAGTCTATATTGACACAAGAAATAATAATACTTCAAGCATACTAACAAAGCAATCATGTCTTGTCAAAACACTATGGCTAAAGAAAGTTATCCCTACAAAATCATATAGTCTGGCTATGCTCCCTCTTCATCACACAAAATATTCATATCATGCACAACCCCGATTTCAGCCAAGCACTTGTTTTCATACTCTATTCTTTCAAACCTTTCAACTTTCACCAATACATGAGCGTGAGCCATGGACATAGCACTATATGGAATAGAGAGGTGGTTGTGGAGAAGACAAAAAGGGGGGAGATAGTCTCACATCGACTAGGCGTATCAACGGGCTATGGAGATGCCCATCAATAGATATCAATGTGAGTGAGTAGGGATTGCCATGCAACGGATGCACTAGAGCTAAATATGTATGAAAGCCCAACAAAAGAAACTAGTGGGTGTGCATCCAACTTGCTTGCTAACAAAGACCTAGGGCATTGGAGGAAGCCCATCATTGGAATATATAAGCCAAGTTCTATAATGAAAATTCCCACTAGTGTATGAAAGTGACTAAACATGAGACTCTCTATCATGAAGAACATGGTGCTACTTTGAAGCACAAGTGTGGAAAAAGATAGTGGCTATTGTCCCTTTTTCTTTTTTTTCTTTTTTTTTGGCCTTTCTTTCTCTTTTTTTTCTTTCTCTTTTTTGGAGGGGCTTTATTGATTTAGCCTTTCCACACATGGGACAATGCTCTAATAATGACGATCATCACACTTTCATTGAATTACAACTCGATATTACAACTCGATACAAGAACAAGGTATGACTCTATATGAATGCCTCCGGCGGTGTAACGGGATGTGCAATGAATCAAGAGTGACATGTATGAAAAATTATGCATCGTGGCTTTGCCACAAATACGATGTCAACTACATGATCATACATGGCAATATGACAATATGAAGTGTGTCATATGAATGGAACGATGGAAAGTTGCATGGCAATATATCTCGGAATGGCTATGGAAATGCCATGATATGTAGGTATGGTGGCTGTTTTGAGGAATATATGGTGGCTGTTTTGAGGAAGGATATATAGTGGGTGTATGGTACCGGCGAAAGTTGCGTGGTACAAGAGACGCTAGCAATGGTGGAAGCGTGAGAGTGTGTATAATCCATGGACACAACATTAGTCATAAAGAACTCATATACTTATTGCAAAAATCTACGAGTCATCACAACAAAGCAATCAACGCATGCTCCTAGGGGGGAGGTTGGTAGGAGTTAACCATCGCGCACCCCCAACCTCCACACAAATGTTCACACTTTACAAATACCTCATGCTCTAACTTCGTCACATGGCAGTTCACCATACGTGCATGCTACGAGAATCACTAACCTTAACACAAGCATTTCTCAATTTCGTAATAACTCCACTAGCACGACTCTAATATCACTATCCTCATATCACAAAACAATTATCAAGCATCCAACTTCTCATCATATTCAATGCACTTAGAGTGAAAGTTTTACTACATTGATATTAGATGTCTATCATGTGAAGACTAGTTTTATAGCCTAAGCACATTACCATGCTGTTTCAATAGACTCTCAAAAGGATATAAGTGAAGCATGAGAGATCAACAATTTCTTCAAAATATTATCACCACCGTGCTCTAAAAGATATAAGTGAAGCACTAGAGCAAAAACTATTCAACTCAAAAGATATAAGTGAAGCACATAGAGTGTTCTATAAATTCCTAGGACATATTTAACTCTCTCAAATAGGTGTCCAGCAAGGATAATTGTGGCAAAAAGAAGCAAAGACTCAAATTATACAAGACGCTCCAAGTAAAACACATATCATGTGGTGAATAAAAATATAGCTCCGAGTATAGTTACCGATGGATGAAGACGAAAGAGGGGATGCCTTCCCGGGGCATCCCCAAGCTTAGGCTTTTGGTTGTCCTTGAATTTTACCTTGGGGTGCCTTGGGCATCCCCAAGCTTAGGCTCTTGCCACTCTTTGTTCCATAGTCCATCAAAGCAATACTTAAAACTTGAAAACTTCACAACACAAAACTTAGACAAAAATCTCGTGAGCTCCGTTAGTATAAGAAAGCAAACCACTACTCAAAGGTACTGCAATGAATTCATTATTTGTTTATATTGGTGTCAAACATACTGTATTCCAACTTATCTATGGTTCATACTTCCCAATACTACTCATAGATGCATTGAAAAAGCAAACAACACATGAAAAACTGAATCTGTCAAAAACAGAACAGTCAGTAGTAATTTGCAGTTTTCGCATACTTCTGTAACTCCAAAAATATTAAAATAAATTGTTAAAAGGGAGTAATTCGTCTATTAATCATCTACAAAAAGAATCAACTAAATAGCAAGCTCCAGTAAAATCTGGTGATCATTCTAGCGAGCGCTAACGATTCTGTTTTTCACAGCAAGATCATATAAACTTCACACAAGTCTGCCCAAAGGTTCTACTTGGCACCAACACTAATTAAAACACAAAACCACATCTAAACAGAAGCTAGATGCAATATTTATTCCTCAACAGAAGCAAAAATAAAAAATAAAAAATTGGGTTGCCTCCCAACAAGCGCTATCGTTTTACGCCCCTAGCTAGGCACGATAGTTCAATGATGCTCACATGAAAGATAAGAATTGAAGGACAAAGAGAGCATCACAAAATATGTGAAAAACACATCTAAGTCTAACATGGTTCCTATGCATAGGCATTCTATAGGAAAACAAATTAGCAAGACAAGCAAGATCAAGCATATGCAAGGAAGAAGAAAGAAACAAGATCAATCTCAACACGAAGAGAGGTAATTTAGTAACATGAAGATTTCTACAACCATATTTTCCTCCCTCATAATAATTGCATGTAGGATTATAAGCAAATTCAACAATATAGCAATCACAAAACATATTCTCAACACGATCCACATGCATATGAAGTTGACACTCTTCCAAAATAGTGGGATCAATATTAACTAAAGTCATGACCTCTCCAAACCCACTTTTATCAAAAAATTCATAAGATTGAACATTCTCCGGATATGTGGGATCTAAAGTTGACACTCTTCCAAACCCACTTTCAATATTATTGCAAACATTACTATCAATCTCATATTCATCATGGGGATTAAATAAATTTTCAAGATCATAAGAAGAATCACCCCAATCATGATCATTGTAACAAGTAGTGGGCATAGCAAAATAAGCATCCCCAAGCTTAGGGTTTTGCATATCATTAGCACAACTGACATCAATAGGATTTATAATAACATCATTGCAATCATGCTTTTTACTCAAAGAGCTATCGTGTATCACTTTATAATCTTCTTTCAATACTTCATCACAATTTTCAGATTCATAAATTTCAAGCAAAACCCCATAAAGATAATCTAGTGCACGCAGCTCACTAGCAATTGGTTCATCATAATTGGATCTCTTAAAGAGATTAGCAAGTGGATGAGGATCCATAATTTAGCAAGCGAATATGCAATCTAATAGAGGGCACATAGCAACACAAGGAAACAAGAGGCAAGCGAACGGTTAACACACGGCAAAAGAAGGGCAAATAAATCGGCAACGGTTAAGTGGGGGGAAAGAAAACGAGAGGCAAAAAATGTAATGCGAATGATAAGGGTTTGTCATAGGTACTTGGTATATGACTTTTGTGTAAGCCTCCCCGGCAACGGCGCCAGAAATTCTTCTTGCTACTTCTCGAGCTTGCGTTGTATTCCCTCGAAGAGGAAAGGGTGATGCAGCACAGTAGCGTAAGTATTTCCCTCAGTTTTTGATAACCAAGGTATCAATCCAGTAGGAGACCACGCGCGAGTCCCTCGCACCTGCACAAACAAATAAGAACTTCGCAACCAACGCGATAATGGGTTGTCAATCCCTTTACGGTCACTTACGAAAGTGAGATCTGATAGAGATGATAGTTTGATATTTTTGGTATTTTTGGTTATAGGAACAGAAAGTAAAAGCGGAAAAGTAAAGTAGATTGTAGATTGATATGTTGAGAATAGACCCGGTGGCCATAGTGTTCTCTAGTGGCTTCTCTCATGATAGCGATTTTCTACGGCGGGTAAACAAATTACTGTCGAGCAATTGATAGAAAAGTGAATAATTATGAGACTATCTAGGCATGATCATTATATATAGGCATCACGTCCAAGACAAGTAGACCGAAACGATTCTACATCTACTACTATTACTCCACACATCGACCTCTATCTAGCATGCACCTAGTGTATTGAGTTCATAGGAACCGAGTAACGCCTTAAGCAAGATGACATGATGTAGAGGGATAAACTTAAACTTAGTGATATAAACCCCATCTTTTTATCCTCGATGGCAACAATACAATACATGCCTTGCTGCCCCTACTGTCACTGGGAAAGGACACCGCAAGATTGAACCCATAGCCAAGCACTTCTCCCATTGCAAGAACTATAGATCTAGTAGGCCAAACCAAACCAATAATTCCAAGAGACTTGCAAGGATATTATAATCACACATAAAGAGTTCAGAAAAGAACCAAATATTTCTCATAGATAATCTTGATCATAAACCCACAATTCATCGGATCTCGACAAACACACCGCAAAAAGAGATTACATCGAATAGATCTCCTGGAAGGCCGAGGAGAACTTTGTATTGACATCCAAAGAGAGAGAAGAAGCCATCTAGATACTAGCTATGGACCCGAAGGTCTGTGGTAAACTACTCACAACTCATGGTGAGGAGATGATGATGATGTAGAAGCACTCCGTGGTAGATCCCCCCTCAGGCGGAGCTCCAGAACAGGCCCCAAGATGGGATCTCACGGGAACAGAAGGTTACGGCGGTGGAACTAGGGTTTTCTCTCCTCTTTTGATGGTTTGGAGGTACGTAGGTATATATAGGAGGAAGGAGGGCACCGTGGGCCAAACGTGGGGCCCACGAGGCAGGGGGCGCGCCCTATATGGGGGTACGCCCCCCACCCTCGTGGGCGCCACGTGTGCCCTACTCCGTGGTTCTCAAGTCTCCCGTGCGTGATTTTCTCCAAAAATATCTCTCCCGAAGGTTTCATTCCGTTTGGACTCCGTTTGATATTCCTTTTCTGTAAAACCCTGAAATAGGCAAAAAAACAGCAATTTGGACTGGGCCTTTGGGTTAGTAGGTTAGTCCCAAAAGTAATATAAAAGTGTATAACAAAGCCCATTAAACATCCAAATCATCATAAATAATAGCATGGAACAATCGAAGATTATCGATACGTTGGAGACGTATCAGTATCCGGGGAAATTTCCACCAAAATTTGAATTATCAAACGCATCACATGCGCGTAAACCAGAAGAACAGTTTGCGATGCACACAATCGTTCAAAGTGAATGGTCCGGCGGCACCGCGCGCTAAGTTTCTGTAACGCCCCGGATGTAACAATTCTATTTATGGCAATATATACATCGTTGACTTTATCAATTCCATTATGGGCTCCTTCTTCTTTTCGGGTTTCTTCGTTTTTGTATTGTGCGTGTGTTGCATGTCAACATGTCTTTTTCATTATGTGCATTGCATTGGCATAGTCTCACTTGCATCCGTGTGTAGTTGCATCATCTTCGTTCTCTCCGTTGTCCGTTTCGAGCTCCGACACTCACACACGTTCCCGTCGCACCTCTCAAGCCTTTGTTTCGTGAGTGGGTTAAAAACATCCTCGGAATGGGTCGAGACTTGTCGAGTGGTCTTGGTATATCACCGGTAGACCGCCTGTCAAGTTTCATCTCATTTGGAGGTCGTTTGATACTCCAACGGTTGACCTCGTGGGCTAAAAACCCATATTTCTTTTGGCCCAACACCCCTCCAGAACAGCCCACTAGCCCAGCACAACCACCTCCATCCTCTCGGTCGTTGGATCGTGATCGTGTGGGCGAAAACCGCACCTCATTAGGAGTCTCCTAGCTCCCTCTATCTATAAAAACATCCACCACGTCCAAATTTGGGACGAAACCCTAGCCTCCTCCTAGCTCCAGCCTCGCCTCGGAATCCATGTAGGGCGGACGTTTCTGCTCCGCGCCGGACAAGCCCGCACCCGCCAGATCCCGCCGCCGCCACTGTGCGCGGGCCCGCCGGGCCCGAGGCCGGCCCCCGCGGCCCGCTTTGCCTCCGCCGCCAGCCCGTCGCTCCTCCGCCTCCACGCCGCGCTTCGGTGATAACCCACAAGTGTAGGGGATCGCAACAGTTTTCGAGGGTAAAGTATTCAACCCAAATTTGTTGATTCGGCACAAGGGGAGCCAAAGAATACTCTTAAGTATTAGCAGCTGAGTTGTCAATTCAACCACACCTGGAAACTTAGTATCTGCAACAAGATAGTTTAGCAGAGTAATATGATAGTGGTGGTAGCAGCAATAAAAGTAAAGATAGTGTTTTTGTAGTTTTGTGATAATAGCAACGGAAAAGTAAATAAGCAACTAGCAATATAGGTAAAGCTCGTAGGCATTGGATCGGTGATGGGAAATTACGTTGGATGCAATCCATCATGTAGAAGTTATAACCTAGGGTGACACAGAACTAGCTCCAGTTCATCAATGCAATGTAGGCATGTATTCCGAATATAGTCATACATGCTTATGGAAAAGAACTTGCATGACATCTTTTGTCCTACCCTCCCGTGGCAGCGGGGTCCTATTGGAAACTAAGGGATATTAAGGCCTCCTTTTAATAGAGTACCGAACCAAAGCAATAACACATAGTGAATACATGAACTCCTCAAACTATGGTCATCAGGGGAGTGGTCCCGAGTATTGTCACTTCGGGGTTGCCGGATCATAACACATAGTAGGTGACTATAGACTTGCAAGATAGGATCAAGAACACACATATATTCATGAAAACATAATAGGTTCAGATCTGAAATCATGGCACTCCGACCCTAGTGACAAACATTAAGCATAGCAAAGTCATTGCAACATCAATCTCAGAACATAGTGGATACTACGGATCAAACCCTGACAAAACTAACTCGATTACATGATAGATCACATCCAACCCATCATTGTCCAGCAAGCCTACGATGGAACTACTCATGCACGGCGGTGAGCATCATGGAATTGGTGATGGAGGAAGGTTGATGATGACGATGGCGACGATCTCCACTCTCCGGAGCCCCGAACGGACTCCAGATCAGCCCTCCCGAGAGAGATTAGGGCTTGGCGGCGGCTCCATCTCGTGAAATGCGATAATTCGTTCTCCTTGATTTTTTTCTCCACGAAACGGAATATATAGGACCTAGGGATACGTCGGTGGAGCATCGGGGGGCCCTCGAGGCAGGGGGCGCGCCCTGGGAAGGGGGGCCCGCCCCCCACCCTCGAGGACAAGGTGTGGGCCCCCCGGTGCAGATCTTCTTGCAGATATTTTTTATATTTTCTGAAATAATTCTCCGTTGATTTTCAGGCGATTCCGAGAACTTTTTATTTCTGCACAAAAACAACACCATGGCAGTTCTGCTGAAAACAGCGTCGGACCGGGTTAGTTCCATTCAAATCATGCAAGTTAGAGTCCAAAACAAGGGCAAAAGTGTTTGGCAAAGTAGATACGTTGGAGACGTATCAACTCCCCCAAGCTTAAACCTTTGCTTGTCCTCAAGTAATTCAGTTGATAAACTGAAAGTGATAAAGAAAAACTTTGACAAACTCTGTTTGCTCTTGTTGTTGTAAATATGTAAGCTAGCATTCAGGTTTTCAACAAGATCATGAACTAACCACATTCACAATAACTTTCAGGTCTCAAGACTACTCACATCAATGGCATAATCAACTATCAAGCAATAGTAATAAACCTCGGATGACAACACTTCTCAAAACAATCATGATATGATATAACAGGATGGTATCTTGCTAGCCCTTTCTGAGACCGCAAAACATAAATGCATAGCACCTTTAAAGATCAAGGACTGACTAGACATTGTAATTCATGGTAAAAGAGATCCAGTCATGATCATACTCAATGCAAATTAATAGTAATACATGCAACGACAGAGGTGCTCTCCTACTGGTGCTCTTTGATAAGAGGCTGATGACTCTGCATAAAAGTAAATAGATAGGCCCTTCATAGAGGGAAGCAGGGATTTGTAGAGGTGCCAGAGCTCGATTTTTGAATAGAGATTGAATAACATTTTGAGCGGTATACTTTCACTGTCAACATAACAACCAAGAATCTCGATATCTTCCATGCTATGCACATTATAGGCGGTTCCCAAACAGAATGGTAAAGTTTATACTCCCCCAACCACCAACAAGCACACTCCACGGCCAGCCGAATCCACGGGTTACCGTCCAAACAAGCAATAGCCCTGGGGGAGTTTTGTTTAATTATTATGATTTTGAGCATGGGACTGGGCATCCCGGCTACCAGCCATTTTCTCGTGAATGATGAGCGGAGTCCACTCATCATGAGAATAACCCACCTAGCATGGAAGATATAGACAGCCCTAGTTGATACATGAGTTGTTCGAGCATACAAAACAGAATTTCATTTGAAGGTTTAGAGTTTGGCACATACAAATTTACTTGGAACGGCAGGTAAATACCGCATATAGGAAGGTATGGTGGACTCATATGGAACAACTTTGGGGTTTATGGAAGTGGATGCACAAGCAGTATTCCCGCTTAGTACAGGTGAAGGCTAGAAAGAGACTGGGAGGCGACCAGCTAGAGAGCAACAACGGTCATGAACATGCATTAAAATTAATCAACACTGAATGCAAGCATGAGTAGGATATAAATCACCATGAACATAAATATTGTGAAGGCTATGTTGATTTGTTTCAACTACATGTGTGAACATGTGCCAAGTCAAGTCACTTAAATCGTTCAGAGGAGGATACCACCCATCATACCACATCACAACCATTTTAATATCATGTTGGCATGCAAGATAGACCATTATAAACTTGCAGCTAATTAAGCATGGCATAAGCAGCTATGATCTCTAATTGTCATTGCAAGCATGTTTCATTCATAACAAGCTGAATCAAGAACGATGAGCAATCATATTTACAAAAACAAGAGAGGTCGAGTTCATATCAGCTTTTTTTATCTCAATTAGTTCATCATATATCATCATTATTGCCTTTCACTCGCACGACCGAACGGTGTGGATAATAATAATAGTGCACGTGCATTGGACTAAGCTGGAATCTGCACGCATTTAATACAAGAGAGAAGACAAGGTAATATGGCTCAAGGTTAAATCAACAACAAAGCATATGAGAGCCACTAAGCATTTTAATCATGGTCTTTTACTCTTAACCCCTAAAGAAAAGAAACTATTTACACGGGTAAGCTCCCGACAAGCAAAAGAAGAACTGGAAATCTTTTTGGGTTTTCATTTTTTAATTACTACTACAAGCAAAGAAAGTAAACTAGATAAAAGCTACAACTAATATATATATATTTTTCTGGGTTTTTCTAGTACACAAGAAAAAGACTAAGAAAAAGAATTGAAACTAAGCATGGATGGTACAGTGAAAGAGTGTGAGCACCGACAACTAGAATAAGTGTGTGAACATGAATGTAAGTCGGTGAGAAACACGTACTCCCCCAAGCTTAGGCTTTTGGCCTAAGTTGGTCTATGGCTCTCCAAAGTTGTAGTTGGGGTCGTACTGAGATGCAGTAGATGTTGCCTGCTGAGCTGCAGCTCGAAGGCGGGCTGCCTCCGTCATGTTGTAATGGGCATTTGCCTCCTCCATAGTTATAGTGTATCTTCCCTTTTCCTGAAAGTTAAACAAAGTAAGGGCAGGAAGAACAATAGGGATGGCATGCTGCCGGTTAAAGATTAGTCAATATTTGAGAGTTTAATTATCCCACTCTATAAACCGGTGACTAGCCATAGCATTAGAGTCTAAATAAGCAGCAGGTAAAGGTTCATCATACGGATGCACAGACACACCAAGGTAGCAGGCTATGCGAGTAGCATAGATCCCACCAAATATATCTCCATACAAACCATTATGGTGTAGTCTCCGTGCAACAATTGCTCCTAAATTATATTGCCTATCACCTAGTATAGCACTCTTTAGAATGCTGAGGTCAGGGACACACATGTGACAGGCTTCATCTTTACCATTTATGCATCTACCAATAAAGAGAGCAAAGTAATGAATGGCAGGAAAATGTATGCTCCCCGTGGTAGCTTGTGTAATGTCCCTGGATTCCCCCACTTTAATACTAGCTAGGAATTCTCTAAATTCAGATTTATGAGGATCACTCATCCTGCCCCACTGTGGGAGCTTGCAGGCTGCATTAAAATCCTCTAAGTCCATGGTACAAGATTTAGTATATAGATCAAACAGGACAGTGTGAGAATTACGTGAAGATGAAAATTTAAACCTTCTCACAAAGCTATCAGTTAAACCACGGTATTGGAGGCACTTATC
This sequence comes from Secale cereale, assembly GCA_902687465.1. Taxonomy (NCBI): domain Eukaryota; kingdom Viridiplantae; phylum Streptophyta; class Magnoliopsida; order Poales; family Poaceae; genus Secale; species Secale cereale. Next base: position 296,736,158 of record LR738711.1, read on the forward strand.
TTGCATGAAGTACTCAAGGTCGGCGTTACGCACATATGCGTAAAATTCATCTTTGATGCCCGCTTGACTCATAAATTCATCTGACGGCCATTCACAAGGCCGTACATCAGCATCCCTCGGTGGTTCATCGTCCAGCTCACGGAACGCGAGCCCCGGTTCTTGCTTCCTTGAAGGACCACCTTGGAAGTTTTTCCTAGACATTTTTCTGAAATTTTTAGTAACTCACAAATAAAAGTTAACCAAACTCAGCAAGATTGATAGCAACAACTCCTATAAGTTCCTAGAAGCTATATCATGCATTAGAGCTACTTGGGGCCAATAAAATTTGACATGCAAGCTCAAGAACAAGGTCACCACAACAGCCTAAATTTGCAACAAATAAAGCAATAGAACAAAAACTAATTGGACCAATGGAGGAGTCACATACCAAGGAACAATCTCCCCAAACAGTTTGGTGAATGGTGCTTTGAACAAGGAGATCGAAAATGGCGGCAAAATGAGCTAGAACTCGGGTTTGAGCTGGTTGGGGATTTTTTGGGGAGGAAGAAGAAGAGCATGGGTGAAAGGATAAGTGGAGGGGGCCACGTGGGGCCCTCGAGACAGGGGGCGTGCCCTATGAAGGGGGGCGCGCCCTGTGCCCTCGAGGCCACGTGTTGGCTTCCCTTGATATGTGTTTAGTGCCATATTTTCTTAAATATTCTAGAAAAAAATCATATTTCATTTTCATGGCATTTGGAGAACTTGTATTTTCGGGATATTTTTTTATTGCACCGATAAGTCTGGAAACAGACAGATAATGCTATTTTTCTTTTATTTAACCTAATTAACAGAAAGTAGGAGGAGGGTACGGAAGATTTGTGCTATCTAGATTCACCTATCCCATGCTCATCAAAAGGAATCCATTAACAAGGTTGATCAAGTCTTGTTAATAAACTCTTTCCGAGTAACATGAAACCGGAGAATTTTCGAATAACACTATGTTACCTCAATGGGGATATGTATGTCCCCAACAATAAGTATGGCATATGCCTTCTTGATAGTGGGAATAGGAAACTCAAAACCTCCAATAGTAATAGTCGAAGTTTTTCCAATATAATTGATACTATGAACCTGAGGTTGTTTCCTCGGAAAGTGTACCGTATGCTCATTACCATTGACATGAAAAGTGACATTGCCTTTGTTGCAATCGATAACAGCCCATGCAATATTCAAAAAAGGTCTTCCAAGAATAATAGACATACTATCATCCTCGGGAATATGAAGTATAACAAAGTCTGTTAGAATAGTAACATTTGCAACTGCAACAAGCACATCCTCACAAATACCAACAGGTATAGCAGTTGATTTATCGGCCATTTGCAAAGATATTCTAGTAGGTGTCAACTTACTCAAGTCAAGTCTATGATATAAAGAGAGCGGCACAACACTAACACCGGCTCCAAGATCACACAAAGCAGTTTTAACATAGTTTCTCTTAATGGAGCAAGGTATAGTAGGTACTCCTGGATCTCCTAATTTATTAGGCATTCCACCCTCAAAAGTGTAATTGGCAAGCATGGTGGAGATTTCTACTTCAGGTATCTTTCTTTTGTTGGTAATAATATCTTTCATGTACTTAGCATAAGGATTTGTTTTAAGCACATCAGTCAAACGCATACGCAAAAAGATAGGTCTAATCATTTCAGCGAAGCACCCAAAATCTTCATCATCCTTTTTCTTGGATGGTTTCGGAGGAAAAGGCATGGGTTTCTAAACCCATGGTTCTCTTTCCCTACCGTTCTTCCTAGCAACAAAGTCTCTCTTATCATAACGTTGATTCTTTGATTGTGGGTTATCAAGATCAACAGTAGGTTCAATCTCTACATCATTATCATTGCTAGGTTGAGCATCAACATGAACATCATCATTAACATTATCACTAGGTTCATGTCCATTACCAGATTGTGTCTCGGCATCAGAAACAGATATATCATTGGGATTCTTAGGTGGGTGAGCTACAGGTTCACTAGAAGCATGCAAATTTCTATCATTTTTCTTTTTCTTCTTCTTAGAAGAACTAGGTGCATCTAAATTAGCTCTCGGAGAATCTTGCTCAATTCTCTTAGGGTGGCCTTCAGGATACAGAGGTTCCTGAGTCATTCTACCACCTCTAGTCACAACTCTAATGGAATTATCATTATTCTTACTATTTAACTCATTGAGCAAATCATTCTGAGCCATAAGTACTTGTTCTACTTGAGTGGTGACCATGGAAGCATGTATACTAATAAGTTTCAGTTCATCTTTAGCACTAGACAGATAATCACTCAAGCGTTCAATCATATGAGCATTGTGTTGTAATTGTCTACCAACATAAGCATTGAAGTTTTCTTGTTTCACAATGAAATTATCAAACTCATCTAAGCATTGGCTAGCAGACTTATAACGAGGAATATCACCTTCATCAAATCTATAAAGAGAATTTACCTTTACTACCTGTGTCGGGTTATCAAGACCATGTATTTCTTCAATAGGCGGTAAATTATTAACATCTTCAGCTTTAATACCTTTTTCTTTCATAGATTTCTTTGCCTCTTGCATATCTTCAGGACGGAGAAATAGAACACCTCTTTTCTTCGTAGTTGGCTTAGGGGTTGGTTCAGGAAGTGTCCAAATATTTTCATTGGCCAGCATATTATTCAATAGTAATTCAGCGTGTTCCACTGTTCTTTCCCTGAAAACACAACCAGCACAACTATCCAGGTGGTCTCTGGAAGCATCGGTTAGTCCATTATAAAAGACATCAAGTATATCATGCATCTCAAGAGGATGATCAGGCAAAGCATTAAGTAACTGGAGAAGCCTCCCCCAAGCTTGTGGGAGACTCTCTTCTTCAATTTGAGCAAATTTATATAATTCCCTCAAGGAAGCTTGTTTCTTATGAGCGGGGAAATATTTGGCAGAAAAGTAATACATCATATCCTGGGGACTACGCACACACCTAGGATCAAGAGAATTAAACCAAGTCTTAGCATCACCCTTTAACGAGAACGGAAATAGCTCAAGGATATAATAATAGCGGATCTTTTCATCATTGGTAAACAGGGTGGCTATATCATTCAACTTAGTAAGATGTGCCACAACAGTTTCAAACTCATAGCCATGGAAAGGATCAGATTCAACCAACGTAATTAACTCAGGATTAACAGAGAATTCATAATCCTTATCAGTGACACATATAGGTGAAGTAGCAAAAGCAGGGTCATGTTTCATTCTAGCATTCAAGGACTTTTCTTTCAGCTTAGCTAATAATTTCTTAAGATCATATCTATCATTGCAAGCAAGAAAGTCTCTAGCAGTTTCTTCATCCATAACATAACCCTCAGGCACAACAGTCATTTCATATCTATTGGGAGTAGTTTCATCATCACTTTCATAAATATCATCAACATTTGCACTCTCCCTAACCTTAGCAATTTGTTCATCTAAAAATTCACCTAGTGGCACAGTATCAGACATAGAGGTAGTTTCATCATACATAGCAGAGGTAGCATCATCAAGAACATACGACATATCAGATTCAATAGCAGGAGTAGGTGTCGCAAGTTTACTCATAACAGAAGGAGAATCAAGTGCAGAGCTAGATGGCAGTTCCTTACCTCCCCTCGTAGTTGAGGGTAAGATCTTAGTTTTTGAGTCCTTCAAATTCTTCATAGTGATAAGCAGATATAAATCCCATGTGACTTAAAGAATAAAGCTATGCTCCCTGGAAACGGCGCCAGAAAATAGTCTTGATAACCCACAAGTGTAGGGGATCGCAACAGTTTTCGAGGGTAAAGTATTCAACCCAAATTTGTTGATTCGACACAAGGGGAGCCAAATAATACTCTTAAGTATTAGCAGCTGAGTTGTCAATTCAACCACACCTGGAAACTTAGTATCTGCAGCAAGATAGTTTAGTAGCAAAGTAATATGATAGTGGTGGTAGCAGCAATAAAAGTAAAGATAGTGTTTTTGTAGTTTTTGTGATAATAGCAACGGAAAAGTAAATAAGCGACTAGCAATATAGGTAAAGCTCGTAGGCATTAGATCGGTGATGGGAAATTACATTGGATGCGATTAATCATGTAGAAGTTATAACCTAGGGTGACACAGAACTAGCTCCAGTTCATCAATACAATGTAGGCATGTATTCCGAATATAGTCATACGTGATTATGGAAAAGAACTTGCATGACATCTTTTGTCCTACCCTCCCATGGCAGCGGGGTCCTATTGGAAACTAAGGGATATTAAGGCCTCCTTTTAATAGAGTACCGGATCAAAGCATTAACACATAGTGAATACATGAACTCCTCAAACTATGGTCATCACCGGGAGTGGTCCCGATTATTGTCACTTCGGGGTTGCCGGATCATAACACATAGTAGGTGACTATAGACTTGCAAGATAGGATCAAGAACACACATATATTCATGAAAACATAATAGGTTCAGATCTAAAATCATGGCACTCGGGCCCTAGTGACAAGCATTAAGCATAGCAAAGTCATAGCAACATCAATCTCAGAACATAGTGGATACTAGGGATCAAACCCTAACAAAACTAACTCGATTACATGATAGATCCCATCCAACCCATCACCGTCCAGCAATCCTACGATGGAATTACTCACGCACGGCGGTGAGCATCATGGAATTGGTGATGGAGGAAGGTTGATGATGACGATGGCGACGATCTCCACTCTCTGAAGCCCCGAACGGACTCCATATCAGCCCTCACGAGAGAGATTAGGGCTTGGCGGCGGCTCCGTCTCGTGAAACGTGATAATTCTTTCTCCTTGATTTTTTCTCTCCACGAAACGGAATATATAGGACCTGGGGATACGTCGGTGGAGCATCGGGGGGCCCTCGAGGCAGGGGGCGCGCCCTGGGAAGGGAGGTGCGCCCCCCACCCTCGAGGACAGGGTGTGGGCCCCCCGGTGCAGATCTTCTTGCAGATATTTTTTATATTTTCTGAAATAATTCTCCATTGATTTTCAGGCCATTCCGAGAACTTTTTATTTCTGCACAAAAACAACACCATGGCAGTTATGCTGAAAACAGCGTCAGACCAGGTTAGTTCCATTCAAATCATGCAAGTTAGAGTCCAAAACAAGGGCAAAAGTATTTCGCAAAGTAGATACGTTGGAGACGTATCATCCGGCAGCCCCGACGCCCGCCGCCACCACGCGCGTCGCCGGCGCCGCCGCCCGCCTCCACTCTGGCGCCCCCGCGCCGCCGCCGCCGCCGCACGCCGGCCCCGTCCTGTGTGCATCTCCGCCTCGCCGTCGCCCTCCATCTCCGCCGCCACCGAGCTCCGGTGCGAGCTCTGCGCTGGCCCGCACCTCCACCAGCCCGAGCGCCGCCGACCGACCTTCGAGCCACCGCCAGCCGCCGCCCCGTTCGTCTTCTCCGGTGAACCCCGGCGAGGTCCGGGTGGATCTGGATGGGGACCGGATCCTCCAATCCCCCGAACCAAACGGCCATCTCCGTCTCGGATCCCTTCGTCTAGGATATCCTCGTCCCGCGTTGACTTTACGCGGAGGTATATTTCCACTAAGTCCCAGATCCGTGTAAATTTGTTACCTCCATCATGTGGTAACTTTGTGCTCGATGCTCCGTTTTGCGCATATGATATATCAAAATGTTCATCTCGTCATGCTCTACATGTTAGCATCAGTTTCATGCATGATAGGGATCATCTAGTTGGCTTAATATACGTGGAAAAAGTGCTTCGTGATGTAACTGTTTCAGCACTTGTCTGTGTAAATTTGTTGGCATGTTCGTGAGCTAGTAACTTTGTGCATGTTGGTCCAAATAGAGTGTATGATATGTCCAGATGTTCGTCTTGTGATGCTCTTCATGATGGAGGCTTTTGCATACACGATAGGTTGCATTATGCCATGTTTAACCCTGTTGCAAAAGTGCATGTGGCTGATAAGTTTCTGAACTTGTTATGAGATGATGTTTTGTCTTGCTTGTGTATATTAATCCATGTGTCATCTGAGCTAGGTGTCAACATTAGTTTTGCTCTTTGGAATGTGCTCTACAAGATAGATTCATTTTCATGCCATGATATGTCTTGAGATGAGTGCATCAAGCTTGTTAACATGCCATCGTGATGATAAATTTCTACTAAGTGTGAATCTGTTAATTTTTATGCCATGTTTCCATGATGCCATCGTCTTTGTTGTGGATGGTTAGAGTTGTTCAGTGGGTGTTCCTTGATGTATATGTTATGCTCTAGCAATCCATGCTCTTTTTTGCCATGCTGCCATGTTGTAGCTTATTTTTTTGAGGCCCTCTAGTTGCTTCAAAATGTTTTCTGTCAGCATGCCCAGATTTTGCTAAGTCTGGATAAACTTTTGCACTTTTGTCATGATGTTTCGGACATGTTCTGGTATGTTGTAGAAGTAGCCATGTGGTTATTCTTGAAGAGCATGTTATGTATGTTATTGCCATGCCTTTTTCTTGCATGATGGCCTGATGTAGCTTGTTGTTTTCAAGCTCTCAAGTGGCTATAAAATGTATCTGTCAGCCTGTTATCAGCAAGTTCAGTTTTGCCATGTGAACAGCTAGTGGTCTATGCTTCCTATGACCATGTTCTTGCCATGAGTAGCTTCACAAACATGTCTTCTTGCTGTTGGTTGTATTCACATGCCATGCTATGCTTTGAGTTGAGTTGCACAAGCTTGCAAACATGCCTACTTGTCGTTGTTGATGCATGCCTTGTAATTTTCACTAAGTCTGAGAAATCTATAAACTTACTGAATTTTGCCATGCTTGTTTAATTGTGTTCCAGCAAGTATTTGGGTGTCCTCTAAGTTCATGCTTGTTAAGAATCATGTATATTTCACATCCATGCCTTTTGTCTTCATGTTTGGGTGTTGTAGCATAATTATATAGTGCTCCAAAGATGGCATGTTGCTGTTAACTGCAGTATTGCATTGCATCTTGTATTACTTTCCATTTGCAAACTGTGCATCCGTTTTCCATGATCTTTATATCGATTTCGACCGAAATCTTCCCATATATCCAGTGGCTTGCTTAATTACCCAAGATGCAGCCATTTCCATCATCTTCTCCTTAGGCTCGAGAGCATCCTCTTGCATACGCACATCATACTTGCATTCCATGACATGTCTTGTGTCATGTTGATTGTGCATTGCACCGTGATTGATCTTGTACCGTTGTTGTGCTCTTGTGTTGGGTAGAGCCGGGAGCCGATACCGAGTTTGAGGATCTTGTCGAGACTGAGTTCGAGGAGCCGTCTTACCATCCCACCGACGACTTACCGGGCAAGATGAACGTTCCCCGATATCACCTCTATCTTTGCCTATGCTAGTTGTCTCGCTCTTTAGCTATGCCCCGATGCCTATTCCTGTTTGTCAGCCTCCTATTGTTGCCATAAAACACTCTAACTGCCTTCCTAGCAAACCGTTGTTTGGCTAAGTACGCTTTTGCTCGCCCCCTCTTATAGCATTGTTATTTTCGTTCGTAGTTGGACCCTGTGTTATTTGGATGAATGTATGTTATTGTATTCATTGTTTGACGTGGCGAGTGTAAGCCATCTATCTTTTACACTTTCATCCCTCAACTTTTACATGAGATGTGCAAAGATACCACGCTTGCGATCATTCCAGTATGCGCTTATGTCTTTAAGTCGTGCCTCGACACGTGGGAGACATAGTCGCATCCTGCGCATTACAAGTTGGTATTCAGAGGCTTCTCCGACCTAGGAGCCCCCCTGATTGATTGAACCACTGACGGTTGAGTCTAGGCACACACACAAAATGATTTGAGTCATATATATATCGGAGAGTTGGATTTCATTTTACTCCTCATCCCCTTCATCACTCTGGTGAGGACTCCTGACGTTGCTCTATCTCCTCTACTCTCAAAATTTCACCAATTTCTTTTAGGATCACGCGGGTATTGTTTGGATTGTTTCGATATCTTTGTGACGGGAACATTGTTCTCAATGCCTCCTGTCATTTAGGGGTTGTGGCAGTGTCCCGGGGAGTTGAGCTCCGAGGTGTTGTTGTCACAAATGTATCGTAGCGGTTCTAGAATACCAAAGGCGGCCGACATTGAAAACTCTTCTATGCGTGTCTGGTGGTGAGATAACCCCGACGTCACCCATTACTGGGGTGATAGTCCGGGAGTATTGCCACAACTAGTATAGCGGATGCGTTTCGAAGGTCCGAGGTAAACAGTTTTCGAAGATGATTGGTTATGTGATGACGGATGGATACAGCTGGATGTAGGTTTAGAGTTGAGTGCGCGGTGCTTCCCCTATATCCCCAACACCAGATTGCATAACCAGAAAACTTCGGGAATTAATAGGTGGGTTTCAAGTAGCTCGTAGGTAATCTTCCAACGGGTGCATGGTATGAGGTTTGGGGTTCAACCTCTAGTGAAGAAGTTTCATGGGCGCTGTTCCAATTGGGAGTTGCATCTTAAAGGATCCTTGGCTATGCTGATCCGGGGATCGCAAGACCCTTTGTAACACGTGCCATGGGGCATTCAGCATGAACATGCGGGACGAAACTTCTATTATGTATTTGTTCCATCTGTACCTTGTTGTTTTATTCTATCATTTTGTTCTCCCAAGTGGCTTCTCGACAAGTTGTTGGACCATTAAGCTATGGAATTCATTCGTTCAATTTTGTTCGAATGTTCATTGTGAAGACTATATGTTGCAAATATCTAGCCGTTGATTCAGCTTATCTATTATTGCTTCAATGGCTAACTGTTGTCATCATCTTCAGGATGTCACCTAAGAACGTTCCCAACCCAAACCAAGAGGGTGAAGAAGAGCGTCCTCCTTCCCCTCCTCCTCCATCTGAGGCATGGAGAGCGATTATGCAGGAAACCAACCAGAACACTCAGATGCTCATGCAAATGATGCGGAACTTCCAAGCCAATCAAGCAAATCAAGGCAATCAAGGGAACCAAGGCCATGGAAATTTGTTCAATCAACCTCACTTTACGACTCTGAACCAATTCCTGGCAAATCAGTCCAAGTCTTTCAGATACTATGTGGACACGCTAGATGCTAAAGATTGGATCACACACATCAAGAAGCATTTTGAATGCAGTAACGTCAGACCTGAGGATTATGTCAAGTTTGCCACTTTCCAACTCAAAAATCAAGCTGTAGATTGGTGGTAACAGTACAAAGACTCCAGAGGTGGTCGTGAGATCTCGTGGACTGATTTCTGCAGAGATTTCCATTCTCATCACATTCCAACCAGTGTCATTGAAGGCATGTGTGAGAAGTTCCGTAATCTGAAGCAAGGCACCATGTTTGTCTATCAATACAATGTCAAGTTCCAGAATCTTGCCCGTTAAGCGAAGCAAGACATCCCCGATGCCAAGAGCAAAATCTACCAGTTCCGAGGTGGTCTGAAATATGAACTCCAACTTCCTCTCAATTTGTTCGAGCCAGATGAATTTGATCAATTCTACAATATGGCTCTCAAGAAAGAGGCAGCTCAGATCAAGTGTGAAGCTTTCAAAAAGAGGATAAGAGACGTTGTTCACTCCTCCTCTTCCTCTCAAGTGCTTGCCAAGCAGCAGAAGTTCTGGCTACCGCCTCCTCCAGTGCTCCGTCCTCCAAGCAACAACAAGCACTCAGGTGGTCGTGGATTCTCCCACCCACCCAACCCAAGCAACCAGTCCAAGTCTCAGTTCCAAGCTCCAAGACCAAGTGGTCCTTATCATCGGCCACTTTCAGAAGTTACTTGGAATAAGTGTTCTCAGAAGGGTCACTGTGCCAACAAGTGTCCCAACCCAAGGCACCTTCCGCCTCCTCCACCTGTCAGCGATGCTATCGTCAAGCACAATCCCAAGTCGGCAAGAGTGAACCTGATGAATGCAGCTCAAGCAGAGAATTCTTTAGATGTGATAATTGGTAATCTTCTAGTTAACTCTATTCCTGCATAAGTCTTGTTTGAGTCAGGTGCATCACATTCTTTTATATCAAGACCTTTTGCATTGTCACATGATATGCCTTTGCAAGCTTTGCCTAGACCAATGTCCGTGCTTTCTCCGGGTTTGCTAATGAACTCCAACAACTTTGCTCCGGACATATCTATTCATATGGGTGATTATAGTTTTCTGGTTTCCCCGGTTGTTCCCGGCAACTCGGACATTGATCTTATTATTGGAATGGATTGGCTCTCCAAGCATGATGCAAATATTGATTGTGCAAACAAGGAGGTCAAGCTAACTCATCCTTCCGAAGAAGTGATTATCTTCGCAGCTCGAGATAACACAATCAGGTTATTCTCTCTCAATGAAAAGGGCGAGATTAATGCCATATCTCAGATTCCGGTGGTTTGTGAATATGAGGATGTATTCCCTGAAGAGCTTCCAGGCATGCCTCCCAACCGTCCAGTTGAATTCTTCATTGAACTTGAACCTGGTACTGAGCCAGCATGTCGACGTCCATACAAGCTTTCTCCTGATGAGTTGAAGGAATTGAAGAAACAACTCGATGAGCAAGAACGTATGGGTCTAATCAGACCAAGTACTTCTCCTTGGGGCTATGTTGTTCTTTTTGTCAAGAAGAAGGATGGCACGGAACGTCTTTGCATTGGTTACCGGCCATTGAACAAGAAGACAATTAAGAATAAGTACCCGCTCCCCAATATCAATGAATTGTTCGAGCAACTCATAGGAGCCAAGGTTTTCTCGAAGCTCGATCTCCGGATGGGTTGCCATCAGATTCGTATCCGTGAAGAGGATATTCCCAAGACCGCTTTCAGAACGAGTTATGGCTTCTATGAATACACGGTCGTGTCTTTCGGGCTTGCAAATGCTCCACCCACTTTCTCTCGGATGATGCACTTCATATTCAACCCCTACACCAATGAATTCGTTCTCGTCTACCTCGATGATATCTTGGTATTCTCCAATAATAAAGAAGACCACGCCAAGCACCTCCATTTGGTCCTTGACAGGCTCCGTGAGCACCGGTTCTATGCGAAGTTCTCCAAATGTGAATTTTGGCTTCATAAAGTCCTCTATGTTGGACATATTATCTCTGTCGAGGGCATTTCTGTTAACCCCGAGAAGGTTGAAGCTATTGTCAACTGGGAACCTCCTCAGAATGTCAAAGTTTCCTCGGTCTCGCAAGCTATTGCAGAAGGTTCTTTGAGAACTTCTCCAAGATTGCCAAGCCTCTTTCCAACTTGCTGCAGAAGAATGTCAAGTACTCATGGACTCCTGCTTGTGATGTGGCATTCAATACACTCAAAGAGAAGCTCATTTCTGCTCCGGTTCTTACTCCTACGGATGAGTCCAAGCCTTATGAAGTCTTTTGTGATGCTTCATTGCAAGGTCCTGGCGGTGTTCTCATGCAAGACAAGAAGATCGTTGTGTACACTTCACGTCAGCTTAAACCAAATGAGAAGAATTACCCTACACATGATCTTGAGCTAGCAGCAGTTTTTCATGCCTTGATCACGTGGAGACACCTTCTGTTGGGCAGAAAAGTGGACATCTTCGCCGATCACAAGAGCCTGAAGTACATCTTCACTTAGCTAAACCTTAACCTCCGCCAGACTCGTTGGGTTGAAATGATCCAAGAGTATGATCCAAGCATTCAGTATACTCCTGGCAAGGCCAATGTCATTGCAGATGCCTTGAGCAGAAAGGCTTATTGCAACAGTCTCCTTCGCAAACCGTCCCAACCTGAACTTTGTGAATCATTCAGGAAGCTCAACCTCCAAGTCGTTCCGCAAGGATTTCTTGCCAACCTTCAAGTTGCTCTCACCTTGGAAGATCAAATCCGTGAGGCCCAACTCAGTGATGCTATGGTGGAGAAAGTGAAACATGGTATTGCTAAGGGTACTCCCAAGTACAAGTGCTATCGCATTGATGACAGAGACACCTTGTTCTTTGAGGACAGAATTGTGGTTCCCAAAGTTGATCTCAGGAAGCTCATAATGAACGAAGCACATGACTCACTCCTCTCGATACATCCAGGAAGCTCCAAGATGTACCATGACCTCAAGCAATCCTATTGGTGGACACGCATGAAAAGAGAAATTGCTCAATTCGTAAACGAGTATGATGTCTGCAGAAGAATGAAGGCAGAGCATCAACGTCCAGCCGGACTCCTTCAACCCCTACCTATTCCCGAGTGGAAATTTGATCACATTGAGATGGATTTCATAACCGGCTTTCCCAAGTCCAAGAGAGGAAATGATGCTATCTTTGTGGTGATTGACAAGCTAACTAAAGTGGCTCATTTTCTTTCAGTCAAAGAATCCATCAACACAGCTCAGCTGGCAGAGCTGTACACCTCCAGAATTTTCTTTGCATGGCATCCCTCAAGTGATCTCCTCAGACCGTGGAAGCTTGTTCACTTCCAAGTTCTGGGATTCCTTTTAGTCAGCCATGGGCACCAAGATTCGCTTCAGCACAGCGTTTCACCCTCAGACTAGTGGTCAAGTCGAAAGAGTGAACCAAATCCTTGAAGATATGCTCAGAGATTGTGTCATCTCCTTCGGTATGAAATTGTAAGATTGCCTTCCATTTGCCGAATTCTCCTACAACAACGGCTTCCAAGCAAGTGCAGGCAAAGCTCCGTTTGAAATCCTCTATGGTAGAAAGTGTCGTACCCCACTCAACTGGTCCGAGACTGGTGAACGTCAACTCCTTGGAAATGATTTGATCTCAGAAGCCGAAGAAATGTGCAAAGTCATACGTGAGAATCTCAAGGCCGCGCAATCGCGTCAAAAGAGCTACTATGACGGCAAGCATCGTGACTTGGCTTTCGACATTGGAGATCATGTCTATCTCCGTGTTTCTCCCACGAAGGGCACTCTGAGGTTCGGTATCAAGGGCAAGCTTGCTCCAAGATACGTGGGCCCTTTCAAGATGCTTGGCAAGAGAGGCGATCTAGCCTACCAACTCGAGCTTCCCTCCAACTTTGCAAATGTGCACGATGTGTTTCACGTGTCACAACTTCGCAAGTGCTTCAAGACGCCTGAATGCACTATTCCTTTAAAAGAGATTGATCTTCAACAAGACTTGTCTTATCGTGAGCACCCCATTGCTATCCTTGAAGAAACTGAGCACAAGACCCGCAACAAGTCCATCAAATTCTTGAAAGTGAAGTGGTCACACCATACCGAACGAGAAGCTACATGGGAACGAGAAGATCATCTTTGTTCCGAGTATCCCGCTTTCTTTCAGTCCTAGATCTCGGGATGAGATCTTTTTGTAGTGTAGGAGAGTTTGTAACGCCCTGGATGTAACAATTCCATTTATGGCAGTATATACATCGTTGACTTCATCAATTCCATTCTGGGCTCCTTCTTCTTTTTGGGTTTCTTCGTTTATGTCTTGTGCGTGTGTTGCATGTCACCATGTCTTTTTCATTATGTGCATTGCATTGGCATAGTCTCACTTGCATCTGTGTGTAGTTGCATCGTCTCCGTTCTCTCTGTTGTCCGTTTCGAGCTCCGACACTCACACACGTGCCCGTCGCACCTCTCAAGCCTTTGTTTCGTGAGTGGGTTAAAAACATCCTCGGAATGGGCCGAGACTTGTCGAGTGGTCTTGGTATATCACCCGTAGAACGACTGTCAAGTTTCGTCATGTTTGGAGGTCGTTCGATACTCCAACGATTAACCTCGTGGGCTAAAAAACCCTATTCCTTTTGGCCCAACACCCCTCCACAACAGCCCACTAGCCTAGGACAACCACCTCCATCCTCTCGGTCGTTGGATCGTGATCGTGTGGGTGAAAACCGCACCTCATTTGGAGTCTCCTAGCTCCCTCTATCTATGAAAACGTCCACCACGTCCAAATTTGGGACGAAAACCTAGCCTCCTCCAAGCTCCAGCCCGGCCTCGGAATCCGTGCCGGGCGGACATGTCCGCTGCGCGCCGAACACGCCCGCGCCCGCCAGATCCCGCCCCCGCCGTTCCACATGGGCCCACCGGGCCCGAGGCCGGCCCTCGCGACCCGCTTCGCCTCCGCCGCCAGCCCGTCGTTCATCCTCCTCCACGCAGCGCTCTGGCCGGCCCGACGCCCGCCGCCCGCCCGCCTCCATGACATGTCTTGCATCATGTTGATTGTGCATTGCACCGTGATTGATCTTGTTCCGTTGTTGTGCTCTTGTGTTGGGTAGAGCCGGGAGCCGATACCAAGTTCGAGGATCTTGTCGAGACTGAGTTTGAGGAGCCATCTTACCATCCCACCGACGACTAACCAGGCAAGATGACCGTTCCCCGATATCACCTCTATCTTTGCCTATGCTAGTTGTCTCGCTCTTTAGCTATGCCTTGATTCCTATTCATGTTTGTCAGCCTCCTATTGTTGCCATGAAACACTCTAACCGCCTTCCTAGCAAACTGTTGTTTGGCTAAGTACGCTTTTGCTCAGCCCCTCTTATAGCGTTGTTAGTTGCAGGTGAAGTTTCGAAGATTTCTCCACGATTGGACTTGTTTTATGGCATAACATAAAATATATATATATATAGGGAGTTGTCAGCAAGGCCCAACATTTGTTTTACATTTGCCTAACAACTAAAACTTGCATAGGGAGTTGCAAACCCGAGTTCTTAATCCACCCCCCCCCTGAGGCCAGTGCTCCTCATGAGTGTTGGTCCAACCCAGAGTCATGTGCGGTACCCCCTTGGAAACTTGGGTCTTTGGTCACTGTACGCTATGCTCATCCGGTCGTGTCCTGAGACGAGATACGCGCGGCTACTATCAGGGTGTCGGCTCGCCGGGAGGTCTTGCTGGATTAGTTTTACCTTTTTTGAAATATCTTGAGCACGGGATTCCGAGAATACTCGGGTCATCTCACTTTGGAGTTGCGACTCCGCAGATCGTGAGCTTGTGATGGGCTAAGTTGGGACACCCCTGCAGGGTTTTGAACTTTCGAAAGTCGTGCCCGCGGTTATGTGGCAGATGGGAATTTGTTAATATCCGGTTGTAGATAACTTGACACCATATCCAAAGAATACACTACCTGTGTGAGTAACCGTGATGGTCTCTTTCCGAAGGGCTTCGGGAAGTGAACACGATGGGGTTATGTTGACCGTGAGTAGCTAGGATCACTTCTTGATCAACTTGGCGATCGTTGGCACATATTCTCATCTCGCTCTGAACTCGTAAGCTAGTTGCTTAGTGCTGCTGCAAACACTTTATTAACCTTCCACACCTAAGGCTTTGCTAGTTTTGATACCCGGGAATGGGATTGCTGAGTCCTTGTGTCTCACAGTTTACTACACACACCAGATGCAGGTACATCCGAGTACATGCAGGAGATGGATCAAAACTTCAGTGGGAGTTTGATGAAGAGCGTGGTTGTTACTATGTATCGTATCCCGACGATCAGTAGTGGTTCCTACTAGGGGCGATCAGGCTTTGTGTTCGTGGTATCTTTCTCGTTTGGATTTTCATCCGTAGTCGGACCCTGTGTTATTTGGATGAATGTATGTTATTGTATTCATTGTGTGACGTGGCAAGTGTAAGCCATCTATCTTTTACACTATCATCCCTGAACTTTTACATGAGATGTGCAAAGATACCACGCTTGCGATCATTCCAGTGTGCGCTTATGTCTTTAAGTCGTGCCTCGACACATGGGAGACATAGTCGCATCCTGGGCATTACAGTTTCCCTCTACATTTCCATAATTTTGGCCTACCGCAAAAATATATACCCCCTCCCCCACCCCCTTTTGTCCACAACCACAAGTCACATTTCCCCTGTTTCCTCCTTCCTTCCTTCCTTCCTTCCTTCCTTCCTTCCTTCCTTCCTAAGCTATAGCCGCTTCCTCGCTTGCTTCCTGGCTCTTGCCATCTCGCATCCTACCGCCGGGGTCGCCATGGTCTTCTTCAAAGACCTCTCCAGCGGTTCCTCCTCCGGCGACGACTCCTTCACCACCCGGGTATGCCTCTCTTCTCTCTCTCGGGCTATGACTTGGAATGAAGGATTTTTACCCGGCGATCGATTTGAGTCATTTCTTCCTCTAGTAGCTCCCTAGGACCCTCAGTGGCAACGAATGGAGCGAGGTGGTTGAAGATCTATCCGCTCGTTGTCACCATCAATCTCCATGCGTGAAGCTAGTTGCGTATGAATCTGTAGACAGTGGGAGGAAGTTTCTGGCATGTGCAGAGAAGGTTAGACCCTCTTTCGTTGTTACAAATCATTTGTTAGATGTGATTCATACACTGTCATGGTCCCAACCAATTCATACCACACCTTCAACCAAACGCATCCTAAGATAGTGTCATAGTTTATATCTAGTATCTAAAATTGTTGCCATCTCATCAGCGGTGCCATTAGAAAATTATTTGGCACCACTTCAGCAGTTTGTGCAGCCAACTTTGGTCCACACATCCGAGCAGCCAAGTAGTAAAATACTAAATCTTTATGCCACGAAGGAACTAAGCGTCGGAGCAACTAGGTGCTCCAGAGTCCGGGTCCCTGTTTTTTTCCGCTGCATCGGCTCGCCAGTGCAGGGCACAGGTGCGATATGTAGCAATAGTTGTCTTTACACCAGTTTTGCATACATAGTGGACGACCTTAGTGCTATTAGTTCTATGTTACTAAATTTGTGTATGTACACACCTGTTAGTATCAATTTTTTGTCATCCAAACACTGCCGCTATGTTGTTGCAGTTATATTTACCTTCCTCATAAAATGTTCAAAATTTTATTTATTGTACATGAGTAAGAACTTGTAGCGTAGTTGTAGTTAATTATAGCTTCTCGTATTTCAGAATTTGGTCGTTGTCTCAGTAGCAATTAATTAATTTGCACATTGATATTTTTGAGAAGATATGGCATAATTAACATGTTACTTCAGTTTTTCAATATAAGCGTTGGTGATTTTCTATGTTGCTAAAACCCATTTCCCCTACAATTGTTACTGATCTAGTTTTAAATATTATAGGATGAACGAAAGTGTTGTTACTTGGAGTGGGTTGATCAAGAGTGACCACAGTCTTTGAAGATGTGCCTAGCAAAGCTCTGGAGCATGTATGAGGAAGAGAACAGAGGTAGGCTTAGAGAAAGTGTTGCCAACGCTGAAGAATATTTGAAGATGCGGGATAAAAAGAGGAAGGTGGAGAATGAGCTCAAGTTTTTTAAATCAGACTTTGCTAAGATGGTGTTGGCAAAGGAGGAGGTACTTTCCCAGTTGGCCTGTGCAAAACAGGTTCTTACTGAACTGAAAGTAGAGGTGGATAAGACGATCCTGGATGATCTCCAATAGGGAATTAATATATTGTTCTAATATTGTTCTTATGAAGTTGAACTAGCTATATGTTGTACTGTGATGTTCTCATGTAGCTATCGTACTATGATGTTATAATATATATATATATATATATATATATATATATATATATATATATATATATATATATATATATATATATATATATATATATATATATATATATATATATATATATATATATATATATATATATATATATATATGCCTGGCATGAAATTGGCAAACATTTGTTCGATATGAAATGTGAATTTGCGTAATACTGGAATTATTAATTGTAAACTAATAAACCTGCTAAATGTGTCATGGAACTTTGCAAACAGCTCTAGCAGTAAAAGCGCTTGTGATGGATATCCCAATGCCACACAGTTTTCTTCATCAAATCGTGTGTGATGTAGTTGATAAAAGCAAACAGTTAACCAGGGCAGAGTGTGTGTGATAGTTACACCTTTCACACACGAGCCTACACATAAAACTGTGTGGGATGTACATATGAACGGAAACGTTTTCCCTGGATTGACTCTATGGGATGTACATAAGAACGGAAACGTATTCCTTGGATTGACTGTGTGTGATATACATACAAACGGAAACGTTTTCCTTGCTTTGGTTGTGTGGGATGTACATAAGAATGGAAACATATTCCTTGGATTGATTGTGTATGATATACATACAAATGGAAATGTTTTTATGGGATTCACCATGTGGGATGTACATACAAACGAAAATGATTGGGTTTTGATGCCTCGCCCGATCGCACACGAGCTCATTTTGCCCCAGCCCGGGCCTATCCCCGATGGTTTCTGGGTTGTGTGGGAATGAACCCCCTATCGCCCACACTCACTTGGCGACGGTTCGAAATGCCATCACGGAAAGGGGTTAAAAACCATTTGTATAGCACCAATGCGTACCAGTGAAGAGCAATGGCAGAAAAAATGGGAAGGTCATGATGCTCCATTAGATTCTACAGCCTGAAACATTAGCACTCAGGTCAAATGATTTGTGCTTCTAAACATATGATGGTGCATTTGCAAGGACTGTAAACTTTATGCCAACAGGCCTTTTGTTGTCTGGCTATAATTTATTTTGTTGTGATACAACATTTATTGTGCTGCCAAAGGCCATAGAAATTATGATGCTATTTTTGTATAGTGTAGGTTTATCTTAGTAATGTATTCGGCATCACAGATCTCCTCTTGGCCGAAAGCATCTTAGGATCCCAACGTGCCAACATTTCTCGGGCCCACAATTCCAATAGGGCTAAAACTATTATTGGTTGTAATCGGCATGTAGCCCACTCAAAATATCTGGGCCTAAATCAGTATAAGATTTCATTTTTTTGATAGGACTATGCCCACAATGGGCCGTCAATAGGCCTAACATAATTTGGACCCTTAGTAACGACAGGCCCTTTACATGTGTAAATATCTCGCAGGCCAATAGGTCGAAAGTCAGATTGAGCCTTAATTGGGCCAGATTATGCCCATGGCTTTCATGAAGCAGAAAGATAATTGGGCCAAAAATGTGGCAAATAACCCACTATTCATTTGCAAGCCAAAATGTCTCTCAGCTCATGGTGGCCCATTTTAATAGGACGAAAGTCAGGCGGGGTATAAATGCGCCGACCTACTAGACGGGCCTTTACGAGGCCGGAAGTGCGGTCGGGCTTGATTTATAACAGCGAGTATATGGTCCTTTAGTTGGCCCGATTTGACGTTGGGCCACATATCGCCTATGGGTTTTGTCTGACGTTAATAGTCCAAAAAGCACAACAGGCTGGAAGTGGGCCAAATCTACAATGGGCCGCTGACAGACCGAATGTCCGACCTGGCCGAATATGGTCCAATATTTTCCTGGTCTTTTATGGGCTGAGAGTTTCATCAGGCAATAAATGGGTCCGAATGTAGCAGGACCTTTAACATACCGGAAACACACTAGGCTTTAATTAGGCACAAATACTTAGCGGACTGTTAATGGGCCAGAAGTCACCATGGCCCCCAATGATGAGAAATCTAGAACGGGCCATTGACAAGCCGATTTGACACTATTCCTATGGGCCTTAAATGCGAATGGTCCATCTACAAGCAGGTCGTAAATGGAAACTATGGAGCTTCGTAGGTTGACCAGTGTACGTTTTGCACGAGAGTGGTAAGGTAGTCCTATCCTGGAAGTCAGGTTGTTCGACGACGGCAAACCTACAAACTATGAAGAAGCAATGATTAGCCTAGATTCCGACAAATGGCTTGAGGCCATGAAATCCAAAATAGGATCCTTGTATGAGAATAAAGTATGGACTTCGGTGGACCTACCCGGTGGCCGACAGGCCATTGAGAACAAATGGATCTTTAAGAAGAAGACATACATTTATGGTAATGTCACCGTCTATAAAGCTCGACTTGTCGCAAAGGGTTTTTTGCGAGTTCAAGGAGTTGACTACGATAAGACGTTCCCACCCGTAGCGATACTTAAGTTTATTAGAATTATGTTTGCAACTGCTGCATTTTTCGATTATGAAATCTGGCAGATGGATGTGAAAACTGCTTTCCTTAAGGAAGAGTTGTATATGATGCATCCCAAAGGTTTTGTCAATCCTCAGGATGCTAAAAACTTATGTTGGCTCCAGCGATCCATCTATGGATTGGTGCAAGCATCTCAGAGTTTGAATATACGCTTTGATGAGGTGATCAAAGCTTTTGGGTTTATACGAAGTTTATGAAGAAACTTGTATTTACAAGAAAGTGAGTGGAAGTTCTATAGCATTTATGATAGTATATGTGGATGACATATTGTTGACTAGTAATTATGTAGAATTTTTGGAAAGCATAAAGGGTTGTTTGAAGGGAGTTTTTCAAAGGAAGACATGGTTAAAGCTACTGACATATTGGGCATTAAGATCTATAGAGATAGATCAAGATGCCTGATAAGGCTTTCACAGAGCACATACCTTGACAACATTTTTAGGGAGTTCAAAATGGATCAGTCAAAGGAGTTATTTCCTGCATTGTAAGGTGTGAAGTTGAGTAAGACTCAAAGCTCGACCACGGCAGAAGAAAGAGAAAGGATGAAGGTCATCCCCTATGCCTTAGCCATAGGCTCTATAATGTACTAGCTGACCCGTTGCGCCAAATGGCGCAGAGACCCACTAAAGCCATGTTGTCGATGAAAATGGTTTCATTTTGCAAGAACATATTCAATATTGGTAGTAGAAAGCCTATGTGTTAAATCATGCTATATTGAAAATATGTTTATCACGTTGAGAAATCCGAGTTGGAAAAAACAATCATATTTGTATAACATGTATAGACAAGTTAAGAAAGCATTTTTTAGTTGAAAATATGTCTATCACGCTGAGAAATCTGAGCTTAAAAAAACATATATTTATATAAGATGTATAGACCATATAACTCGACAGTGGAATTTGAAGTCCTGTATAGTGCCTTAGCATAATAAGGAGTATAGTATTGCACATGCTATGCTGCAGAAGAAAAAAGTTGGTACTCCCTCCGACCTAAAATAAGTGTCGTGGTTTAGTTCAAACCACTGCACTTATTTTGGATCAGAGGGGGTAGATAACAATAATTAGGCAACTACAATAACATAGGGGTGTCAATATAATTAATAAATTTGATCTCTACTGGTTGAGAAATAAGCAATGCAATTGCACATAGATCAAACCAGCATTTTTTTCCAACATAGAAAAAAAACAACATCAGGTTCCTGTTCCACAACAGGGCCGCGTTCTATCAAGCCACATACTAAAAGCATAAACAGGTAACATGTTGTTCTTATCTCTTCAATAGTGCAAAAAGTTTGTAGTGCCATAGAGCTCCACCTATAGTAGAGATGTAAATCAGCTAAAATAGAAGCAGGCCCCATTTGAGAATTCTCGGATGCCCTGATAAGAGTCGTATGTAAGTAGCTTGATTGCAATTTAACCAAACCAAAAAAGGAAATAAAGAATCTTCTGTGACTATACGTTTGCCTGTAGTCGATATGCCTGAAACCACTCGAGCTGACAAGATCATATGCTTGCAATCATTTGAGCCATCAATTAGCCAAAATTCTTGACACGACATCAAATAGCTCTATAAAAAGGAAGAAACATGACAAATGTTATGAACAGAATGAGAAAGATATAAAACAAATGAAAATCGTTGACAAATGAAGAGAGCTACAACAGAATGGGAAATAAAAATTCTAAACAACATTAGCTACTGACAAAAGAATTTGCAAAACTCAAAAGATAACTCTTGCTGCCTACATTACCTATCGCAATTAATATATAAGATTTCTCAACTGGAGAATCGGAATAGTGCTAATGTTTACCAATCCTAGAAATCATCAATTCAAGTCCTCTGTTTAAGCGAGAACATCAAAATCCCCTTTCATAAGGATCGACACAAATGATGCCTTATATTTAAAAAATGGTGCTGAAGCCACATTGCATGGTAAGGATGCAACAACGAAATGATAAGTACTGGTCAAGGTAAGGAAGCCTGCATTACCATATTAAGATGGAAAACCCTGGAAAACTCTTCTAAGTTATATGTCATGAATTTCTAGACAATGCTAGGAATTTAACTCCACAACAATCGAAATTGTAAATGTGCACACATTTCAGTCATGTATCGTAATAGATAGTAGGTTTTAGAAGTATCGTAAGAAATGAGAGAGTGAACTTGCATGTCTCGCCTATCATGTGGTGATTAACAGAAGGCCAAACCAACGCATCCAAGCATCTGTAGAATCAGACCCCCCCCC